>CM042415.1:11595032-12310032 GCA_023634145.1 Thymallus thymallus | reverse complement strand
TTCCACTGAAAAATCAAAATGGAGCTGGTGTAAAAGTTGTATTATGTGTAAAGGACTGTCTACACGAATCTGAGTATGAATTTTCTGCCTGCAGTGCAGAGTTAGAGATAGAAAACACTAGACATACATTCAATGTCTCAACTGCATCTGTGCCACACCATAATATAATACAATATACAAATAAAACCAATTTTATATCTCAAATGCTGAAAAAGTTGCCATACTTGCGTTGAGTTATATAGAAAATGAAAGCAACAGGTACCAGTTCTCAAGTGCATCCAAAGGAAAGGGGGATACTAGAGGTGCGGGTAGCTGCCTTAACCGACATCCATATCTTCAGCGCCAGGGGAACAGTAGGTTAACTGGCGTGTTCAGGGGCAGAACGTCAGATTTTTATCTTGTCACCTCAGGGATTCGATACAGCAACCTTTCGGTTACTGACCCAACACTCTTACCCTGCAGGCCACCTGCCGCCCACACCTGTTGGATAGCAAATCAATATAACCCTTAGTGCCTGACCACTGAGAATACAATTCATTTGTTTCGTTTTACCACAGGAAAAACAGTCTAGCAAAAATGCTTAACATGCTAAGCTGCATAGTTTGCGAAATGCTAAAAACAGTGCTAGCTCCTGTTAAAGATTTAGGCTATTATGGTAAACATTCCATTATGCTCATTTACAAATATACATTTCTAAACAAACAGAATTCCATCTTGATTCACAAATTACGTTCATAAGGAACATATTAGGCCTACACTACTTTTAAGTAGCCTAGAAACAGAACAATATTTACATACTTTTAATGTCAGAAGAAAATCAGAAAAACACCTTCAAATGGGAGGCGGGAAAATAATGTTAAATAGTGATGCAGCAGTTCACGGTAAACGGACCGAACTATTCTCCAATTCTTGGTCGTCTTATTTTCTTATAACAGCTCTGCTCAACTCAGACGACTTGTATTGATTTTAGAAATGAATGATGCATCAGCATAGTCATGGTAAAGTAATAAAGCAATGCCACAATAGAAGATTAATTCAGAAATACAGTAACCCAAAGTGAACTAGCTCATTGGCCCATTAAAATCTATGAATTTTGAATCAAAATAAAAGCAGCAGTTTAGGTGTCGTTCCTGTTGTTCATAATAAGTAGGCCAAGAGGGGCCTCCCGAGTGCAGTGGTCTAAGGAACCTGGTTCGATCCCAGGCTGTGTCGCAGTTGGCCGAGACCGGAAGACACGAGGCAGCGCACAGTTAGGGGAGGGTTTGGCCGGCCGGAATGTCCTTGCCCCATCGTGCACTAGCGACTCCTGTGGCAGGCCGGGCGCATGAACGCTGACACGGTCGCCAGGTGTACGGTGTTTCCAACACATTGGTGTGGCTGGCTTCCGGGTTAAGTGAGCATTGTGTCAAGAAGCAGTGCGGCTTGGTGAGGTTGTGTTTCGGAGAACGCACGGCTCTCGACCATCGCCTCTCCCGAGTCCACCAAGCCGAGGTGGGACAAGACAGTATGCATAGATAATAAACAGAGAATAGCAGCAGTGTAAAGAGGTATCTGGTGGCCCTTTGATAAGCTGTTCAGGAGTCTTATGGCTTTGGGGTAGAAGCTGTTATGAAGCCTTTCGGACCTAGACTTGGCGCTCCGGCAGAGAGAACAGTCTATGGCTAATGTGACTGGAGTCTTTGACAATTTTTAGGGCCTTCCTCTGACATCGCCTGGTATAGTGGTCTTGGATGGCAGAAAGCTTGGCCCTAGTGATGTACAGTGATGCAACCAGTCAGAATGCTCACAGTGGTGCAGCAGTAGAACCTTTTAAAGGATCCGAGGACCCAGAATCTTTTCAGTCTCTTGAGGGTTTGTTGTGCCCTCTTTGTTGTGCCCTCTTCACGACTGTCTTAGTGTGTTTGGACCATGATAGTTTGTTGGTGATGTGGACACCAACGAAGCTTGAAGCTCTCAACCTGCTCCACCACAACCCCGTCGATGAGAATGGGGGCGTGCTAGGTCCTCCTTTTCCTGTAGTCTACAATCACAGATAGATAGATAGATAGATAGATAGATAGATAGATAGATAGATAGATAGATAGATAGATAGATAGATAGATAGATAGATAGATAGATAGATAGATAGATAGATAGATAGATAGATAGATAGATAGATAGATAGATAGATAGATAGATAGATAGATAGATAGCCCCCGTGTTGAGGATCAGCGTGGCGGATGTGTTGTTACCTACCCTTACCACCTGGGGGCGGCCCGTCAGGAAGTCTAGGATCCAGTTGCAGAGGGAGTTGTTTAGTCCCAGGGTCCTTATCATAGTGAGGAGCTTTGAGGGCACTGTGGTGTTGAAGGCTGAGCTGTAGTCAATGAATAGCATTCTCACATAGGTGTTCCTTTTGTCCAGGTGGGAGAGGGCAGTGTTGAGTGCAATAGAGATTGCATCATCTGTGGATCTGTTGGGGCGGTATGCAAATTGAAGTGGGTCTAGGGTTTCTTGGATAATGGTTTTGATGTGAGCCATGACCAGCCTTTCAAAGCAATTCATGGCTACAGACATGAGTACTACGGGTTGGTAGTCATTTAGGCAGGTTACCTTAGTGTTCTTGGGCACAGGGACTCTGGTGGTCTGATTGAAACATCTTGGTATTACAGACTCAGTCAGGGAAAGGTTGAAAATGTCAGTGAAGACACTTGCCAGTTGGTCAGCGCATGCTCGGAATACATGTCCTGCTAATCCGTCTGGCCCTGAGGCCTTGTGAATGTTGACCTGCTTAAAGGTCTTACTCACATCGGCTACGGAGAGCGTGATCATACAGTCATCCAGAACAGCTGATGCTATCATGCATGTTTCAGTGTTACTTGCCTGGAAGTGAGCATAGAAGTAATTTAGCTCGTCTGGTAGACTCGTGTCACTGGGCAGCTCAAGGCTGTGCTTCCCTTTGTAGTCTGTAATAGTTTGCAAGCCCTGCCACATCCGATGGGCGTCGGAGCCGGTGTAGTACAATTCAATCTTAGGTCTGTATTGATGGTTCGTCAGAAGGCATAGCGGGATTTCATATAAGCTTCCGGGTTAGAGTCCCGCTCCTTGAAAGCGTCAGCTCTACCCTTTAGCTCAGTGCGGATGTTGCCTGTAATCCATGGCGTCTGGTTGGGGTATGTACGTGCGGTCGCTGTGGGGACGACATCATCTATGCACTTATTGATGAAGCCAGTGACTGATGTGGTGTACTCCTCAATGCCTTCGGAAGAATCCCGGAACATATTCCAGTCTATGCTAGCAAAACAGTCCTGTAGTTTAGCATCTGCTTCATCTGACCACTTTCTTATTGACCAAGTCACTGGTGCTTCCTGCTTTAGTTTTTGCTTGTTATGTTTGGAGGAAAAAGGGGGAGGCTTGCAAGCCAAAGAATACCATCCCAACCGTGAAGCACGGGGGTGGCAGCATCATGTTGTGGGGGTGCTTTGCTGCAGGAGGGACTGGTGCACTTCACAAAATAGATAGCATCATGAGGAAGGAAAATGATGTGGATATATTGAAGCAACATCTCAAGACATCAGTCATTAAGTTAAAGGTTGGTCGCAAATGTGTCTTCCAAATGGACAATGACCCCAAGCATACTTCCAAAGCTGTGGCAAAATGGGTCAAGGTATTGGAGTGGCCATCACAAAGCCCTGACCTCAATCCTATAGACAATTTGTGGGCAGAATTGAAAAAGTGTGCGCGAGCAAGGACTACAAACCTGAATCAGTTAGACCAATTCTGTCTGGAGAAATGGACCAAAATTCACCCAACTTATTGTGGGAAGCTTGTGGAAGGCTACCCTAAACATTTGACCCAAGTTAAACAATTTGAAGGCAATGCTACCAAATACTAATTGAGTGTGTGTTAACCTCTGACCCACTGGGAATGTGATGAAAGAAATAAACGCTGAAATAAATCATTCTCTCTACTATTATTCTGACATTTCACATTCTTAAAATAAAGTGGTGATTCTAACTGACCTAAGACAGGACATTTTTACTTGGATTAAATGTCTGGAATTGTGAAAAACTGAGTTTAAATGTATTTGGCTAAGGTGTATGTAAACTTCCGACTTCAACTGTATATAGACAGCTATCTGTATTGTACATTGCTCACCATTATACATTTTCCAATGGTTTTCCATGATCCATTTTCCCATTTTTAATTGCAAGACGCTGGCAATTTTTTCAACCGGTAAGGTAGAATGTGCTGTTTTATTGACACATTAAACAATATTGCGTGCCGTAGTTTAAAAACTAAGTGGATAGTGCTAAAACAATGACATCATATTTGAATTCTGCCATCTTTATGCACGTTCCATTGACTAAAACTTGCCTTACAAAAGTTACAATTTAAAGAGTCAGACCTTTTGCCTTCAACTCTTTGGAGCAGAGACAGACTCATAGAATTGACTTGATTTTTCTGAACAACCAACCAACATATAAAGCTTTCATACCCAACTTCAGGTGGTGTAAACTACAGATTCACAATAATAGTAATGAAGAGGGCTATACCTGCACATTACACTTTTTCCCTTGAAATCAACCATTAATTAGCTATAAACATTTCTCCTTTATTTCTAATTGTCTCGTATTTGTCAAGATACAGTTAAAGAGAATGCTTAATTAATTAAACATGAAAGTAACACCTTCCGTGAGTGTTTGAGAATACAGATGCCCCTCTGAAATCATGCGCTTCCATCAGATTTGTTCTCTTTATCACGTTAATTAGCACCTCACTCCTGTCCCGTTTGCAAATGAGTTGTAGGTGAGGAGGTTCGGGATTTGATGACTTAAAAAACACAGAGCTAACAAGTTATTCATCCCCTCAACAGCTGTTAAGTCAATTTAACCGCCTCTTCTCCGAAGGAGTGGAGCATAGTGCTGAAGGCCTCTCATCTTGGGAACCTGAGGAAGGCCGCAGGTAAATCCAGAAATGAGCACAGTATAACATCCACCTGTAAATGATTCAGCGATACATTACAATTAAGGAATTAGATGCAAAAATATGTTTTTTTTAAAATAATTGATATGTCAATCTAGGAAAATTGTGAAAAAGCAATGGGGAGTGAAGCTGGGTGTTAAGACCACTTACAAGCTTATTTTCATGTACTCTGTTAGACCGCGGGGCATGTTTCAAAGCTCTATACCTGTGCATTGCAGCATTTACAGTAGATGGTCAGAGAGAGGAGTATCACACCTTCAGACCTCCTGCGATGTGGGTGGCCTGGTCCAGAGAGGAGCAGGTCAGGACACCTGGAATGGAAGATTGCTGTCTTAACATTAGCATTAACTTATAGTAGTAATACACAGTAATTCATTGAAACCTATAGCATCTCAGGTGTGTCACATCTAGGCCTATTCTGTATTCTGTTCCTTTTCCTCTGCCACAACTAGGCCTACTCTGTCCTCTATACTCTGCCACAACTAGACCTACTCTGTCCCCTATACTCTGCTACAACTATGCCTACTCTGTCCCCTATACTCTGCCACAACTAGGCCTACTCTGTCCCCTATACTCTGCTAGAACTAGGCTTACTTTGTCCCCTATACTCTGTCACATCTAGGCCTACTCTGTCCCCTATACTCTGTCACATCTAGGCCTTCTCTGTCCCCTATACTCTGTAATTTCTGGGCCTACTCTGTCCCCTTTACTCTGTCACATCACATGTTTTTGCATGGGCTCCATCTCAATCCACCTCATCCGCTGATGTCGGTCTTCCGCATCTGCAGTGGAAGGTGGCAGAGCTACAGCAGTGTTTGTCAGACCATGAGACAGCTTGAAAATCAATCTTCTCACGCAAACATGTTTTTTTTTTTGTTTCTGTGTATGAATATGTTATTCAATACATTTCTATAGGCTAATATCCATAAGGACAAATTCATTTTAATAAAATAAGTTTAAAAAAAAAAAACATTTATACTTAAAGGGGTCCTCCAAATTAAATAGCTAAATGATCTTTGGCATGACCATCTTAGCTTAGTAGAAAACTGTGGATTCAATGTGAAATCAAACAATTTATTTATGTTAATTAAAGTTGGGCAAAATACGGAATGCCCATACGTTGATGATTTTTTGCAAATCCAATCAGTTTTCCACGTTGATTCAACGTAATCACATAGATTATTTGGGTTGAAATGACATGGAAACAACGTTGATTCAAGCATCGCTCTTTTCCCAAAAATATAAACTCCCCAGTACATGTCGATGTTGGTTTACAAAATAACCTAAACTTTGAATATATTAACTGTAATTCATTGAACAAGTGGTGAGACACTACAGTTAGATAATGAAGCGATGGCGGTGAATTGTGATGTGACTTTTTGTGTAGAGTCTGTTTTGGTCACTGCCTAAGTGGAGCCATCGAAACGAGTGGTTACCGTCGAGTGGTGTTGTTCATCGATGAGTTATTGCTTTAAAATGAAAGCGGGGAGGCAGGTTTAAAAAAGGAAAATGGGTTCAATGAGTACTTCAAATAACTAGAGGCCACTTGAGCTACATTCCTAAAATATGAACAACAGGCCACAGACTCTAAATAGAGATGATTTTGTTGTTCAGCGTAATGGTCTCCCTCCCCGGGTGAACAGTAAGTACTGTGTGGTTCTTTGCCTTTAGAGAGGAGAACCACAGGTAGATTCATCCTCCCATCCCATAGTTTGTGGGTACAATACTCTGCTGACCAGAGCTTATCCTCTTAAAGAGACATGTTACACAATGATGAGTGTATAGTGGGCTGCATGTATGCGGGTGAGGTTTACACATACAATTGTGTATTGAGTCAACTTCCTCATGTTAATAGGAAATGTGTTATTTATAGACTTATAGAAGTGGCTACGGTGGGTCTTTCAACTGTGTAGTTGCTGGGCAACATTTTAATATTGACTGATAGACAAGGTGCTTGGATTTAGACAGTAGGTGTTTGGAGTTATTGTATACAATGTATACAGTTTATGCCATTGTGAGAGCTGAGGCAAGTTAGTGCAGCTAATCTCTGGGCTTCAGTGGTCATTAATTTAATCCATCTAAAATACAAGGTCTACACACTAAATTGTTGATGTGTCAGATAAGATACTTCACTTTTACAATGATTTGGCCAAGTCTTTGAAGACAAGCTGCAGTTTATTTGATCTATCTGTCCATGGCTCCAAACATGAATCGTAAACACAGAGGTGAATAGCCTCAGTGTGGAGTGGAAACATGGCTGTGCTGTTATGACTGCTTCACTTTTCACACAAAGGTTGTTTTGGCTGGGAGCAGAGAGGGTGATAAAGAGCCAAGGAGATGTGTCTGTCTGGCCCGACGATAAACACCAATATCGTGACAGGGATCAGTCTAGACAATATACAACTTGCCAATGACCTAAACTTTCACAGGGCAATGGATCAAAGGACACAAGGGTAAACAAAGTTCAACATGTGACCTATGACCTGTATTTCCTCCATAAATGTGGCCTTTTGAATTACATTACATTAATATGTTCAGTTTATAAACTATTCACTGAATTATACATTTCTATTGTCCCTGAGGAAAGACCAAATTTGAGCTCCTTTTAGTGGGGCAGTTCTGTAGCCTAGTTGTCACTGTATACCACTGAAACTAGTTCTTCAGTGGACTTCACTAAGTTATAGCAGTGCCATCTGACTGAAAACATGTCTAGTGCATACTGAAAAGAAAATTAAAACATGATAATAAAATGTATTATGATAATATGGAGCCTTGTGCCAGTTTTTCTAAGAATTGCCATGCATATTCATGTAAGTGTGATGTTGCACAAATTAATGTGTTCAGAAAGATGCTTCAATCCCCCTGAGCTGGTCCTATGTTTAATCTGCTCTGCTCAAACTGGAGGGCAAAGGGCAAGAGCACAGCGGGGAAAAGCAACGTGGCGATTCATGTTATTAATTCTCACGCCCTAACCTTCTGTTTCCTCTCCTTCAATTTGGAATACAAAAACATCTAAAACTATTTGGCCTTGCCAAACGATTCAGCAGGAGAGGAGAAGGAGAACTTCCTGATTTACGCTGGGCGATTCCGCGGAGATCGCTATCATTAGAATAACTTTATTAGGCTTTCTGCTGCATTTCCTGTTTGATTTACTGCACAGTCCCAGGGGCTCGTGGGTAGACTGCCGAGCCAAGGAGGACTCCTCTGCACGAGGCAGACCTGGCTGCAATTGTTGTGCAGCAACCTGAGTATAACTTCTCTATTAATCTGGAGGTAAACGTTGCAGAAACATTACCAAGGCCTTAGCTGATAAATTAGCCTTTAAATACAGCACATGCATGGCTTGGTGTGTAAATGGTGTGTTAAATAAATGATAAATGATGATAAATTATCATCCTCCACTTAGAACCCAGTCCGCTCCTCCCTGGCTTCCCCATTACTGCCTACAACAAGGTGTCCTCTGCTGTTCTCAAGGAACAAAAGAGCACTGATGGGTTATTGAACCGCATGATGAGTTGGACATACACTACCGTTCAAAAGTTTGGGGTCACTTAGAAATGTCCTTGTTTTTGAAAGAAAATACATTTTTTTGTCCATTAAAATAACACCAAATTGATCAGAAATACAGTGTAGACGTTGTTAATGTTGTAATCACATCCACACCGTGGTGAAGAAGGCACAACAGCGCCTCTTTAACCTCAGGCGGCTGAAGAAATCCAGCATGGTCCCTAAGACTCTCACAAACTTCCATAGATGCACCATTGATAGCATTCTGTTGGGTTGCATCACCGCCTGGTATGGCAACTGCAACGTCGTCAACCACATGGCCCAAAGCACCATCGGGGGCACGCTGCCTGCCCTCCAGGGCATTTACAGAACTCAGTGTCAAAGGAAGACCAAGAAGATCATTTAGGAACTCAGCCACCCGGGCCACGGGCTGTTCACTCTGCTACCGTCTGGCAGATGGTACAGGTGCATCAGAGCCGTGACCCAGAGGCTTGAAAACATCTTCTATCACTAGACCATCTGACTGTTGAACATCCAGCACTAGCCGTCTACCTGCACGGTACTCTGTCCTGCACTTTGTTGCACACATACTCCCACACACTCACTCACACAAAACACACACACAAGCTCACACATAAACACACACACACACCTCATAAACACACAGACTCCTGCACAAACAAATACACACACACACACAGCCAACCCTGCTGTACCATGTACTGTATATAGAGACATTATACACTGGACACTTCCTGTTTATTTTCTACTGTATGTATCTACTGCTGTATATCTACTGCTGTACATATCATATATATTTGGTATATATACGCATAGATTGGATTTGGATGACTGAGACAGTGTTATTTGGGTTGTTAATTGCATTCATATATATTTGGTATACGCATAGATTGGATTTGGATGACTGAGACAGTGTTATTTGGGTTGTTAATTGCATTCGTTCTGACATTACTTATTTCTTGTTTTCAGTTTTTTATTATTTATGTACTTGTTTGACATTTTACTGCACTGTTAAGAGTTAGTAACATAAACATTGGATATTGTTCCCTTCCATACTGCAGTGTTTGATCTAACGCATTCTGGGATAAAAAAAAAAAAAGATATTTAAACACATTAAGGGAATTATGAATTATTATAGACAACCTACAATATGATCTTAGAATATTTCCAGACCACTGTATTTAAAATAGTTTGAGAAGATTTGATTTTTAAACATGAAATGTTTCAACCTTATGCTACATGTTATTGGTAATAACATACTGTACATCATGTCAAAGTCTATGGTGATAAATGAGCCATTTGATTTTAATTGAATTCAATTCCACTTCCTTTAATTCAATTCAAGTGGGGTGTGGCCAATTCAAATTCAATTGAAATTGGAATTAAAGAGCCATTTGTAACTCAATTCTGAATTGATCCCAACTCTGGTATGTACACTCTTAGAAAAAAGGGTTCCACAAGGGTTCTTCGGCTGTCCCCATAGGCAAACACTTTTTAGTTCAAGGGAGAATCCTTTCGGGTTCCACATAGAAATCTTTTGGGTTCCATTTAGAACTCTCTGTGGAAAGGGTCCTACGTGGAACCCAAAAGGGTTTTCTATCGGGAACCAAAATAGATCTATCTGGAACCAAAAATTGTTCTTCAAAGCGTTCTCCTATGGGTACAGCCGAAGTACCATTTTAAGTTCTAGATCGCACCTTTAATTCTAAGAGTGTACAGTGTACGTTAAACTACTGTGACCATTTCCCCTTGAATTATAAATAGCCTAAAGTGCTCAAGAACTCAAATCTCCGGTGATTGAACCCCTTAGAATCCCCTTATGTGAATATATGATTCAAGCATTTGTACATTTCTTCTCCTCTGCTTCAAACACACTCAATGTTACACTGGCCTTTATTTTGAAAAAGGAAAAAAATAAGAAAACCTTGAGGGAATCCAGCCTAGACTGGCTGGCACATATCCAAGGGTGTTAACAGTTGAAGAAAATTTCTGTGTGGAGCACACAGACACCTGAGTTCACCTGGGGATCAGGGAGAGGTCAGGGCACACGTTTTCTCCCTGTAGAGGGCTTCGTTAGCACAGATATTAACACCCCAGTTTTATTTATTACTCAGGTCTCACAGATACTTCACTCAGGAGAGTATCAAGATAAAAGATGCAAGAGTGGAGCTCACGTACAGTGGTTTTCAAAGGTATTGGATATGCACATAATGTTAAAAATATTAACTTTTCCACAAAATAATTAACAATTATCAAATGTGATACTTACAAGTATTACACTTTTAGTATAAAAACATTAACTAACTTGACTGAAAAGTCATTATATGTTGATACGTACTGTTGAATATGGTAAGTGAAACCTTCTACATGAATGCCAAGAATCTGGGGTACAATACAAACAGTTTAATTGTGTAATTAACAATAAAGAACCACTCCTAGTTAGACAATTTCTGCATAAAGAAACCGAGAAACACTTATAAAACAGTCAGTTGTAACAAAATAACTGGTGTTCTCCTTGAAATAAACTCATAAAAAAGAAACACTTTTTTTATACAGGATATTTATACAGGAATAGCTTTGAATTGGATTGTTAACCAAAGGAAGACACATTGCAGACATCGATATTCACACAGATTGCATATGTTTTTCTCTCTAAGGTGTTCTATAGGTTAGTAATTTACCTAAGCTTATTTGCATGATAGTAAAAATTGCATACAACATTAATTGTGAAGCTTGTAGCATGAGTTGCTTGACATACAGCACTTTTATAGGCAACCTTTAAAGCACATTTTCCATTTAAGACGTTAAGACACTTTTTGTTTTTACTGCCCATCAAAATTACATTTATAAATAGAAAAGGATCAGTGAAATAAAAAAAGCGCTATGTGACAAACTTTCCAAAAAAAGTAATTACATCAGAAACACTGCATGAACTGCAAATAAATAATGTAGAAAACAACAAAAAACAGAGTTTGTGATTCACATTTTTAAACTGTGTGGCTGATTCAGAAAGTTACAGTGACAAAGGTTTAGCAAAATAATCTAAAATCGGCAGTGCCATATAGTACAAGGCATTTATTGGCATAGTTTCTTTAAGATGTGTTTTTTAGTTTTTTTTTTACAGTTAATATAATGTCTATATATATATTTATATTTCTTCCTAACAAATCATATGTAACGATTGAGCTATTTTCGGCAATGCACCTGGGGTGCGTTTTGCGTTCCAGAGTTTTGCGTTCCAGTGATCCGTAATTTGCCAGCAGGCTTCCAGACTTATTACCTTATCATTAAGGCCTTGTCATCCACTTGGTCCTCGATTTCATATGCATTTAAAAAATCCAGTTAACACCACATACGTAAACACCTATCAAAGTCCTATCAAACTCAAATGGGGACTTTTTATTTGAATATCAGTAGCTCAAAAATAAAGAAAATCAGTGTAAAACAACAGACATTAAGTGCAGTCAGCAAATATCCACGGCAACATACTTAGAATAATATTTTGTGCAGGTTATTTAAATGATGCATCAGTCTTTACAGTGAATAATACAAGTTTTACAAAATCAGAAAAAGCAATACTTATTCGTATTACTGTAGTCTGTGGAAATGGGTGGGTGGGTGGGGGGGGGGGTTCCAGTGTGAGAACGCTAGCATTGCGTAGCCTTTCAGTCTGCATTGATATATAAACGCTACTCGTACGCATAGAGTCCAGACTCTGCATCGATAAAAACACTACTCTTTTCTCTCACAGCGGTCGCACTGCGCTAGCCAGACCACTACCCTTTAGCATTGCATTCAGCATCTGTGTGTACAGCAACGCTACTCTTTCAGCACAGTGTTCAGACGGGGGCTGCCCTCTCTACTCCTTGGCCTCGTGGTCAGACTCTGAGTGGGCCTCGGCACGGGCCAGGTGCTCCTCAATCTTGATGGAGAAGATGGTGTTGTTGGTCTGTGTGCTCTCTTCCAGCTCCTTCAGCAGCTCGGCACTGCCCTCCCTGAAGTCCGACAGCTCCTCCTCGAAGGCCGGGCTGCTGCTGCTGCTAATGCTGGGCTCCTTGGGCGGCTTGGCCGGGTGGTTGACGTAGAAGCGCTGGTTCTGGAAGAACTTGATGATGGTGAGCTTGGGCAGGTCCAGCTGGGCCGACAGGGTGTGGATGGCCTCCTCGTCTGGGTACATTCCCACATCCTGGATGAAGCTCTGCAGAATGCCTAGGGCCTCTAGGGAGATCTTGCCCCCGCCGGAGCGAGCCTTGGTGCCCCCACTGCAGCGGCCCTCGTCCTCTGTCTCTGCCGGGGACGCGGTGGAGGGCTGGCGAGGGGGCAGCCGGGGGCCCATGGGTGGTTGCTGCTGCTGCTGTTGCATGGGCTGCTGGGACAGTGGAGGCAGGGAGGGGTGCTGGAGGGACATGGGGGACTGGTGCTGCTGCTGTGGCTGGGGCGGTTGATGGGTCTGAGACTGTGGTGGGAAAAGGGGGGAGAACAAGAGACGGGATGTTATCAGTGAACACTTATCTGCGACTTAATAAGGCCTTTCATTCAAATCAATTGAGTTGTGTAGAAAAATGGGCCCACTGAGTATAGAACAGGCGCTCTGCTGGAGGAATTTCCATGCAATATCTTATTGAATGTAATCAGTTCTTGAGAAGTTTTTTCTTGTGGAAATTGTGTCTTTCATTGTGGGGTAGAGTCACCAGCACTCACATACAAACCTGCACGCACACACACGCATGCAAACACGTACAAAGACACTGAGACACGAAGAATTCACACGGAAACTGTGTGGTATTTTCTGGTAATGTCGAGCTTATCAGACCCCATTCAAATGATATTGCCAGACCGAGATAAACAAACTCAATGTGTGTACAATTCAAAACACGATCGTTGCCGATTGCCATGGGTGTGAGAAAGCTAACGATGGCCTTGCTTTGCCGTCGGATCCCACTAGTGTAAACACGTGACACATTACTCCTAAAATGTCTCATTGTTTGAGTAGAGAGAGGGTTGAGTGGGCAACTCGTGCTCCCTATTGAACACACAAACAGTTTTTTTTTTCCTGAGTCAGAGCCACTCCAATTGGAGTTTGGTAATGAAGTTTAGAAAACACAGCACTTTACAGATAGCTTATCGGCCAGCTGCACAGCCTCACTCAAAGAGCCCATTTTACACTAGAACAAACACATATAGGGAGCTTTAATAAGGGCAGGTTAGCCAATGAGTGCCGGATTCTCTCCATGTCTGTGCATCACTGTTTTGCAACAGGTCTCTCTTAAGAACAAGCTTTTTAATCAAATTGACAGACCTGGGTTGACAGAGGTTCAATGCAAACACCAATAAGCACTATGAAGGGCAAGTGTTAGTAGTTCCTCTATGCATTACAGTATTGAGACATTTAGGCTCGATGAGAAAAATCTGATTATGGTATTTCTACACTGGTGCTTTTGTATGTGACTGGCCATGTGTTTCTGGGTAACCAGATAATTACAATGTATAACTACGGGATAATACTGGTTGTTTATTTGAAATTACAACATAAACGAAAGAGTACAAATTCTCTCTCTCACCTGTAGTGGGTCTGTGTGGGACATATACATCAGAGATGGGTTCTGTGGGTACAGACGTCAGAGTTGGTGTCTGTGCTTGTGTGTGTGTCTCTACTCAGCTTCAATGGATATGTATGCGTGTCCACTTCACATAGGTACGTGTGTGTATGTGTGTGTGTACATGTCTATTCGTATTTATGTGCTTGTTTGTGTGCATGTATGTATTGATGTGCACGTCTTTGCCTCCTCACCTGCATGGGGTCAGTAGACATGTGCATCATGTGCGGGGGCCGGTCTGCGTGGTGCTGCTGCTGGCCGGCCGTGCTCTCCTGTTCGTAGATGGCGTCACGCTCCACCTGAGCCAAGCTCAGGAAGCGGCGGATCATGGACAGGTTCTCCCACAGCGTACGGTTCTCCGGGCTGGGGTCCTCCTTCCAGCGCAGAAGCTCACACAGCCAGCCCTACAGAGAAAGAAAACAACAGAGGGGTTTAGCCTAACCTTCCATCTCAACTTCTGTAATCAGACAGAAAGCCCTAACCAGAGGCTGAGTGTACACCTAGCTAGAACTTTTAGGCCATTCCTGTAACACTTGCCAATATCATACAATTCCAAGGGCAATAGAAGAGCACAATGTGTGACCACTAGGTATGACAACATACGCATGTATGTAGTATTCATAGTATGTAGCACAATATAAAGGACTCATCTAACAGTTTACATGAAACATTATACTCTAGCCCAGCAGAGGGCCATGAGAGACGGGACTGTGGGCCAGAGGACTGTAGCTACACAATGTTTATTTACAGCATGCATCTGAGAAGCCCCAGTCAAAGGCAGGTTGTGTGTGTGTGTGTGTGTGTGACTGAGTGGGTGCAGCTGAGCGGTACAGTAGAGACGGAGACAGAACTGAAGCAGAGGGTGAGAGAAAATAGTGTGAGATGAAGAGTGGAGAACGAGGGAGCCAGAGAGAGAGAGAGAGAGAGAGAGAGAGAGAGAGAGAGAGAGAGAGAGACAGAGACAGAGACAGAGACAGAGACAGAGAGGATAGAAAGTGAAAGAGAAACAGAAAAATCATTTTAAATGACCGTGGCTAAAAGAGAGCTGTAAAGGGTGGGAAGGCAGAAGGAGGGAAAGCAGCTTTATTGAAGGAGGACGAGAGAGAGAGAGAGAGAGAGAGAGAGAGAGAGAGAGAGAGAGAGAGAGAGAGAGAGAGAGAGAGAGAGAGAGTTAAAGAGGAGTCAGAAGGGAGAGCGAGTGAAGCTGTTCAGCCGGTAGTCTGTCCTGGCACCGTGACAGAGCAGTGCTGTAATCTCCCAGCCAGTGTGCGGCAGCACCTTTCATTTCCACAGGATTACACTGCGCTGTTCACACACACACACACACACACACACACACACACACACACACACACACACACACACACACACACACACCATGCACACACAGACACACACACACACACACAGGGGCAGAGCCACGCCACCACACTGCATGCAAGAGATAACTCAGCATTTCTGTTGTCCCCTGTTCCTACTCCTCCCCTAAGCCACATCAAACCCAGGAGGGTTTTGGAGAAAGCCAGAAGCGAGGGAGGGAGAGAGAGAGAGAAGAGAAAGAGAGAGGATGACAGAACAAGGGAGAGAGAGAGAAAGAAGGGTGAAAGAGAGGGAGAGGGGAAGAGGGGACCTAAAGACTGTGTGGCCACCTTGTTCCTCTGCCACGTTTATTGTTGCTATTTTAAAATTTGCATGCAGAGGGATTTGGACCGCGTTACCACTGATGTCTGTTGGTTTCATCTGATTCGGTATTGAGGAACACCCCTCTCTTCGAGCCAGAACTGAACCATACTACCCAGGCCGAGATTAAGTAATCCAACTCAAACACTCCCCAAACCAGCAGGATTAAACCCAAAGTACTAAAAGTCAGTCAAACAAAAGGCCAACATGAACACCATAGTAATTCTGGGAAGTCATCACATAAACTAACTAGCTAGTGAAAAATAACTACAGTAAAAACATGAGGTAAAGTCTTAATGTTGTCCATATAATATTTATATTTTGCTGAAAGTTTGTTGATATAATGTTTTTTACGACTAATGTAAAGGAAGTGTGACGCAGAGAAGTTAAACATTTACTCAAAAACTGATAAAATTCGCACAAAAGTGTAGCTCATGTCAAAATGGCAGCTTCCCTCAGTCGTCCTCACACAAGTGGACAGTCAGCGTTTCCCTGGTGGTTTAAAGAGCTGAAGTCGTATTTGTGTTTGTCTAATTGCATTGCTTCCACAGGCCTGGCAGAAGCATTGAGGGGAGAAAGAGAGGTGGGAGAGCTGGTCAGAAGAGGTGGCACTCGGCTCTCTTGCCAGCAAACTCAGGGGGAAAAAAAACTTGGTTTCAGTCAAAAACGTGATGTGAAAACTTCATTAAGAGTGAGGATTTTAGTCTAGTAATCACAATGACAATATGACGTGGTGGAAAAATCTAAAATGCTGTTCCAGCTTACTGTTACACTCTCAGTCGATATCTATGAATTAACCATTGTTTCAACTTCTAATTGAAATTGTGTAGACATTCACTACTTTAGATAGACTTTGCATAAATGTAGAAGTGGCAACAATTAGTGTAATTGGTATTAGGTTGATGCACAATGCATGTTGTGTTACTGTGTTGAAACAGGCACTTACAATAAGAACCAAACATCTCTGCTGCTCTGTGTAATACATCCATATTGTTAATTTCCCCACTACTAACACTGTTTGAATACACTGTACTTTCACTGTTTGAATACACTGTACTTACACTGTACTTACACTACTAACACTGTTTGAATACACTGTACTTACACTACTAACACTGTTTGAATGCACTGTACTTACACTGTTTGAATACACTGTACTTTCACTACTAACACTGTTTGAATACACTGTACTTTCACTACTAACACTGTTTGAATACACTGTACTTACACTGTTTGAATACACTGTACTCATACTACTAACAGTGTTTGAATACACTGTACTTACACTGTACTTACACTACTAACACCGTTTGAATACACTGTACTTTCACTGTTTGAATACACTGTACTTTCACTACTAACACTGTTTGAATACACTGTACTTACACTGTTTGAATACACTGTACTAATACTACTAACACTGTTTGAATACACTGTACTAACACTGTTTGAATACACTGTACTAACACTGTTTGAATACACTGTATTAACACTGTTTGAATACAATGTACTTACACTACTAACACTGTTTGAATGCACTGTACTAACACTACTAACACTGTTTGAATACACTGTACTTACACTACTAACACTGTTTGAATGCACTGTACTTACACTGTTTGAATACACTGTACTTTCACTACTAACACTGTTTGAATACACTGTACTTTCACTACTAACACTGTTTGAATACACTGTACTTACACTGTTTGAATACACTGTACTAACACTGTTTGAATACACTGTACTAACACTGTTTGAATACACTGTATTAACACTGTTTGAATACAATGTACTTACACTACTAACACTGTTTGAATACAATGTACTTACACTACTAACACTGTTTGAATGCACTGTACTAATACTACTAACAGTGTTTGAATACACTGTACTAACACTGTTTGAATACACTGTACTAACACTGTTTGAATACACTGTACTAACACTGTTTGAATACACTGTACTAACACTGTTTGAATACACTGTATTAACACTGTTTGAATACAATGTACTTACACTACTAACACTGTTTGAATATACTGTACTTACACTACTAACACTGTTTGAATACACTGTACTAACACTACGAACACTGTTTGAATACACTGTACTAACACTGTTTGAATACACTGTACTTACACTACTAACACTGTTTGAATACACTGTACTTACACTGCTCACCAATTCTGAACTACCTCAAACTCAAAGAGTTAGTGAAGAGCTCTCTATAAATAAAAATGTATTATTCATAATGATTAGCATGGAGAGGTGAGGAGTGACCGCCCTGCCTGTTTTTCGTCCAATCTGACCGTCAGCAGCCGGCCTCATGCAGCCCAGTAGAGCTCCCAGCCTATAGCCCAGCAGAGCTCCCAGCCTATAGCCCAGCAGAGCTCCCAGCCTATAGCCCAGCAGAGCTCCCAGCCTATAGCCCAGCAGAGCTCCCAGTCTATAGCCCAGCAGAGCTCCCAGTTTATAGCCCAGCAAAGCTCCCATTCTATAGCCCTGCAGAGCTTCCAGTCTATAGCCCAGCAGAGCTCCCAGTCTATAGCCCAGCAGAGCTCCCAGTCTATAGTCCAGCAGAGCTCCCAGTCTATAGCACAGTATAAATACACTCTTCAGCAGCCGGCTTCATGCAGTCCAGCAGAGCTCCCAGTATAAATAGCAATCAGGCACTTTGATTTATTTTGCTCCGAACACAATGGCTGAATTCATGCACATGATTCACCCAACTATGCAGCGGCACACCGTACCATGTGTGTGTGTGTCTGCAGCAGTCACAAGCTGCCAATGAGAGCATAGGCCTGCTCTGTCAGGGAACAGCCCGGTATTCAAGCCCACCCGTCCTCCCTTCACCCTCCACAACATGGACGCACATTACTGCATTAATAAACAACACTCTGCTGTGAAACTCTGTATGGAAAAGAGAGCGAGAGAGAGAGAGAGGGGGAAAAAAGAGGCCTGCCTGCACAGTCACACGGCAGGGCCAACACCTATCACTAATCTCATTTGGTCATTAATCATCCCCATCAGTCCACCACCGAAAAATAAGCCGGCAGATGTCCATCAACTCTGATTCTCTTTTTGTTAGGTGGGTGGGATTATTGAATATGGTTCTTTATACAGTCAGTTTCTACACAGAAACAAAAGCACATTTGACCTTGTAGAAGCAAAACATCTGTTACGGGAGGGGGAAACAAACAACTTGTGACAGTTTGGAGAAAAGGATTGCAATCCATTGTTGTTGCTGGACTTGTGGAACTTGTCAGAGGAGGGATGAGAGCTGCAGAAAGCTGCCGAGAGCCAGCTAGACTCACATCTCTGTGTCCGAGAGGGAGAGAGAAATAAAAAGTGGGAGAGACAAAGCATTACTGTCTTTCCCTCCTGGCATAGGGCCCATCTCCACTAGCAGACAATGCTATGCAGATAAATGCAGCTGATAACACGGTATGTTCAAACCTGTTTCTCCTCCGCAAGAGTGTGCACCTTAAGAGAGCGTGCACCTTAAGAGCGCGTTCACCCCACACAGTTACGTGCACTGGGTTGTAAATACAGCATCATGCCCATCTGTTGAAATACCGACCTGCTTGATGCTCGGCATATGCGAATCTCCCGCAACAAAAAGCAAAAATTGACTGTGGAAAACGGACCCAAAGTTTTGTGTGTGTGTGAGGAAGTCTTAATATGCAAATAAGACAGGTCCGAGCGCCTGTTCAAATAGTCTTTGGCGTGGAGAGATGAGAGGGGCGGGAACGAGGGGTAAATAGGGTCGAGGCCCTTAATTGAACTCCACCATTCTTCCCCGGGGGAACTGGAGGTCCAGCAACCATGTGGCCAACCTGAAAAATACTACACTCTTAGCATGCAGTCACAGTGCTGACTGGAGATGGGATTCCTTCTACCCGTCTCACTCATTCCGTAGTAAAACAATGAGTAAAGATTTTGAAGCACCAAGCACAGTTACTTACTGTACTACTGTACTACTGTACTACTGTACAAATAAGTAAGATTGTATTTGCCACATGCGCCAAATACAACTGGTGTAGACTTTACAGTGAAATGCTTGCTAACGAGCCTTTACCAACGGTGCAGAGTTTAAAAATAATAAAATAAAATAGTAGCACGAGGAATAAAATCAAATACACCAGAATGGAGCTATATACAGGAAGTATCAGTACCTTATCAATGTGGAGCTATATACAGGAAGTATCAGTACCTTATCAATGTGCAGAGGTATGGGGTATTTGAGGTAGACATGTACATGAAGGCAGCGTAAAGTGACTAGACATCAGAATATATAATAATAAGAGTAAAATAAAGAACAGAGTAGCAGCAACATATGATGAGTATAAAAGTGTGTGTGTGTGTGTGTAATGTGTATGTATGTGTGTTTGTGTTGTGGCGATATGCGTGTATGTGTTGTGTGTGTGCCTATGTAGTGTATGTGAATGTGTGTGGGAGTGTCAATGTAGTGTGTATACACAGTCTAGTGAGTGTTCGTAGGGTCAGTGCAAGATTGTAGAGAGAGTCAGTGCAGATAGTTCAGGTACCACTAATTGATAATTTAGCAGTCTGGCTATTTAGAAGTCTTTGGCTTGGGGGTAGAAGCTGTCTCAGAGCCTGTTTTTCCCGAACGGTAGCATAGTGGACAGTCTATGGCTTGGGGGGCTGGAGTCTTTGGCAATTTTTCTGACCTCTCTCTGAAACCACCTGATAGAGGTCCTGGATGGCAGGGAGCTCGGCCCCAGTGATGAACTGGGCTGTTCACACCCCCCTCTGTAGCGCTTTGTGGTCAAGGGCAATGCATTTGCCATACCAAGCGGTGATATACCCAGCTGGTGATCAGGCCTTCCACCGTCCTCAGAAAACTTGATGGTGGTGTTGGAGTCGTCCGTGGCTATGCAGTCATGGGTGAACAGAGAGTACAGGAGGATACTAAGCACACACCCCTGTGTTGTGGGTCAGTGTGGCGGAGGTGTTGTTGCCTACCCTCACCACCTTGGGCCGGCCTGTCCAGGATCCAGTTGCAGAGGGAGGGGTTCAGTCCCAGGGTCCCTAGCTTGGTGATGAGCTTGGAGGGCACTATGGTGTTGAACGCTGAGCTGTATGAACAGCATTCTCACATAGTTATTTCCCCTCTTGTCCAGGTGGGAAATGGCAGTGTGAAGTGCAATTGAGATTGCGTCATCTGTTGATATTTTGGGGCGGTATGCGAATTGGAGTGGGTGTAGGGTGTCTGGGGTGATGGTGATGATGTGTGTCATGACTAGCCTTTCAAAGCACTTCATAATTACAGATGTGAGTGCTACAGGGAGATAGTCATTTAGACAGGTTACCTTGGAGCTCTTGGGAAAAGGGACAATGGTGGTCAACTTGAAACATGTTGGGATTACAGACTGGGACAAGGAGAGATTAAAAATATCAGTGAAGACACTTGCCACCTGGTCTGCGCATGCTTTGAGAATTGCGCCCTGGTATTCTGTCTGTGATTGTTAAGCTGTTTAAATGTTTTTCCTCACACCGGGTCACGAAGAGCGAGATCACACAGTCATCCGGAAAAACAGGGGCTTTCACGTAAGGCACAGTGTTGTATTCCTCGACGCGACCATAAAAGTCATTTAACCCTAACACTAACCCTAATGCATGATTTTTTGTTTGGACACGTTCTTATAGTAACTGTGGGGAAGACATCGTCTATGCCCTTATTGAACACAAGTAGAGTGAACAGTGGAAGACCTCATGCAGTGTCTATGTGCACCACTACATTAGCTCTACCTGGTAGAGCTCAGGTCCTGGGCTTTACTCATTGATCCTGCAGGGGATTGTACTGCACATGGTTATACATGGTAATACTCTTGACTGTTCATTACCATCTGACAAAATAATTCATTGGACTGGGGCCTGACTGTCCATGAGCATTTGTGCTATAGAATTAATCTATCGATTAACTCTTATTTAGAAACAACACATTAAAAAGTGATGATTTGTGTTGAAGGATTTGTGCACAAAACCATACAGTCAAATTGTGAATCCTTAGTAGGAAATACATTGCTCAACAAAATATAATGTAATCTGCTATTTAAATCCCTTATTCTGGACAAAAAACAAGATATACGAAGATATATGATGTCAAATACACTAGCTGGGAAACATATTATGTCATTGTTTACTGAGTGAAAGGTCATGCCCTCTCGCATCACAATGCGCCAGTTGTCAACAATAGTAGACTGGAAAATATATTTTGCACATGCTGCGGAGTGAAAGCATGATTGTGCAGGAAATGTTCTCTTTCTCAGCATTTACTCTCAGAACAATGGCAATCGGTTCATCGTCACAGAATGTCACAGTTGCAGTATGAATTCTTAAAACGGGAACACTTACAACTGGGACAGAATGACCAGAGCAGTTCAATGAAATGTCGAAATCCTCAAATACAGAACATGACACATCTGTGCTCTGCTCTGCCAGGCTACAAAATGCTATGACCCCCCCCAAAAAAAGACAACGCCGGGTCTCTTTGTCTAACTTTAGGAAGCATGTTCAGTTGACTGTTGAGAGAGAGAGAGAGACAGTAAAAACTCTTCATCCCTACAGTATATTATCCCTCTGTTTATATCTTCTATGGAGTCTACAACCGTATTGAGGCAGCTACAGAGACAGGAGAACAAGTGAGAGAGTGAATGAACACACAAAGGACCACCAACTCACAAAAGAGGAAGAGGGAAGTTTCAGAGCTAAACAGCATCTTAATTAGAAACACACCAATCACCTATGAGGAGTGTGATTCCATCAATAATGAGCACTTGACTGAGATTGAATTCAAAGCAGGAGTTTAATTGCTAATATCAGAGCATAATTAAGCTGATAAATCATAGTTGATCTTATTGAATTATGGATTAAAGTAGCAGAAAACCTGCAAATTGTGTATGTCAGCTAAAGCAGCATCTGTAATTGGTCTACAAGTTTGCTTTCCGATGGAAGGGGCCGTTAAATGTGTTCAAATCTCCAAATAGGAACTTTGGTAAAAATCAGGGGTTTCAATGAATGATATGTATGAGAGTGAGGAATGTCTTAATCCTCTGTATGAAATGAGAACTGAGAGAGAAAAAGCAGGAGCACACAAGCACTTGAACAGGCCCTGATCACTCACTCACTCACACACTCACACACTCACACACTCACACACTCACACACTCACACACTCACACACTCACACACTCACACACTCACACACTCACACACTCACACACACACACATCATCTGCCGGAGCTAGTGGATGTAGTTAAATTGAAATATTTCCCGGCGTGTGTCAGAAGCATGCAGAATGGTAATTATGACAGATCTGATTAGGCGGGCCGAGTCGGGCGGCTCCGGGCTGCAGGTGCGACCTTGTGCATTCCTGCGTGTGTAAATAAAATTAATTACAAGCGTGGGGGCGCGCGGCGCGTGACATCGGTGCGCACGGGGGGGGACTCCCACAGGGGGCACCCTAATGGAATATTTTCCCCGAGTCTAATAATACAGTTGGTATTGACTTGAGGTAATTAGGGGGATCATTAAAGCGCTTTTCCCGGCGTATTTGCCTGCCTGATCAGATTAGCCAGAATGGGCCTCAGAACAAGCCCTGTGTGGTCTGTCAGAGTAGATAGTGGGAAAGGGCTGGAGCTGGAGCGAGGCTCTCCCCACACCGTTAGCCCGGCCTTTGGCAGGAGAAGCAACGGGGGCATGGAGGGTGAGAGCTACCTCAGACTTGGGACAGTGGGGGAGGGGGCACATATCGGGGAGGGGCAAATGTCGGGGAGTGGAATGTGGGGATGGAGGTAGGTACAGTAGGTGTGGTGGAGAGGGGTGAAAGGACAGAGGGAAGAGGGGAGGATGAAGAGGAAAGAGCAGAGCAGGAGTGAGAGAACGAGAAAGAGGGTGTGTGTGAATGAGAGAGAGAGAGAGAAACAGACAGTAGAGAGGTATGTGCATGCTCAGTGAGACAACAGTCCTGCCGGGGGGTGGGGGCGTTAGAGGGAGTTGATGGAATGGGAGGGAGTGGGTTAGATGCTGCTGGTGGGGATTCCTCTGTCCATTAAACAATAAGAAAAATGCTCATTTCAGAGGGAGGAGGAGGAACTGCCTTTTGCAAGATAATTCATACACTAAATTAATTATTCAGACATCTGGGTCTCCAGTTCAAGAAATTGTCTCTTTAATAATATAGAGGATCTGCCACCGTTTCCCCGGCAACCTAATAACCAAGCAACCGGATAAATAAATAAATCAATTAATAAAACAGTCATGGCCTTTATATCCATTTTGGTGATGCGCTCTCGTTTCTAATCTGCCTCGGCTTCGTAGGGAGACAACTCGGAGCAAAACAAACAATGGAGATATTCTGTTGGCCGTTGCACCACAGAAACAGAAGTGAAACTTTGGGAGGTGATTTATAAGTTTACTCTGGATCAGCCCTATAACAGCTCCGCAGTCATATTATACATGAAGTCCAAACACCTCACATGTTTTAACTTTAGGTTCATGACTCATGGTGTTGGAGGTCATGGCCAGTTTCTCCCTAGGCTCTTCCTGCTTCAGAAGAATTGAGAATTGATTGACAGGTTTGGTGGGATGGGAGGGGTCCATGCATTGAGTATTAAGGAGGGGGATTGGTCAATATGAGTGGGATGGATGTAAAGCGTTCAAGCTGTCCAGTGATTCCACCACCCTCCCCCCTTCTCTCTCTCTCCCACTCTCCACCTTTCCACTCCAGACCAGCGATGCACTCAGTATCCCCCCCCCCACCCCCTCCCCCGGAGAGCTCCGTGCCAGGCAGGCGCAGGGTGACAGATGGCACACACCAGCCCCCTTGCCATCCCCCTGCACACCCCCCCCCCCCCCCCCCCGGTGGCGCAGCGGCAGACCAGATCAGTGCCATTCTGTCTCATTAGAGTCTGGCTAATTAGCGTAGCCTCTTCCAGGGGAGAGAGAGAGAACGAGGGACAGAGAGAGAGAGAAGGAGAGAGAGAGAAAGAGAGAGAGAGGCACTTGGTGGTGGCATTTCTTTTCTGTATTCCACTGGTCACTCTGTGGTGTGTTGGGGGGTATGAGAGCTAGCCCTGTGGTGTGTTGGAGGGTATGAGAGCTAGCCCTGTGGCGCAGGGGCTCCCGGTATAGCTTGTTGTTTGACAGCAGGGACTCTGATTCAGACAATCACAGCTCCCTCTCAGGATGTGTGTCAGGCAGTTTAGACACCAAAGCCATGTCAGGGGCTCCCCACGGCTAGCCTCCCATCCCCAGGCTTCTGCTCCTTTAGCAGCCAAAGACATACAGCTAGCTAAACACTCTCTGTTAGCCTAGCCAATATGGATCTCCTCCCTTTCACTAGCTAAAACAAATAGCTAGCTAGCTACCACCTATACCGGTGCAGCTTTGCTAGCACTGACAAGGGCTCTCATCAAAATGTAGCCTCCATCTCTTCAAACGCTATAAGTAAAGGGGTGTCTCCTAATGCAAGCTGCGGATTCTGGCGGCATTGTCCTCTATAGCTGGCTTCAAACCAATAGGCTACATCATCAACAAAGGCTACCTCAGTATAATAGATACCCTCAAACAACCTGCTCAAACTAGTATACAGTACATCTCCCACAGCTGAATGTTGGCTCAACTTTGAATTTGATAAGAACAAAATTTGATAACAATGAAATATGAAGGGTTTTGGATTCTATCTTAATGCAATGTATAGCTGTACAAATATATCAAAATAGGATATATAAGGCTGCATGACTGAACTTGATGTCAACCAGCAGCGGAATGGAGATTTTAAATTGCACTTACTCACTGCACCTAAAATGTAGCGGTTAAAAAGGTGATTGAAATGCTACTGTGAATATGAGAGAGAGACCTACCAGTTTAAGGCTGGCAGAAAGAGAGGTCTGCTGTGGTTACGAGCCCTAAGAGGGGACGGGATGGCTGTGTTCCAAACCCCATCCCCCACGCAACACACTAATGCGCACACACACACTGGAGTGTAAGCCAATCCCTAAACTCCTGCTTAGAGCTCTCCCACCCAGGGGACCACCACTGCTCCCAACCTCTCCCACTCCACTTCCCCCTGCGCCGCTTCTCAGATCTCCTCCCCTCTTCTACCCACTCCTCCTTTCCCCTCGCTCTATCTATCTTTCACAGGGGCAGGTCTAGACGAGGCAAACATACACACAAACAAAATAGCTGCCTGAGCCAAGCTCTCCAGTTTTCCAACCCTCCACCATTCGCCAGCTCTTCCACGGTGGTGGGCTGCATACACGTGAGCGTGCAACCACCGAGAATTCCTGCACTATGCCGGGCTGGCAGTGGGCAGAGGGAGCACGGCACACCAATCAGACACGCATGTGCCAGCCTCCGTTCCCAAACCCCCATTCCTCCTGCCAGTCTTCACCCCAATGGATGGACCCATCCTCCACCAACATCCACCAACACCAGCTCCGCACTCCCTCACCCTCCAACCCCAGCACCAGTAGCCCCCACTGGACTAAAGGGCAGAGCCTGGGCCTGGGTCTGACTCTGGGCCGGAGTGGAGCCGCCACTGCCCCTGGTGGTGGTGTGGGCCGGGAGGGGCACCAGCTGCCCAGGGAGCGGCCATTACGAGATGGAGCCAGAGATAAGTGCTCTCCCAGGCCCCCTTTCACAAGCATAATTAGCACACTTCTTATCTGCTGCTCAATTCACATTCACACCCTCCGCCTCCATCGCCATGAATGGAGGAGCATCGAGACAGAGAGGAGAGAGAGAGGGAACACAGTGGAAACCTGTTCACTGACAAACGATAATCTGAGAAGAGATATTTATACTCCCCCTTTTCTCTCCTCTCTTCCAAAAAGTCTTTGAACTCCTGAACAAAAACAATGGTTTGTGCATCAAACTGCAATTTGGTAAAACAAAGATATCTGGCTCTATAATCATCGCAATCAGCAAAAAAATAAATAATAAAAAATAAATCAATGAATAGAGATAGATAATTTGCCCCGTTTAATCTATTTTCTTTTCTTCATCAAGAAACAATTGTGGAAACATTTTCAACTGTGCTCCGCCGATATATGAAACCTTTAATAATAACGGCTTGCTCCGCATTTCTTTAATTCGTTTTAATAAGAGTTAAACTGATGGTAATTTTGCTCACACAAGCCAGTATTCAATGAGTGGGTTGTTCCCTGGGCGAGATAACAGGCTCTACTTTTGCTGAGAGTCACAGCTAAAATAAACAGGTTTGTTTTGTGTTGAAACACTGTCTGCTGTTCGCTAAAACCCACAATAAAGGAGACATATGTCATTATGCTGATAAATCACCAGTCGGAGAAGAGGAGAGTTGCACAACGTAGCACTTCAGTTTTTGAACCCCATAACTGGTGAATGTCTCCAGATCTGGTTTTATATCTTATTTTATTCCTTTGTTTTCTAATGATCTAATCAAACACACTGGGAAGGAGCCGAAATGTCTCCACACTGGAAACCACACTGGGAAGGAGCCGAAATATCTCGACACTGGGAACCACACTGGGAAGTAGCCGAAATGTCTCCACGACAAGTTCAGGCATGAAATTAAAATATTAGCTCTGTAAATATTTATGTGTGTATTATATTTCAAGCTGTAACATCCACTGTAACTAATAGCTTAATAACATACGTTCCCAATGATATTGCCTGTTTTGTTAAACATTTTGTTTCAATGTTTAGTGCCAATTTCTGCGGTCTTCTCCCAAAATGATAGCAGTTTCTCAGTTAACCCTCTTCTACTGCGTGGCAAAACGGAAAATAATACTTATTGCTTATGGTGTTATGGTGTGTTCTGCAAGTCTGTGTGTCTGTACCAAAATAGCAACCAGAGTCAGTATATGGGTCTGTACCTGACTCTTCGAGGCGGCCACCTTGGCAAACAGAGCCTGGGACACTTTGGCCCTCTTCATCTCCTGCTGGATCTCGTCATAGATGGAGGAGTTGATGTTGAGGATGCAGCTCTCCGTCTTGCCGTTCCACTCGCTGGGGAGCGGAGAGGCCTTCACTTGGGCAGGATAAGGAGTGTCAGCAAAAGGGTTGGAAAACAAGGTGATGCTGCCATGTTTTCTGGATTCGGGGATCTGTCCAGATAGGTAAATGGGGGAAAGTGAACTAGGTTTAAAACATGGGAGACAATTTCATACATTTCATAATTTTTCTAATTAACTTCACTTAACAAATATAAGATACATATTGGTAACACTTTATAATAACTTTCACCAATAAGCATTAATAAACAATTTATAAACTATTCATAAATAATTATTTATTAATTGAATTACTTATTAATAAGTATTTCTACTAAAATTCTAAATTCTAAACTGTTACTAGTAAATCATTCTACAATATACATAAAATGCCATAACATGCAGTATTACGATAACCATTAATGTTAATGGAACAGCACAGTAACGGTGAAAGTGTTACAAAGAAATGGTTCATTGTTGTGTTTGCTTACAGGAGAGATGCCCACAGGGATTCTGGGGTTCCAGTCCTCAGGTCTGACGTTGTTACAGTCTTCTCTCCTGGGCTGCTGGGGCAACAGAGACATGTTAGTTTAGTCCCACCCTCAGAAAGGGGATTTAACAACACACAGACACACACACACGCACAAACATAACAAAACATTGTTGGGCTGTGTCAACACAAAGGTAGTATTAGTACATGTGCAATGACAACTTCAGTACACTGCAGTCTCATTGATGAAGCTAAACTGATCAGAAATCAGATTGAGAGATATATGGAATTGAATCAACATAATTTCGTGGCTTGTCATTCATACGCAAAGTCCAGAGGAAACCTTTTTAAAACTTGTGTGAATACTGATTTAAAAAATATATATAATAATTACATGTAGGTAATAATTCAATTAGTCACTATTAATCTCATCAGTTAAAAAAATTACCCAAAACAATCTGTAAAAATCTCAAATAAATGTTTAATATATACGTCTAGACGAGGGAGCAATTTGGGGGATTTTTTCAAGATAATGAACCCCAAATTTGTGGTAAACTGAAATGTTTTAAGATTCCTTGGCGTCTTTTAACCATTATGAATCAGTAGGCGAGGGGTGTCACAGTGTGTGTACTGATGGCCAAACATTTCCTCAGTAGCGCTAATTGTTAAGGCTGGGACATGCAGACTGGTGAGGGCACTGGAGCCACCCATGGGCACACATGAGAAACATACCTCCGCATCGGTTTTCAGGCCTATAAAAGCCTCCCTGTCTCTGCTCAATTGCCACCCTGACTGATTTAGTGGCTAAATATCCCAATGCATTATTTTATACTCTTTAGGAGCTGTCAGTCGGAGTCTGGCATATGTCCAAGCGAGGGCTAGGCCTACTATGATAGGACTCAGTCATAGATGAAGGGAACAATAAATAATATATTAGGGCTGATGATCATATGCTACTACGATGTTTCATGTTCAGCAAGAAGTAAATAACTGTATAGCAAATGGTGGAAATGTAGATGTGACCTATCTAGAATTGGCTATTCGTCTGACATTCAATCATTACTTATAAGACGGTTATAAAGAAACTACAAGGTCTGTGTGTCCTGTACTTCCCCATTAAATGACACCCCAGCCCTGGAATTCGACTAACATAATTATTCAATCGAGAAAGGTGTATGCACCTCCTGATCCACACGATTGAAATTGACGCACTGAAGAAAACAGAATTAGGGCCTGAACAGAGGTGTGTCTGAAAGCAGAAACATGGTCGAGTATGGTTAATGTGTCATTGTACAAGGGACATCTCTCTCTCTCTCACTCTGTCTGTCTCCCTCTCTCTATTGGGCTCTCTCTGCCCTTTTTCCATGTCCAGCTTTCACAGCCAACTGTTGAGGAAGACCTGTGAACTGCAAAGAGGCCTTTTCCTAGTTTAAAACCACTGGTTCGGAGTCTGATTCATCCCTTTCCTTCCAGTTTTGTAAGGATGGCCACTGTGATCTGGCCATGCAGTCAAAGGGGCCTCCCTGTTTGGCCAATGGGTGGCACAGGAAGAAAAGGCTGTCTTCAGTCCGAGGCGGAACAGAGGAGGCCTTTGTCTGGCCCCCTCTGCCCCAGACACACTCGACCGCACTCAAAATGTGCTTAAGTGGAAAAGTTGCCACATACCTTTCCAATAAAGGACTTTGATTGTGGGAGAGACAGTGGAGAACTGGTGGTCAGGGAGTTGAATGAGGAACTGACTGACTGACAGAACTTGTCGTCATTGAGTTGCTTTTTATTTTAAGAGTGGGGTGGGTAGTGGCACTTACTGTACAACTTAAGGTAAAAATAAATGGTTTGAGATGTCTGTAGTGTGTATGTGTGTGTGTGTGTGTGTGTGTGTGTGTGTGTGTGTGTGTGTGTGTGTGCGTGTGCGTGCACACTCCTTTGTCTGTGTGCATGCTTGCCTGTTCGTTCCATACCTGCACTGGCCGGGTGGGCGGGGTGCTGATGAGTGGCGCAGGCCCCATGGCCGAGGCGGCCGTCAGGCTCCTTTCTCTCTCCTCCTGGTAGATGCGGTCTCGCTCGGCCTCGGGCAGTTGCAGGAAGTTCTGCATGGCCCGCAGGTTGACCAGCAGAGACTGGCTGGCCGTCTTAGGATCCTCCTCTTTACGCAGGATCTCAGACAATAGGCCCTGGGAGGAAAAAGAAAGAAAGAAAGAGAGAAAGAGAGTAAGAAAGAAAAGAGAGATGCCCTATTTGTAAGCCCTGAGAAGACTCATACATTGACATCACTACAGGAACTTCATAACCATTGTGAACATTCTATTTCTACTAGTAAACTCTCACAGACTATTAAAGCACATTGACTCAGTGAGCATCACTGTAGCAATCAGTGTATCCTCTGTTCCTTTTCAATAGCTATGAATCCTGTCATTACGGGAATCGCTGTATTATCAGGACTGTGTGATTGAGGCTTTTCATCCGCCGTTGGACACACACTGAGAAATCCATGTTCAGCTTCTCTTTATCAATAGGTGTGTGATTTGGAAATAAACAAAATGATTTTGTAATAAACAACATGACGTCACATTGTACTTGTGACTTTATGAAACACTAAAGAACATTGGAATAGATCAACCTTATGACGGAGCTAAGTATGTATAACTAGATACAGGCATCAACTCTAAAAGGGGATACAAGCTTTCAAACTGACATTGAGTGTATGTCACAGGTATTCTGAAGATAGTGCAAGATTACGTGTGTGTGCGCGCATGTGTGTGTGTGTGTTATGTGTTTGCGTATACGCGTGTATGTTTATTTCACTCGGCGAGCCCCCGTGCGTCCACCATGACCCAAGTAGACACCGCCCCCTGCGTGTCGCCACACGCTCCCTTTATTAACACGCTCACTTTATTAAAATGCTCCCTTTTTTAACACACTCGGCAGAAACAGGAAGAGAAAAAAAACTAACACACAATAAATAATACAAGAAGAAGCTCTCAAAAAGGTACATAACTAATTTTTCATACCGGAGAGATAAGGCTGAAAGGAGAGAGGCTTGCCGATTTGCACAAAAACACCACTGTCTGCTTGCTATCCACTTAATTTTTTGTTGTGGGGAGAGCGTCGGTACGCACTGATTCCAATAGATTCTTATCAAGAGGTTTCACACACACAACTTCAAAGCGGCGGAGTAGTAATGAGGTTTGCTGCCACCTCCCCCCAAAATATGCAGAACATTTTACGACATTATTTCTGTCAGGGCCCTGCTGCCTGCTTGCCTGGGAAGTGAAATCACATGTTTTAGCGGAGGGAGCGCAAGCCGTGACCGCGCCTGGTGCTCTGATGTTGCGGCTTGCCAGGTGTACTGTAGCTTTTAAATTGTTGTTGTTGTGGTGCTAGGGTGTTGTAAGCAGTTATAAGATTAACTGTTTTGATGATGGCCTTCGACAAGAATGCAGAGTTTGACTTAAATTCTGACCCTCCTTACCTGGGTCCTGTTGAAAGCCACGCGGGCGAACACGGCTTGGGAGATTCCGGCCCTCTTCAACTCGTCCCTCACCCACTGGTATATCTCCATGGACACCTCAGTGTTGCTGGCTACCTGGGGCTCCAGGGGCTTGGTCAGAGTGTTTCGGTTGACCGGCGGGTGGTTGAGGTACTGCTGCGACAGCGACTGCTGTGCCAGGAGACGGTTGACTGCATACTGCTGGTTGAGAATCTGGGCCATGACCAGCTGCTGGTTCACCAGTTGGGGGCTGATGGGGGTGGACACCAGGCCCGGGTGGTGCAGGCCGGGGGGGAGCTGAGCTGGGCGGCCAGGGGTCTGGCCCCCACCGTGGGACGGAGTGGGCAGGGGGGGCACCGGGGAGGAGGGGGGCTGATCGGCCGTGCTGCCCGGGATGGGCTGCTGGGAGAAGGTCAGGTGGTTGTGGTTGTGGTTGGGGCCCGGAGGGGAGTGGTCGGACAGGCCGTCCATGTCTGCTGGAGGAGGGGAGAGAGAGGGGAAGGAGGGGGAGAGGAGAGAGAGGGGAGGATGAGAGGAGAGGAGAGGAGAGGAGAGGAGAGGAGAGGAGAGGAGAGGAGAGAGGGGGAGAGGAGAGGGGAGCGAGGGGAGGGGGAGAGGAGAGAGAGGGGAGGGGGAGAGGAGAGAGAGGGTCAATTTAAACACTTTGAATACTGGCTGATGAGAACAGCAGAAAGTGCCCAGACAGAATGTACCAACCCACTGAGTAAAACAGACTTTGAAATTGAAAACAGTGGATCAGGCCAAATCTCTGAGCAACAAAACTTTACAGCTTCTAAACAAACCTGTGTCCCTGTGATAAGGCATGGCTGTTCAGACACTTGCCTGTCTAAAAAGCCCCAGCCTAGATTCAGGCCCCAGATAAAGGGCCTCAGTGTGCGACCTGCAGGCAGCCCCCAGAGCCTTGGCAGCTCCCGAAATTAGTTTATAATGTCCATGGCCCAATCATGTGAGCAATATAAAGAAGAGTGTGTGTGTGTGTGTGTGTGTGTGTGTGTGTGTGTGTGTGTGTGTGTGTGTGTGTGTATATGTCTGTGCATACTGGGAGATAGATAATCCCTGAATCGCTCTTTATGTCCCTAATTCTAAAACAAGGTACAGAAGCTAGCCAATATGACATTTTTGGGGATGGCCTAAATATAACTCCAGGGAGAGAGAGAGAGAGAGAGAGAGAGAGAGAGAGAGAAGCTCTGTCGTATGAGGAGAATCCTAGACATGACCTCTTCCATATGCCAGCCTGTTCGGGCCTTAGGAAAAATGAATGTACTATTTAATGTGTCTCGCTCATTTTGGGAATGTTTAAGTCCATAATGGCAGCTTGTGAGAATTTTGAGCTCTGTCTAAATTACACGTCTGTGGATGAAAATAATAATTTAAAAAATCAAAGGGGATATTAAAGTGACTATGAGTGAATGTGAGGTTTCGTCAGACTCACTCCAGTATTTGGATCTGGTAGAATCTGCTGAGGTTTTCTATCTAAAGAATTTATATCGATTTAATCATTTACATTCACTGAACTCGGAATAGTATCTCTTAAATAATCCATATAGTACCATTTACACCTAGATGTGTGAATCTGCCAACATGGGTCCAAAAAATCATATCGAATCATATTTCTGAGAAGCACAAATTGGTGTTAGGAGAAAATCTTCCACAAACTCAATATTTCAGCGGGAGATAAAAGATCCTGGAAGAGCTCCAAAAATACACACAATAATCACAAGTATAGCGGCATGTTTTCTTAACTGTCAGGAAACACAAAAACTGGCCAAGAATGTTCTTTTCAGTATTTGTCTAAACAAATTATTAAGAAAAAAAAAAAAAGTGGTAATAATTACATCTCTCCCATAATCCTCGGAATTCCCTGGCTGTGATGCTTCGCTCTTGTCTCTCTACTCTGTGCTCATACACATTGCTGGGGGGCATGCTAAAAAAACACACACACACAGCATTTCCATGCAATTTGAAAAAAAAAGGGGTGGCAGAAATGCACGGCAGGCCCCGGAGAAAAGGCAGCCACAGAAGCAGGAGTCCTTGTGTGGAATCCAGCCACAAAAGAGCCCCGGATTATACACACAATGGGAATGGGATGTGGGTTGAGAGAGGGAGGGAGAGAGAAATAGAGAGAAGGAGAGAGAAATAGATAGAAGGAGAGAGAGAGAGAGGAGGAGAGAGGGGAGAGAGACAGAGGGGGGGGGGCATCCAAACCCCATGGAACTCTCTCTCCTGCTGGATAGGGGGACTACCCTGAACTGCTCTCACACTTCAACAGAGTAGAGACCACTTTGCTGGGTTCCATAGAGGCAGCTTTGACAGCAGAGACTGTCAACCAGGGCCCTTCAATGTGTTTAACCAGATGCATTTTAAATTACAGACAGTGTCTCGATGTAAGACAATATAACTACACAGCCCATGGTGTTGGACATAGTGTATTTTTATGAAACTACAGTGGCTCTGAAGCACAGAGGAGAGACTAACACGCTCCCTTTCAGCAGTGCCCTCTGTGCCATCGCTGCCACTCAACGGGCATGCATGAATATTAAGGTTGAGACTGTCACCGCGGGTGACAAACAGCCACCTATTGCAGGGACTGGGTAGGGACACAGTGCAGTGAAGTGTGTGTGTGTGCCCACAGACGGTGTGTGTGTGTGGCCACGTGACGTACCTAGTGTGTTGGCACGCGGGCTGTCGTGCAGGACACACGTCCCCAGGTAGCCCTCCAGGTGCGAGGGTTGGCGCATGCCTGCACAGACGTGTGGGCAAGACGGGAACACACACACACACACACAGAGAGGACCAGACACACAGTGCACAGGTGAAGAGAGAGAAAGCGAGGGTTAACTCCCCATTCATTCTACATGATTCATGACCAGGGGAAGAAAGGGTTAATGTGGGCCACTGAGTTGATACCCACTGTGCTTCACCTCATATCCCAAGTACACATAAATATCACATTCTAAATACACAAAGGTCATCGCTGCTACTTGAGCTCCTACTTTCTTTATGTACTCTTCCATAAACCATAAAGAATGTTACGTAAAATGTGTGTATCTACACACACAAGATGATGGGTAGGAGGCCAGTGGTGTATGTGTCCATGTTTCTTAACCAAAAAATTGAGTATGATATGATCAGAATAGAGCGTTCACAAGCAAAACCATGAAAACCTTCTGGTCATATATCTTGACCAGTGGAGGCTCCTCAGAGGAGGAAGGGGAGGAACATACTACTTAGCGAATTTCATAATAAAACATTTTTTTTTAGATAAAACAATACTAAATATATTCACGTCACCAAATAACTGATTAAAACACACTGTTTTGTAATGAAGGTTTACAGTAGCCTCAACAGCACTCTCTGGGGTAACACCATGGTGTAGCTGGAGGATAGCTAGTTTCCATCCTCCTCTGGGTACATTGACTTCAATACAAAACCTAGGAGGCTCAAGGTTCTCACCCCCTTCCATAGACTTACACAGTAATTATGACGACTTCCAGTGGTACATATCAGAGCTCTTGCAGCATGAACTGACATGTTGTCCATCCAATCAAAGGATCAGAGATTGAATCTAGTAATGAAAGCATAAGATACAGCTAGCTAGCACTGCAGTGCATAAAATGTGGTGAGTAGTTGACTCAAAGAGAGTAGTTGAACAAATTCATTCATCAAAGAGAGAGAGCTAGCTATATTTTGTTGTATTTTTTTCACTTTCACATACTTAGCTAGCTAATGCAGCTAGCTAATGTAGCCTAATCAAACAGGCCAGCCAGTGTAACTGCTTAAGTGCTTGCTGTACACTGAACTCTGTGATTGTAGCGAGTTTACTAACGTGTTAGTTCTAGTAGCTATGTTGACTATTACGTTAGCTAATATGGTAACAACAATGTAGGCTGTTTGTAGTGGTTAGCGGTTCTGGTATGAAGGTTTGGCTTCGAAAGGTTCCACCGCCACCGATCTTGACTGAAATCAACATGGGCACTAGTTTGTATAGGAAAGTGGATTTCTACACAGAAGTTTGAAACCAATACTCTATGTTACTGTATATTAAACTCTATTAATATGACAGGTATGGTATTTAATGACCAAAACACATAAAATAGACAGTATCTGAATTATGTGACCTTATTTCCAAAAAGAGACAGGGAGGACTAAGTGAGTTATCTAAAATACAAAGTCAGCCTTGTTCTATTTTGACAAGGAAAAACACTGATTTCAAACCAGATGATAGTCAGGAAAATCATCACTATGTTATTTGTAGGAAACTGAAACAGTATTCATAAACAAAGGTCGTGGACCTCAATTTAGTCTGTATTTTGACAGCCATTACTGAATACTAAACTCCATCTCATAAGCGATAATAGATTACACTGAATGGACACAGGAAAAACAGTGAGAACCTTGTGCATCTGAGCAGTGTACAGGGCAATATCTGAGAAGAGACATTAGACATTAGATGACGTGATTAAAGTGTGTTTAATGTACCGGGAAAAGAGAGGGAGCATGAGGCAGCCATATTGGAATGGTGTTTGGGGTGGGGGGCCTGATAAGACAGTGTTAGTGTAACATTTTGCACTCGGCCCGTTTTGCTTACCCATCATATCTTTTGTCTTCTTGAAATGTTTATACCAGCGCCCAAATTCCTGACACTTCGCCGCCGACACATTTGCATAGTAAGTGCTGTTCACAATGGAGGAAATCATACTCTGAAAGAGAGAGATTGGTAAAGAGAGAGAAAACCTTCAGGATCCGCAATGTGCAGCACGAGGACATGTATTAATGCTGTTGTGGCATGCACTAATACTGTGTTTTCTTGCCAAAATGAATAAAACATTTCGGTGCACAAATAACAATACTCTAGCAAAGACCGTGTTTTATCAGTCATGCACAAATCTTGGTCTTGTCTTTCCAAATGTAAAACAAATCAAAATGAAATATAAGAGTGGTGTCCCTTTATAGCAAATGCCACAGAGTTTGAGAGAACCTTTCTGGGAGGTAAAGAATAGGTTTCACACACACTTAGTAGCCTTGTTGATATCAGGGTGTACTACTACAGTAAAGAGCAGTTTGCTTTCAAAAAGGGAAATAATCAGACTATTTCTTTTTGTTCACCTTTATTTAACCAGGTAGAGGCCAGTTGAGAACAAGTTCTCATTTACAACTGCGACCTGGCCAGTGAATTAAAAAAGTTAGCATCTGGAAATTGTAAACAGATTCATCTTTTGTTTTTCTCTCGCTCTCCGCAATAAGTAAAAAAAAAAACATCTTCAAGAGATATAAGGCTTTATATCTGAGCCCTCTCGCCTTCTCCACGTATTCCTCGCAAACAAGGCAGCGTTTTCTTTTCATTAAATGTTTTAACACCTTCCTGGCCTGTGGGTGAATAGCAGGAGAAATTGTTTTGATTGTTATAAATATTCAAAAGATGAAACCATCTGTTTTCAAATTACAGGTATGCCATCTTTATCATTTCTTTAATATGAGCACTTGGGGACAGGAGGGAACCTTCTGGCACAACAGCACTTCAGTGAACAACACACAGCACTGACAGTAGAGCAGCAGCCCCATCTCCCACTCCTCCTCACCGCAGATGGAAGACGAGGGAGGATTGAGCCTGCTGCTGTGGATCACTATGGACCTAATACTGAACTCCTGAACTCAGCACCACTACACAACCGGCATACATTACAAGCCTGGTGAATTGCGGAATTGAGGATGAGTTATTGAGGATCTGACTATTGAGAATTAGTATCTTCAATAGTGTTAACAGAAAATGGCACATGCAGTATATCAGCTGAACCAAGTCCATATGAATGCACTATTTTGGTGAGTACAGTATAGTCAGTATTGTGGCATAATGGGAGCCATTCCTTGGGCGTAGCATTTTTTATTTACAGTATCTGGGTGAGGCAGAGCCAGCTATAGCAGGGCCCACCCAAGACAGACTGCCTGTGTTCCTCCATCTTTGACACAGCTGTTCTAATAAACGCTCCTCATTAATCAGCCCTCTCCCTCCATACATCACGCCTCTCACTGGGGCACACACACACACGTACAGGCAGGTACACACACACGTACAGGCAGGTACACACACACACACACACACACACACACACACACACACAGGCACAGACACGGTACACACACTTGCCAAGCCATGCAGATAACCACCGCCACCTCGCGCCCACGAAACCTCTGCCAGCCAGCAGCCATCAACAGGTAGTGATGGGTACTGTAGTGTAGTGTGGCACCAGGATACTGCTGTCTGCCAGCCCTGGGCCCTTTAAGTGATAGCCATCTACAGCACAGGAGCTTATCAGTGTGCCCAGGAAGTCACGCAGGGCCGTTATCTGCCCCAACTATCTACTCCACTTTCCGTCATGGGAGAGAGACGCATGAAAAAGGCACGGTGGCAAAGCCTGCCATAGCTTGCAAGCACATGAAAAACACACACATAAAATAAACTAACTAAGACACCTTACACACACCCTTTTCTTGTTCTCTATCTCTGATTGTGGCTAATATCTTGCTCCTCCCCCCCCCCCAACATGCACACATTCACACCAATAGTCCCTGCCGCAACCTCAGCCGCTGGCAGCCTCAGAGCAGAGCCCAGGCTCACAAAGATGGCATTTGATGACTATTTGCTGCTATGCAACAGGACAGCTGCTCTGTAAGGCCCGCCCGGTGGGGGAAGCAGGGGGGCAGAGAGGCGAGGGGGGCCTCTTTTGTTGCCGTAGTTCCAGAGGATCCTGGGGGTTAAGTTGTCTCCCAGTCACCGAGCCGACCCTCTCAGAGAGGGTGGTGATGAGCAGAAAGGGGTGGACGGGAGTCAAACTTTTTAGTGAGACCCCATCTACTTCTCCTCTACGGGGGGCATTACACTCAAACTCCATCTGAGCGCAGTCAAACGATATTCCACTGGGAACAATAACAATGGCCACAGTTTTGAATACAGTCTCTTTTCTCGCAGGCCCCCCTCCCCTCTCTTGGAGTCAGAGTCTCTTCAGGGCATTTGTAGGCCAAACACACAAAGCATGACTCCCCGCCACAAAAGAATGAAACTAAATGTTTGACAAGACCCAGAACAAAGCCCCCCCCCCCCCTTTCTCTCTCTCTCTTTGAGCCCTGTTCTGAGGTAGGGTTCATTCTCTCACCCCAATTCTCTGTTTGTTAACCTTTCTCTCCCCAGGATTACCCTCCTGAATATCAAGGAGACACTAATCCTATAAAAGCTGCCAATCATCCCTGCCTCCGAACACCCAAACCCCCCCAATGGCTGAACAACCGAGTAAAATCGAGCATCAATGCTATCCTCTGAGCCTGTGTGGTTGGACCGCACCACAGAGAGTGGTTCACATATGGACCGTAAACAGGGTGATTACCGGGCTGAGGGAGAGAGGGAGGGAGCGGCTCAGCCTGAACGCCACCGGGGGACTCTTTACATCATCACCACGCTCTGCACGGCTACACACACACACACACACACACACACACACACACACACACACCACGGGCCTCTAGGTGACCATACAGCAGCCTCGGTGAGGGGAGAGTCGACTCCATAACAAACTCCATACCGTAAGCGCTCACACACACAGACGGCTCCTGTGATCGATATACTGTTGTTTCATTCCTCCAGAAAAGCTTCTGTTATGAGCTATGATATACAACGAGAGCTGTAATTCTTTAGCGTCAAGCTACTTGAATACAGAGTGAATGTATTACATAATGGTGAGAGAAAAAAACTCCAAAAAACATTCATATTTCTAGCCTGACGTATAAAGAGGAAAATCTAGATTATTCTGGGTTGGTCCATTGTTTACCCAACAATAACCCTGCATTCAATCAACACACTACTGCTTCTGCAAATGAAGGGGAAGAGAAGAAGAAGGGGGGGACGACAATGGGTATTGATTTGGATTTTCTATGGCGATTCTCCTTCGTGTTCCACTCTATCAAACTCTGGGCATTTGAAAAAGGGACACTGGCAGTCTTTGGCAAATGGAATAGTGGGAGTTTGTGGACGGCTCCAGCACCTGTGATAAGGGACATTCTTTTGCCAGAGAGCTCTGGTTCATGTCTTTGAGTAACTCCTTGAGGGCATTTCTTACTGTAGAGTGGGTCCACTGCTCTGGCGGCAGGTCCTCCAATTTAGGACAACTGTGAGACGAGATAGGAGTTAGGAAGAAGAGATAGAGGGGGAGAGAGAAAGGGATGAGGGTGGGGGGAGAGGACGGAGAACAGGGAGATTGAGAAAGGGGAGGGGGAAATAGAGAGAGGGAGAGAGAGAGAGAGAGAGAGAGAGAGAGAGATGAGCACAGGGCCTTGCTTTCCTGCTGCAAGCTCCCCTCCAAGACAGACAGATTTCATTTGGCGCATCAAGCAGATGCATCTGGAGATTGCTCTCTCCCTCCCTCCCTCCCTCCTCCCTCGCTCTTTCTCTCTCACTCTCTCCTGATTGTTCTGATTAGTTAATTACTTTATACAACACATCTGCTGTATTGATGCATGAATTATACATCAGCTGCATGTGGCGACTATTATTTCATGTTACTTCTACCTTCCTGGCTCGATGTGCTCGGCGAAACAATTTAAGGTGTTACCGGCTAGATTTCTGGGGAAAATAAATAACATTCTGCACATAAAAACACAAATGTTTGATAAAGAAGGAAGGAAGAAGAAGCTATACGTCTACGCGAATGTACTCTATTTACAGACAGTGGACCCCCTTTAAAACCACATCATATTAATGAGGGGGGATTCGAAAGTGAACAAGCAGGTCTCCAGTGAGAGAGCCCCGTTCGCTTCAGACAAGGATCTCTCCATTTGATCAAGCACGCACCGCGCAGACGTCACGTGTATGGGACATATGGTCGTTTTTCGCATCGCATGCATTCCTGAATTATGGCAACAACCAAAAAAAAAAAAAAAAAACACGTGAACCGCACACTCCACAGTTGGTATGGGTGTCTATTTGGTTTATGTGCGTGTGGTGGGGGGGGGGATGGGTTGCTATTGTCTTAGAGGTTATCAGAAGGTTGTAGGTACTTTGATTTGTGTAATGCATATATAATAAACAGAAGGTAGATATTTAGAAGTTAGAGGATTCAAAGATAGAGGGAGTGTACACACACACACACACACACACACACACACACACACAGCTCCAGAACACCTTAAACTGCTGTAGCAGCTAGAGAGCCTCTGGGGAAAGCAAAGGAACAGAGGGGAGGATAGGAGAGGAGGGTGAGTGGTGAAGACAGACATCTATGCAGACACACTAGCATGCTGGAAATAAACACAACCTTCTGTGTCCTGGCTGGTGTGTGTGCAGAGGAGAGGAGGAAAGAAAGGGAGAGAGAACAACCTGTGTGTGTGTGTGTGTGTGTGTGTGTGTGTGTGTGTGTGTGTGTGTGTGTGTGTGTGTCTGTCTGTGTGTGTGTTGTGAGTGAACAGCCCCCCAGAGGGTTGCATTAGCAGTGAGCTAGTGAGGGTAGAGCTGAGTGTGTGCAGCTGGCACAGGCCTCTACACCAGCAGTACCAATCTCAGTGTGTGTGTAGTCTGTGGCTGCTATGTGGTCAGGAAACAGTATGTGTGGGCTGTGTGGCCAGGCTGGTCATCAGAAATAGATGGTGATTTTGGACGTTTGAAAACATCCTGAGAACGTCAATATATGCCTTCCTCTGCACTCACAATTTATTTCTATTTTTTTATGATTGCCCAGCACCGGACGCATGCTTAGACCACTGTGCTACTGCAGTTCACAATGTCTAGAAAACCGTGAGAATACTGTGAATACGGATGATACATGATGGTAATAGTGAGTTGTTTTTTATTATTTAGTTGTAGCCCTTTCCTGCAGTCAAATGAGCTAGTGGCCTCATGTGGAATGTTATTCATATTTTTCATAATTTCATAATGAATAAACATAATTATTTTTAAAACATAGATTATCCAGTGTTTCTATGTCAAACGGTTTTGCTATATTTCAGTCTTCTGTGATGTATATAACGTGTAATATTGGGATGCAAACTCAACATTGACTACATTTCAACTCTATATCTGACATGGTGCAGGTATCTTCTTTTTTATTAGCCTATAACCATGTGTGTGAGGTGTATACTTTTGTTTCAAAGTAGATTTGTTTAAGACTTCCAAGAAACACTCTGTGTGACCCTGATTTAGCCTACTGCAGTAAAAGATTAAGCCTTCCCCAAACCATAGCCCTAACCTTAACTATTAATGCCCAAACTGTTAACCTTTGAGTTGTTTCTGTTTTAACTCTGTAACCACGCAGAATTAACCCTGTAACCACGCAGAATGAATGCATCAAAAATTTCGAAGTGAAACTATGAGATCTTGTTGGTGTGGCTACTGACTGTGGTGTAAATGGTGTGTATAGCTAGCTTCCCAGTAGGTGCTATGAGCAAACCTGAATGCCATGCATAGTTTTTGTATGGACTACATAGCTACCGTTGCTATTATACATGACTATCAGGTGTATGGATTGCAGTTATGTCTTTGCAGTTATGGCTGCTGCTAGGTCTATGGCTATTATGCTAATTTGAGTTAGTGTGGAAGCATGGAAAGCAAATGGAAGGCCTATGTGTTGGGTGTTTAACCCAAGTTAACTAGGTAGGCATGCTACACTAGACTGGAATAGGTGGGTTGTGGGGGTCCAAGGGTGGTGGGGTTGGGTGCTTCACTGCACTGGCATTGGGTGCGTGGGTGGATGGGTTGGGCAATGGGGCGGAGACTGACCTGTGCAGCTGAATTTTCAGCGTGACCACATGGTACACGTCCTGCAGCATGTCTGCCACGGTGGCGTCCGGCGTGTCCGTTACGTAGGACAGTGGGACCGGGTTCCACTTGCCCACCTGAATGAGACCTGCAATGGAGACAGGAACACAACAACATCAATTGGAAATGTTATGTTTCTCACATTTAGACACATACAGATAAACATTTATAATTATTTCTTGATTCTATATATTTCCAGCAAGATCACATTAAGATTGATATCTCTTTTCCCAGTAAGCCCCGTCGCCCCCCCAATAAATGGCATGAAAACATCAGAACCTACACTATGTCCTATTACAGAGAATGTGAGGTGGAAAAGGGTATTTTGGTGAACTATGTTGCTATATGATGGACCGCCTGTAATAAAGGGCACCTGGAAATAGCCCAGGTCTGTGTGTTAGAGTTGCAGTCAGCTTCAACGGGTCCCACCTTCACTCCCACTGTGTTCTAGCTAGAGGTTTACAGAGCAGAGAGAGGCCCTGAGAACTCCTGAGAGACATGTAGCTACATCCTCTGTCTGGGATCAATGTCAGCCTACGTTACTGAGCCTTCAGATCAGCTGGGAAACTAGCGGAGGCCTGGACAGCTATGGGGTGTGTGTCTGTGTGGGGAGAGTGGGGGAGGGGGCAATGTGTGTGTGTGTGTGTGTGTGTGTGTGTGTGTGGATGGAAGGGGGGCAGTGTGTGTGGGTTAAGCTGTGGGAGAAGCCAAATCGTAGAGAGGCCAGTTCTATTGTTCGTGGTGTGTGTGCGTGCGTGCGTGCCTGAGTTTGTGCGCGTGTGTACACTACTGTTCAAAAGTTTGGGGTCACTTAGAAATGTCCTTGTTTTTGAAGGAAAAGCATTTTTTTGTCCATTAAAATAACATGAAATTGATCAGAAATACAGTGTAGACATTGTTAATGTTGTAAATGACTATAGTAGCTGGAAACGGCTGATTTTTTATGGAATATCTACATAGGCGTACAGAGGCCCATTATCAGAAACCATCACTCCTGTGTTCTAATGGCACATTGTGTTAGCTAATCCAAGTCTATCATTTTAAAAGGCTAATTGATCATTAGAAAAACCTTTTGCAATTATGTTAGCACAGCTGAAAACTGTTGTGTTGATTAAAGAAGCAATAAAACTGGCCTTCTTTAGAATAGTTGAGTATCTGGAGCATCAGCATACATGGGTTCGATTACAGGCTCAAAATGGTCAGAAACAATTAACTTTATTCTGACACTTGTCAGTCTATTCTTGTTCTGAGAAATGAAGGCTATTCCATGCGAGAAATTGCCAAGAAACTGAAGATCTAGTACAACGCTGTGTACTACTCCCTTCACAGAACAGCGCAAACAGGCTCTAACCAGAATAGAAAGAGGAGTGGGAGGTCCCGGTGCATAACTGAGCAAGAGGACAAGTACATTAGAGTGTCTAGTTTGAGAAACAGACGCCTCACAAGTCATCAACTGACAGCATCATTAAATAGTACCCACAAAACACCAGTCTCAATGTCAACAATGAAGAGGCGACTCCGGGATTGCTTCTTTAAATCAACACAACAGTTTTCAGCTGTGCTAACATAATTGCAAAAGGGTTTTCTAATGATCAATTAGCATTTTAAAATGATAAACTTGGATTAGATAACACAATGTGCCATTGGAACATAGAAGTGATGGTTGCTGATAATGGGCCTCTGTACACCTATGTAGATATTCCATTAAAAATTTGCCGTTTCGAGCTACAATAGTCATTTACAACATTAACAACGTCTACACTGCATTTCTGATCAATTTTATTTTATTTTAAATGGACAAAAAAATGAGCTTTTCTTTCAAAAACAAGGACATTTCTAAGTGACCCCAAACTTCTGAACGGTAGTGTATATGTGTGTGAGCGGGTCATCAATAGAGTGGGTGCTTGTGCCAGTCCTACCTTTTGCCTGTGCCGCCGAGCTGTGCGAGTAGCCCAGTGACAGAAGGGCCATCTCGATGAGCTGGTTGAACAGCATGTCTTTCCTGACGAGCACAAACTCAGCGTGCTCCTCCTTGCTGTCAAACTCGATGGGGCTCTCGTAATGCTCCACCACGCAGAACACAGGGAGCATGTTGCCTGGAGAGACACAGAGCAACACAGCGGGGGCTCAGACATGACAAATGGTGACCTTCAAATGGGGGGATTAATATTACATTTAGACACAGCTGATACAGTCAGACTACCTCTATTTATGAATGAATTAATTAATGAACGCCAGTCGTATTATCAGTGACAGCACAATGATTAATATTGTATTTTATGATATTATATTGTATTCATTTTCTTATTAGCGTAATCAAAATTGTCAGAACTAGTAGAAGTGGTGGTACTGTGACTTGAGTTATTTAACAATGATCAATGACATCATTATTAGAGTGATGATTTCAATGTCCTTAGACGTTATTAAATGATATCATTATTCGACTTGAACTAAAGTCTAAATAAATGTAATGTTGGCCTATCTCAGCTTTCAACCACTTTCTGGCTGAGATCTGTTTATTCATTGTCAAGGAGCTCAGATCACATTAGACTGCTTCTGCCTCTGCAGCCATATCACCTTCCCATGATGCACCGCTCCAAATCCCAACACTCCGGTTCGCCCAGAGGTTTACTAGTCTGTGTAAGCACTGCACTGCTATTAGGCAGAAAATGAGGAATCCTTGTCCAAAGATGTTGAGTGTTAGGGGTGCACTGTGCAAATTTTACATTAAACCTTTTGCTTAGATTTTTTGGTGACTTTAGTTTCAGAGCATCATAACTTTTTGGGTTACAATTTCCCTCTATAGCCTTCAGTGGGGATGATATGCAGCACATTATTCATTGACTCAGTTTGATCAGTTGCAATTAACCATATTTCTAATGGTCGGCATCCTGAAGATCTCTGACAAACAATCAATAAAAGGGGTAATCACCAGCAGACGCCAGGGAATGTGCTGAAATACTGCTTCTCTCCCTGATTTTAATAGATAGAGATCTAACAATAAAGACTGCTGTGTAGGCTCATTTGGGGATCAATACAGCCTTTGTTTTCATGGATCGGAGAAAAGCCCATGGTAAATATTATTCAGCTCAAACAATGGCCACTGTGGCCATGCGAAACTTTGGCAACAGACGCTTCTATAAATTTCCCCATTTCCTCTCGAAAAAGGAAAAAAAATATGCTGGAACGTTCTGAAAAACAGGAGGACGGATTGATGCGGGACCTGAGGATGATGATTGAGGAAAAAACAAAACTTTCTCAGCTGGTGTTTTGCGACAAATGATTGAGGAACCAACTAAGAGCAACTGCCCATCATGACACTCAACGCGACATTCTATGGTTCCAAAGTCCCCACAAACACCATCAAACAAACAGATGAGACATAACGGCCAACCGCTAATAAACTCATGAAATTCTGCAGGTGTGAATGCTCGTATCTAGCCCCAAAAAGTCATAAAATAGTCAAATGATTTATGTAATGACCAGGCCAGTAGTTATATAAAAAAGCTATGTCATCATCTCAAAATAAAGGCTCCTTAAGTGGCAATGTTTCTTAAAGGACCCACATTCTCTTCAATAAACAGGAGAGAAACAGTGATGCAGCCCTATGCAGAATAACACAGTAATAATTCTCAAATGGCCTCGGTATAAACAATGGGTCTTCATAGATAGGCCTAAGTGTGGGTGTGTGCACCAAGATGACTAAGGGACATTTAAATCGGTTTGTGCAGGAAGATGGAAGCAAAACCATGACAGCATGGCACTTGTGAACCATGAAGACATGACCATTTTAAACACAGACAGCACTTACAACATTTCACCTCTCTCCCATCTTGCCGAACACACACAGGCCATAATGTGGGCCTACTTGTATTGAGCGTCCTTTTGAAGTGTCTGAGGGGTTATATTGTGCTCTCTCACACACTTAAGACACATAAACACACACCACCCTGAGCAGTGTCACTCACCCCTCTTGTGGCAGTTCTTGAGGAGGTGTCCCGAGGGTTTGTAGGGTACCCCGGCCAGCTTGGCCCCCGTGCTGCCCAGGCGGGCCCTGCCCGGGGGGCTGCCGTTCTGTTCCAGCCGGGCCAGCTTGGCTGGGGGGGCCTTGGAGTCGCGGTCGCCCATGCTGTTGACCAGGTCACAGTTCTCCTTTCCCAGGCACACCTCGCTGAGATGGTCCATCATTCTCAGCACCTCTGCTCACTATCACCTGGGAGGAGACAAGACAGGGACATTAGGGGGTTTCATGGACATGTAAGGCCTTCATACAGTAAGCACATCATATTCAAATGCATGATATGAAGTATGCCAAATCATATTTTTAGGGTTGATTGTTTTGACATTGAAAAAGTGACATAAAAAGATGGTGATAACTTGTCAACATGAACAGAAAAAAAAAGCACATAACAAAAACATAACAGTTACAACAATAACTGCCAAATTTGTCATTTCATTACTTGGCACTCACAATGTTTCGTGCCATCATAACGTTCAAATTTTTCAGAGCATGTATTATGTATGTTTGTCCCACTACGGATTCCCATATGGTGGGCAAACAAGCCCATTTTTTTGCAAACACATTAATTTGCAGAGAGATTCCACTCCGATGATTACTGCAGTTCACAGCACAAGCCCACAAGCCCTGCAACAGTGAAGTGAAGGCTGAGAGAGTAGAGCTAACATATTCAGCCTGAGTCACTTTCAGCACTCAATAAAAAAACAAAAAAAACCAGACAGGCTTTGTGGGAAAAATGCATAAAAATGCAAAGGACCTGAAGAATATTGTTATGACAGAGTGGTATCCTAATTAGGACATGATATAAGGAAGAAAAATAGTGTGGGAGGGCTCTTTAAATTGTTCTTTAAATTTAAGAGAAGACATTACAAAATGTGAGGTAAAATTGAATGAAAGCAGTACTAATGGAAAGATGCTGACTTTTTATACCTTTGAGTCTATCAGAAAGTAAAAGTGCAATCAGAAAAAAGAATGGATAACGCAGAGCAAGGTGAAGTGAAGTCCCACATGCCGGTTACACCTGATTATCGTAAACACATACACAGACACAGGCACTGACTGCAGGAAGCATACAATCAACACATTGACAGGCTCTCCACGACTGCATGACAGGGTTAAACACCTAATACACACCCTATTTGCATAATTATCTGTTATGGTGTTTCATTATTTTTGGTAAAAACATAAGGCTAAATTCAGATGGGTTATTATACAGTGTATACATTGTGCAAAACAAACAGATTTTTAACATTTAAACAAAAACTGAACAGGTCAAAATAATGTACCCCCACCTTCCCACCAGCACCCAAATGATCATGAACTATCTCATTCAGGATATGCAATGAAGCAACTAATTGTTTAAATAGAGGGGGCAACAGAATCCAGACCCGGATATGGTGGTAGTCCAGGGCAGGATTTCTGAATTACCTTTAAAAAAGACAAGCAAGAGTGCAACACACAAGTTAAGTTACATTTAGGGCAAACCAACCTGAAACTCAGCACTTCAAAACTCGAAAGCATATAATGCAGTCTTGGTGAACGTTGCCTTCTTCAAGTTTGTCAGGGGAAAGAAAGCTTCAATGTCTGATGCTTTCTAGGTTTAAATGATTGGTCCTCTACAGAAATGTGTTCGTCTTTTGAGAGATGAAAGGTTGATATACAAAAGAGCAACCCAAATCTATATAAGAGAAGACGTCGAGACAGACTGGGATGCGATAACATTGGTAAGCAATTAAGTCTGTATAGTATAGCCTAAATTAATCTAATTATTTGCTCAGTGGAAAAATAGTCATTCTTACGTCTTATTAGAAGTAGCGAAGAAAAATAACACCTGATACAATAAACTAAATAACTGTCTCGAGGATAGTCCATCCGTTGCAAGTGCAACGAGTTAACACAACGCATCCACCACGATTATCAGTCAGTCGTTGGTGAATAGAACATCGGATAGTGGTAAACGGTGCTGAAATCTGCTATTTCTACCAGTCGCGAACAATCCTGATGTATAAACGCATAAACAAATAACGAGTACTCAATAAATTCGGCTTCTCTACTGTCCGATAGAAAGAAATTATCGACAATGATCTGCTATCTCATGTAGAGACGATGGCGCAACGATATGCAGACCCATGTAAAAAAAAAAAGTGCGATTTACTTTCCAATGTCGAGTTAAGGCTTTGCTACGGATACATAACAGCTGCTTGCGATCTGTGTTCTTTCTGTTGGTTTGATTTGCGTCCGGACGGGGCTCTTCTTCCTTTCTCTCTTTCCCCCCTCTGTGTCCCCATTAAATTATGAGTTGTATTGACTCATCACTCCCCTTGCTGGTGCTGCCTGTGCTTTCCCTTTCTCCTCCTCATTTCAAAAGGAAATACCCCCAAAACAAGATGATTTAACCCGCATGTCGAGTCTTGAAGGCATCCAACTCGCGACAGCCGATGTCCTGGCAGAGTGGAGAACCGAAAATAAAGTAAAAAGTGGAAAGAAAACAGACGATGGTGCGATTTCCGGCTGTGCGCGCAGGAATTTTTAATCAGCTTGATTAGAGTGAGGCGGTTCTGCATGTATTACTGAATAACAGACACACACATGCACATACACAGAGGCGCGCATAGGCTATACATATTCGAGATGCTATCCGAATGGTCATTATATAGGCTACAGGAGGACCATGTGGAAATTGTTCAAATAGGCTGATATAAACCGCGGATCACTGATATGCTATCTGAGAGAGCACAATAGAATAACTCCCATGCCGTTTTGGCTATTGGTCTACGTCAGTCCTGAGTAGCCTACTCGACCCGTAAGCTATTCTTATTGTACAAACAAATAAATAAACAAACAAACAAACCAAATTGGTATCCATAATTATAATAGGCTGTTTGATTATGACATGGTTTATTATTTTCCTGAACTTTCCCCATAATACGATTAATCATAACCTACCATAATAATGCCAGAATCCGATATTATGATTATTGAAGAGAGATCCAATCTGTTGGGTGTGAACACACGCGTGGTAAATGTGTTTGCATATCAGGTGCCTCACTGGCTAAATATGTCTTATTGCTACAGCACACATCATAGAAGTAGAGGACGGTTAGCAAAAGCTATGTTGGTGCCTTTCTAAATAGCTTATGTACACGGTGCATTAATTGCACACAGGCTTCGAGCAGCCCTACACACAGGTGACAACGCAATGGAGAGCATAGCCAATCCTCTACTACTAAAAATATGACCACAAATATGACACTGTCCTAACCTCGCACAGGAGAGAGGGGGGACTGGGAGAGAGTGAGTGCGACCTTCCCAAGACCCTAGAGGCGCACCTCAAGGACGTCACTGTCAAGGCAGGTGCCTTACAACTCCTGTTGAACAAAGTATTGTCGGTATAACAAAGTATAACGGAAAGCAATGTTGCTGTCTATTACTATATACATCACAATAAAATGATCATCACTCAAATGGGAATGTGCATAGCACAGCACCGCTATAAAACATATGTTTGCACAAACTATTCTAACTATAACACTATTCTATATGAAAAGATTGTCAGCAGGGGACAATAAACAATAACAAATGTGGGTGTAAATACTTACAGAGACAGACCAAGATATTAGGTACAGTATATCATGTCAACACAACATGAAAACAAGGCAGTCCAGATTCAGAAAAAAAGCTAAACCAAGCAAAATAGGAAGCATGAATACCTTGCAAACCATAAATGCAAACTCTATATATGCAGCGATTACCTACGTCTCTGGTCAAACACAGAGGTAATGCTGCATATAAAAACGAAATGTTTCATATATTATAGTATTTAATCATAAACCATGGTAAGGCCTATAGCTCCCAGAAATGTTAAGCCAAATCGTAAATCTCCTCCCACACAAAGAAACCTGTTGTTTTGTCAATAACACACATAGAGGTGAGCAGAAGGAAATATGTGAGGGGAAAAGATTTGTGATAAAAAGGTCAACTCTTCAAAAGAGGGTTTCTTTTAAATTTCTGAGAGATGATTCCTAGAGATTAGACATATTGAGCTCAGGGAAACTCTTAGTTCATACCTGTTTAAGGAGTTTTAAGTCAAGAAGGGAATACTTTATGGTGTTCATGCTATATAAGGATTGACCCAGCAGATTACCTCTTTATCACATAAAAATGTGAGTGTTGGATGTTTTTTCATAGAAATAGCACCTGAATCACTGGATTCCCAATGAATGAATTGCTGAAAATGTTTTGAGCCTGAAGTAAACAGAGCAAGGTGAGAGTCAGCAGTATCAAGTTGAGGTGGAACACTGTCTTGAGTAAACAACAACACCTAGCTCAATGTAAGTCACTTTCAAAGCAGTGAGTCTGTGCTGCCGGTAAGTGATGCTGTCCCATGTCTGTGGCCTGTCACAGGAAACTGATACTGTATGCTCCAATGTTAAAACCTTACCGTCTAAGGTTCAAACTAGAGCCAGGTGTATTTCAACATTCAATAAACTTAGGTTGGATTGTACAGAGATGTAAAAAATGTCAAAACTGACAAATTCAATACTGCATTCATCAACAGGGTACTGCAGTATTACTTTGTGTTAATCAAGTAAGGTGCATGATAATATGGGACAAATCAATATTCTGGGGCTATTATTATGTTATTACAGTGTTACCACAGGTGATAAAATCAAATCAATATTCTGGGGCTATTATTATGTTATTACAGTGTTACCACAGGTGATAAAATCAAATCAATATTCTGGGGCTATTATTATGTTATTACAGTGTTACCACAGGTGATAAAATCAAATCAATATTCTGGGGCTATTATTATGTTATTACAGTGTTACCACAGGTGATAAAATCAAATCAATATTCTGGGGCTATTATTATGTTATTACAGTGTTACCACAGGTGATAAAATCAAATCAATATTCTGGGGCTATTACTATGTTATTACAGTGTTACCACAGGTGATAAAATCAAATCAATATTCTGGGGTTATTACTATGTTATTACAGTGTTACCACAGGTGATTAAATCAAATCAATATTCTGGGGCTATTACTATGTTATTACAGTGTTACCACAGGTGATCAAATCAAATTAGTGTTACCACAGGTGATCAAATCAAATCACAGTGTTACCACAGGTGATCAAATCAAATCAATATTCTGGGGCTATTACTATGTTATTACAGTGTTAGAACAGGTGATCAAATCAAATCAAATTTGTCACATGCGCAACCGGTGTAGACCTTACCGTGAAATGCTTACTTACAAGCACTTAACCAACAATGCAGTCCAAGAAATAGAGTTAAGAGTGTTAAGAGGGTAAAGGTTAGTCAAGGTAATTTGCATATGGCGATATTGTAAAATGTACAAAAACAAGTATCAATCTTTTTTGGTAAAATCCGTTGCTCATTTCACATGATATCACCTGTAGTAACAGGGTCACCAAAAGTAATATGTTTACAAAGTCATATGTTGCTTTTCACATTGGGAAAATTCAGAGCTAAATACATAACATTTTTATTATCAAAATAGTTTTGAGAGACAACACATGACGCTTTTATGTAGATCTGGTTGGGTGAACGTTTTCATACCTGTCAGAGTGGCATGGAAATAGAAATAACAGCGAATGCGAGCTATAGTCGGGCAAATTGTTATCTGCCGTGACGCAAGCAGCCGCTGTCATTTCCACTGTGATTGTGGGAGACCATCAGAGAGCATTGATAACCCTGCCAGCCAGGTTCTGGCACTGCCAACAGGTGCTGCCACTGCCAGCGACGTTGGCACAAACATGGCTGTGAAAACCTTCTGACATCCAGAAGGGCACCGATTTGCACTGACTGCACCACTGAATCAACAGTACTGATTATCAATTAACATATAGGTTTTTGTATCAGAGAGAATAAAATATTTTTCACACTGAAAGGCCTCTATCAATACCTGCTGATTACAAACACACTATTATGATAGATTTACCAGGGCCAAGGCACATGTGTTATTACATGTTTGTAAGAGATGGGTGATGTTATAGCTGAACTTCTTATTATAAAGCAGTGTTTTGACATGCATATTTTCAATAAAAATAAACAATGTTAACATACTAAATGTCTTTAAAGACGTATCTATGTTAAATTGTGTAATACTTGAGCCATATGATTTAGTTACAATTCAAAGCTAGTGTTAAGATTCATGGCCATGGACAGTAGGCAAATCATATGCCTTTATAAGTAAGATAAGAAGTCGGGAATGGCAATCATAAATCGATTTCACTATCATTTTATATCACCTACTCATGATCCTTTCTATAGTGCTATCACCTTCACCATCTTTTGCGCCACCATATTATATAACTTTACAATTATTCTTGACACATTGTGGCCCATTCTTTGACCCTCACTATAACATTGCATAAAATTATCACGAAGTCCCTTGTTAAATAATGGACAGAAAATAAGTACAAGTTCAGTTTTAACAACCAGTTTACAATCTGCTCTTTAACATGTCAAGATCCTGCAAAAGAAAGAGACAAGCGAAAGCAGCAATGTTGGCTTGGCGTCTCGGACGACGTGGCTTATTTGTTGTTCCAGATGCCGAACGCGTCATCACATACAGTATGTAGGTGTTGTGATGTCGTCATGCTCACCACTTTAATGGGCATTAATACGATTATTTGGATTATCTAATACAAATGAGTCTGTCTGCGTCTTAGCTGTTTGTGAATACTAAGTGCAGACAGCTTGCTGTGTAGGATCTGGGATATATGAAAGACCCCAAAGAAATAAGGCACTAATAAGCCAATGAGGAATTCAGTAATGGTTATTATTAATATGGGTGTGTTATAGTACATGCACAGATTCCCTCTCCTCCAATGAGATATTGTTTATACAGTAGTAGGTTCAAAGGTTTGCATTAAGAGTGTGTAGACGGCAAACCAATGACCAAAATCACATGAAAACTTGAAGAGGATAGTGTTGGGTGCTACAAGTTCAAATTGTTTTAGTATAAGGGACATTTCCAGCCGTATTGCATGGTGTGCCACATATAAAATGTACTATTACTAAAAAGACATTAGTGAGAAACTTAGAGATCCTTTGAGTACTCAGTCATTAAGCAGTAAACCTGAATATGCAAGATATTCCACATCAGCAATGAATAGTGTTCTTCAAATTAAATTAGTTGTATGCTCTCTGTTAGTCCCTCATAGACAGTATGGTTTTTTATTAAAAGTGGAAGAAGGTAAATTGTGTTTTTTAAATTCTGATTTGTCAGTGTTGTGTCGTCGGAGGAGAAAGAGAGTGAGATTCAAATGAACATCTTAAAGTTTCCTAAGTGCTTAATTATTTTATAATCACACGAATGTCCAAAGTAGAACCGGACGATGTCCTCGCCTACTTACTGGAAGACCTTTTTGCTTTTCTCTGAACAGACTTCTCAGTCTGCGTCAAGTCGTCAACGCTTGCATCAAAGAGTAACAGAAATGAGACGGTGACGATTTTGAGAAGCCGCACTCGCTTACAAAATATACTATTTTGCCTCACAGAACGGAACTCTGACGCCCACCACTAGTGCGATGTGTGGTGTGTACTGTACAACTCCCCCCACACACGTAAACACAGGTTTCTCGGTATCCAAGAGTAAGCAGGAATTGGCCCTGTCTCTGTATAGGCCTATATGTATCATAAGGTCAAGACCGCTGTCCCGAGCCACAGCAGCCGTAGCAACAGTGGTGCCACGACGTGATTAACACAGGGCCAGAGCTGGGCTCGTTTTAGTCTGCCCACAGGAATCCGTATTAATGATTCAAAACAAATGATTGTGTCCCCGAGGCTGGTCAGAGGACCCTTTGTCGGCTTGTTTATCCTCCTTCGCTTTTATCGAATTATAAAACAAATTAGTCATAGAACAATCAACTAGCATCAGTTTCGGGAACTTGGAAATGACTTTTCTGTCAGGGCCAGTGCTCATCACATGACTGAATGATTAGAACTTTAATTTCTGCCTCGTGGATTGCAACATATCAACAATTAATAGCTAGAGAGATAGGGTTGTGTGTTTCGGAGAGCGACACTGAAGATGGCTTTGTCCACACTTTGTTGTTAGGCTACACAGAGAGGGGGAGGCTAAAGATGGTGCAAAGGTTACCATGTAACCTGCTGTGGAGGATACTTGAAAGGACAAAACTATGGTTGGTGCAGGAGAACTCTTAAGAGGGTTAAGTGAATGTGGGCATGTGATACGAATGGTTTTACTATGCCCAGTACGCTCCATAGGCCTGGGTGGGAGCATTGAATAAGGAGTGCAGACTTGTCAATGTAGTTTTATCTACATATTTTCCTCTGCACATTTAATCTGCAGTCAAAGGATGCATCATCCACGACTGTACAAAACATTTGACAAGGGAATGGTTGAGTGTGTGTTTGTTTGTACAAGAGAATACAGTGTCGGTTGAAATTGTTTCATCGGAGTATGTGGGTGGGTATTAACAACCTGATCTTAGCAGGATGCGAATTCCACCAAAGCACTCTGTTGCTGTTTTGTTGCATTATCTGAACAAAGGATTCAGGAAAACCTACACTGATCGGATAATGACAAGCATTCAAATAAAACACAATTTTAAAAAATTCAAGAAATCAAAGCACATGTTGGGACTGAAATAAGGTGATTTGAATTATAAAAAGTTCAAGGTATCAGTCAACATGTATTTCAAATTGTGTTTGTTATGGTGCCGTGAAGCATGCAAAAAATTGCTATTCAAATTTGTTCAGAAATTTCATTTTGCTGAACCGTGACCGAATCGACATGACGGACTTTGGTTCTTTATCTCTGTGGAAAGACAGGCTCCCCATTCAACCGAACAGTGCTGATTGTGAGGAACAGAAACAATGCAAGCTTTTATCGTTAAGCCAAGGAATCTGGATCAACAGTATGCAAAGCATATGCCAAAATAAATTGTTTTCAACATGCTGGGGAAACATATCCCCCTTTTAAAGGAGTCTCAGATCATGGCAAAATTTGCTGTAACTCTGCAGTTGCATACAAGCACGCATCCAGGGAGGTATGCCTGTAATTGTCAGGCCTTTTTACATTTTTGACACTGAGCCGTGGAATGTGCAAACAATCCCTATTAAGACACATACCTTTTTTCCCAACTGGTTGCAGCATGTCATCAAAACGTCTCAGATTCATTGTTACCTTTCTTCTCTATTAGCAATCATAACAGAACTATTTCAGAGGAGGTGGAATCCCCAAAGAGCCACACATTAAAAAACGAGACAGGCCTCTTATTTACTGGCGACAGTCTAATAAATGCATTTGCTGGCAGCTAAACAGGTATTTACTCTGCTCCCTACCACAGGTATAATTTCACTGTTTGCTGAGCTGTTATTTCACTACAGTGTTAATTATCGAGGGTGGTAAAGACAATTAATGGTTTTACCCTAGATATCAGTCTCAGCACAGCGAGACCCAACCCAACTCTAAACTCTCCAAGTACTGGGTTGTATGAAGTTTAATAACGTAGAGATCTTCGTAGGAGGTATTTTGAAGAAGCCCCAAACTCCGTTAGCTACACCCTAACCCGAAGCCATCGTCTAGCCGCAAAAGTCTGGAGGTTTTACCATTTAGCATCAACATATTTTTTCTTCTTCTAAAAAACAAGCTAACACTGCAAGAAGCTTGAGTGAATAATTCAGTTTCAATTGTCAGTGTTGTTGAGTGTCATTGAGCGTTCATCATGTGTTTTTGAGGAGAGGTTCCACATCAGTGTCTTAGGGTCAGGGCATGAACTGAAGATGTTGTTTTCTCTTGCCCACCTATTATGTATGTTAGTATCTATTACTATGCACTTCCAAACCTACATCCCTTACTGCAACTGCAGTTCAACTGCTGTGGGGATCTCAATGAGTTGCACACCCTGCTCCTGTCGACTGTTCTGTATGTTAAGAGCAGAAGCCAACGTTCAGGTGAGCCTGCAATGCCTCCGGTCCCTCAGAATCGTTTCCCGTATGCTAGAGCAACCTGACAAATTAAGTGGCAATTATGCCAGATGTGAGACAAAAGTGCCACCAGGATGACTAGGGTGGAGAGGAGAGGGAGTGATCACATAGGTGTGTTTCTAACAGTTCTCAAACAGTAGGTTGATTTCCTGCTATTACAGAGCAGTCAATAACAAAGACGTGCACTACTTTCACTTTGGTTGCCTGAAAAATACAACTTGACTTTTGACAACCTCAAAAACATATATAGGCAAAGACAGGCAGTTAAATGTATTGGTATTTCTCCTGATTTTTTTCTTGATAATTGATCAGCGTATGGTCATTATTACATGTCATTATTACATGTCGAAGGAATTTGCAAAAGGGTATGTGAAAATTAAACAATTATGGCACAATGATAGACTTCTTCTGAGCATCACTATTGGATCTGTGTCCTGTTAGGTATCTGGACCGTTAGCACTGTCCTCGCCATCTGACTTGTGTCGTTCCTGTCAAATAAGGTTAAGTAACAGATTTGGGTAAAAGATCAAGGAGTATTTGTGTGTGTGTGTGTGTGTGTGTGTGTGTGTGTGTGTGTGCGTGTGCGTGTGTGCGTGTGCGTGTGTGTGTGTGCCACTTTCACAACGGCTAGCTAAGTGTTAAGACAGGTTTTAGTAAGCAGACAGTGAGACTGAGCAGCGCTCAACATTCAACGTTCAGTCTTTCATCTTAAGCAGGTCTTACAAGAAGTGACTCGGTCGCTCAAACAGGAAAAAGGCTGTGGCATTGTTCTGTGAAATAGTGACCAAATTAACCACAACAGCTCCTCAAACTGTGAGAGATTTGACAAGATACAATCACCTCTATTAAAACCATAACCTGGTTTTCTACAGCTTGTGCCACTTTGACAGGTTAGAAAATGCATTAGCACTACTAATGGCAGGAATATCACACTCTCAGTATACAGTCAGCAGTGGAAAGAAACATGTTTACACTAGATTTGTCTAATCAACTTATTCTATAACATATTGCCTAGGCTTATTAGGCTAGTTAGAAATATTAGACATGCACACTTTTGCTCCTGTAAAAAAACAACATAAAACTTGTTACTTGAAACGTAACTATGGTAACTGCAATTCTCCATATCAAGCTGATTTTTCTTTATGCTGATTTTATTTGCATGTTACTTTTTGTCCCTGTGGAATAATTATTTTAATAAATTATTAATGAATTAATATATTCCATATTGCATTATTTTACTAATATTAGCTGATATAAAGATACCATAACATGTTTCAGGGCTGAGACAATAGACAGCTTGTTTAGCTATCGGTGATCAGTGAATCAGATCAGATTAATCTAAATCAGCAGCAATGCTAGTGATCATGGCATGTCAAGAATCCAAGCCGTACTGACAAATGTGAAAGAGTCTGCCGTGATCCTGAACAAAACCACAACACACATATGCCCACGCAATCTCACAATGGCAAACTACAACTTCCCATAACTGCCCTTACACACACACTCCTCTAGATCTTACTGAAAACACCTTATCAGCACAATGACAAAAACCTCAAGGAGAAAAGGCCATCATTACTACTTTTACCCAGTATGCTTACTATCAATGTCAATACGTTTTGTCAACTCAACCACTGCAAAAGGGGATATTCAATATGTTTGCAATCCAGTTTATTTCTTCATGTATTATTTCAGTTTCATTAGGCTACAATGCATTTGATTATCAAGCAATTATAAAGCTATTCTTAATGAAGTGCAGTGTTAGATATATAAGTATACATTATAATAACTATGTTGCCTGACTATTAAAGATTACCTATTGTTTGAATCATGGAAAATGTTAAGTTATCTGGATAACTATCTTAAACTATATGTATTAGTTGGAATGTGTGAGTTCTGTCTTAAGATAAGCATAGACTTAAGTTTGAACGACTATCACTTGACTTCATAAAACACCCATTGGCAAAAAAAAAGAAGGGGGGGTATCATGGCCTGTTGGTATTGGTTAATAGACTACTTAGCTTACTTGTTGTTAACCCGTAGTGCAAACTGTCATGTTCTGAAAGTATATAATTCATCTAACAGTGTGTTAAACGATACAATTTTTTTTAAACATTTTGTCAAAGACATTGTTTTCTAGGCCTATATACAGATGTATAATAATACAGGTGGGTAATACATGTTTTTATATTGGGGTTATTCCAAGACATCACTCAAAACATTGTAAAGCATTTTTCTAGCCAAGTTTGCAGGTAGCCTAGGCTACACCACGGAACTGAAAAGATAAGGAGGCACAGAGTTGGTGCGCTCCCTCGAGATGCGCAATGTTAAATCTGGAATATGGCGAGTTATTATTTACAACTGAACTAAACGCGACACAAAAGTATAGACGTTTACATATTATAGCCTATTGTAGTATTTCATCTATAGCCTATCATAAACCATGCACTCAGAAAGTAGAGATTGCCTTCTCTAAATAGAAGACGTAAATGTCCCTATATTTAGATGCATTATGGCCTTTAATACGTTATCGAGAAGGGTCTGAAAACTGTTGGTCAACTGACCTAAATGCTTACTGTCAAAGTCTACTTCCGTTCATCCAAGTATCACACCTACATGTTTTAAATAGGTGGACATTCCAGTCTGTCCGTAGCCTACAAAATAGCAAATAGCTAAAATATGCATGTTCTGTTGAATTGAAAGAGAAAAAATGAATTCAGGAGAAAATGTTCAAATACCTTCCAAGTTAGCAGTTACCGTGAAGCCGCTTGTTTTCCATCAAAAGTGCAGAATTGTAATAGAGTCTGCTCCACCTTGACGCATCCAAAACTGCTCGGGAAAGTCTTACGGTTGAGAGGGACACGCGAGCTGTCAAAACTGCCCTCGCACAGACTGCGCAAAGCTGAACTTCGGAGATGAGCGCAAATGCGAGCAACGTGTGCTGCGGGAGTGTGCTAGAGTTGAGTAGCGGCATGAGAGGAGGGTTTCTTTGAAAGGGTGGCAGGTAAACGAACCGCCCCTCCCCGTTTCTGATGCTCAAATCGATGATTTGCCAGCTGTGGCGCATCTTGTCTCGTGCCCCACTTTGGTTTTTACAACGCTCTTCTACAGGGTCTCCAGAGAGCTCCACGCGGGAATAGCAGATAGGAGCCGACTGCCAGGAGAGCGTTCACACTCATCCATTTTCATATCACACGCCACATGTTTGGGTGTCAAGAAAGACGACTGATAATATAAAACATTGCGTGTTCATAGGATACATTTGTTTGAAAGTGCGCATTGCCTCTTTTTAACAATGGTGCAAGGTAAACAGATAATTACATTGTCCAAACTCTCAAATTGGTCCTGCCGGATAATATAAAACAATAGAGGCTAGGCAGTGGTTTATAGTGTTGGTATCCAACCTGGTCTCATAGCACAACATCAAGTGTCAAATCAATTACAGCACCGGTTATCATAGCCTAACATTTCATCCATGGTTAACCAAACAAGCGATAAAATAACCACTTCATTGTTTCATTTCCATCAATGACTGTTGAAAAGATAATAAAAACTCTTATACTAGACAAACCTGTTGAAAGGCTTTTGCTTTGCAAAGATAACACACACACACATGTTTTTAAAATAACAAGAATTACATTTACAATGAATAAAATGTAAAAAATAACAATCATAACATAGAAATAATATAGCCTTCCTTTTATGTAAGACAAATGCCTTTGGCATTCTATACCTACCATTTAAAATACCTTAAGACTGCAAGCTGTTGCTTCAGCCATAGTTAATACAGTAGACGAAAATTGTGCATTGATGGCACAATCGAATTGAAAAACGTCTTGTGGTCGATAAGAGTGCCACCTATCAGGCTTTATTCGTCCAAAGCTAATAAAATACTGAATTAGATAGATTTTCTATCTAATTTTACTCTATTAGGTTATTGGATTATGCCTGTTTGAAAATGTGTTAATTTAACAAAAGGCGGTTGGAGGTATTGGTGTTGAGAGAAAAATAACATTTACATTGATTTAATTTGTTTAATGTTAATTACAGTCTATATGGGAGGTTTTCTCAAATTTCTAGTTAAACAATTTAAGTATTTGCTAAATCCTATAGGTTTACCTGTATAAATATAGTAAGGTGTGTCGTTTACCTTACTTTAAATCTTTATAGCTTAACCTTTATGCAGTGGGTTGAAAACATTGTGCCCATCTGAAGCGTAATGCTTTGTAAAGTATAGGCAAATACATGTAGGTGACTTTGGAAAGTTTTATAACATGATTATTAATTAAGCTTCGTTGATATGTTTGATAATGTGACTTAAAAATCAGTGGTCGAAAGACTAGTCAATGATGGCCATGCACTGCAAAGGGAATGCATGTGTAAACATTCAAACGATCAGAGTGGTTGTAGAACATGACCAAACTATGTAGCCTATGGGCAAGAGGACGTGGTCATTTAATTGTATAATTGACTTTTCCTCAGAATGTGTTATCTGATACATTTTAGGAATAAGGCATAACTAAATGTACTGCTAGGATGATGTATTAAGGACTGTCTTTTTTATCCTATATGATAGTGGGCTTTTGGTGAATTTTCTCTCTCTCTCTCTCTTAGGTGTGTGTGTGTGTGTTTGTGTGTGTGCGTGCGTGCGCGCGCGTGTGTGTAGAATACATTGTCTGGACTAAGTGATTGACAATTTGATCTTTGATTGATTATTTTAACGTGCACACAGAGGTAGCAGTAGCTGCAGGTGCGCTGCAATGAGGCTCTGCAGCTCAACCATAAAGAACTCAACTAAAGTCACAGAAGGAGTTGTAGCATAACAATTACTTTACCGGTAGGCCTACTACTTTGTATGAAGTAAGAATGAGTGTAATGTTAACTATTTAAAATTGTTCTATATGGATGCAGGTTTATTGTAAGGCACAGGAATAAATACTTCTCAGAAAGGTGTATTTGTTGTGGGTTTAGGAATCCACAAAAGCCATTTTGGTTTCATAATGAGTTATATCTGAAATCTACTTTTTTTAAAACTGTTTTCTCCATATGATTCACGATTGCACACACATTTACGGCACTCGCATGGAAGAATGGAATGGGTTCCAAACTTACAGTTAAAGGGACTCGGAGTTTACGTTTTTCACTGTTATTTTATGTTTAAGTGTGTCTTTTCCTCAGTAGAAGGTAAAGATATGGATAACAAACAATTTACGTATTTACTCAAATGTAGGCTATCCACCTGATTAGTTGCTCAAGCACTGGTATGTTTTTCCCACTTTGGCCACAAGGGGGACTACTATGACTTTTGCATTATACAGATGGCAGAACTCAGAGGATGGAAAAAGAGAAGTGATGACCCTTTCTCCCCATAATCCTGATTTCTCACCCATCAGTCAGTTTAGGGACATTTTATACAATTGTTTTGCTTTTCATCTCAATGACCAACAGCCACATATTAAATACGGCTCAATTTAATGGTAATATGTTTGAAACTGTAATAACTGTATAATAACTATCTCTGTAGAGACATTACATGTTAATAGTTGTGGGTATTATAGAAGCATTATGGATATTCCACATAGCAATGATAATGCATATGATCAACTATTCTACACTGAGCTGTTGTAACATGGATACCTATCTGTGGTAACATGGATACCTATCTTGCTAGGAATATGGTTAAAAGGTTGTGTGAGATGTCTACACAAATCATGATCAACCAACACCATGGGCTGGGTCCATGATGAAACATTTTAATTGTCTGTGTTTTTCTGAAGACAGTAAACAGTATTTTTAAGATTACAAGGGTTACACACTCCAGAATTAATGTTTCCAACCAACTTAATGGCAAGACATCATTGCATTTCCATCAAGTGGGTCTATTTTAATTACAGACTATTTGCTACTGAATGTAATTTGTCTAAAAAAAGATGCCTTGAGCCACGAGTCAGACGTCTCGTCTAAATCCGGAATGTGTTTTATTGTTTTGATTTTGCGGTTACTGTTTACAGCTCTCTTGAGTTACTCTCTTTCATAATTAGCTTCTCATCACCTTTCATGCTTAACAAGAATTCCTGAGGAATCCAAACTAGCACTTGTCATCTACTTTTATTTTCCAGCATTCCATGTTGTTTTGTGATAATTCCACCGTTTCACAGGACAAATTGTCTCTATTTTTAACCCCTTTTGAGCTCAACCACCCCCCCCCCCCCCCCGCCCACCCCCCCAACCCTGCCTTCATTGTAGTCTCCCAATTCTATATGTGGCGATGGGACCTTTATGTGTAACTGGATGTGTTCTGCTGTGTTAAACATGCTCACAGCCCAAATGAAACGCTATTAATCCTCATTCATCTGCTCCCTCAAGATGCTGCTGTGCTCTGTCAGGGAGGACACTAAGATGAGAACCAAGCAGAACAATAAGCTGACCGACAGAGGCCCTATCCAAACTTCACATGCCTAATATGCCTATAGTACTAATGGTGTGTCAGTCAGTAAGGTTTGCAGTTCTAGGTTCTCAGTAAAAGTATTTATCACGTCTGTTTTCCCACTGGTTGTTAACGGCTGCTAAATGTCAGTAAGGTGTATAAAATACAATTTATTGTCCATTAGTTACAGTGAACAATAGAAATGTGTCTTCCTCTCTGTTCTCCACCCCCCCCAGACATCACACATCACGCATACAGTTGAGATGAGCACAGGGTCAAGCTGCAGTGCAGCGCCTCTGGAGGGAGAGCATGTTGTGGGGTTAAGGAACCAACGGTAGGGGAATGTCTTGAGGATGTGAACCCAGCAGCCCTCCAGTTTGCCAGATCAATTCCGAACGGTTTTTCCAGCGCCCAGCCAGGGATTTATACCTGCCACCTTTTGGATACAGGTCCAACTCCGTAGCCGTTGGGCTAACTGCCGCCCCAAGTGTATGGCTATACACTCGGTCAGTGAGGTGTCGCTATAACAGAACATTCAACAGTGCATTTCTTAACCTCATCATCCAAACTAGTCTTGTGAGACCATCCTTCTAAACCTTGTCTAGTTGAAGCGTGGGCTACTGAAGGCTATATACATACTTCACCTCTATGCTACCTGTAAGTGAAAGACAGGACAAAGCAATGATCTTTCAGTTATTACAATCACACAAGCAAATTACATTTACATGTCAAAACTCACTTGGTCAATTATTAGTAGGCTACAAGGGGAGTTTACAGTATGCTGAAACATTCCATAGACAATTACAGTAAGTTCCGTTGATTAACTCTCCCAGTAGTTGAACCTTATCTAATCCGTAGCCCTCCACTTAGAGCTGCCTGGTCTGACATGTCTGCCAATACAAAGTATTTGGAGTCCCCACAATGCCCCTCTCTGTGTGTTTGACGTGCATCTCAACACGGCGCTCCAGTCACAGCAAGACATCATATCTTCCAGGAGAGTCTATTAGCCGTGCTTAATTAAACTAATGTAATTAGACAGATCCAAACTCACACAACAGAATCGTTGATAAGGAAGCAGCCATGAGAGGAGTAGTGTTGCCACTTCCCCTGGCTAGACATTATTAATGGTAGGCCTACCTATTACGTTCCTCGCTGAGCTTGAGAGCTTGTGTGTGGATAATATATCTATTTGTGAATTAAATGCTTGGGATGTAGACTACTGTATCTGAAGTTTTTCGGATTTTGTAAAACCAACAATGAATATGGGTTGATAGAGCTAGAAAGATAGAAAGCCTTTGATTGGCAAATTACATACATTTTGTCAAACATATGTTGGCTGGGCCCAAAGGATGCTGACAATCAATGACTGATGGACAGTGTGAGTGAGTCATTGAGAGTGTGGTGAGTCATTGAGTGTGAGTGAGTCATTGAGTGTGAGTTAGTGTCAGGCTCTGGACATAGAGAAGCCTATTGCTTCAGAGTCTGACAGGTCTATAATTTCTGTTTCTGTGTGGTGGTTTGTGTTGGATCCCTAATTAGAGGCAGCTGCAGTGCATTGTCTCTAATTAGGGATCCTACATATGTTTGTATGTCCCACACAAAGGTGTGTGTCATTATAATTTCATGTCAGCTCCAAGTAAGTGGATTTCCGTTTTGTTTGCACCGTGTTTCTTTTGTATAGTTCGTCACTGTTGTGAATTGATCTATCATAATTAAAGAGACATGTCGAACTACAATTCCTGCGCTGCGCCTTGGTCTCTCCATGCATCTTTTAGTGACAGACCTTGGTCTGTGTATGCACCATGTCGTGACAGAATGACCCACCAATCGACCAGTCCGGGTCCGGTCGTCTGCTTCGCTCCAGGGCCAGAGCAGTCCTTTCCACCGGTGCCCAGTCCGAGTCCGGTCGTCTGCTCTGCTCCAGTGCCAGAGCAGTCCGCTTCACCGGTGTCCAGTCCGGGTCCGGACCTCTGCTCTGCCCCCCGCACCCGACCTCCAGTGCGTGCGCCCGACCTCCAGTGCGTGCGCCCAGCCAGGTGCTTCCAGTGCCGGCTCCACGCACCCGACCTCCGGTGCGCCTCCCCAGTCCGGTACGTCCCGTGCCGGCTCCCCGCACCTGACCTCCAGTGCGTGTGCCCAGCCAGGTGCTTCCAGTGCCGGCTCCACGCACCCGACCTCCGGTGCGCCTCCCCAGTCCGGTACGTCCCGTGCCGGCTCCCCGCACCTGACCTCCAGTGCGTGTGCCCAGCCAGGTGCTTCCAGTGCCGGCTCCACGCACCCGACCTCCGGTGCGCCTCCCCAGTCCGGTACGTCCCGTGCCGGCTCCCCGCACCCGACATCCAGTGCATGCGCCCAGCCAGGTGCTTCCAGTGCCGGCTCCACGCACCCGACCTCCGGTGCGCCTTCCCGCTCCAGTGCAGTCCGCTCCACCGGTGCCCAGTCCGGGTCTGGCCGACTGCTCCGCTCCAGTGCCAGAGCAGTCCGCTCCACCGGTGCCCAGTCCGTGTCCGGTCGTCTGCTCCGCTCCAATGCCAGAGCAGTCCGCTCCACCGGTGCCCAATCCGGGTCCGGTCGTCTGCTCCACTCCAGTGCCAGAGCTGTCCGCTCCACCGGTGCCTAGTCCAGGTCCGGCCGTCTGCTCCGCTCCAATGCCAGAGCAGTCCGCTCCACCGGTGCCCAATCCAGGTCCGGTCGTCTGCTCCGCTCCAGTGCCAGAGTAGTCCGCTCCACCGGTGCCCAGTCCGGGTCCGGTCGTCTGCTCCGCTCCAGTGCCAGAGCAGTCCGCTCCACCGGTGCCCAGTCCGGGTCCGGTCGGACACGGATTGGGCACCGGTGAAGCGGACTGCTCTGGCTCAGGAGCAGGGCTTCCCCCTTATCCTCCGTCCTCGGTGACTGGCTCATGGAGAGTGGTGCTGGCGCTTCCTCCTCGCCACCAGAAATTATTGGGGTTGCCTTCGGGCTCCTCTCAAAGCTGCTTGGTCTCAAAGTGGTGGGTCATTCTGTCACGAGTTGGTGGAAAGAGAGACCAAGGCAAAACACGGGTAAACAAACAACGTAACACACTTACTTGTGACCTGGAAACACACAATGACCCACACCCAAGTGTGGAACATACAAACATATGTAGGATCCCTAATTAGAGACAATGCACTGCAGCTGCCTCTAATTAGGGATCCAACACAAACCATCACCAGAAACAGAAATAATAGATCTGTCAGACTCTGACCATGGCTATATAGAGAAGCAAAAGGCTTCTCTATGGCCAGAGCCTGACAAATGACCAAGACATACTGGACTGAGCTACTTACTGTAAAACATACAAAAGTACAATACAGTATATTGAAGATGCCAGAAGTAGCTCTGCAAATGAACAGATTTCCAAAAAGTAACAGGTGAGCACATTGAGTTGCAATTTGAACTTTCTCTGCTCCTGCATCTCAGGATATGGAGGTTGAAGTCGTTTAACAATGAACTCATTACTAAAGGGCCCGCTAAACTCAACATATACAGGACATTGAATTGTTTCTTAACAATGGTCTTCCTATCCTATCTCAGACCCAAATGAGGACTTTGACTTCTGACAGGTCATGAGGTAATATGCCCTCATATGCCATTGGTTCACTCCTTATTCAAAGTAATGAGGTCACCAATATTTCCTCCAATAGTTACTTTCATACATGTCATTGAAAGCTACTGGTCGAGTTTTTATTTTGTCAACATGTGAGACAGTAAGAGCGTCAATTAAGTGAAGTCACGTATGACTTTATTAAATGTAGCCTACACTCCAGATGATATGGATCGTAATCACTTTGCTCCAATTGTTTGAGTGAGAACAGTAAGATGACTGTGTGGGTAAAGATGTGAGGAGAGTGGAACGTACTGAGAGATATACAGTATTTACACTATTTTGTTATGTTGAGGAGCCAAGTCAGGTTATTCCACATACTTTTAAAGGAGTGGAATGCATGCTGTAACCATGACTGTCTGTAAGCGTCAGGGCACACCTGAGGCCAATCAGGGGTGGGGTGGTGTGATGTGGGGGGAGAGGAGGAGTGAGTGAGCGTGTCGCAAGTGTCAGCTTCATTAAAGTCATCAAAACACTTCAGCCTAGCATTTAAGACCTGATTCAATTAACATTTGTCCAAGAAGATACATAATTGAGAGGGAAAAAGGTATCCGAGTTAAATAATTAAACAAAGTTTTAGAGTACACATACACTTGTTAACATATATGGAGAGTTCACTGAAATTAATGTATTTCTTGGCATCCATACTTTCTTTGCCTTATCTTTGCTTCCATATTTTGCCATACAATGATGCAACTATCAGCAGTGTAAATGTCTTTGCATGTTGTCGTAAGGCTTGTGCGATATAAATACTATGTGGCAGGTCATTTCTTTGCTTCCATACTTTGCCTTCTTATATGTTATGCGAGATTGTTGTACTCTAGAATCATACAGAACATGAAACATGAAATGCCAAAGCAGTAACAAATTGTCCAAAGCATAGTATGTACAGTGCCTTCAGAAAGTATTTGCACCCCTTGAATTTTCCCTAATTTTGGTGTGTTACAGACTGAATATAACATTGATTAAATTTGGTTACTGGCCTACACAAATCAAACCAAATCAAATGTGATTGGTCACATACACGTGTTTAGCAGATGTAGCGAAATGCTTGTGCTTCTAGCTCCGACAGTGCAGTAATATCTAACAAGTAATAGGTAACAATTATACAACATATACCCAATACACACAAATCTAGTAAGGAATTAATTACATATGGACAAGCGGCATGGACTAAGATACAGTAGAATAGCATTGAATACAGTAAATACATATGAGATGAGTAATGCCAGATATGTAAACATTATTAAAGTGACTAATGTTCCATTTCTTAAAGTATCCAGTGATTTCTAGTCTATGCCTATAGGCAGCAGCCTCTAATGTGCTAGTGATGGCTGTTTAACTGTCTGATGGCCTTGAGATAGAAGCTCAAGGCTCTCGGTACCAGCTTTGATGCACCTGTACTGACCTCGCCTTCTGGATGATAACAGGCAGTTGCTCGGGTGGTTGATGTCCATGATGATCTTTTTGGCTTTCATGTGACATCGGGTGCTGTAGGTGTCCTGGAGGGCGGGTAGTTTGCCCCCGGTAATGCGTTGGGAAGACCGCACCACCCTCTGGAGAGCCTTGCGGTTGTGGGCGCTGCAGTTGCCGTACCAGGCAGCGATACAGCCCAACAGGATGCTTTCTATTGTGCATCTGTAAAGGTTTGTGACGGTTTTAGGTGCCAAGACAAATTTCTTTAGCCTCCTGAGGTTGAAGAGGCTCTGTTGCGCCTTCTTCACCACACTGTCTGTGTGGGTGGACCATTTCAGGTTGTCAATGATGTGTACGCCAAGGAACTTGAAGCTTTCCACCTTCTCCACTGTGGTCCCGTCGATGTGGATAGCGGAGTGCACCTTCTGCTGTTTCCTGAAGTCCACGATCATCTCCTTTGTTTTGTTGACATTGAGTGAGAGGTTGTTTTCCTGGTACCACACTTCCGGAGCCCTCACCTCCTCCCTGTAGGCTGTCTCGTCATCGTTGGTAATCAAGCCTACTACGGTTGTGTTGTCTGCAAATTTGATGATTGAGTTGTAGGTGTGCTTGGCCACGCAGTCATGGGAAAACAAGGAGTACAGGAGAGAGCTGAGCACGCACCATTGTGGGGCCCCAGTGTTGAGGATCAGCGAAGTGGAGGTGTTGTTTCCTACCTTCACCACCTGGGGGTGACCCGTCAGGAAGTCCAGGACCCAGTTTCACAGGATAAAAAATAAACGGAATGGAGCTATAAGCACAGGCAGAATACCAGAGGAAACCTGGTTCAGTCTGCTTTCCACCAAACACTGGGAGATTAATTCACCTTTCATCAGGACAATAACCTAAAACACAAGGCCAAATCTACACTGGAGTTGCTTACCATGAAGACATTCAATGTTCCTGAGTGGCCAAGTTACAGTTTTGAATTAAATCTACTTGAAAATCTATGGCAAAACCTGAAAATGGTTGTCTAGCAATGATCAACAACCAATTGACAGATCTTATGGAATTCTGAAAAGAATAATAGGCAAATGTTGCACATTCCAGGTGTGGAAAAATTAATTCAGGCTGTAACACAACAAAATGTGGAGTAAGTCAAGGGGTATGAAAACTTTCTGAAGGCACTGTATATCACATACGGGTTAAGTCTACATGCAGAGATGAAGGTTTTACACAGAAGTTTCAAGCTAATCATATAGCTACATCATTGCACTGGGCCCTGCTGCGTCCCTCAGTCCCACCATCTCCACATTAACACTATCTTGTTCTAGTTTAACCATACAGTAACCCGTCATCCTCCTATGCTTCAAGTTGCTTCAGACAGCAGCTTAGCCTCCCTTCTCCCTCCTATTAAACCCATCCAGGGGGTGTGGAGGGCCCTCGGGGCATCAGCACGCCCCTCTCCCCGCTCCTGGTTGCCCCCGGTGATGGTGACAGAAGTCTGTAATTGCCACCTCGTCAGACGGCTTCATTAAGACCAGTATTGTCTGTGCAGCTGAACGGCAGAGGATGGAGGGAGACACCGAGAATAGGAGAGAGCAAGAGGACCCACAATGCAATTACTGCAATGCTGTGACAGGTGGGGCCCACATCCACCATGTCTATTGGGCCCCCGTGCATGCTGGGGAGTATCGGGGTAGACACGTCATTTTTCACCCTCCTGTCATTAGCTGGTAATGATTGGATTATTTTGCAGATGAATCGCAGTATACATCTTGCTCACAAACACTTCCTAGAGATATTAATCAAAACCATCAAGGCAAAGCAGTCGGAGAGAATTAAAAAAGCAACATGTCTAAATAAAAAATTACAGTAATCCCTCAATGTGTTTTTAACCCTTTGTAGATATTTGTGTTGAAATGGCACAGTCTTGGTTGAATTATTTTGTAACTTGTGACAGTTCTTATGAAATGATATATGTCTCCAAGTAATTATTTATAAGAATAACAAGTCTCACAAAGGAGAAAGCCGTTGCTACTGCAATAGACAGACAATGAAGAAAATACAATGCTGATAACTACCTTTGATTCAGTAAGTACATTTAGAATAGAGGTGAACTTGACATCATTTATATACTGTAAAACTAACAGGTGCCTTTCATTGAACTTGGTAATCGGACTTAAACTGTCAACTAAGCCAGTTTTACTAAAATCTAAACCAGGCCTCACTAATGATATGGGTACATTATACATTTCAATACCAAAATGGCAATTATGACTGAGGGATGTTAAGTGAAAGCAGGTAAGAGCCACCCGAACTCCCTCTCTCCAGCAGGCCAGCTCCAGTTAACACATTCCCTTCATCCTTTCAAATTACATGTGACGACATGGCCCTCGGTGGAAGGATGTTATAGCCATCCACTGCTCTGGGAGGGATCCGTGGGGCGGTTCAGCCCATGCCAAGCGCTTGGGTTGGCCGAGAGCCCCCAGGGAGGCCGGGGCTTAAGTCTCTATGGGCCAGTAAGCCCAAAGGCCCCGTAGCCCAGGGAGACGTAGCAAATCACAGGAGCACCTTGGCAGTGGGGCCCCCCTAGCCTTAGGACTGCTGAAGCTAAAAGACCGCGAATGGGGGCCAAGTACAGAGGGAGTGAATCTGTGATATTGGGGGAGCGTGTCTTTAGGTTAATCTGGATTGGTGTTGATAAGGAGCCTCGGCCGTCCTCCTCTGCCTATCACTACCCTGCACGGGGTGAGAGCCGAGTGTGACGGTCGGTGTTGTGTGTGTGTGTGTGTGTGTGTGTGTGTGTGTGTGTGTGTGTGTGTGTGTGTGTGTGTGTGTGTGTGTGTGTGTGTGTGTGTGTGTGTGTGTGTGTGTGTGTGTGTGTGAGACAGTTGCATATTATGGGGGGGTGGCAGCCCATCGCCTAGATGCCAGCAGTGAGCTGATGCCACACCAAACACATTCCTTTCACAGAGAGCAGAGGCACGGACAACACCATGCCAGCACTCAGACCCTGAAGACATCCCCCCTTCTCCTCAACTAGAGACTGTAAGTGAAGGCATGACTGTCCTATGGACTATGTGGGATATGAGAAGATAACATGGTGAATTAAATCCATGGAATTATACAAGTGGCAGGTTGACAAAAAGAGAGTGGTGTTAAAGGTGACTGCACTGAAACCTTTCTGTCCCATGTTTCTGTGACTGTTTTGCCTAAATGTGTGCTATCAATCAATAGAGAGGAGAATTCGGAATTTAGATGTGGCCCTTAAAATCCACAGACTCACGGAGAAAGCCAGGAGCATCTCATATAACTTTTTTTTGTGATTTGTTTTGTGAGGGTATGTTCCTGGAGAAGGGACACTGAAAGGAACAAGATAAATCCATAAAAGCTACTCAAACAAACTTTTCAACCAGTCACTCAAACTAAAGTATTCCATATTTCAGATCATTTCAGGGGTTGCAGGGTATTCAGCCCTCAGAGCCTCAATGCTCTACCAAGGCTTAAGTGATGACATGGAATGATTATGGCACAGTTAAATAGCGGTGTAATGAGCTAATTAGCCCTATTGACACCCATGGCTGTCTCAGTGGTAGATCAGGTATCCTTTACACACTCCTTAATCACAACAGATAACACTATTTAACCTTGAGATGCTAAAACTGGGCATGGGAGACCCACATTGATTTCTGTATTCAGATATTGTAATTTTAAACTCTGATGCATTTAAATAAAATGTCCTCTTCTTGTATCCTCCAAAAATGTGTATGTTCATTTTCAAATCAATATTTATTGTCGGGAAGAAAGATTCTTATTACTACTACTGAAAACCTTTCATATGCCCATGTTACTGTTGAGACCTCTATTTAATGTACATTTTTTTATTGCTTAGACAACTTCCTAAAGTACAAATCTATGTCACTATTTCTTCTCATTTTATGTTGTTTGATGTGATTTCATGGAATTAAACCCATGCTATCTTACACAGAATTGGCATGTGAGGATCAAACTGAAACGTTTTGGGCTCTCAGTTCACTTGTCTTTGTACCTTGGCTTCTTTGTGGTCTAGCAAAGTACTGGAAAAATTGTGTTGAATTAGTTCAGGTAAATTGAGGGCGTTCTGAAAAGAATTACTGCCACAATAAAGCATGGGAAAGTTCAAGGTATTTGTTGAGTCATAACATAGGTGGCGGGGTGTCATTTTGAGAGTTCATTTTGACATTTGGATAGTATTAGTATTAATCGATTTACCGTCAAATTTGCCATATCAATAAACTGTGAGATTACATGAACAGAGCCTAACCCAGACATGAAAAAACCCTGTTATTTAGCACGATCAGTGATCAGTCATTGATCATGACTGGTAGGTCTAATGGATACCAAGCAACTGCACTCTGCATTGTTTGCAGAGATAGTGGCATATTTGAGTAGTGAGAACAGATCGTGTAAGTTTAAATTGTACGTTAGCTACCGAGGACATTTTTGTGACAAATGTGACAGGAAGCAGATAAAGAGCTAAGAGAACAAAGTTCCACGACGCACCAAACAGATAGACAAACAGTAGCTACCTGAGCAACATTGAAGTTGAGGGAAGTGGCATGTAATCGTGGCAAATGAGGCTGTAACCAGGGTTTGAGTTTAAGGTCCGGAAGGTGGGGAGGGTTCTAATCAAGTTCCGCACAAACAGACATCAATGGAGCACACAGATGATCGTATTATCATATTCACCTGAGGTATTAGAATATTACTTATGATTCTTTATTAATATCTGTGATGGCTTGGTTGTGGTAAGGCCTCTTACTCCCACCTAGGGGAGGAGAGAGGCACACAACCAAGTCATCACACCCTAACTAGGGTGATTATCATCCCCAATCAGAGACAGCTGTCTAGCGTTGTCTCTGATTGGGGATAGTATATAAGACCCACACACTTCCACCTGTGTGTGGATCATTGTTCTTGTGTTTGTCTGCTCTGCCAGAAGCCACAGTAAGTCACCGTGTTTTGTTAGTAAGTTTATGTTTTTCACTCTCCTTGTTTATTATCGTGCTTCGGGAGAACATCTCCGTAATAAAAAGGATGACACTTCACCAGCGCTCCGTCTATCGTCCCTTATATCCGATGCACCGTGACAGAATGATCCACCAACCCGGGACGCAGCGAGAGCAGACTTTGGTAGACATCCTCTACGATATGGGGAAATTATCAAGGGAGGATGTCTACCATTATCATGCGGTGGAGAAAGGCTGGGGTCCGGAGCAGTCGAGGCGCCGACGACGGAGGACACGTCACCGGGCTAGTACTGAGGACCAGCCTGGAGCCCAGAAAAACCCCCAAACCGATTTTGGGGGGGAGCTATGGGGGTGGTCGGGGATCGAGGGAGAAGAGCCCCGACCACTGCACTCGTGGGGGTTCCAGGAGGAGCCCCTACAGCCATGGGAGCGGGAGTACATAGAGGAGTCGGAGGAAGACGACGACGATGTGCTTCTGTTCCCTCACTCGTGGGGGTTCCCGGAAGAGCCCTCACAGGATGGGGATTGGCGGTGGAGTAGGCACGACAGGGACAGTCGTGCTCCAGCGCCAGTTCCCAGTCCGGTGCCTCCAGCGCCGGTCCAGAGTCGAAGGAGGAGGAGACCGACTCGGCGCACCACACCATCGGTGCGCAACACTAGCCCGGTGCGACCCGTACCAGCTAAACGCACCCAGCCAACGGTGCGTTTCCCCAGCCCGGTACGGCCCGCGCCTGCTCCGCGCACCAGCCAAACGGTGCGTTTCCCCAGCCCGGCGCAACCCGTGCCAGCTCAACGCACTAGCCAAACGGTGTGTTTCCCCAGCCCGGCACGACCCGTGCCAGCGCCTCGCATCAGACCTCTGGTGCGTTTCCCCAGTCCTGTACGCCCCGTGCCTACTCCTCGCACGGAGGCTACAACGACGTTCAGCCCCGCTGTGGAGCAGGAGCTCCATAGCATGTCGGTGCCCAGTGTGGGGCCGACAGCCAGCCCAACCAGAGGGCTGGAAACCATCTCTGCGTCGGTGCTCAGGGTGGGCACGACGTTCAGCCCCGCTGTGGAGCAGGAGCTCCATAGCGCGTCGGTGCCCAGTGTGGGGCCGACAGCCAGCCCAACCAGAGGGCTGGAAACCATCTCTGCGTCGGTGCCCAGGGTGGGCACGACGTTCAGCCCCGCTGTGGAGCAGGAGCTCCATAGCGTGTCGGTGCCCAGTCTGGGGCCGACAGCCAGCCCAACCACAGGGCTGGAAACCCTCTCCGCGTCGGTGCCCAGGGTGGGCACGACGTTCAGCCCCACCAGAGGGTTGGGAACCATCTCTGCGTCGGTGCCCAGGATGGGCACGACGTTCAGTCCCGCTGTGGAGCAGGAGCTCCATAGCGTGTCGGTGCCCAGTCTGGGGCCGACAGCCAGACCAGCTGCAAGGCTGAAGACCATCTCTGCGTCGGTGCCCAGGGTGGGCACGACGTTCAGTCCCGCTGTGGAGCAGGAGCTCCATAGCGTGTCGGTGCCCAGTCTGGGGCCGACAGCCAGACCAGCTGCAGGGCTAAAGACCACCTCTGCGTCGGTGCCCAGGGTGGGCACGGCATCCAGCCTGAGGTCTCCGGAGAAGGTCAGCAGCCCGAGGCCTCCTGTGACGATCAGTAGCCCGAGGCCTCCTGTAAAGGTCAGCAGCCTGAGGCCTCCTGTGAAGGTCAGCAGCCCGAGACCTCCGGAGAAGGTCAGCAGCCCGAGACCTCCGGAGAAGGTCAACAGCCCGAGGCCTCCAGTGAAGGTCAGCAGCCCGAGGCCTCCAGTGAAGGTCAGCAGCCCGAGGCCTCCAGTGAAGGTCAGCAGCCCGAGGCCTCCAGTGAAGGTCAGCAGCCCGAGGCCTCCAGTGAAGGTCAGCAGCCCGAGGCCTCCAGTGAAGGTCAGCAGCCCGAGGCCTCCAGCGAAGGTCAGCAGCCCGAGGCCTCCAGCGAAGGTCAGCAGCCCGAGGCCTCCAGCGAAGGTCAGCAGCCCGAGGCCTCCAGCGAAGGTCAGCAGCCCGAGGCCTCCAGCGAAGGTCAGCAGCCCGAGGCCTCCAGCGAAGGTCAGCAGCCCGAGGCCTCCAGCGAAGGTCAGCAGCCCGAGGCCTCCAGCGAAGGTCAGCGCCACGCCACCTCCAGCGAAGGTCAGCGCCACGCCACCTCCAGCGAAGGTCAGCGCCACGCCACCTCCAGCGAAGGTCAGCGCCACGCCACCTCCAGCGAAGGTCAGCACCCCGCCACCTCCAGCGAAGGTCAGCGTTCCGCCACCTCCAGCGAAGGTCAGCGTTCCGCCACCTCCAGCGAAGGTCAGCGTTCCGCCACCTCCAGCGAACGTCAGCGTTCCGGAGCCTCCAGCCACAGCTCAAGGCCTGGAGCCTCCTCCACCGGTGCCCAGTCCGGGGCCGGTCGTCTGCGTCGCTCCAGTGCCGGAGCAGTCCGCTCCACCGGTGCCCAGTCCGGGGCCGGTCGTCTACGTCGCTCCATTGACGGAGCAGTCCGCTCCACCGGTGCCCAGTCCGGGGCCGGTCGTCTACGTCGCTCCAGTGCCGGAGCAGGCCGCTCCACCGGTGCCCAGTCCGGGGCCGGTCGTCTGCGCCGCTCCAGTGCCGGAGCAGTCCGCTCCACCGGTGCCCAGTCCGGGGCCGGTCGTCTACGTCGCTCCAGTGCCGGAGCAGCCCGCTCCACCGGTGCCCAGTCCGGGGCCGGTCATCTACGTAGCTCCAGTGCCGGAGCAGTCCGCTCCACCGGTGCCCAGTCCGGGGCCGGTCATCTACGTAGCTCCAGTGACGGAGCAGTCAGCTCCACCGGTGCCCAGTCCGGGGCCGGTGGTCAGCCCCTCTCCAGGGTCGAGGGCTCCCACACCAGGGTCCAGACAGGACTTGGTAACTGGCGGGAGTACTGAGAGGGGAACCATCGCGCTGGGGTCCGGACTGGACCGGGCGTGCAACAGAGAGGTAGGAGAGAAGCTACTCTCAGAGCTTGCGCCACGCCCGGAACCAGAACCGGAACCTCCACCAGCAACCATCTCAGTACCCCGCCATGTCCCCCCTAGTTTTTTGGACAATTTTTTTTTACTTTTCAGGAGAGGGGGGATTGATGGTGCGATCGGGAGTCCGCACCTTGGGGGGGGGGGTACTGTGATGGCTTGGTTGTGGTAAGGCCTCTTACTCCCACCTAGGGGAGGAGAGAGGCACACAACCAAGTCATCACACCCTAACTAGGGTGATTATCATCCCCAATCAGAGACAGCTGTCTAGCGTTGTCTCTGATTGGGGATAGTATATAAGACCCACACACTTCCACCTGTGTGTGGATCATTGTTCTTGTGTTTGTCTGCTCTGCCAGAAGCCACAGTAAGTCACCGTGTTTTGTTAGTAAGTTTATGTTTTTCACTCTCCTTGTTTATTATCGTGCTTCGGGAGAACATCTCCGTAATAAAAAGGATGACACTTCACCAGCGCTCCGTCTATCGTCCCTTATATCCGATGCACCGTGACAAATATCAGTGATGTAGTGGTTAAAAAATGCTGGGTAATAAACTCCAGCGAGTGATCGAGATAAGACGAACAACCACCGATATAAATGAAAACATATGACATTTTTAGAACTGTATTGTTTGATTGCATTTCAATGTAAAGGGAAGACAGCAATAGTGAAACATATCTTATTTTTTATGTTTTTGTTCCTGACTTGTTTGATCATATTAGAACAGATTTTCTTAGTGGCCCAAGCATGAGAACCACTGTACTAACCTCTATCTCTGCTTGCTTCTTCTCTCTCTGTCTCCTCTGCATCCTTCTGCATGCATTGTAGCCAAGGAGCCAGGGGTTTCCGGTCTAGAAGCACGGTTTCTACTGCTCCTACAGTTTTGCTTTGGTACTGCAGTTTAGCTGACAGTTGACATAGAGACAGCCACATAGAGAAGTCAGATTAGAACATTCCTAATTAGACACTTGAGTCATCACCTTTGTGCACAACACATCCATTTAATTATTAAAATAATAGTAGCTGAGGCCGATTATTATTTTTAGAATAATTCAATGGATGTTTTGTGCACAAAGGTGATGGCTGAAGTTATTCACATTTTATATTCATCCAAAGTCTGCCATGTTTTTGGATGGCTTGAGGACTTCGGGGCTGCTCCCTGTGCGCACTGAGTGCTAGTGCGCATGTGATGTTGGTCCACATGAACAGGATGCAACCCGGATATAAAATTCTATGTATGTATTGGCATATGCGAACATGAGTAGATTACCTTGAAAACAACGATTGGACATCTTGGACGCAGTCTCCGGTTGTTATTATACCTCAGTGATTGCAGCCGGCCTCACCACTGAGTGCCACATCATTCAGTAGCCTACTCTCTGTAAAGCAAAGTTATTATGAGAACCTAGTATCCAATTTTTTCCTCCAGCTGAGGAATGCCGCATTTAACGTTAGCTTCTTACTTCATCTAGCTGGCTAAGTAATACGAGCCAACAGTGCCTTCAGAAAGTATTCACACCCCTTTACTTGTTCCACATTTGGTTGTGTTACAGCCTGAATTTCAAAAAGATTACATTTAGATTTTGTGTCACTGATACAGCATAATGTCAAAGTGGAATTCTGGAATTCTGAAAATGTTTGAAATTAGTACAAAATTAAAAGTTGAAATGTCTTGAGTAAAAATGTGTTTAACAAATCACATAATAGGTTGCGTGGACTCATTCCATGTTCAATAATAGTGGTTAACATTATTTTGAAGGACATCTCTATACCCCACACATACAATTATCCCTCAGATGAGTAGTGACGACCAGGGAGGTTTTCAATGCCTCGCAAAGAAGGGCACTAATTGGTAGATGTGTAAAAATAAAAAAAGATCTGAATATCCCTTTGAGAATGGTGATGTTATTAATTACACTTTGTATGGTGTATCAATACACCCAGTCACTACAAAGATACAGGTGTCCTTCCTAATTCAGTTGCCGAAGAGGAAGGAAACCTGTCAGCGATTTCACCATGAGGCCAACAGGGATTTTTAATCAGTTACAGAGTTTAATGGTTGTTATATGAGAAAACTAAGGATGGATCAACAACATTGTAGTTAATCCACAATACTAACCTAAATGGCAGAGTGAAAAGAAGAAAGCTTGTACATAATACAAATATTCCAAAACATGCATCCTGTTTGCAACAAGGCACTAAAGTAATGCTGCAAAAATGTGGCAAAACAACGTGTTATATTTTGGGCAAATCCAACACATAAGTGAGTACCACTATTCATATTTTCATGAATAGTGGTGGCTGATTCATGTTATGGGTATGCTTGTCACTGGCATGGACTATGTTTTTCTGAGGGGGGATACAAATAAATGGAATACAGCTATAAGCAAAGGCAAAATCCTAGAGGAAAACCTGGTTCAGTCAGCTTTCCAATAGACACTGGGAGAAGAATTCACCTTTCAGCAGGACAATAACCTAAAACACAAGGCCAAATCTACACGGGAATGGCTTACCAAGACGACATTGAATGGCCTAGTTACAGTTTTGACTTAAATTGGCTCTATGGCAAGACTGTCTAGCAATGATCAACAATCAACTTGACAGAGCTTGAAGAATTTTAAAAAGAATAATGTGCAAATATTGTACAATCCAGGTGTGCAAAGCTCTTAGAGACTTAGCCAAAAATACTCAGAGCTGTAATCACCGCCAAAGTCAGACACGATTAGAACTCAGTCAGAACAATTATACAAGCGTTCTGAGCTTTGAACCTTGGGAGCAATATTTAGATGTGTACCCGTAATTTATTTTCTTTACTGTATACAAAATATATACCCTGGGGGCAAAAAGTTTGGAATATTACTCATTCAAGGGTTTTTCTATATTTGCAAAAATTTTTGCATTGTAGAATAAAAGTGAAGACATAAAAACTATGACATAACACATATGGAATCATGTAGTAACCAAAAAAGTGTTAAACAAATCAAAATATATTTTATATTTGAGATTCTTGAAAGTAGCCAGCCTTTGCCTTGATGACAGCTTTGCACACTCTTGGCATTCTCTCAACCAGCTTCATGAGGACCGCCAATGGAACAGAAGACCCAGAAATACCTCTGCTGCAGAGGATAAGTTCATTAGGGTTGCCAGCCTCAGATTGCAGCCCAAATAAATGCTTCACAGAGTTTAAGTAACAGACACATCTCAACATCAACTGTTCAGAGGAGACTGTGTGAATTAGGCCTTCATGGTTGAATTGATGCAAAGAATCCACTACTAAAGGACACCAATAAGAAAAAGAGACTTCCTTGGGCCAAGAAACATGAGCAATGGACATTAGACCGGTGGAAATTTGTCCTTTGGTCTGGTGTCCAAATTTTAGATTTTTGGTTCCAACCTCAACCAAATTTAGATGGTTTGGGATGAGTCGGAACGCAGTGAAGGAAAAGCAGCCAACAAGTGCTCAGCATATGTGGAAACTCCTTCAAGACTGATGGAAAAGCATTCCAGGTGAAGCTGGTTGAGAAAATGCCAACACCTTTTTGGTTACTACATGATTCCATATGTGTTATGTCATAGTTTTGATGTCTTCACTTTTATTCTAAAATGTAAAATTTTTTGTGTATATATATATATAGGCACAACTCAGCCCAACTCAGCCCCACTCAGCCGTACTCTACACAGACCCGTGCGGCATAACCAATCAGAGCTGCAGTATGCCTATATGCAAGTAGACCATTGTCATGTATGTATCTGTGCCATTTACTTTGAACTGGACTGTTTACAGTATGAGCTGTCATGAGTAGACAATCTTGTTTTGAGATCAAAGCAAAAGCTGTTGTAGCAACATGTGCACATTTTGTTAATATCCTTTGCTAGTTAGTGAGTTGTTAGTCCACTTATAGATAATTTGTAGACAGCAATAGCAATAGGGGAGTGATAGCTTCATACAAGAGCACAACACTTTGAAAAATGAGTCAGGAAAAGAGCTTTTTTTTTGTCTTAAAGGGGCAGTGTTGTATTTTGAGAGGCTTGGATAAGTCAAAGTGCCAATAGGAACAGAGTAGCTAACATAATTGGTCTGATTCTCTGTAATAATGGTGTGGGAATAATAATGCATTTTATTTTGTAAAGTGGTTTCTTGCCTCAAACAACACAACAACATGTTCAGTCACCTCCTTGTCTGAAGGACCAGTGGATAATCAGGTTCATGTCAAGCACTGCATGTTTTTTTTATTTTTTATTTTGTCTGCTACTGTAGGCTGAACAGCTATTTACATGTTATTATGGGATGCATTTTATTCTTGTTTTATGATCAATTAGCACCAGTAGCCTACTTGGTCACTGTTAAAACTGTAACTTAAAGCGGGTACAGCCTCAGTGTTCACAGTAAACAAGTGCTGGAAGTTGCACAGAATTTTCACAACATTCAAGTTTACTCTCAGCAGACCTGAAATTTGCTCAGTGCCGAAAAAAACTAGAGGGAACATTGGTTGACACGAATGCAAATCTCAAAACATACAAAAAACACAATTAATTTGAGCACAACACTGGCAGAATCCTATAGTTGCAAGATTAAATAAATATTTTATCAGCTGCTGTCCCACTGGACATGGAGAGTGACTGCTAGACTGCCTCTGTCTGTTTCTCCAAGTGGCCACCTGGGAAGACCAATTAGGTGTTCCCATGGAGAGCGATGTGGCCCTAATAACAAATGGAAAAAGAAGAAGCAGAATCAATTACACTGATGCTGACCCTCAGAAGGAACGTGACTACGGAAAGCAAGGTGGTACACAAATACATTTGTGTCAAGACAACATTTAGGATGGAATATTTCTCTTTTACTTCAGCACCAATGCGAGGCCTGATGTGAACCACAGGAATAGGAGGAAATAGTGAGTTTATATTGTACACAATGCACAATGCACAATGCACTGAAATTTATTTCAATAATGTTTTGGGTCTAAGCCACTCTCAAACTTTGGCAGAATGCATTTTGTTGTACCCTTGTAATTATGATGGCTTAATTCTTACTTACTTAAATGGATTGTAAACCTAAATCCTCTAGAATTTCAAATAGACATTGATTTCTAACTTTAGTGACAGTTTTGTAGCGATACAATTCAGGTCAAAATCTTTTCTTTTTACAAGGAAATAACATAAACAGGTTCTCACAACCTATTTCTCTCCATGTTTTGGAAAAGGTATTGCAAAAAAAGGAATTCCTTGAAGAGATATGTAACGCATTGTTGTATGATTTCCTCTCATTTATGTTTCGGGAGCCGTCAACAAGATGCAGAGAGGCGTCGGCGAAACAACAGAGGCACTTCGAGAGATGGGAAAGATCATGAAAAGTTTGATTATCTAAGTTGCACCCAGTTTTTAGACAATCATTTATACAAGAAATGTAATTCTGCATACAGTTCTCTTAATTTGACTTTAATTAAACAATACTGTATAAATGGTACTTTCAATGACCAAATGTTTCCACACAGCTAAATGGAAGGCCCGAGCCATTAAGAAGGAAATAAAGTTGGTCCCGGGAGGCTGTGCTAGAAACTGATCTGCCGAAATGACAGCTGATGGCTTCAAAAAGATAATTAACTTTTCAATTAGTGCTGCATCTGACATTGCCGTGGTGTCTAGTCGAGCAACTAGACTGCTGTTTAGGGAGACTTGGGTAATAGACTGACACACTTTGCACTATTTAGGCATTTGAAATGTTGTTTTTGTAATGTGAGCGTTGTTGTGCTTTGAAACTTTGTCAGGTATTGTAATTTAGCTCTCATAATGTCATTGAGTCTGGAAAATGATAGTTATAAATCCAGTGAACACTAATACAATCCTAAATCCAAGCACTGATGGTTAGGTTTTTATTTTTATTAATACTCATACATTCCCTTGTTGTAACTATCATATACAATATATACCATCCTTCCATTTGCTACTGATGAGCAATTTGAGCAATACTAGATCAAATATCCTAGTCTTTTGTTTAGAAGCTACAGTATCTCTTGAATGTGATATTTTCAATTAGCTCATGATTCCTCATTTCCTCTTAATATTAAGCCCCACACTGTGTTTTAATTGAAGTGGCTGGGTGGCTGTGTGCAGTGACGTGGGGACAATGTGCTAGCGCTGAGCTACTCATTAGCCTGACTGTGGCATACACCTGGGGTTCATCCAAACCAGGGGTCAGAGGGTAGGGGAATTTGTACGATAATTATTGACAAGCAGATGTTATAAAGTCATTTATGGTAATGCAATCATAATAAATGGCTTTTGTTGCTGGGGGTGGGGGGTGGGGGGGACTTGATGTGGGAAAGGGTGGGGAATGGGGAGGCCGTTTAAATGTTTTTAAACAAAGCTCTCCAAGTGACTACTGCATATAGGCGGCAGTATGCGGTGAAAGATACTACTAACACACACACATAAACACACACACAAGTATTTTGTTATGGCACCATACATGCTTATGAGTACACATTTATTTATATTCTGTTAAATCAGAGGATTTAAGGTAAACAGAACATGGCCTACATTAATACTCTATGGAATACTGGTGGGGTGTTACGGTGCAGGTAGCATTTCTCCTCATGCGTGGAGACTAACATTTTATATTTATTCTAATTGACTAGAGCATCTATGGCAACACTGTCACTTGTGAACAAAAATAACCCCACATGAGGTGGTCTGTACAAATCAGATATGAGGACCTAGAAGGGAGAAAGAGCCATGTGTAGTTGCTTTTACATATTGTCAGTAGCCATAAGACAACCCTATCTGTCTCTCGAAATGTGTCAGGAATTACCACCATTTTAGCCCCCTATTCCAAAAACATACATTAACCCCCTCCTTAGGTGCAATAGTTTTTTTTAGTATGTGTAAATATCGCAGCGAAACACGGCTGTGCGAAGCAGCAACCTGGCAGCTGGCTGAGTATAGCCCTGCACAGGAAGAAAGCATCCATGTTATCATGTACACACATGTGGCCTGGGTAAAGATTAAGCCGTATTCATCCCTGGCTGCCTCCTTCTCCTGCCTCAGTCCATCACAGATATGGCACCAATTCAGCCGGGAAGCAGGAAAGGTGCCACGGATTTCACGGTGTTCCCAAATCAGGCCGTCTGGAGACACAGAGTTGTGCAGCTTTCCCAGGATCAAAAGCCCCCCTATTCCGGGGTTTGGAATTTTTTAAGATGGAAGCTTCGACAGAGCTTCCCCCCTCCCCTTACACAGTCCCCTGTTGTGTGACTGGAATTGGGAATTGTCTGCTGATTCATGCTTTCTGTGGACTATTGTTTGGGAACATGTTAATATTTGCTGCGAGTTTTAGGGGAATGGATTTAGTTAAATGAAAGAAAGAGGGGAAGAAAGAGAGGGATCATTTAGAGGAGAAGTGCGGGATCATTGCATGTCCCCACTGACATGTACATTATCACTGAATAGGACTGGGGATCAGAGTGTGGATGTTGGCCTTGACTTGGGGAAGAGGCTTACACCCCTCAAGCTACTTAGAGTCCCTCTCAATGCTAAGCCTCTAATAATTCCTGCAGTTCCCTTAAGAAAGCTATACACACAAAGGCGAGACAAAGTAATGAATGCTTGTATATGGTAATAGTAAGGCCATACTGACAATGAACCCGAGGCCTTCACAAAGACCACTCAGCTACTGGGAGTGGCTGCTAGGTCACATCAGTTCCCTCATAATAGCAAACCTGCATTAAGTTGTTCCCTCAGAACCACTGGAAATTATTGGAACTAAAAGTCACACCTGCTTGGCTGTAGTGAAAAGGTACAGCTACAAGGTGAGGAGATAAGATAAAAGTGTCTGGAACCTTCTGAAGCTAAGATATTTCATTATCATGATCATCACAATGAATAGAAGAACACACAGTTAAATTGTGGGATAGAAAGTTAAAACAACAATGTTAGTTATACACAAAGAATACTGTTCACCTCCCTGAGTAGAGCAACTAATGTAGAACATTAGTGTCAGTTAATCATATAATAGTAATAATTGAAAGTATGTGGCATTAAACTCGTTGAAAGTTGAAAATACTTTTCTGAAATGTAAAACATTCTTAATTGGGGACTTTTTTTATATCGAAGGATAATAATTATTAGATCAGTCTTATCCACACATGCAAGACAGTGATAGTTAGCATTCTTTACTTTCACCACAATATGTTTGCAGGTAAAATATGATTTACTATGAGCAACCCAAAACATAGAATTCATCAATTCTATTTAATTATGTTTTCCTAGATATCTCAACAAGCCAAAGTTATGCCAAACCAGGAGTCGCTAATCACACTGGTGTACCCAGGCATAAACGATGCAGTAACCCGTCTGAATGTTCAAGGTGATGCGGTGCCATGTTGTGTTGTGTTTTCTAGGCACTCGCTTCACCAGTCACGGATTAGAGGGGCAGTTTTGCTGCGACGGTGACTCCAAAGTGTTTTCCCTGTGTCAGTAATTTTTTTTTCTTCTAAAAACCACTGGTGCAGTATATTAGCCATAATTATGTTCAGCATCACTTGTACCGTAGTTGACTTCAACAAACAGTTTAATACTTAAGCTGGTACATATGGCTCTAGTAATAGCTATTCTGCTTGGAGGAGCACTTTAAAGAGTTTAAATCATTTCTTTGGGCAAACACTAATGAATTATGTCACCATAACCGCGTTCTAAAAGTGCTTGGGAACCAGTGGGGTAATTATTTAAAGACAGGAGAGGAGGCATTTGGGGGGCTTGGGAGAGGAGTGAGGACGCCTTTGAAGTGTACCTAACAAGATTCCTAGGGAAGATGATGGTGTGTAGGGTGTACTTATTGAATACTATGGGTTGGTGAAGGGCTAGGATTTGATGAGGTGATTCAAACAGTCAGACAAATATTGTGTTCTGAAATAAGATATATATATATTATGTTTTCAGGGTCCTACCATTACTTCAATGCCCTCTTTCTCCATAAACAAGTGTTTGTTTGTCAGTGTAACTCTTCTGTACATCCTACTGTTATGGTAGGTAGGCGTGAATGGTATTCATACAACACTTCCTATTCATATCGCTCCTCCCATCTTTACCCTGCACTTACACAGTCAATTGCACATCTACTGTAAGCATGCCTTATTAGACTTCTAATTTCGCAAACACGGTGACAGTTGGAATAAAACCCCTTACCCCTGAACAATTCCAATATAATGGAAGTTACAGACAAGTCAAGTAACAATATCTGTGGGTATATGAAAGGGAAATTCTCTAAGTTTTAAGTATCCCGAGTAAGATGCGTTACTCTGTCCTGGTTAAAAGTATGCTAGGTAGTCCTCTCCTAGCTGGCTGGAAATATTCACTAGTCTGTCAGGAGAGTGGAGATTAGCACCACAAAAACATCACAGCGGAGTTCTACTGCATCATTTCTGTCTTTCTTTATAGGTATGCTTCAATTATATTTCTGATTTGTTCTTTGTGATCTTAGTTCTGGTAATAATGACTGGCTTCTTTGTTTTATACAGTATGTTTTAAGACTAAAGCCATATTTTAATGATCCTGTTACAGTAAAGCCTGTATTTACAGTTTTATACATGTTCACAAATCAATCAGTTAACTATTCTCTAAAATGGCAACATGCTGTAGGTTTTCACCCAAACCAGCAGGTACAGTATAGGCCCAAAATGGAATATGAAAAATGTGCAAGGTGGCCTTGGCCATCTTACATAAGGTGTAGAGGTGGAATGCATTTAATTAAAGCTTCAAATATTCATTTGGCAAATATATCAAGGTTCCAAACACAGGCCCAGAAATGGCAAGCAGAGCTGGCAGGCTCTCACAATGGAGCATGGCAAACGACAGTAATCCATTGGAAAAAGAGCACACATTTGTAGAATGTATTTTGAACCCTCCATTCCCCATCTCTGATGTCTTTGGTTTTTATTTTTGGTAACAGGTTCAATAGTATTTAGCATCCTCAAAAAATCATAAATATGCCTTACTGGGATTTTTAAATGTCACATTAATTTAGTGTAAATTGCTCTGCTTTTTGGATAAAACAAAAATAATAATAATTTCAAATTTTGTGCAGTTATTATAATGTAATAAACATATTGTGCACTATAAAAGTGTCATATTAATTGATTAAATGTATTTATTGCCATTAATATGTACAGTATTTTTGCATTATTCAAGTTACTTTTGGAACAGACGTGCACAATGCTTTACTTCAACGGAAAATCATCAATACACATCTACATGTATTTTTCGTCAAATGTTGAGGCCTCATATGACCATTCAAAAGGAAAACACGCTAGGACCCTTTTTTGAAAGCTAACTCATCCTGCACATGAGAATCACAATGTACGCTTCCACTTCCTGTGACAACGAGTGCTAAGGTGGCCTACTTTCTCTCGGTGTCACGTCTGCCAGTGCACTGTTGATGTAATCAGCAGATCGGGGGCAAAGCGCTCGTCTCCTCCCGAACCGAGCGAGGGAGGAAAGAACGGAGGGAGGAGGTGTAGACGCTCTCAGAAGACCACACAGTGAATGAGAGCCCTGCTCGTGCCAACGCCTCCAACATGAGATTACATCAGACCTCCGCCCCTCTCTCACACACCTCACCCACTCACTGGCCCAACCGCTACCATGTAGCTACGCCAGCCAGAGCTGACAACACACACTAAACAGAGAGAAAATAGGGGTTTGGTTGGGACACGGGTGGCAGGTATCAGTGCATTGCAGAAGCATTGGCAGTAATATCAAATGGAAGTAAACACTAGGTAGAAGCAAACCATCACTATCCTACATTACATGCACAAAAGCCACAAGCGTCGTCCTTTGGATCTCTATGTTTTGAATTGTCGCGCCATGCATAACATCATATCTCCATGTCCCTACGAAGCATTTACAGTAAATGTTTACATTCTGACAGTAAAATAAGTTAATTACCCTTTATTTATGTAAAAAAAAAAAACTATCACTATCACATAGTGTGACTGACTTGAACCCGGATCTCCTGCATGACACAAGGCAGTCTCAGTCCTCAGCGATGAAGCCTAGACATTCACGTGGGGAGCCAACCTCAGGTAAAGTTGCTCATCACATGAGGTGTTACCTCCGCTACACATGACAGCTGTGCTGTAGTTAAATAACCCTCACTGAGAAAAGAAGATGAGGGCTTGTGCAAGGTGGCACACCTTATAAACACATGCAGAATAATTCAGTGTTACGTTGCTCTGATCTGGCTGTCCATCATCAGTATTAGCCCTGCAACCCACAGTAAGTAAACCATTATCTTCATGAGACATCAGTCTATCTTTAGGTCACAGAGACCCTTGTTTACGGAGCTGCAGCCTCCCTTCTTCAGCTCCAATGATGGGAATGGGTTGTGTGTGTGGAGGTATGGGAGAGACTGGGGAGGAAAGGGGAGATTGTAGTGTGTGTGTCTGGGGGAGTGGGGGTTCTTATCATCCTGATGGGGAAGAGAGGGAGGGAGAGAGGGGTGGAGATGGGGGAGGAGGGGAAATGGGGGGAGTGGGGGAGGGGTGATAATGCCTGATCTGTGCCACGGGGCATTTATTGCTGGGAGAGAAGCCGGGATGGAGGGGGGGACTGGTGGGAGGGGGCATTGTCTGCTGTGTCCGTGTGTTATAGGATTGAGCTCAAGTTTCCTTTGTGTTGGCATTTTGTTGAGGGATTATGTTCTTTGAGAGAGTTGTGCAAGCAGGCAGGCACACAGCGTGGAGGCGGAGAGAACGCTGGGAGAGGGGGGAAGGACGTCTTTGTTCAGTGCAATGATCATGAACAAGACAGATAGCAGAGTGTGTGTGTGTGTGTGTGTGTGTGTGTGTGTGTGTGTGTGTGTGTGTGTGTGTGTGTGTGTGTGTGTGTGTGTGTGTGTGTGTGTGTGTGTGTGTGTGTGTGTGTGTGTGTGTGTGTGTGTGTGTGTGTGTGTGTGTGTGTGTGAGAGAGAGAGAGAGAGAGAGAGAGAGAGAGAGAGAGAGAGAGAGAGCAAAGCAAAGCAAGATGTCAGGACATGCAACCAGCCATGTAACAATTTTAAATCAATTTGGCTCCTGAGAGGGAGTTGCTCTCCGCAAAGGAATTTCCCAAGAAGCAGTAAAGGACTTTTATTCTATCTAAATAGATATCAATTACATAAATGGCTTTTCTCTCCTCTCAGTGCAGACTTCCACGATGAAGTTAGTCACCCTGTGCAGAGTAACTGAGCTCATACATTATGTTGTAGGCCTACTATTGGTTGTGCCATTTTCTTTCCCATTGATCAAATATAGCATAATATTGCATAATATTATGCTAGTTTGTCCACCTCTGACAGTGATGTTACTTTCTTTTTTTTTTTGCTCATTGAACAGATGCAATATGATAGTGATGTGCACAGGTGATGTTTTATACGTTTCAAAATAAGAGGCCCCCATCCAATCAAGTATCTTTAGTAAATTCATCCTAAAACTTACAGCACTTACCTTTTTTGTTAATCCGTCTTGGTTTCCCTTCATATTTCCCAACTTGTTAAAGCAACACATGGTACATTTGCATAGGATAACCAACATATAGCAAATCATTTGCATGCCTGAAAGTATACTTGAGTAACTGTAATTACACGTGACACCAATTACTCTGTTACTTTGTATTAAATTATAATGGAAAATTCCACGAGAGAATTGGAGCCTAATTGCATCTTAATTTGCATAATTTTGCATATTAATCACATCTCAGATGAATAATAAATTTCAGCGGATTTTTTAATTTATGCATAGATACAAAAACGAGTTGAAAAATAATTTGTGATGGAAAAAAATCAGGAACTATTACTTTGAGCATTTGCACTAATTTCTCTCATTACCCTGCACCAAAGTTAAAGAGACATCTTTTCTCAGAATCTTGATCAACAAGCTCTATATTATTTTAAGATATAGTTTGGGAAGGAGAAATAAAATAAATATATTACGTTATTTTCAGAATCGATTTTGTGCTTTCACTTTGAGCTTGTTCCTGCGGTGACTGTCACTCCAATTTCAATTTTTAAATGAGGATTTTTCTTTCCCCTTGATCAACACACCTGTGCTGAGGATTGTGCAAGTGGCCACTTGCCAATAGACAGATAATACATGCCAAACCTGTAGTGTACATGGTATAAAAGTTATTGTAAGTAAGTTGTTTTAAATAGTAAAAGCAGGCTGTTCGGTTGTATAAGTGAAACCGACGCTGCTTACAGTACAGCTTCCTCCACTGTCCCTGTCCCATACGGGGCTCGAACTAGTGATCCTCCACTCGCAAAGATACTAACGTACTAACAAAGGCCTCAGGTCTTGAGGAGAGGACGCAAATTTAAGGAGGAGAGGACGCACATTGAACAAACTCCGAAGCCCTCATGCTTCATTCAATCATTACAGTTAAGCCTAGGCCAGGGGTTTTCAAACCTCTCCTCGGGGACCCCAACCATTCAATGTGTTTTAACTATTACACAGCTTGCACACCAGATTCAACTCGTCAACTAATCATTAAGCCCTTGAATTGGTGAATTTGATGAGTAGTTCAGGGCCACAACAAAAATATGAAACATCTGCGGATCCTGAAGAGATTTTGGTGGCATGCAAGTATGCTTGGACAATTTGTAGAAGAAGCAAGTTTTTTTATCCGAATCTTTAATAAAGACAAACAGCAGTTATGCGGTTCAACAACAGTGATTTGTAATTCCCTGTCAACCTATGGCATTCATGGGTTCATTTGTGGACAACAGTGCCTTTCAGTGGCATGACATGGGAAAGACTTTACTAACAAACAGGGTGCTGATGGGGCAGATAAGGCCTCAGCTTCTTATAACCACAAAAGGATGATAATGATTGTCTTAAAGGGCAATTCCACCACTTGTCAACTTCGTTTTCCTTTTCTTGTTTCTCATGGTCTGAGAGTCTTTAGGTGCCTTTTGGTAAACTCCAAGCAGACTGTCATGTGCCTTTTACTAAAGAGTGGCTTCTGTAAGGGTCTATTCAAACTACCCATTTAGGCCTACAGGGAGTTGGAGGCATGAATATACAGTGCATTCAGAAAGTACTCAGACCCCTTGACTTTTTCCACAGTATTTTACGTTACAGCCTTATTCTAAAATTGATTAAATCCCTCATCAATCTACACACAATACCCCATAATGACAAAGCAAAAACAGGTTTTTAGAACATTTTGCTAATTTATTTAAACTAAAAACTGAAATATATAGCATTCAGACCCTTTACTCAGTATTTTGTTGAAGCACCTTTTTCAGCGATTACAGCATTGCGTATTCTTTTGCGGCGGCAGGTAGCCTAGTGGTTAGGGTGTTGGGCCAGTAACCGAAAGGTTGCTGGATCGAATCCCCGAGCTGACAAGGTAAATAATCTGTTGTTCTGCCCCTGAACAAGGCAGTTAACCCACTGTTCCCCGGTAGGCCGTCATTGTAAATAAGAATTTGTTCTTAACTGACTTCCCTAGTTAAATAAATGTTAAATAAATAAAATATAACAAATTATTGGGTATGACGCTACAAGCTTGGCACATCTGTATTTGGGGAGTTTCTCCCATTCTTCTCTGTAGACCCCCTCAAGCTTTGTCATGTTGGATGGGGAGCATTGCTAAACAGCTATTTTCAGATCTATCCAGAGATGTTAGATCGGGTTCAAGTCTGGGCTCTGGCTGGGCCACTCAAGGACATTCAGAGACTTGCCCTGAAGCCAGTCCTGCGTTGTCTTGGCTGTGTGCTTAGGGTCGTTGTCCTGTTGGAAGGTGAACCTTCACCCCAGTCTGAGGTCCTAATCACTCTGGAGCAGGTTTTCATCAAGGATCTCTCTGTACTTTGCTCCGTTCATCTTTACCTCGATCCTGACTAGTCTCCCAGTCCCTGTTGCTAAAAAACATCCCCACAGCATGATGCTGCCACCCCTATGCTTCACCTTAGGGATGGTGCTAGGCTTCCTCCAGACGTGGCGCTTGGCATTCAGGCCAATCTTGGTTTCATCAGACCAGAGAATCTTGTTTCTCATGGTCTGAGAGTCTTTAGGTGCCTTTTGGTAAACTCCAAGCAGACTGTCATGTGCCATTTACTGAAGAGTGGCTTCCGTCTGGCCACTCTACCATAAAGGCCTGATTGGTAGAGTGCTGCAGAGATGGTTGTCCTTCTGGAAGGTTCTCCCATCTTCACAGAGGAACTCTGCAGCTCAGTCAGAGTGATCATCGGGTTCTTGGTCAACTCCCTGACCAAGGCCCTTCTCCCCCGATTGCTCAGTTTGGCCGGGCGACCAACTCTAGGAAGAGTCTTGGTGGTTTCAAACTTCTTCCATTTAAGAATGCTGGAGGCCACTGTGTTCTTGGGGACCTTCAATGTTGCAGAAATGTTTGGTACCCTTCCCCAGATCTGTGCCTTGACACAATCCTGTCTCGGAGTTCTACAAACAATTCCTTCGACCTCATGGCTTGGTCTTTGCTCTGACATGCACTGTCAACTGTGGGACCTTATATAGACAGGTGTGTGCCTTTCCAAATAATGTCCAATCAACTGAATTTACCAAAGGTGGACTCCAATCAAGTTGTAGAAACATCTCAAGGATGATCAATGGAAACAGGATGCACCTGAGCTCAATTTTGAGTCTCCTAGCAAACGTTCTGAATACTTATGTAAAACGTTTGCAAAAATTTCTAAAAACCTGTTCTCATTTTGTCGTTATGGGGTATTGTGTGTTGATTGCTGAGTATTTTTATTTATTTAATCCATTCAAAATAAGGCTGTAACGTAACAAAATGTGAAAAAAGTCAAGGGGTCTGAATACGTTCCGAAGGCACTGTATATACAGTATCAGTCAAAAGTTTGGATACACCTACTCATTCAAGTTTTTTCCTTTATTTTTCCTATTTTCTACATTGTAGAATAATAGTGAAGACATCAAAACTATGAAATAACACATATGGAATCATGTAGTAACCAACAAAGTGTTAAACAAATCCAAATATATTTTATATTTGAGATTCTTCAAAAGTAGCCACCCTTTGCCTTGATGACAGCTTTGCACACTCTTGGCATTCTCTGAACCAGCTTCATGAGGAATTATTTTCCAAAAGTCTTGAAGGAGTTCCCACATATACTGAGCAGTTGTTGGCTGCTTTTTCTTCACTCTGCGGTCCAACATCCCAAACCATCTGAATTGGGTTGAGGTCGGGTGATTGTGGAGCCCAGGTCATCTGATGCAGCTCTCCCACTCTCCTTCTTGGTCAAATAGCCCTTACACAGCCTGGAGGCTTGTTTTGGGTTATTGTCCTGTTGAATAACAGATGATAGTCCCACTAAGCGCAAACTAGATGGGATGGCGTATCACTGCAGAATGCTGTGGTAGCCATGCTGGTTAAGTGTGCCTTCAATTCAAAATAAATCACAGAAAGTGTCACCAGCAAAGTAACCCCCACACCATCACACCTCCTCCTCCATGCTTCACGGTGGGAACCACACATGCAGAGATCATCAGTTCACCTACTCCGCTTCTCACAACGACACGGCAGTAGGAACCAAATATCGAACATTTGGACTCATCAGACCAAAGGACAGATTTCCACCGGTCTAATGTCCATTGCTCGTGTTTCTTGGCAATTTTAGCAAGTCTTTTATTATTATTGGTGTCCTTTAGTAGTGGTTTCTTTGCAGCAATTCGACCATGAAGGCCTAATTCACACATTCTCCTCTGAACAGTTGATGTTGAGATGTGTCTGTTACTTTATTTGGGCTGCAATCTGAGGTGCAGTAACTCTAATGAACTTATCCTCTGCAGCAGAGATAACTCTGGGTGTTCATTTCTTGTGGCAGTCCTCATGAGAGCCAGTTTCATCATAGCACTTGATGGTGTTTGCGACTGCACTTGAAGAAACTTTCAAAGTTCTTGACATTTTCTGGATTGACTGACCTTCATGTCTTAAAGTAATGATGGACTGTCGTTTCTCTTTGCTTATTTGAGCTGTTCTTGGCATAATATGGACTTAGTCTTTTACCAAATACGGCTATCTTCTGTACACCACCCCTACCTTGTCACAACACAACTGATTGGCTCAAAAAGCATTAAGAAGGAAATAAATTATTCCACATGTGTTATTTCATAGTTAGTAGGGCCTACAGGAACGACACAGTTGCCTAATGACTCCACACAGTACCTTCGTAGACACTAAGAGACTAAGAGAGACTAAGACTAACTGGGCCTGATGAGACAGCTCAGAAGGATCATTGAGGGACTGCGTGGTTAGGTCAAGGCATTTCTCTGCTTAAACGTGTATTTTATTTGTGATTTTAAATGTACTCTTGGGCCAGGTAGTTTCCCTGTATGCATTCAACAAATGTGATTTCCCAACATGATTTTATTTTAAACAAACTTTATTAGGTTAAAAGATAAAAGAGATCACTAAGAAATTAGATTATAGACGATAATGGAGTCAATAATATTTGATTAATGGAGAAGGGTGGAGGGGAGTATTTTTATACCATTTTACATGTTCACCATTAATTATAGTCCCAGGGGAAACACTGACCAAAACTATGGTTCCTACCCTGTCAGGTTTCTTATATATATATATTTTTTTAATGTATTTTATTTGCTGGCCTGTTAATGGAGATGTTTTATTGACAAAATTGCGGACAAAAGTGGCAAAAGAGATTATGGCTTTACTAACTACAATTAAATTGCAAACTGTTGCCTGCAGATGAAGAAGGCGTCATTCTCATATAGAAATAGTTTGGCAATCAAGTGGAATCAGAGCAGCAATAGATTTTATTATTCTGCTCCATTCAACCCACAGATGTAAAAGCATTTTAAACTGACATGGATAATTACTATAATACTCTCAGAAAGGTTTCCATATCTGAACACAATTTCAATAATCAAGTGCTGCGCTGGCAATTATTTATCAATAAAATGAGTTACAGAACTTAAAGGGGTGTGGACGCACGCAGGCGTCTCTCCGCTTGTTTTCATATTATAATATATTCTAGTTTGAGAATATTATCTCAAACTAGAATATATTATCAGATTAATTCGGCTGAATACTAAAAGGAAATAGAAATATCAAGCAAATACAAATGCTTGTGACCTGTAATCACCAAGAACAGCAGGAATTTAATGATGTTTTGGTCTACTGATCAAATTTCAGCTTTTGAAACAATGATTTTGTGCACCTGTGCACAAAAATCCATCTGAAAACAAAACTATTTGAACACAGTTGTATGTTTACTCAACCATTACTCTCTCTCTCTCTTTCTCTCTCTCTCTCTCTCTCTCTCTCTCTCTCTCTCTCACACACACACACACACAATTTAGGCCTAAGCACTTGTGGGCCCCACAAGGGTGCGTGCTCAGCTCACTCCTGTACTCCCTGTTTACCCATGACTGCGTGCATGCCTCCAACTCAATAATCAAGTTTGCAGACGACACAACAGTGGTAGGCCCGATTACCAACAACGAAGAGACAGCCTACAGGGATGAGGTGAGGGCCCTGGAGGAGTGGTGTCAGGAAAATAACCTCTCCTTCAACGTCCTAGTAGCCACCCGAGCCACGGCCTGTTCACCCCACTATCATCCAGAAGGCAAGGTCAGTGCAGGTGCATCAAAGCTGGGACCGAGAGACTGAAAAACAGCTTGAGACCCAGTACCCTGCCCTGAAGTTGGTCACTGTCACTAGCTGGCTACCACCCAGTTACTCAACCCTTCACCTTAGAGGCTGCTGCCTTATGTACACACAGTTGAAGTCAAAAGTTTACGTACACTTAGGTTGAAGTCATTAAAACTCAATTCTCAACCACTCCACAGATTTCATTTTAACAAACTATAATTTTGGCAAGTCGGTTAGGACATCTACTTTGTGCATGACACAAGTAATTCTTCCAACAACAATTGTTTACAGACAGATTATTTCACTTATAATTCACTATATCACAATTCCAGTGGGTCAGAAGTTTTCATACACTAAGTTGACTGTGCCTTTAAACAGCTTGGAAAATTACAGAAAATGATGGCCACTCCAATACCTTGACTTTGTTGTCCTTAAGCCATTTTGCCACAACTTTGGAGGTATGCTTGGGGTCATTGTCCATTTGGAAGACCCATTTGCGACCAAGCTTTAACTTCCTGACTGATGTCTTGAGATGTTGCTTCAATATATCCACATACTTTACCTTCCTCATGATGACATCTATTTTGTGAAGTGCACCAGTCCCTTCTGATAGGTTAATTGACATAATTTGAGTCAATTGGAGGTGTACCTGTGGATGTATTTCAAGGCCTACCTTCAAACTCAGTGCCTCTACGCTCGACATCATGGGAAAATCAAAAGAAATCAGCCAAGACCTCAGAAATAAAATTGTAGACCTCCACAAGTCTGGATCATCCTTGGGAGCAATTTCCAAACGCCTGAAGGTACCACGTTCATCTGTACAAACAATAGTACGCAAGTATAAACACCATGGGACCACGCAGCCGGCATACCGCTCAGGAAGGAGACGCGTTCTGTATCTATATCCACAGTAACACACAAGTCTTATATCGACATAACCTGAAAGGCCGCTCAGCAAGGAGAAGCCACTGCTCCAAAACCGCCATAAAAAAGCCAGACTACGGCTTGCAACTGCACATGGGGACAAAGATTGTACTTTTTGGAGAAATATCCTCTGGTCTGATGAAACAAAAATAGAACTGTTTGGCCATAATTACCATCGTTATGTTTGGAGGAAGAAGGGGGAGGCTTTCAAGACAAAGAACATCATCCCAACCGTGAAGCATGGGGTGGCAGCATCATGTTGTGGGGGTGCTTTGCTGCAGGAGGGACTGGTGCACTTCACAAAATAGATGGCATCATGAGGAAGGAAAAGTATGTGGATATATTGAAGCAACATCTCAAGACATCCGTCAGGAAGTTAAAGCTTGGTTGCAAATGGGTCTTCCAAATGGACAATGACCCCAAGCATACTTCCAAAGTTGTGGCAAAATGGCTTAAGGACAACAAAGTCAAGGTATTGGAGTAGCCATCACAAAGCCCTGACCTCAATCCTATGGAATATTTGTGGGCAGAACTGAAAAAGCGTGTGCGAGCAAGGAGGCCTACAAACCTAACTCAGTTACACCAGTTCCGTCTGGAGGAATGGGCCAAAATTCACCCAAATTATTGTGGGAAGCTTTACCAAATACTAATTGAGTGTATGTAAACTTCTGACCCACTGGGAATGTGATGAAAGAAATAAAAGCTGAAATAAATCATTCTCTCTACTATTATTCTGACATTTCACATTCTTAAAATAAAGTGGTGATCCTGGTGACATTTTAACTTGGATTAAATGTCTGAAACTGAGTTTAAATGTATTTGGCTAAGGTGTATGTAAACTTCCGACTTCAACTGTAGACATGGAACACTGGTCACTCTAATAATGTTTATGTACTTCCCATTTCATATGTATATACTGTATTCTAGTCAAGTCCATCCTTTTCAACTATTGCTGTACATATACTATTCCATCCATGTATTCTTCAGAGATACTATGTATTATAGCCACATACTGTCCATAATGTATATACTGTACATCCCATCACATGTACTGTATATACTATATATATATATAAATATATATACAGTGGGGAGAACAAGTATTTGATACACTGCCGATTTTGCAGGTTTTTCTACTTACAAAGCATGTAGAGGTCTGTAATTTTTATCATAGGTACACTTCAACTGTGAGAGACGGAATCTAAAACAAAATCCAGAAAATCACATTGTATGATTTTTAAATAATTAATTTGCATTTTATTGCATGACATAAGTATTTGATCACCTACCAACCAGTAAGAATTCCGGCTCTCACAGACCTGTTAGTTTTTCTTTAAGAAGCCCTCCTGTTCTCCACTCATTACCTGTATTAACTGCACCTGTTTGAACTCGTTACCTGTATAAAAGACACCTGTCCACACACTCAATCAAACAGACTCCAACCTCTCCATAATGGCCAAGACCAGAGAGCTGTGTAAGGACATCAGGGATAAAATTGTAGACCTGCACAAGGCTGGGATGGGCTACAGGACAATAGGCAAGCAGCTTGGTGAGAAGGCAACAACTGTTGGCGCAATTATTAGAAAATGGAAGAAGTTCAAGATGACGGTCAATCTCCCTCGGTCTGGGGCACCATGCAAGATCTCACCTCGTGGGGCATCAATGATCATGAGGAAGGTGAGGGATCAGCCCAGAACTACACGGCAGGACCTGGTCAATGACCTAAAGAGAGCTGGGACCACAGTCTCAAAGAAAACCATTAGTAACACACTACGCCGTCATGGATTAAAATCCTGCAGCGCACGCAAGGTCCCCCTGCTCAAGCCAGCGCATGTCCAGGCCCGTCTGAGGTTTGCCAATGACCATCTGGATGATCCAGAGGAGGAATGGGAGAAGGTCATGTGGTCTGATGAGACAAAAATAGAGCTTTCGGTCTAAACTCCACTCGCCGTGTTTGGAGGAAGAAGAAGGATGAGTACAACCCCAAGAACACCAACAGGTCTGTGAGAGCCGGAATTCTTACTGGTTGGTAGGTGATCAAATACTTATGTCATGCAATAAAATACAAATTAATTATTTAAAAATCATACAATATGATTTTCTAGATTTTTGTTTTAGATTCCGTCTCTCACAGTTGAAGTGTACCTATGATAAAAATTACAGACCTCTACATGCTTTGTAAGTGGGAAAACCTGCAAAATCGGCAGTGTATCAAATACTTGTTCTCCCCACTGTATATGTATATATAGTATATATATATATATATATATACAGTGTATATATATATGTGTATATATATACACACTGGGGGACAAAAGTTTGGAATATTACTCATTCAAGGGTTTTTCTTTATTTGCACAATTTTTTACATTGTAGAATAAAAGTGAAGACATCAAACTATGACATAACACATATGGAATCATGTAGTAACCAAAAAAGTGTTAAACAAATCAAAATATATTTTATATTTGAGATTCTTTAAAGTAGCCACCCTTTGCCTTGATGACAGCTTTGCACACTCTTGGCATTCTCTCAACCAGCTTCACTTGGAATGCTTTTCCATCAGTCTTGAAGGAGTTCCCACATATGCTGAGCGCTTGTTGGCTGCTTTTCCTTCACTGCGGTCCGACTCATCCCAAACCATCTGAATTGGGTTGAGGCCGGAAGTAAGTCTATTTGTGTTGGGATGTAGGCAGTGGTGTAAAGTATTTTTGACAACTTTTACTTTTATGCCACTACATTCCTAAAGAGAATAATGTACTTTTTACTCCATACATTTGCCCTGACACCTAAAAGTACTCGTTACATTTAGAAGGCTCAAGCAGGACAGAATTATGGCACGTATCAATATAACACTTTGTCATCCTTACTGCCTCTGATCTGGTGGACTCAAGAAACACAAATACTGTCTTTGTAAATGATGTCTGAGTGTTGGAGTGTGCCTGTCTGTCCGTAATTAAAAATAACAAGAAAATTGTGCCGTCTGGTTTGCTTAATATAAGGAATTTGATGTATAGGATTTACTTTTACTTTGTACTTTTACTCAAGTATGACAATTGAGTACTTTTTCTACCACTGTACTTACGTACATTTATAACCAGATACTTTTAGACTTTTACTCAAGTAGAATTTTACTGGGTAACTTTTCTTTTACTTGAGTCATTTTCTGTTAAGATATCTTTACTTTTACTCAATTATGACAGCTGAATCCTTTTTCCACCACTGGATGTAGGTGGTTTTTCTGGATATAAATTATTAAAGATGCACTATGCTAAAATCGTTCCGCCATTTCCTGGATGCTAAAATGTATGTGGCAAAACAAGCAAGTATAGCATAGGGAATTATTGTACCATCCATAACCAAAAATACTGTATTTTAAGCTGTTTGAAGCTGGTGTACAGTCGTGGTAAAAAGTTTTGAGAATGACACAAGTTTTGGTCTCCACAAAGTTTGCTGCCTCAGTGTTGATGACGGCAATTTGCATATACTCCAGAATGTCATGAAGAGTGATCAGATGAATTGCAATTAATTGCAAAGTCCCTCTTTGCCATGAAAATGAACTTAATCCCCCAAAACATTTCCACTGCATTTCAGCCCTGCCACAAAAGGACCAGCTGCCATCATGTCAGTGATTGTCTCGTTAACACAGGTGAGAGTGTTGACGAGGACAAGGCTGGAGATCACTCTGAGTCAGAATAACAGACTAGAAGCTTTAAAAGGAGGGTGGTGCTTTAAATCATTGTTCTTCCTCTGTCAACCATGGTTACCTGCAAGGAAACACGTGCCGTCATCATTGCTTTGCACAAAAAGGGCTTCACAGGCAAGGATATTGCTGCTGGTAAGATTGAACCTAAATCAACCATTTATCGGATCATCAAGAACTTCAAGGAGAGAGGTTCAATTGTTGTGAAGAAGGCGTCAGGCCGCCCAAGAAATCTCCTAAAGTTGATTCAGTTGTGGGATCGGGGCACCACCAGTGCAGAGCTTGCTCAGGAATGGCAGCAGGCAGGTGTGAGTGCATCTGCACGCACAGTGAGGCGAAGACTTTTGGAAGATGGCCTGGTGTCAAGAAGGGCAGCAAAGAAGCCACTTCTCTCCAGGAAAAACATCAGGGACAGACTTATATTCTGCAAAAGGTACAGGGATTGGACTGCTGAGGACTGGGGTAGAGTCATTTTCTCTGATGAATCCCCTTTCCGAATGATGTGGGCCATCCGGAAAACACCTTGAGCGCTACCATCAGTCCTGTGTCATGCCAACAGTAAAGCATCCTGAGACCATTCATGTGTGGGGTTACTTCTCAGCCAAGGGAGTGGGCTCACTCACAATTTTGCTTAAGAACACAGCCATGACTAAAGAATGGTACCAACACATCCTCCGAGAGCAACTTCTCCCAACCATCCAAGAACAGTTTGATGACGACCTATGCCTTTTCCAGCATGATGGAGCACCTTGCCATAAGGCAAAAGTGATAACTAAGTAGCTTGGGGAACAAAACATCGACATTTTGGGTCCATGCCCAGGAAACTCCCCAGACCTTAATCCCATTGAGAACTTGTGGTCGATCCTCAAGAGGTGGGTGGACAAACAAAAACCCACAACTTCTGACAAACTCCAAGCATTGATTATGCAAGAATGGCCTGCCATCAGTCAGGATGTGCCTCAGAAGTTAATTGACAGCATGCCAGGGCAGATTGCAGAGGTCTTGAAAAAGAAGGGTCAACACTGCAAATATTGACTCTTTGCATAAACTGAATGTCATTGTCAATGAAAGCCTTTGACACTTATGGAATACTTGTAATTATACTTCAGTGTACTATAGTAACTACTGACAAAAAGATCTAAGAACACTGAAGACCAATACTTTTGTCATTCTCAAAACTTTTGGCCACGACTGTACAAAACTGAAAGTAAAATATAAAAAAACGAACCTTAACAATGGGAAGAATAGAAATAGCACACAGCACATAGAACAGATCTACCACTTCTTAGACTTGCTTATAATGAGAATGATAGCTCTTTAAATGACATTTCTATGTGAATTGGGTCGTCATCCAAAAAGTTGCATATTGCAGCTTTAAAGCATGGCGCTGGAATGCAAGGTTTTAGAAATAAGATCTTACCGAACTTCTGCAATTCAAGGTTCCATGGGGAATCTTATTTTACTCACAGAAACGTGCATATTTACCTCCGCCAATTTTAATTGTGAAACGATCCACATACAATATTGAATTGTAGACATTTAGTTCCCTCTACTGGATATTGTAGGTACAGTCTATGTGGTGTATTTCACCAGAAGGATTATGGGTATAGCATCGGATAGTTTCATAAGGTTTCCGGAAGAACCACACACGAAAATGCATTTAGCTTAATATCAAATCCAGAATGAAAATAATATTATAGCGTTTTGCTTTCGCAGGTCAGTTGGCGTGATGCAGCGGTTTACATGTATCGCCACGTGCCGTGAGCTCGGCGGTTTGGCAAAGCGCTCATACTTATCATCGCTGACCTGTCCTTGGAAAAGGACCTGTTCCACAATACCACAACAGCCCCTATGCCGTTCATTGACGTCTATCTATACGTGCACCGCGGGTCCGCTTGGAGAACCGACCACAAAATGCAGCTTGCATAACTTGCGGCGACAAAGTTGGGTTTTCGCCCATCATAAATACAGACACTACTGCACAGAGAGCAAGAATGAACGGAAGCGTACTGGCGGCCATGGTCATCATGGCATAACAGTGGTTGGCATCCCTGACCCACTCACGTGGATTCGGAATAAAGTCCACATCTACCTGATAGAACTCTATTTTCAATTGGGCATTAACAGTGTGGAATTTGACAATGGAGTCAAGCAGGTATGGTTTCTCAGGTGTTATATATAGGCTGCCTTTGGGTACATCATTACATCACTTAGTTAATAAGGGTTATGTCAGCTTTATGATAGGGTCATAACTCACTGTGTTCATCATACATGTTTGAGATACTAGAAACTACACATCTATGCAAATTTAAACTGGACACGTGACTGACCTGGTCTTTGCAATAGGCAGTGTTCCATGTCTCCACCATGATGTCCAATGGCAACTTTGAGGCGCTGAGAGGGATGGTATCAACTGAGGTACCATACTTTTACCATTTCCAAAGTCCTGTTTATATTAATCTAAATTATATTCTATTGTAAAGACAAATGTTCTGTTTTAGATTCCTTGGATCAGTTTTCTGAAGAATCAATGGCCCCTGTTATAGCCATGTCCCAATGGCCCCTGTTATAGCCATGTCCCATAAGCTGTGTCTTATCTGGTTTCATTTCAGATGGTGGTCTATGCGCAACAGAGGTGCAAGTCTCTCTCAGAAACCCAAAGAAGACATCTAGCTATCTCATTGGACGATATTATATTTATTCTGCCAGAGGAAGTGTCCATAGTTTTTGATACAAATGGTATTGCTGTGTGTGTGTGTGTGTGTGTGTGTGTGTGTGTGTGTGTGTGTGTGTGTGTGTGTGTGTGTGTGTGTGTGTGTGTGTGTGTGTGTGTGTGTGTGTGCGTATGTGATGTATAAATGTGTCCTACTTCACTGTTTCTGTATATTTGTCTTTGGTTAACTCTCTGTTTTGCTGCTTCCTCTGTTATTCTCAGGTAGGAAGTTTTGCTTCATTGTGATGAGGTTCTGGCATGTGTCCACTGCTGATGTTCCTGAGGACCCGGAGAGCACCAAGATCTTCAAGATGGCCGCCACTGAAGAAGACGACCCACATAAGAAGATAGTGACAGCTGTCTATGAGTAAGCATTGCATCAAGTCCAAGACTAATCAATATTCATTTCATGCATCCAAATGTTTGGATTATAATTATTAAGTCTCCCTCAATTTTACTTAAATATGTTTAAATATGAATTAAATACTTATTTGAGGTGTGTCTCTACCAATTCTTAATCTCTTAATGGATCTTGATGGACAAGTCAAGAGATTTGATGTGCAAGTTTGTCAATATTTTCATTACTTTTTCTATGTAAGTGAACCCAAAATAAGTAATGCAAACATTTAACTAGAGATGTACTTTTCTGCATCTCATAGAGAAAGTATGGAAACATACAAACCTCTATGTGAGGTAGTTAGTTATATTGTGTATGAAGACAGCACATTGTAGTTGCTCTCGCTTCTTTTATATCTGTTGTATTATGTCTCTTATAGTATTGTAGTGTGTTACGATAGCATAATAACACTTCCTAAGTGCTATAGAAGTACAGCTATGGATAACATTTTACATGTACATTTATTTTTAACCCCTTTTTCTCCCCAATTGGTAGTTACAGTCTTGTCTCATCGCTGCAACTCCCGTACAGACTTGGGAGAGGCGAAGTTCGAGAGCCATGCGCCCGCCAAAATACAACCCTGCTTCCTTAATCCAGAAGCCAGCCGCACCAATGTGTCAGAGGAAATCTTTATAACTGGTGACGCACGTGACTGTGTCAGCGTGCATGCGCCCGGCTCACCACAGGAATCGCTAGAGCGAGATGGGACAAGGACATCCTGGCCGGCCAAACCCTCCCCTAACCCAAACGACGCTCGGCCAATTGTGCATCGCCTCATGGGTCTCCCGGTCGCAACACAGCCCGGGAATGAACCCGTATCTGTAGTGACACCTCAAGCACTGCAATAGACCGCTGCGCCACTGGGGAGGCCTACATTTACATTTTAGTAATTTAGCATATGCTCTTATCCAGAGCGGCTTACAGTAGTGAGTGCATACATTTTTATATTTGTTTGTACTGGTCCCCCGTGGGAATCAAACCCACAACCCTGGCGTTGCAGGTACCATGCTCTACCAACTGAGCCACATTGAAGAGAAAGCCACAGTGCTGTAACTTCTGATTTGGTCTGAATCACTTACTACAGGCACAATGACAGGAATAAATCCACTTCCGATCCACGGAGCAGGATCAGGCTTCTTCTCCCATTCCTGATCAGAAATCCTGTTAGGAATTGGACCACACGGTTTGGTTGTCATACCTAATACCCACCTATCTAGTTGGCCAGAATCTCACTCTCATTGTTTCAGGTCTTAAACTCTTTTCTAAAAGCCTGTCAAACTTCATATGTTTTCCCTTTCATTGCAGATATACAGTTTGGCAGGATAAGAGAGCTCTGTTTAGATGCTTCACCATATTTTGAAGGTGATGCTGGGAGGATTAGTTTGGTTGTTTGTCAGCATTGGTTTAAATGGTCTTCCTTCAGCCGTTTGGAAACAACTTCTCTCATCTTCAAAAGCATACTCCATAAAATATATTTCTCGTCACTCTCTCTTTCTCTCTCGCTCTCTCGCTCTGTCTCATTTACTCCACTATTCTTGTCGCTTCACAGAGGTGCTAAAATACCATAGAACAATCTAAAGAAATTCCTTTTAGATCGAATTCTCCTCTCTTTCTCACTCTCTCTCTCCCTCCCTCCCTCCCTCTATCTCTCCTCTCAGATTCCACCGGGAGCTGACCAGTGGAGCTGAACCTGATTGGACAGTCACTAACATCTGGCACTGGCACTGGCAACAGTGATTGGACAAGACCCAGGAACACCTCTGTCAGCAGGATACAGCATCAGACCAAGCATACACAGCACAGTTGACCTAATTCAGTTCTGACAACATTCAACTCAACAAAACGTTATTAACCGACAGGACTTATATCAGCAGGACCATTGTTCTCAACCGAGTGCACCCAAACTCAACGGAAGAGTCACCTTGAGACCAAGCTGCTTTTTAGGGTGGACTGGATAGAACCAGAGCCCTACACACTTAAATGCAGACGTATTATAGCTCATTAAATTGTACCATCACAGGTTTATTGGGAACAATAGACGTTCTATGAACCTCCTCAGCATGAACAATGAGTGCCTACACTATCCCTTCTGTTACAGTTTATCCCAGAACAAAATAAACTGCTTATGGTGATACTGTATGAGAACTTTGTCTCTTTGAAACAGCATCACAGGTTAAACTGTTGTTCTGTATTGTCCAGAAATAACTTAGTTGACTGATTATTCAGAAGTAAAATTGATACCACATAGCATCAGTAAAGGTAGGACACAATTAATAAACACAACAATGCTCAGTAGAATGGGGTGTTAGTGTTACTCAAATCACAATATTAATTAGTGTTCCTTGAAAGCTGTTGGATAATAACTAGCAAGTCACCTTATCCTCATATAGATGTTTATAGGATATACATTTTACATGAGTGACCTCGGTTTAGTGTGGAAAAAAGAAGGATAGGATAGTATACACATGCCGGTACAATTTATAAAGGCTTTATATAGCATACATAAAAGCATCATGAGCACTACATAAATGCTTCACAAATAATCTATAAGCATATGTCATACATGAATGTTGTAAAAAACACAAAATGTGTTATGTGACATTGGGCAATTCACCCTACAGTGGTTCTGGTTATGTCACCCTTTATACATCATTTATAGAGTATGACAGACGCTTAGCTGATTTATGAAGCTTTTATGTAGTGCTTATGAAGCCTTTATATATGCTATATAAAGCCTTTATAGGTTTTACTTTGTTTCAAGTGGGAACCAAAGATATTGCATTATGATTAAATATCTCAAAGGAATCACATATGTTGGTGTACTGTAATGAATTATGCCAGTCCCAAAATCAAACATCCTCTATTACACTGACAGGCTATTGAACAGTGTGTCATCCAATTCTGTCAACTCTTAAATCAAAAATGCATAAAAAAGAGAGACAATTCCTTCATTAGTAAGCATTCATTCAGGCATAATGAAATATGGTTGGGGATTATTATAATTTCCAGGCTTGGTAATATGGGCAGGTGCGTGGGGGGTTCTGGTTAGAGACTTCCTGGTTATTCCTAATGTGATTATGAGTGTGGATAGCTTTACTTATGTTAAAATGCTAGTGAATATGTTTATAGCATATTAGTCAATTCACCACGCCAGTGTGTCAGATTGTTAAATGGTAATTTACAGTAATGGAATAATTCAAGTGATAAAACACTGACAAAAAGCTAATGTGTTGTATTTATTAACATGTTATATTTCTGTGTTGTTGGGTTTTGACATGGATTAGTGTATGCACACAGTACCTTTTATTAATCTGGTTGTTCAAGTTGATATTGTTATCCAAACAATTACTTCAATATGCCTTCAGTACAGTAGGTGGGTGTTTGCGCATGCCTGTGTGTATGTGCGTACGCCTGTGTTTCTGTGTCTAAGGTTGTGGCCACATATTGAATTATGATTGACAGATTGACATTATACCATAGAGTAAATATGTGTAAATCTAATCAAAGAGTGTGACAGAATAAACAGCACTTTAAGTGATAACACTCCGATGGCATGATGGTACTCATAACTCTTGATATTTACTTAGGTTTCAGGAGTAGATACTATATATTATCACATGTAGGAAGGGTAAGCCTTTAGTTAGCAGCAGTTAGAAGCTGAAAAAAGGTATTAGTTATTCTTATTCTAGCAACAGCTTATTGCTCTCAACATAAGAAAATACATTACAGTCCACAATCAAAAATATTTTTTATGACAGTTAATATGACAATTAATAGTTAGTCTCAAAGACAAAAAATAAGTATAACACTTGTGTTGTATATGTAATACTTGAGGAACATTCTTTCACGGAATAGATACTGAGGAGGTAAAAGAGACTGTTCAGATTTAATTTGCTTGAATTTCCTTTAGAGCGTCCCGGAAAATCTCCGCACACGTCCCCAGTGGGGTGTTTCATGGATGCCAGCTTCCACGCCTCCTCAAATGTCTCCTCGGAAATACTCACGCCCACATTTCGGAATATGTCAGCGATCTGAAAAGGAAATGGAGGTGGAAATAAGAATCAGAAGAGCTCTTTGACAAATGATTTGTTTATGCTCCGTCCTATTTCAATAACATTTTGTGTCTATCACTTCTCCAATGGTAGAATTGTTCATACCAATTATATTTTTTAAACAATGTTTTTCCTACATTTTGAATGCTGTAACAAAATCTACTAGACCATATCTTTCTTTCTCTCCCTTGATTCTTCAGTGGGTTCACTGGTATTCTGTACCTCCTCTTTGTTGCGGGGGCAGAAGAAGTGCTCTTTGTGGACTCCCCTTAGGGAGTGCAGTGTGGGATACAGGAGGTCAAAGGCCGTGGTCTGGTCACCGTAGCTAGTGCGGTCACTGACACACTTGATCCGCGGGGCCGCTAGGTCGGTGCGCACTGTGGGGGTCCCGTACATACGATAGTCTATGTGGAAAGATGTCATAATTATACAGTGAGAATGTGATTCACACAATGTAGAGAAGCAGGGGAAAAGACTACCTGTCCATTGTAACACAAAGATACAAATGTAAGAAATCATATTCCTGAATCTCTGAGGATTTTCCCTCCCTGAATTATTTTCTGAGAAGTGCGGGAATTATATTAAATTCTTCATGCATCTTTCACCTAAATATATATTAAGTCTGAGGTAAACCTGGACAGTGAAGTGTTACAAGACAACACAATCACAACACAACCACACCTGACCGGTTGTAGGGTGACCACCCACGACGATGAGAGAGGAGGAGGTGACGAAGCGGTCCTGGACGGTCCTGGGTCTGCTGAGGGTCTTTGGACTCTTCAGCGTGCTGCCCACCTCTGCAGGCTCCAGGTCCTCCGGTCTGGCCAAAGTCTCTGAGGTTGCAGGTCTCACAGGGAGAGCCTCTCTCTGCATGTTATCTGGGGCTGTGCTGGTCTTACGCTCTGAGGTAAAGTTGTCAATCAAAAAGGAATAGAATTACCACCAGTCCACCAATCACAGAATGTTGACTTGAATGGGAATGTGCATTCTAGTAATTATATTTCTATGCTTAGACACTGTAACTAACCACTGGTCAGAATGCGCTGCTCCACTTTACTGATGGGCATTTTGTCCTTCCAGTTGAGGAAGTTGGCTCCAGAAAGTTGATGAGTCCGTCTTTGTCCACGTCACAGTACTCCATCAAGTCATCCAGCACCGGCCCACTCAGGTCTAGGTTAAACTGACGACACACGTCCTGCAAATCCTCCCTGTCGATCACAACCTGACCCTTCTGTAGAGTCATTCACACAAGAATGCATGCATGTAGCACGCACACACACAGACAGACAGACAGACAGACACACCTCTGTTCACTGTGTTCAATCTCAAACTAACATAATATTATCAAAGATGGTACAGTATGAAGGTATCTAGAAACTGCTTCTCCAATAGAAATCCCAGATCACGCTTGTAGGCGATGTCATGGCGACGTTGGTTAGCTAAGCTCATGTGCAGAAACATATAATCGGGTCTAAAGGTAGTCTCGCGCCGAACTGCGTATGTGCAGGTAGTCAAATCAAATGCACTCCTTCGATATAAAGTTGTTTTTGATTCAAATGAAAACGTGTCAGTTTGTAATAACATGTTAATCTACTTCGGACATCGGCTTGAATCTAGGTTGTGCCTTTAGATTTTAAGATAATTAACAACTAAGGAAGTATTTTTCAGTTCTCCCATTGACTTCCCAGAGCCCAAACCCATGTTTGGTCTGTCGAGTCGTGTTGTAGTGCCTGAAGGCCTGCAGCAGGGAGTTAAAGTGGTGGAAGTTGACCTTCTTTAGGTGCTGGCGTTCAGCACTAACCAGGGTGCGCTGTCTATCTGCAGTACCTCTCTGGTACTCTGCTGGAGGGGTGGAGTGGAGAAGGTCACCCGCGCCTGTGGAGAAAGTCAAACCAAATTATTCATCTTCAAACAATAACAGAAAGCTAACATTTTGGTCACCCCTCTAGATTACATTATAGCTGAAAAGAGGGAGAACTTGTTTTATTTCTAATGAGTATATTGACCTATTTTTACCAATTTCATACTGCCATTGTAATAGAAAACTCAATATGTGTCCTTTTATTAATGACAATTTTACTCACCTAAGTCATCTGGCCGCATCAAGATTCCAAATGTATGACTTGGTGGCACTTTCAATGTGTCTGCTATGCTGCAAAAGTCCAGGAACAGAGGAATTAAATCTACTGTAGTAGCTGGGCATGAGTAGTGCAATATACAGGTCTGGAACGTATACTGAATAGGCATTTAACTAGATCTGCATTAAAGAGTTAATGTGATAGACTTACGGGTCGTGCACTTTGCCAATCTGTGGCTGTGTCCTTTTCCTGAAGGCATCACATCTCTGAGAAACAAACTTTGCACTGTTATGCCTATGGGAAACAGCAGTACACATATCAACATTTGATGTCATGACTATTGGCAATGCATTGTGTGACACTGAATGGTGATGAGCGATGAGAAGTCAAGTGTTTTGAATAAACATAAGGTAGGATGAGTGCTTACTTCTGAGTATCACACAACCAGTGGAGAGATTGGAGACACTGCGTCCATCGTTGTGGTGGGGAGTATACACTGAACCTGCTGTCCCTCCACTTGTATTTCCTATCAACATGTTCACCTGGGACACAACACAGTTATGATGGATTTGCCCAGTCTAAAATCATACAGAGAAATATTGACAAGTGTGATCAACCACTGGCTATGGTGTTTCTTCAGAAATGTGTCTGAAAATGATGGATGTTAAATCAATGTGTAAAACAACATATAGCATATAAATTACTTCCAAGCCTAAATAAAGTCCCCATTTGAACATTGTCAGAACCAAAGAGAGACAAATGTCCACAATACTCACTGACAAAGTAGGCATTTTGGGAACGGATATAAGACTGGTGTCACTCCTGAGCCTCTGTCTCCACCTGCTCCGCGCTTTAAGATGGGTTGATAATTGCACCTGCAGCTGCACCTGGATCAGAAGTACATGAAGGCTTGTGTCTTATGTCTTTGTACATGAAGCACCAGTATTATGTCTTTCAATCATAATATGAAAGTTCATGGTGACACAATGTAGCTTCTAGGGTCTTTCTTTATTGTCTGACTCACTTTTGCGTGATTTCACACCAAATGTGGCTTTGCCAGTGTCGAGCCAATTTGGAAGCCCATGGCTCTGATCATGTGACCTGCCCAGGGGGGCTTTTCGATTGGTGGAATAGCCAGCTTCACGGAGCTGATGTAACCTCTGTTGATAGATGGTCTTAGGTGATGGGTTGATCACTAATCCACCCAGTAGGAAATACATAAACATATTTTCTGTAGCGTTTGATACATTTTTTGTTAGGGCAAATCAAGTCTGGAAATAAAAACTTTAGAAGCCTTTTTAAACCATGAATACACTACAAGCAACAAAATAGTGATCAAATGAAGATCCTACATCTGTCAAATGAATACCTGAGTCTACTTTAGCTTAAAACTCACACTGTTTATTTGGGCCTCTACTCATGCTGACTCCATGAACTAGAGTACTGGCTATATCAGGGTCATTGGCTTTCCCATGGAACACTTGGATAGCCCCTGCACCTGGGTGTGTTGTGTTGAGAAACGTCCTCACTACTGGTGGGGTTTGGGGCTTTAAAAGGAAAGTGTGTGAGACAGTGAATATACACACATACAAACAGACATGCACTTGTGCTCAATCCCCCCTCCCCATAAACAAAGGACTGCACTGTATATCCCAGGCACATCAGATCCTATTGTAGAGTCACATTAAGGACAGTTTGGTATTAATGTAAAATCAGTCAGTGTGTTGATCTAGCTATTGATGTTTATTATTTGGCAGCACGATCTCGACTTACCTTGGATGATATTTCTTGTAAGCAAGTCTTAACTCTGTCACCTACAGGAATACGTTTCCCAGCCTTGGTGACATGGCTTAGATCAGAGACTACAGTATGGTGACATGCAGTTACAGTAGACCACATCATATACAGTGGGGAGAAAATCACATTGTATTATTTTTAAATAATTAATTTGCATTTTATTGCATGACATAAGTATTTGATCACCTACCAACCAGAAGAATTCCGTCTCTCACAGACCTGTTCGTTTTTCTTTAAGAAGCCCTCCTGTTCTCCACTCATTACCTGTATTAACTGCACCTGTTTGAACTCGTTACCTGTATAAAAGACACCTGTCCACACACTCAATCAAACAGACTCCAACCTCTCCACAATGGCCAAGACCAGAGAGCTGTGTAAGGACATCAGGGATAAAATTGTAGACATGCACAAGGCTGGGATGGGCTACAGGACAATAGGCAAGCAGCTTGGTGAGAAGGCAACAACTGTTGGCGCAATTATTAGAAAATGGAAGAAGTTCAAGATGACGGTCAATCTCCCTCGGTCTGGGGCACCATGCAAGATCTCACCTCGTGGGGCATCAATGATCATGAGGAAGGTGAGGGATCAGCCCAGAACTACACGGCAGGACCTGGTCAATGACCTGAAGAGAGCTGGGACCACAGTCTCAAAGAAAACCATTAGTAACACACTACGCCGTCATGGATTAAAATCCTGCAGTGCACACAAGGTCCCCCTGCTCAAGCCAGCGCATGTCCAGGCCCGTCTGAAGTTTGCCAATGACCATCTGGATGATCCAGAGGAGGAATGGGAGAAGGTCATGTGGTCTGATGAGACAAAAATAGAGCTTTTTGGTCTAAACTCCACTCGCCGTGTTTGGAGGAAGAAGAAGGATGAGTACAACCCCAAAAACACCATCCCAACCGTGAAGCATGGAGGTGGAAACATCATTCTTTGGGGATGCTTTTTTGCAAAGGGGACAGGACGACTGCACCGTATTGAGGGGAGGATGGATGGGGCCATGTATCGCGAGATCTTGGCCAACAACCTCCATCCCTCAGTAAGAGCATTGAAGATGGGTCGTGTCTGGGTCTTCCAGCATGACAACGACCCGAAACACACAGCCAGGGCAACTAAGGAGTGGCTCCGTAAGAAGCATCTCAAGGTCCTGGAGTGGCCTAGCCAGTCTCCAGACTTGAACCCAATAGAAGATCTTTGGAGGGAGCTGAAAGTCCGTATTGCCCAGCGACAGCCCCGAAACCTGAAGGATCTTGAGAAGGTCTGTATGGAGGAGTGGGCCAAAATCCGGTGTGCCTCCCCAGTCCGGTATTTCCCGTGCCGGCCCTCCGCAGCCCGGAACCTCCAGCAAAGGACCACAGCCCAGAACCTCCAGCAAGGGTCCGCAACCCGGAACCTCCAGCAAAGGTCCGCAGCCCGGAACCTCCAGCAAAGGTCCGCAGCCCGGAACCTCCAGCAAAGGTCCGCAGCCCGAAACCTCACGAAGTCTGCTCCGCTCCTGAGCCAGAGCAGTCCGCTCCCCAGGTGCCCAGTCCGGGTCCAGCCGTCTGCTCCGCTCCAGTGCCGAGCAGTCCGCTCTACCGGTGTCCATTCCGGATTTTAACCATGCATCTCTCTCTTCAACGCTGCACACGTTCAAACAGTTCGGGAAGTGCCCAACCAGGAATAATAAAACTCTGGACTTGTTGTATGCTAATGTGAAGGACGCTTACAACTCCGCTGCACTCCCTCCCCTCGGTAGATCGGATCACAACCTTGTCCACCTCACCCCACTCTACAGGCATTTGGTCCAACAGCAGCCTGCAACCGCCCTACAGGACTGCTTTGAAACAACAGACTGGGATGTGCTCTGTGAGGCTCATGGGGAGGACATCGATGGACTTACTGACTGCATAACAGACTTTATACATTTTTGTGTAGACAACACTGTACCCACCAGGAAGGTACGCTGTTTCCCAAACAATAAACCCTGGGTCACCAGCGACCTGAAGGCCCTGCTGAATGAGAAGAAGAGGGCCTTCAAGGAGAGGGACAAGGACAAGGACAAATTGAAATACGTCCAGAGGGAGCTGAAGTTGCGGATTGCTGAGGGGAAGAGAGTGTATAAGGAGAAGATGGAGGACAAGCTGAGGCAGAGCCAGTTGAGAGAGGTGTGGAAGGGTATAAGAAATATCACTGGCTTCAAAAAGTCAAACAGTGGGCAGACGGAGGGGAACCAGGACAGAGCCAATGAGCTGAAATTTTTTAACAGGTTTGATACTGGCCCTGTCCACCTCCCTTCCAGCTCCCCAGACCACACACCCTCAGGCTGTCCCACCCCCACTTTGCTCAAAACACCCCTGCTGAGACAATCAGTGACCCCACCTCCACCCCTGCTCCCCCTGGACTGATCCTCAACACCCTTCCCCCCACCCCCCCACCTGGGCTGGCTTTCACCACCAACCAACCATCTATCTATCTATCTATCTATCTATCTATCTATCTATCTATCTATCTATCTATCTATCTATCTATCTATCTATCTATCTATCTATCTATCTATCTATCTATCTATCTATCTATCTATCTATCTATCTATCTATCTATCTATCTATCTATCTATCTATCTATCTATCTATCTATCTATCTATCTAGTCCAATGAAGTTCTTTGAGGGCCGTCGTGGTATTGGCTTGAGGGGAGATATAGACGGCTGTGAAGAAAATTATCTTGGGAGATAATACGGTTGGCATTTGATTGTGAGGTATTCTAGGTTGGGTGAGCAAAAGGACTTGAGTTCCTGTATGTTATCATAATTACACCATGAGTCGTTAGTCATAAAACACACACCTCCGCCCATTTGCTTCCCGGAGAGTTATTTTTCCTGTCAGCGTGATGAACTGAGAACCCAACTGGCTCTACGGACTCAGACAGTGTATCCCGAGAGAGCCATGTTTCCGTGAAACAGAGTATGTTACAATCCCTGACGTCTCTCTGAAAAGCAACCCTCGCCCTGAGCTCGTCAACTTTATTATCCAGAGACTGAACATTAGCAAGTAATATACTCGTAAGCAGTGGGTGGTGTGCACGCCTCCTACTCTCCGAGTACCTCTCCTCCGCCAGCGTTGTTTTGGTTTGGCCTATGGAATCAGTTCAATTGCCCTGGGAGTAGCAAACAAAGGATCCTCTTCGGGAAAGTCGTATTCCTGGTCGTAATGCTGGTAGTGCTGGTGAGTTGCTGTCACTCTGATATCCAATAGTTCTTCCCAGCTGTATGTCATAACACAAAACATTTTCTGGGCTAATAACTTAAGAAATAATACATATTAAAAAAAAAGATTCTGCAAAGAGCTAGACGCAAGGCAGCCATCTATGTCGGCGCCATCTCCATGTTTGCCTTTAGCCTACACTTTGGTAATATGACACTTTATGACATACAGCGGGTGAAATAAGTATTGAACACGTCACCATTTTTCTCAGTAAATATATTTCCAAAGGTGCTATTGACATGAAATGTTCACCAGATGTTGGTAACAACCCAAGTAATCCATACATACAAAGAAACCAAAACAAATAAGTTCAGAAATTAAGTTATGTGTAATCATGTGAAATGACACAGGGAAAAAGTATTGAACACATGAAGAAAGGGAGGTTCAAAAAGGCATGGAAAGCCAAGACAACAGCTGAAAACTATCAGTAATTAAAAAGCAATCCAGCCCCCTGTCAGTGCAAATTAATATCAGCTGGTTCAGTCCCAACTGATGGCCTACAAAAAGGTCTCATTGCCAAGGTGTCACACAAGACACATCTCATGATGGGTAAAAGCAAACAGCTGTCTCAAGACCTTCGCAACCTAATTGTTGCAAAACATAATGGTGACATTGGTTATAGGCGCATTTCTAAGCTTGAATGTTGAATGTTGAATGAACTCTGAATGTTCCAGTGAGCACTGTTGGGGCCATAATACGGAAGTGGAAAGACAATCATTTCACCATAAATTTGCCTCGACCAGGTGCTCCTCGCAAGATTTCTGACAGAGGAGTGAAAAGAATAATCAGAAGAGTTGTCCAAGAGCCAAGGACCACTTGTGGAGAGCTTCAAAAAGACCTGCAATTAGCAGATACTGTTGTCTCAAAGAAAACATTAAGCAATGCACTCCACCGCCATGGCCTGTATGCACGCTCACCACGCAAGACTCCATTGCTGAAAAAAAAGCATGTTGAAGCTCGTTTAAAGTTTTCTGCACAACATTTGGAAAAGCCAGTGAAATACTGGGAGAATATAGTATGGTCAGATGAGAGCAAAATTGAACTGTTTGGATGTCATAATACACACCATGTTTGGAGGAGAAATGGCACTGCACATCACCCTAAAAACACCATACCAACAGTGAAGTTTGAAGGTGGCAACATCATGGTGTGGGGCTGCTTTTCAGCAAACGGTACTGGCAAACTTCACATAATTGAAGGAAGGATGAATGGGCAAATTTACGAGGAGCACCTGGTCGAGGCAAATTTATGGTGAAATTATTGTCTTTCCACTTCCGTATTATGGCCCCAACAGTGCTCACTGGAACATTCAGAAGCTTAGAAATGCCTGTGTCATTTCACATTATTACACATAACTTAATTTCTGAACTTATTTGTTTTGGTTTCTTTGTATGTATGGATTACTTGGGTGGTTACCAACATCTGGTGAACATTTCATGTCAATAGCACCTTTGGAAATATATTTACTGAGAAAAATGGTGACGTGTACAATACTTATTTCACCCGCTGTATAGTTGCATACATCAAGTCATGTCATATGTTACAAAGGTTTTACACTTGCGTAACATTTCCTCTTTTCTTTATAAAACGATTGGTTCTGTTTCCTCTCATTAAAGAGGCAATCTGCAGTTGATATATCGATTTTAGGACTTGTAAATTAATTATATGTACCAATTGATTCTTTAAGAATATACTGTATAAATGCCTCATGAACTTATTTCAGCTGTCGGACCCCATCAGATCCCAAAATACAAGTTTGTTTTACTCCAAAAAAAGGTTGTAGACCTCAAAACGGTTTAAACTATAATTTTATAAAAATTAAAAATGAATGACATAACATTCTTTCAAATTATTTCTATCGTAGGTTAAGAATCCAAGCAGTACATCTCTCCACAATAGTGTAAAATCTTAATAAATGTGTTCAGTTATAAATCTACTGATGTCTTGCCACAGTTTCCTTACATGAATGAAATGCCAAAAAAGATGCAACACAATTTATGGGTGGTCATTACACATGGTACAATTTGAGTTTATGTTTTTCTTAAATTTCTTCATATAGTGGTTGGTAGGATAATATTTATTCATAATTTTAAAAGAAACTTCCTTAATTTTGTTAACAAGTAGGTATGTGTGTGGCAACATCAAAACTTTTTCCCAACAGATATTATCAATAAAACTGTTCCAATAAGGCATGACATAAGGTATAGATACAACATCCTGCTGAAACAAGGTTTGTATAGCTCTGTTGTTGTTGAATGGACCAGAAGAGAAACAAATCTTTCCTACTGATGAGTCAACAGGGTTAATGGAAGGTAGGTTCTGAGGGTCAGGTCTTGACACGTTCCTGAATACTAAAGCAACACCTGAGGGAATGGCATCTAAAACAATTGCAAAATCTTTAGGTGTAACAGGGATCTTGTAAAATTCATTATAACTAAGTAAAAAACCCTCTGCGTTTACAAGTTGGCTCACCAATAGGATATTATTTCGTAACCAATATTCTGAAAACAAAAAAAAACAAATAAGTATTTTTATACAATATATCCCGATTATTCCATATATAATATATATGTGGAGAAAAAGTATTCTTATAAATTAAGGACCGTGACAAGAAAACCTGCCAATGAAAAGCAGAGGGTTTCACTGGAATATTATAATTGCAAACCAACATGAAGTTAAGGCCATCAAAAGTAGAGAAGACATGTGGGTCTTCTTAGGAATTGTTTTATCCAATTGATCTTAAAAGTATTATTTAAGGTAGTGAAGTCCTGAAAATTCAGCCGACCATACTCATAAGTGTTCATTACAACAGTTTTCCTAATGTAATGGGTATGGTTTCTCCACAGAAAGTTGAAAAGCATCTCCTTTTAAAGATAGAGCGCCATATGTTAGCCTAGAGATACCTTCAGCCTTGGTTATTCCTTTTAAAGATAAGTCACTCTGTAGCCATTGATTTAGCTTCTTCTGGATTTCTTTTAATAAGAGGGTTAAAATGTTGTAATCCTCTAGACTTCTGATCCTTAGTAATGGTTATGCCTAAATATGTAAGTTCTTCTTTCACTGGAATACCATAATATGACAGCCATGAGTTCACATTTATTCATGTTAAGATATTGACCAGATGCTTTGTAAAAGGATTGTGTCACATTGATCGAAATGGGAAATTGATTAGCGTCTTTCAGAAAAAGTGTAGTTTCGTCAGCCAGCTGGCTTATAATAATTTCTTTACCAGCTATGGAAATACCTTGTACAATACTATTATTTAAATAATTTGTAAGAAGTTGGGTGATTAATAAAAACAGATACGGAGAGATAGGACAACCTTTCCTAACAGCTCTCTTTAACTCAAATCTAGGTGAGGTGCCATGTTTCAGTGTGATAGAGCTGTTACCATGTGTATAGAGAGCCTTAATAGCCTTACAGATAAAATACCCAAAGCCAAATTTCTCAAGGGAGTGGAAGAGGAACTGATGCTCTACTGTGTCAAATGCTTTATAAAAATAATATGAAGCTATCCTCGGTTATTAAGTCTGAGTAGTCAAGTATGTCTAATACTAGTCTGATATTGTTAGAAATATGTCTGTTCCTCATTAAGCCAGACTGTGTTTCATCAATGATTGCATCCAGGACTTCTTTAATTATTTTTGCAAGTAGTAAGGCTAATATCTTGTAGTAATTTTTAAAAAGACTTCAAGTAGGAAGGGAGCTACTTGTTCAGAAAATAATTTGTAAAATTCTGACGTAATTCCATAAATACCTGGGGATTTATTGTTCTTTAGATGTTTGATAGACTGTAATCTCTTCAATTTTGATGGGTTCATCACACTGTTTAGATTATGTATCACTGATAGAGTGAACATTATTCAGTGAGTCAAAAAACATATCTGTGGATTCCTGAGAGTATGTAGAGCTATACAATTTCCTGTCAAAATTGCTACAGCATTTAGTGATACATTGTTGGTCGTCTGTAATAACACCATCAATGTTTAACATATGGATAGTGTTATTTGTAGAGTGACATTTCTCAAGTCTAAAGAAATATGATGAGTTCTGTTCTCCCTCCTCAAGAACACACCCTGAGTGTGTGATTGGTTTATTCTCAGCGCTACGTAGGCATTCGATCTATCATCATCATCATCATCATCATCAATCGTACCATGCAAAACAAACGGGAAGTTAGAATAAGTGGGAACGGGAGAATCTTGATGAAATCTCTCGTCCTGTGAATACATTGGAGTGCCAAAAATAATATTTTTGGGAAATCCCTTCAGCTATCTAGCTAGCTAATTATCTCGGATAAGGTAAGCAGATATCATTCTAGCTATGATAGCTAGTTTGAAAGGCAGAACTAGCTTGCTAGCTAGCATTGGCTCGGCCGAAAGCTAATTTGTGTCAGCTACTGTTAGCTAGCTCACATCATAAACCAGCAGTTTACCCGTTGTTATTATACCTCAGTGAGTTGACCATTGAAATGTATGTAGCTAGCTTCCTAGCTACAACGTATTTGCTTGTGCGAAGGGTGAGGTGCGGTTCAACCTTTATGCAGCTAGCTAGCAGTAAGACAGATAGCTAATTATTCAATATACTGTAAGTAGTTAGTTACCTAGCTATAGTAAACTAGCTAGCAGCTGACTACCTAATCTAAATAATCTGTCTAAATTAGCTATCTGTAACTGGTTGATAACCAATTTGTCGTAGACAAGATTGGACCAAGGGTGGGACTGAGGAAGCTAATCATTATTTTTGACGGACACTGTTTGATGATAACTGTTAAGTTTTAGCCGCCCTCCTGGCTGACTAGCTAGTCAACACAGTGGTTATTTGTGGTCAAGACTGTAACGTAACACGAATTCGACCCACATGTCTTCACTGCAATTATTTTTGGCTAGACAGGCGTGTTGTGTTTACTTGTCGGGACAGTTAAGAAATCGGTGTAATCTAATCTTTCTAAACAAGTTTGTTAACGTTACTCGCTAGCGTTAGTAGCCAAGTGAAAGTCGTCGTCACATTTCAAAATACTGTCTGTAGTTTTAACTAGTTAACGTTAGTTACATCCTGTGATTCAATGACATTACAATGATGATCAAAGATATATCTAATTGAACAATTTCTAACCAATTAAACATAAAAGTTGAGTGTTTGGTATTATTTTGTAGTTGTATTTATTTTTCCCCCACTACTCAATTCACTGTTGATCTATTGACAATTTAAATAATGTGACATCTAATTTTTGACAGCTGTAGGAGTGACCATTCAAGAGACTGGAGTGTAGGACATGGCAAGTAGGGGTGGTGCAACACGACCCAATGGGCCGAACACAGGCAACAAGATCTCCCAGTTCAAATTAGTGCTGTTAGGGGAGTCCGCTGTGGGGAAGTCCAGTCTTGTACTTCGATTCGTCAAGGGACAGTTTCATGAATACCAAGAGAGCACAATCGGAGGTAGGCTGATCTGACATCATCTTCTATTCATGTGTTATTGAAATGGACGTAACCCAAAACCACGATATTTTTGTCCTGTAATGATCCTTACCGTTTATGATTATATTCTGTAGTTTATGCAATCTCCCATGAAATATAGCCCATTGTTGGAGACTGGATAGCCAGCTGTTTTTCTTATAGCCTACTGCAAGCAACATTCTAAATGCTGCTATGACTGTTTGTCCCCTCTCAGCTGCCTTCCTGACTCAGACAGTATGTTTGGATGACACGACAGTCAAGTTTGAGATCTGGGACACAGCTGGTCAGGAGCGCTACCACAGCCTGGCACCAATGTACTACAGAGGTGCCCAGGCTGCAATCGTGGTCTACGACATCACTAACGAAGTGAGTCAGCAGCCGGGTGTATGTACTCTTAAATTAGGTACAGTGCATTCGTAAAAGTATTCAGACCCCTTCCCTTTTTCCACATTTTGTTACGTTACACCCTTATTCTAAAATGTATAAAATAATTGTTATCCCTAATCAATCTACACACAATACCCCATAATGACAAAGCAAACAACAAAAAAAAAACCTCTTGAATCCATTTTAGAGTTAGGCTGTAACGTAACAAAATGTGTAAAAAGTCAAGATCTGAATACTTTCTGAATGCACTGTATAGCTTTAGGTACAGCTGAAGACATTTTGTGAACATTTTGCAGGAGCTTGAAGATTAGGCCCACTTTTAATAGGCCTAGTTGAGAATCTGAAGAAAATATTAAGAAAAAAGATATCCTCGTTCTGCCGACAGACATGTTTTCAAGCATCTTTCTGTAGCTCTTAGATTTGACACCTTCAAAGTCTAAAATATCCTTATTCATTTCATTTGGTCCAAACAAACTTGTCACATCTAGGGCACTTTTGTTTTAACAAATTAATTGGGGCGGGGCTGTTAATGTTTTGACCCCTAGTTGCACTACACTTTCCCAAACCATCTTGCTGTTCAGTGTGTAAATGGTTGTTTTATGTTGTAAATGTTTCTGCAACTTTGTGTGCTGCTATTTTGGCCAGGTCTCTCTTGTAAAAGAGATTGTTAATCTCAATGAGACTAACCTGGTAAAAAAAAAAAAGAGCAACTCCAATGAGAAATTATATTTTGATCCCCATGTCTGCTTTTGCTCTATTTGCTAAGACGTTTGCTGGGAAGATGTTAGAACATTGTATTTTATGGAAATAAACTGTCAAAAGAGCTTGGTTTTCTAACTCAATGTACACAAAGCTTAAGCCAATGTTTGAGCAGAGCGTTACTTCAGATCAACAATATGATACATCTTGTTGACAAACTCCCCATACATGTAAGCTGGGGAACATTATATCTAATTGTAATTATTTTATAGAAGTTCTCTTTTAACGAGACCATATTAGATATCCTACAAAGTCAATAGCATAACCAGGGAATGAAGGGAGGGTTTTTGTTCTCATCTTTCCTCCACATGGACCTTGTTATTGTCTGACTTAATCTCTCATCCTCTGCTGTTTGCCAGGAGTCCTTTGCACGAGCAAAGAACTGGGTCAAGGAGCTTCAGAGACAAGCCAGTCCAAATATTGTAATAGCGTTGGCTGGGAACAAGGCTGACCTTGCAAACAAAAGAGCATTGGATTTTCAGGTTTGTGACAGTGAATTTGCTAATGAACATTACACTGCTAGTTTTATTCTCAATGGAATCGTCATACAATTTTTCCTATAAGGCAGTTAAAGAAAACCTTTGTGACGTGATGCATCTATATTGACTGATTTTATTGGTTCTTCCAGGATGCCCAGTCATATGCAGATGATAACAGTTTACTGTTCATGGAAACATCAGCAAAGACCTCTATGAACGTTAATGAGATATTCATGGCTATTGGTAAGTGATTTATGTTCCATGTTCATCATTACACTTTGTTTGAAAAGATTCTATCAATCTGACATTACACTTTGTTTGAAAAGATTATATCAATCTGATAATCAGGGATGCAAACTAGTCACCGAAATTCGCCGTTGTGAATCCAAAATAGGGATCCAATGAGAAAAGGCTTTGGATGCATGTTTGGAGCAATACTGGCTGTATCCAAGGCTCAGCCAATCGTTCACATAACAACAGAATGCAGCACGCGACTAGAGAGAAGAGACAACCAACTTGCTAGTTACAGCCTCAGCGTGCGCTCTGGAAAGGCAGTTTGCCAGTTACAGCGGCGCGTCTCCTGAACGATAACGAAGAGGTAGGCACCCGACTAGACAAGTGAGAAAGTGATGAAAGTTATGAGCTGTAACTGAAAAACAACTGGCATTTGGAAAGTCTGAGGTGAGGGAGCAAGTGTGGTGGAACAAGAATTGTTAGCGTTGTTAAGGATCTTGCTAGCTGGATCGAATTCTCTGTTAGCTAGCTAACTAACTATCTATTAACTAATGTTTACAGTATGTGGTTAATTTTCAGAATGAGAATGATTAGGTGTTGCTTGTTAAACAAGTGGATTCAGGGATTAAGTGTAGCTGGAGCTGGGCCTGGCATAAGCTGTAGAGGTGAAAGGAACACTACAAACTTTCCCTCTTTCTCACTTTTTCAATGCGGTGGATAAAAAAGGGTATGCTAGGTGTACTCTGCCTGAAAGAGATCAATTATGCCAACAAAGGGTCTCAAGCTCTGCTGCTGGCACATTGTAGAACAGATGTCCACAGGCAAAGTGTACAATGAGATAATGTGCAGTGTAGCCCAAAGATATTGCTTTTGTTGTGTTGAACTTGACATACAGTTGTGTGAGTGAGGGGGGGATTATTTTAGTTTTTACGCGTTGAACGTTATTTTTGCTGCACACATATAGCCTTGTGCATTTGATCGATGTCTACTATAGTGGCCACTGTAATCGTAGCCACTATAATAGAGAAAAAATAGAATGCCTGTTTGTGTCATTCTACTTTAAGATGTTTTTTTCCTAAGTGCAATATTTAGATTTGTGGTCACAAGCGTTCTATTATAAAGGCTGTCATGGCTAACTGCGATATTAATGTATAGTTTTTTCTCTGGACTTGAGTGTCATTTGCAGTAAAGTCTAGGCAACAAATAACATTGGATTGCTTTCCTTATGTAACCGGTGTGAAACGGCTAGCTAGTTAGCGGTGCGCGCTAACAGTGTTTCAATCTGTGACGGCACACGCTCTGAGACCTTGAAGTAGTTGTTTCCCATGCTCTGCAATGGCTGTGGCTTTAGTGGAGCGATGGGTAACGATGCATCGAGGGTGACTGTTGTCGACGTGTGCAGAGGGTCCCTGGTTCGACCCCAGGTAGGGGCTGGGAGAGGGACTGAAGCAACACTGTTATGCTTACATTTGTGTTAGCTGTGAGTTAGGTTCACATTAACCACTTTTTATTTTACACACCGAGACTGATCATATTCTTGGTTGTTTAATTAGTTAAAACCTAGAAATTAGCAATTTAAAGCAGGGATTTAAAGCAAGGATTTTCCGGGCAAATAAAAGTCACCTTTTTGGGCCCTTACCAGTTTGCATCCCTGGATAATAGAAACACAGGTCATAAACTTTTTCACTATCGCTTCACAGCAAAGAAATTACCCAAGAACGAGCCTCAAGCTGCTGGAGCGAACAGTGGGCGGAACCGGGGAGTGGATCTTACGGAGACAGCTCAGCCGGCCAGCCGCTCCTGCTGTAGTACCTAAACCTGGCCCCACGTGCACCTTCCCCCTCCCCTCCTAACTCTGAATAACATCTGGACATGGGGTTCTCCTTCCTGACATCAGACCGTCTCCCCAGAATAGTGAAAGACTCTGTATAGCTGCATTTCTAATACCTTTTTTGGTGTTCCTTTCATTTTTAAAAAAAAGTGTATGTCAGTATAATGTGTACATGTGTCACTACAAGGCCTAAAACACGTTTTTTTTTTATTTACTTAATTCAGTAAACCCTTACGAGAGAGAGAAAGGTGTGTGTGTGTGTGTGTGTGTGTGTGTGTGTGTGTGTGTGTGTGTGTGTGTGTGTGTGTGTGTGTGAGACTGATTCTCTGAAGAGAAAGTGATTTGCTACCTATACATTTGTTGTGAGTTGAGTGTCCTTCAAACCAAATTCCCCCATTATGAAATGCCTGGAGGCTATGACTGTTTGTACTGGGTAATAACATTATTGAAGCAGTGTCAAGTAAGGACTGTCAAACCAAGCATGTCTCCTTGCACCTGCTGCCGAGACGACGACGACATCTTCGTCTTCAGAGAAGTTTGGCAAGAACATCCAGTGCCATTACACCACTGACCTACTGCAACCGGTTGAAAAGGGTGGTTTTGTGATTGGATGACTGGTGCAAGTTTGTCACATTGATTACTGGCTTGTGCGTCATGGGAAGTCCCTCTTGAAACCACAACATTCTCTGGTTGATACATTGATTTAAGGAAGAACATTGAGAGAGTTGGACATGCTCAGACAAGCTTTGTAAATTGTCTTGCTAAGACCTAACACATGCCTAGTCCCTCGTTAGTCCTTTGTTTCCCCAAACTGTTATTGTTCAGCTACCAACTTGTCAGAATTAGTGGTGTTTAGAAGTAGGACTCAAACCACGCACCAACAGAAGTCTGTGGAATATTATTCTACTGTTATATAGGGTGTTGCAATGTTGTCTTCTACCAATACAGCTTGGAGGGCATAAGCTTGTCAGGAAAGTATCTAGAGATTCCGAACAATTGTACAGTACACCAATGTAGGTTTAGGTCTGCTATGGGTTTGTTACCTTGTCACAAACTGGTCAAATGCTAATCAATGGTCGTCTTTTTAATTATATATATATATGTAGTGTTATTAACAATTCAATTGCATCTCCCCTGTGTCTTGTTACTTTTCTCAAAATGGTCTTTTCATATTTGAGAGGACTATTTCATTGCACAATTGTTGGTTATATTTTAATTAATGACTTCCCATTACAATTCATAAAAATGATGGACTGTATCAGACTTGCTAACCTTTTGCCTCAAACAACTGGTAGTGGCACTAACTGACTGTTAGTCTTTCTGAAGCCAGGTGGATTTAACAATGTAAAACATGACTAGGGAAGGACTGATCTGTTTGAGTGTCAGGGTACAAGTCAAGAAATTCTATAAATTAGGTATATTGTATGCCTTTATGTCTTCGATATCACAAGGAATGCAAGAGCTATTCATTCTCAGAAAAACTTAAATTGTCCTGAAGTTATAATTTCATGTTATTTGTTTGCTTTGTCAACTCTCCTTTGAGAGTGTTTTCTCTGAGCACATCCAACCCCTGAAGAAGTATGACCATGACAGAAATGTTTTCTCTTGAACCTGAGACCAACGCTGTGTCTACTAGCTCTCTGCAAATGTCAGCTGCAAGGCACTCGTAGTCCAAGGGGAGATTCTTCAGATTGTCAGCCATAGTATCCTTCACATTGACCTCACTCTCCTGCTGCAGGACCGAGGATTGATGTCTCTCTGTTTCCTCTGCATTCTGCACATCACTAGCTTGTACCACCAGAGTCTCTGTCAAACACTGGTGGGTTGTCCTCATCCTTGAAACTGGAACCACACTGGAAGGTTCTTCAGTATCAAAAATAGATGAACCTGGTCTTGACTGTATGCAACTTAGAGAATCTGAAACTGACGAATCCTCAACAGTTTGTATATGGCGCAGGGTCTTCAATATTAATGTCTGTTGAGTCAACTCAATGACAGTCAGAGCTCTCTCAGCCACTGCATGCTCATCCAAGACTTCCCAGAGGCCACTGGACGCTAGGACCAGCAGCTGGAAGGATGGGTCTGTGGGCAGAGACAAAGAGTAAGGCACAGGGATGACCGATTTCTTCAGCTTGCGATCACCATAATGACCAAGCCCTCGGGTGGCCTTGGTCAGCCCTTCCACCAGACCGTGCTGTTTGTTGACGCTGATTGCCCCTCCGGACCGGAGGATGCGTTTGCGCTCCTTAGGGTTGGACGTGCTGTGGTCTTTGGTCAGACAGAAGCCCCTGCCTTGTTTGTACAGCACCGCATGCACGTTACCTGTTAAATGGAAATTGATAGTATTCAATGAATAAGACTTGTTCTGTATCATATTTGCAGTGTATTATCAGTATGCTAGTAAAATACTGACCACAGTTAGCAATGAGAATTCTTCCACCCTGTAACTCCTGTGAGGGGGTTGGTGTATTACTCTCCTGTCCTGTTCCCTGCTCCTTCCCGTCTGAGGAGGACAGCCCACTGTCGATCAAGCAGAGCAGCGCTGTGCAGCCACTCCAGCGGATCTTGGAGGTCTCATTCTTGCCAAGCCCCAGGACTCGGTCCATCTTCCAGAAGGCTGTGGTGAAGGCTAGGTTCACCAGTTCCTCTTTGGTCAGATTCTCTAGCTGCTCAGGGCCTAGGCCTAGTGCAATGTTCTGGGCCTGGCCTGGGTAAGGCCTGTTGTAGTCTTTCTGGAACAGGGCCTCAAAGCAGGACAGTAGCTCCACCTGGTCCTTCTCCAAGGAGAGCAAGGGGTCTTGTTTGGAGAGTTGCTCCAGGACTAAAACAGGCATCTCCCTGGATGCCGTAACTGCAGAAATTTGTCCGTGGAACCCGTCAAAGACCCCGAAAAAGCTGGTCCCCTCTTTGCCTCCATACCCCTCCTGAAAAACGGTCACATCCTCCATGTTCTTTTTCCATGTGGAGTTTTTCTCCTCACACACGGCCACAGCACGGATGAATGGGTTGCTCCCTTTGTGCGTGGTGACGCTGTATTCATAGTCCACACTCTGGACCCTGACACTGATGCGCCCCTTACCTTTCTCCAGATTGGAAGATGGGTTGCCATTGATATCGCTCGCACTGTGGTGGAGGGCATGGTGTTGGGAAGGGCAAGGGCTTCCTGTGTCAGGACTGGAGTCAAAGGATTCCCCAGGGAGCTCCTCTATGGGAATACTGGAGTGAGAATTATTCAAAGAATGGGAATACAAACACGAACAAATCAGGACTGAAATGTGTCACTCTTTCATTGTCCATTTCACAAGTTCCATTATATTAGTAACAAAGAATGACATTTATCAAACTAGCCTAGTGAATATTTCCAGACGTAATGTGAAGAGGTGTACCATGAGTCCATTTATGCTCGCTTCAAGTTCTGGAAGTACTTTAGATTGGGTTCAGTTGTTTACTGGCCTTTCCACGGAAACAGTTTCCTTGGCAACTAAAGGCACTATGACAAAATTTTGCAGCTTGTGTAAGAGCCTTCCAAAGAAGTGTGTTTCTGGGGAATAGCATGAAGAAAGATGTTTGGCAGTCTTTTGGTCATTATGGACATTAAGAGTAAAGTAGTAGTCTGATTAATAGTGTAGACGGGAAAGGGACAGCAACAAAACAACAAAAAGAGTATAGGCTTGTCCAGTGGCGACCCATCATTCAGGGCCCCACATAATAAAAAATAAAAAAATATATTTTTTTGTTTGGCATGTTATTTTGGCATTAATACGTGTCACATATCAGTTTGTAAATATTGTGAAAAATATATATATATAATTGAGTGAATAAAGCCGCATACAAACAGGAGGCTCCAAAATGCTGGTGTTTCAGCCTAGCTCAGTGCTTTCTGTGGTGGTGGGGCAGGCCAGCAGAAAATAGGAGCATTGCACCGAGATTCGTGATTTTAATCCTTGTCATATGAAGAGAAATAATGACGATAAATTATAGATAAAACATATCGGTGCTCATCGGCCATTTGACATAAACATTACAAGTTGCAACATTACATAAACATTACAACAATGACTTGTTTGGAAGGAATCGGTGACAGTGGTAACCGCAAGCATTGCAACTGGGAAGTTGGGAATACCTCAAACTGGGAAAATATGTTTTGAACGGTCATTCAACTCGGAATTGTAAATTCGGCATCTTTCTCTTTGATGACAAAATTTGACCACGAAGGACCGCCGCGCCACTTTCCTGTTCAACCACATCACAACAACGCGAGTCCAATAATGTCTTATATGCTGCTGCATAAATGTTGTGATTTGCCAGGGAGGTATGTATACTGTAGCTAAGAAAGTAATACTAAGTGTATGTTGTGTAGTAAGCTGTTAGTAGCCCATGTGCCTCACGCTAATAATTTGTTCTATTTTCACCTCTTCATTTCGCCTACTGTTCTGACTCAGTGGTGCACATTTAGCCTATAACATGTTTTTGGGAAAGGTAATCATAGAATATTGTAAGAGCTTTCATTGTCTGCTTGTATGCCCCCTTTATTTATCCTACGGTTCTGACTTTGGCGTACAGGGAGAACACTAAGAACGGCACATGTTCTATATTCTGTCGCTGTACATTTCAAAAGTGCTAAACAAATAGTTATATTGACTACATCCGACCTAACTTGCTCATTAATGTCTTAATCGAAATTACGGATTGCCTCTTGTCCGCTTGTCGTTCCCTTATGCCATAGTTTGTACGTCTCAAATGTCAGTATGAACCACATTTGTTTAAGCAAGTCAGCCATATCAGCTATGTTTTTTTAAAAGGCAGTAAATGAGGCTGAATGAACTGTTTCGCTGCCAGACAAGGCTCCGCTGATAGCCAGGTGTAGCAGTGGTAAGGTGTTGGGACTGCTGTTGGACAGCTTTATGTAGGCCCTTACAGTTTGTGGGCACCATTTGACACCTTTATAGTGCAATTAATGTATTGTTTAGTGTTGTGTTATGCAGTGGCTTTGCTGGCATGCATCCCAAAAATTTGGGAGGGGTTTGCCCCACCAAGATTTACACTCTACAATCGCCACTGGGCTTGTCAATTTACTTAAAAGTACTTCAAGAGCTGGCTTTGTGCACCTGTATGCCCCTCTTTTATCCAACAGATGGCAGCAGTATTACACTGTCTCTCAAAGGCAACCATGAAGAGTCAGTGTGAGGAGCCAGCCTACCTACTCTTAAAATGTTGACAAAATCTATTATTTCATATTTGGATTTTAATAAAATTATACTTAAACAATTAGAATGGGAATTTCACTTCCATACCATCGCTAAAGGCACCTCAAACACGCTACATGACCAAAAGTATGTGGACACCTGCTTGTCGAACATCTCATTACAAAATCATGGCCATTAATTGGCGATCCCGTTCTGTGAGCTTGTGTGGCATACCACTTCGCGGATAAGCCGTTGTTGCTCCTATACTTTTCCACTTCACAATAACAGCACTTATAGTTGACCGGGGCAGCTCTAGCAGGGCAGACATTTGACCAACTGACTTGTTGCAAAGGTGGCATCCTATGACGGTGCCTTGAAAGTCACTGAGCTCTTCAGGAAGTCCATTCTACTCCAAATGTTTGTCTATGGAGATTGCATGGCGGTGTGCTTGATTTTATACACCTGTCTGTAACGGGTGTGGCTGAAATAGCCAAATCCACTAATCTAATTTGAAGTGGTATCCACATACTTTTGTATATATAATGTACCTTACAGAACATTGCTATAGCACACTGCTGCAATGTACAGACATTACTGCATGACACAGAATCAATAGGTCATTAGGGAAGCAGTGGGATGCAAGAATGTGTTCACTTCCCTCTTACCTGCAGTTGACATGAAACACAAGGTGACACTTCCTGAAAGTCACGGCTGCTACCTGGTGTGATCTCCTTAGCTGGCGGCGTCCATCACCTATCCTAGATGTCATCACAGTAACCGTGAGATGTCATCTCCCTGACAGTTCTATTACCATGATAACTCTACTGGCCCTGCATACATTACTGATACATATCTCTATATCAGGGTTCAGCGCTCAGGTGATGAGAAGGAGACAGCAACACTGAAACTATCACAAATTCCCAACTATCAGAACCAGGCAGTTGCCTGAAGGGATATGTAATCTAAAGTAAGTTGTTTAAGAAAAATGACTAAACAACATGAGTCATTGGTAAACAGTTTACATTATCTCAACTCCAAACTTTTAAAAAAATACCTTGAATATTTCCTGTCCACTAAATCTTGATAGGCACTTGACATTAGTTGAGAACACTGAACACACACACACACACACCTATACAAGCTTTCTGCAGACCTTACACAACCTTACACTCAGCCCAGGGGCACTTGAATATTCTTAAGTACACTATAAAGTGTACAACCTTGCCTTGTAGATCCTACCCAGCTTGCACATTTGGTTCTTTGGAAGTTATGGTAATGTTCATTTTTGGTTTCCCATTGGTTCTGGGAATGAAGCCATAAGTGTCCTGGATGGTAAAACTGAAACTTTTAAACATTCTGTGAACAGAAGTGAGCAGCATACCACACTGCATCTCACTGCTGGCTTGCCTCTGAAGCTAAGAAGAGTTGATCATGGTCGGTCCCTGGATTGGAGACCAGATGCTGCTGGAAGTGGTGTTGGAGGGCCAGTAGGAGGCACTCTTTCCTCTGGTCTGAAAAAAACAAGAAAATATCCCAGGGCAGTGATTGAGGATTGCCCTGTATAGGGTGCTGTCTTTTGAATGGGACGTTGAACGGGTGTCCTGACTCTCTTTGGTCACTAAAGCTCCTATTGCACTTATCATAAAAGTAGGGGTGTTAATCTTGGTGTTCTGGCTAAATTCCAAATCTGGCCCTCATAGCCACCTAATCATCCCCAGTTTCCAATTGGCTCATTCATTCTCTCCCCTGTAACTATTCCCTAGGTTGTTGCTCTACATGAGAATGTGTTCTCAGTAAATTTACTGGGTAAAATTAAAATTTTCCTGTTTACTCATACAAAGCTGTTCATGTTAGTCTGTTCAAACAAACCCCGTTTCAAAGGAAACACACACTCATTAAAATCAGATGTGGCCAATTAGTGGGCGAAGGGTCAAAACACCTGAACACACTTAAGAAGATAGGATGAAGATAGTTTTGTTGACACTGAGAACAGAATGTATATTCTTATTACATTCTTTGAACATTACTTGTGTTTTCTTACGGTTTTTATGGAAAGTTTTCTTAATGTTCTGAGAACATGACTTTAAATTGAACCATGAGTAAACCTTTAGTAAAAGTTATAATGAAGTACTGAAATTCCATATGGTTGTCGGAATGTTTTTTGCTAGCTGGGTATCCTGCACCATTCCCAGAATGTTGTGAGAAGGTTGTATGCAAAATAATCATAAGAAAACCACGCTCTCACCAATCTCTAAGAAATAGATGGTTCTCAGAACGTTATGTGCTAGCTGGGTAGTTACTGCACACCCAGTGCCCTTTTATAAATAGGCTACTCCCCCCATATTGCCTCAGTTAGATGTATAAATGTGTTCTATTGGAACGATTATTTGGTTCCTAGACACATGGAGCAGTATAAGCATTTATAACATCATACTGGCTGATATATGGGCCAGTCACTGACATGGAACAATTCATTTTTACTAGTTCTCTGTCTTTGTAATTTATAGCACCTCTCAGATCTGTTCAGACCGGTCCAACACGCTCTCTGTGTGTTTATGGCGGCAGGTTATTCATTAGGGTCACAGTCTCCGTCTCACTTGAGTGACATCTGTTTGAGCCAATAATTAATGGCTCTATAATTGATATGGCCAAGGAGAGCAAAGCAAGGGCAGGTCACATAACCGAAAATACAAATTTAGTAATCTGAGCTAACAGAGTAAGGGTTTCTCTATGCAGCCAATGAATCCATGACAACATTAGTAAACATGTAGACTAGTACTATTTATTTATTTGTATACTATTTGGGCCAGTTTCTTACCCCTCGGAATGAAGGTGGATTTGGCGCCGATGGGAGTCAACAATAGCTATACTGTTCAATGTGGAGAGCAGGGTTGCATGTAAATGCTTTCCTTAACTTATGTTTGGATCTCACTTCTATTCAAACAAACTAATTCCAATACATTTGGGGAAATGTGTTTGTAATGTTGTTGTCTTGGTCGATCTGAACTGCATGGTAACCATAGACTCCTAACCATAGACTCCTGGCTTTGTTCTAATGTTTAAGGCTACGTTATTGCCAAGGTCAAAGGTACTGTATAGCTCTTTAAGACTGAGAAAAACTAAAGGTAAACTGTACATTTTAGACACATTACTCTGTGGCATTTCGAAACCCAACTTCAAAAACAGTGTTCTGACCTATGTTTGACATTAGGCTTGGCAGGTATGCATTTTAATGGATTGCAATTGTTGTTTTGAGCACTCCAATATGTCTACCTTCTCACAAAAGTATTTGACTGGGATTTCTAATCAAATCCCTATCCTAACTGGAACCATAAAAGGCATGAAAGCAGTCTGCTGAAACATGAAGAGACTGTAAAAACCAACTGGCATGTGATGCAGGTGTTCAGTCTAAGAGAACAGCACCAGGTTTCAAAACTGTATAAAGCCTGGTGGAATAAATACGTCAAAGTTCTAATGGACGTGGAATGTTAATTGAGGCATTTATCATAATGTGGAATCAGAGATGAACATGGACAGACACGCTGTCTGAATCTGCCCTTGTGTCGCAAGGGTATACGACTTCAGTTCCTACTCTGTCACTACACATCCCCCTGCCTGCCCTCCAGCACGGCACAGATAGAAGATAGAAAGTAAAAACAACTCAATAGAAGCAAAAGCGCAATGAACTTCTTTTTTAAGATGACAGGAAACTAGCAGCTATTAGTTCAGCAGTGTGTTCTACTGTATATAAACAAGCCTGCTGTTACACATCCACAGCCCACCATAATCCCCTATTTCTACCATAAAATGTATGTTTTCTTTCCTCAGAGAAAAAGACAGGTAAACACCCCTCTAAAATGAAGGGCAAAAGATGTCTAAAGCTTGGTTGGCATCAAGTATGAAGCAATTCATCAATCCAATCTGTGGTTTTCTCAGGAGTTCTAATAAACAGGTGTTAATATTTTGGAAATAAAACCCTCTGTATGGTACCAAGGAACCTCAATATCCATTTGTCACTGGAGAGGGAAGTTGCGTGTGTCAGGAATGTTGTCAGGAGTCTTTTGGGCAGATATACTACAGACTGGGGATTGACGCACAGGTTTATGGGTTCTTGGAAAGGACCACAGACTGAACAACTGGCTACAATAGGTAGTGTTTTGGTGAGTTAAAATTGATAGTGCCGAAACCTATGTTTGTCAATGATTTTACTTCCTGAGGGGAAGCAAGCTGCAGGTTGACGAGTCTTGTCCTGGAGGTAGAACTGAATGATTTCCCCTTAGACAGGCCAGCTGCAAAGTCAAAATTGGCTATATTGTAAAAATTCATGTTTTTTTTGTTTTAATAATTTTTCATTTTCTTTTGTAGCTTTTTGGTCTTAATTTAACATTAGGGTTAGGCATTAAGGTTAGGTTAAAAATCAGATTTTATGACTTTGTGGCAGCGCTGCCTCCAGAACAAGATTCATGACGAAAAACGCTAACCGTCAAGCAAGCACATGCATGTGCAACTGTACATTCCCATCTGTGAATTGTAGCATAAACAAAGTTAACAAAGTAAAGTATTTTATTTGAAATTGTTCATCTTTTACACATTAACAGATATTATACACAAGCCTTAGTGGTCCCTTTAGCCCACGACGTGGTCATTCAGAATGGTTATTGGGTGTCAGCTGGGATGGCTTTAGGTGGAGGGCAAGGTCACACACAAACACCCATATACACCCACACACATACGCACACACACAAAGAAACAATCATTACACACGAACAGACACATACACATAATACAAGAGAAACTACGACACATACTCTAGCCATCTAATGCACTGTAGACATCAACAGAGGGGGGACATAAAGTGCATACAGCAAAAGAGGAGATCCTTATCAGTCTTTTTTACAAACATGAGTGATAGCTACCTCCACTGAAGCAATGATCTTAGTGCGACACTAGCTTTGCAAATATGATATTCCTATAGCATATTTATAGCTCAAACTGTGCCTTGTATTAGACACAAATGACACTGCATAGTTCACTGGTTTGTCTTATACATTATTGCAGTACAATTTAACTCAGAGTCCTGTTTTTGGGTATGATTCATGGGCAAGAGAATCACAGGAACGTGTGGGGCTAAATAGCCCCGTAATACTAGAAGGAGTGGCTGTGTGGGAACTACTAAGTACTAGCTACTATAGGAGGGAGATGTGATGAGTCAATGACTCAGTGAGGATGGGCGAGTAGATTCGACATGGTGGTCCTACAGTAATGATGAGACTGGTCTGTAGTCAAGTGGAACAGAGAATGCAGGGTTAATACTGTAGAGCAGTAGTAATCCAAATGGAATGGAGTGGGCAGTAGTCCAGAAGTAATGCTTCAGGTTGTCTGTAGTCCACATGTTTTGGTCAAGATCTTAGTCTTGAGAGGAAACACACCAGGACGACGAACAGTCGGTTAACAGTCGGTTAATTCCCCCATGATTCTACACATTGGATCGTTCACACCCAGTAGGTGATCGCTAACACAGCGCGGCCATCTGTTGCTATTAGCCGTTATTCGTTCCGGTGTGTTTCTCCTCTGAATGTAGGGGGAATAGCAGAGGGAAGGGGACACTGATCAATTCTGACCCTGGGCCATTGATGGGTTCCTTGGGAAATCCATAACAGGAGGTCTGCCCAGCCCAGTAGGGTTTATCTGTCAGTATGGGTTAAACTATACCTGTGTGCCTATTATCCACATATTCTGGTGAAAGTGGCCTGTGGTCCAAATGTATAGAGGGATAAGAAGAGGAAGGAGGACAGAAGATTCCTGGCCCTGGTTCATAAGCCTATAAGGTGGGGTTGTGAGTCAGTAGGGGGCAAACAGTAACTGTGTATGGGAGGTCCTGACAGGCCCGGGGGCAGGGCGGAGCAGGGCAGCAGGGAGGGTCTGTGTCTGAAAAAGGGTGGGGCCATGGGAGGGAGCGTGGGTGGAGCGGAGGCCAGGGAAGGCCGAGCCCATGGCTGCTGCTGCTGATGCCAATGCTGCCAGGTGAGCGGGCATTATCTGGGTTATCTGAGGCTGGCACAACTCCTTGCCCACTGTCAGCTTCACCTGGAGAGAGAGACAGAGAGCAAGAGAGTGAGCGAGAGAAAGACAGAGAGGGAGAGAGAGAGAACAAAAAACTCAATCAGTGTCTCAAGAGAATGGGTTTGAAGGTCAATGGAGCCCTTTGAAATAATCTTCTGTATCAGAGATAGGGAAATGGAGCTTCCTCTGAACACCAAGATGGGCATTGTTTTGTGCTGTCAATCAATTGACTCATGTATTCTAACCTACTGGGAGGAATTTTTGCTCTTTCCATATAAAAGTGTCTCCTCTGGGTTAATACAGTTGATGATGGGATTTAGAGGAGTCATTTCCCACAGATTGTAACCCCTGGGCCTGGTTGCAAGTTATCTCTGTCTGCCACTTTATGAGACCCATGATGGAAACTTGACTTTTCCCTCATTTTTTCTGCCAGGTTAATACCCAATACATTCCACCTTTAGCATTCCGGTTTCAGACCTTCATTTTGACTAGGCCTGTAAAGTCACAAACCGTATTAACTTGATATAAAGGGGTTATTGAATAGACATATAATGAAGAACACAGTTTTAGATTACAAAACAAGAGAAAGAGATCAACCCTCAATTGTGTCTCTCACATTTTGGTGACCTAGATTAGTGGAGTAGAGACTTTCTGATTGTTTAGGTGATTCTTATGACTCTGTTGTAATTACCTTTATTTGGTCAGTACTGAGACAAGGAGGCACTTACTGGTTGTGTGGCATGGCCTTTCGGAGGTTTACTGTAGGGACTGTATTTGGGTTTGGCCGGTTTGCCTGCCGCTCTGTCTTTGTGACGTCTGCTGCTGATGTGCTGGAGGAGAGATGGAGAGGACAGTAAGGTTATATAGTAAGAAAGAGAGAGGCTACAAGTGATTGCTCATAGATTTACTTTAGGGGGCTCAAAAAGACCAAGTAGGACAGAACACCACTAATTGATTGGGAAGGGTTGTCAGCCGTAGAGGTACAAATTAAAACAAGAAAATTGCCAGTAAATGCAATGTGTCAAAATTGCATGATCAATGTGGCACTCTAAAAGTCCAAATATATATTTTAAAAACTTGCCAATTAAATTTTTAGACATGTTCTATTCATCCAGTTTTGAAAGCCTAGCTAATAATTTGTTTCTATTCATTTAGTGTAATCACTGCCTGAAAACTGTTTTCTGTAATGTCAAGGTTATATTACGTACGATTTGTAAGAATGTCTAATTATACACTACTTCAACGAACCCGAGAGAGACCGATACAGTTACACCACTGATAAGAACATATTTAAACATAGTGAATTCAAAAAATGTCCATTAACCAAATTCACAATTTTCACTCATGGAACTGTGATCATTTACAATGGCTAATGTTCATGTAACACCCTAGTGTCTCCCACCTGTTTTAGCTGTGTCTCGGAGTTGACGTGCACATCGCAGATCTCACAGTGAAACGTTTTGTTCTGCAGGCCCGTGAATGCCTTGGTGGGCGGAGCTAGCTTACTCTTGACCCCTGGCCGGGGGAAGGACTTGATGGAGCCCATACCACTCCTGGCCTCTAGCATGGTCTTATGCTTCGTACCTGGATGATAAAATAGCAGAAAGTGTGTCACAATAAGGTTTATCAGGCACTATTATGTAAACATCATTGAGGGGCACTGACATTATTTGCCAATGATAGACCCTACCAATCAATTGATGGACATGATTGGCTGTGTTCTTCACATTGACAGAAGAGTGAACTCCATTTAAGAGCGGCTATAAAGATGTTAGCGATTGAGCCCCAAGGGACAGGAGGGACTAAGAGGAGGGCAGGTCTCTCACCGCTGTTATGAGCCTCCAGTTGGGATGCCGAGTTGACGACCGTCTTGCAGAGTGAGCAGTAGAGCAGACGCCTGGCTTTCTCTTCCTCTGTCTCTGGGTCTGTCTCAGCCTCTTGCTCCACCTCCATGTCTGGTTCTAAAGGTGAGCTGGGTTTGGGCGAGGCCCTGTCGTCCCCTCCTGTGGCTGAGGTAGTCTCTGTCCCTGTGGATGAGTTGGGACTCAATGCCAGCGTAGGTGCCAGAGGGGATAACACTGATGTCATGGGTGCCAGGGTTGATGCCAGGGATCCCAGGGTTGGAGCCAGTGTGAGCACAGGAGATAACGGTAGTGGTGATGCACCCGGAAAGCCATCTGCAGATGTAGATAGGTTATTTCAGCAGGGAAGGTAAATTAACATGTTACAAGACGACTACTGAACCAAAAAGAATTGTCTCATGTATAGAGATCAAAGTCATCTATGGATCAATGCGATCGGATGAGAGAAGCAACACAAGTCGTTATAAAGAATACAGTGAACTGGCTCCTCATTTACCAAAATGGAATTTTAATCTTGGCAGCATCCCCTGATCGATGAACAATTCCTCTCAGTGACACAGAGTGAAGATCGCAAGCCAAGAGATCGAATCAATAGTGAATTATGTCGTGCTATTTTTGCAAACCATTATGTACGGCTCTTATTTGGTATGTAATTACAAAGGCAAAAATGTGTTAATTTATTAGTGTTGACAAACGTAAAAGGATGAATGTGATTTGTGACGATGTAATATCATTGAGTATTGATGAATCTTCCAGTGTATTAATTGTAATTGCTTATTCCATAAGATCTCAATTAAATTATTGTAAAACTTTACAGTATATTAAGTTCCACATGACACCAAACCATTTCATTCCTAATATTCTACAATATCCACATTACAATATACACCATTGACTCTAATTGACACTTTTGATACTTGATATTTCTGTTATATCACATGAAGCCATGACCATTGGCATTTGAGTGACTAATTAATTGGATGCCATTTTACGGTGGGCCTCACCTTGTCACTGTTGAATAATGTTTATGCTAAGAGGAAAGCGACAACAGTGCCCCCTCACCCCCCGGCAATTATCATCCACCTACTCCCAGCCTCTTGAGTGCCAGTTATCAAAACACCCCGCAGTCACACTAATCCAATCACTCAATCAAAGCCAACTCACTAGAGACCAAGAGCTGTCAACCTACCTCCTTCTGTGGGCAGGTTTTCAGGACAAGATTATTATTTTATTTGTCATTGAAAAGCAGGGTTAAATGTGTTTTTGTAGTTTGCCTGTCAACATACATGTATTGTGCTTGCATGCGTGTCTCAATACATGTGCTTTTGAGTATGTACTCTGTGTGTATACTATGTTTTTGTGGTGAGTTTATACAGTATGTTATATTTACAGTATGTGTGTGGTTGTGTACTGTTCACACACAAGCACAGACGTGACTCTTCCTTGCTTCATCTTTTAACCAGCAATCCCATTTCAGTGGCCCATCTCAATTTCAATCAAGGGCGACCTGTTCAAAAGGCCATGTAGGCATGTTCATGTGTATGAGCCATTTGCCTTTCACGAGCAGGTGATTATAGTGTACTTTGGCTGGCCTAAAATGCCCTCTACTCTGTGAAGGCTCCAGTAATCCATATCCCCACTCGCTGTGACCTAACTGGCTCTGGGAGGCTGTGTTAAGAACTCAATCACCTCTCATTAATGAAGGTAATGACTGCGATCAATCTAGAGAGGCAGCGGGTGGGGACTGACAGCTATGCGCTAATAGAGATGGGGGGGGGGGGGGGGGTGGTGGGTGGGAGTGACAGATAGAGAAAAGGGGAGATAAGGGGTAATAGAGGAAATAAGGAAAGGAGTAAGGAGACGGAACAAGAAAGAGAGATTGGAGAAGGAAAGAGAGCGTGGAGAGGAAGTAACGAGGGAATGTAAAATACAGTAAGTGAAAGAAAGAAAAGGGAGTGCAGGGACCCCAGAAGTTAAGGAGTAAGAGGGGGACACAATTAGAGAGAGAGAGAGAGAGAGAGAGAGAATTCGAGTGGGGAAAAAAGACAGGTATCATGACCCTCTTGAAGAGCCCGCCATCCTTTCCGTCGCCTGTTTCTATACCTCTATAGCTATCAGCTCTCCCAGGAGATTTCCTTTGGTGATAGAGCAGAAATGCTCTTCTCAAATCCTTCCACTCTCGTTAGGCTTCCAGGCAATCACACAGCTCCCCTGAGATCTGATTACCTTTCTCAATGATGCTGGATTAAGCTCTTTAATTAAAATGATTGGGCCCTATTATATGCCACCATGACTTAAAGGACAGAAACCCCTCAAGGCCCTGCAGTTGTAAGGCATTCCTTTCTTTCTTCATTTTGATTTTCAGGCCAACTACAGAGGCCGTTTTGAATCTACTGTGATTAGGATCTTGATAAAGTAGCTTTTATAAAGAAGTGTGTTTATAATGGTTGTGATTATCATTTGGATAACAGAGCAAGATTACCTTTGAGATATTTCACAGCAGGGGTCATAGATGTTATGTTGACTCACTCAGCCCCTCCTTTCTCATTGGAATTCATTCTCCAGAAAAAAACATTTTGGAAAGTTTCTACAGCTTTAAACCTCCTAAGAACTTCTCACAAATGAGGGCATTTACAGTAAATCGTAGTTCTACGAAAGTGAAAAGCTGGTTTGATCCACAGTCATCAGCTTTGCCACTTTGTGATACATGTGATACATGTAAGGGCTTTTTCCAACCCAGTGCATGCAGAAGAGATTTGGATATTTGAATTCCTTGTTGGTTAGGAGACGTTCATGGGCAGCTTTGGTGGTTAACTGATGGCTGAACAAGCCTAAGCTAGCCCCCATGCCCCACGCCTGTTCTATTGTGCAGCTGCTGTCAGTGCAGGCATGGCTCCCCTGACAATCTGCTCTTTAATAGCTAATATCAGGGTACATTTCCTCAGGCACTGAACTGGAACTGAGAGATAGCGACTGCATTATGGGCAACTTTTCTCTTTCTTAGGCAAGCGCACACACAGACACACACACACACACTCACACAGCTTGACAAGCAGTGGCTAAATCATCGGCTAATCTATACAATCTCACTGTGGCCGGCTGTCCATTCAAAGCAACACATAAGTTCACAGGTAAAAAAAAATAAAACACACACACACATCCTCAAAATGCATACAGAAAATACATCAATTCACATGAACACAGAAAGTGTGTTATAATGGCTCTTTGGCAGACGTTTTGCATCAAGACCGAGAGCCCACTATCAAAAGAGACTGCCGTTAGTCTCTGCTCATATCTGCTCTCTGTAGCCATTTCTCTTCTCTGACCTCTGCTTTTCATTAGAGGAGCTCACGGCCACTGATATACAGCTAAATACTTCGGTCCCAAAGATAATGTGGCGTTTACCCGCCTCGCCAATTAATTTCCCTGGCATCTGAACATCATGAATATTCATTACCCAATACCACTTGTGACAAACGGACGCTCCCACGCTTTGTAGACACGATAGCGAGGTGGAGGAGAAACCTGCTTCTTGTGTTTTGGGAGGTCAGTGATGAAAATTATCTATGGCTATTTGTTTATTTTCCAATACAGTGTTTAATGGTCTATCTTTGAGGCCTCCAGGGTCTTATTTTTAAACATTGTTTTGTGAACAATATTTTCCACATAGAGCGATGTGGGCTTGCTCGTGAGACATACCTATGAGTGAGCTCTGTACTGCTATTCTCTAACAAATGCATAAATATTCAAAGATATACTGGATGAATAAACTAAAGCTTGTTTTGGAATTCATTAGGTTGGTACCAGACTGAAGAGTGATATCAAAACATTGACGAAATCACCCATTTGTGGAGCAAACGTTATATTAAAAAGTAACCTGGTATACTCTACCTTCACAACTGAATAGATTGTGGGGACAAAACATTGTACCATTGGAATAAATATTTTATGACTTTTGAAATATGTTGATACCCTCTCCGTAAATTGTGGATTATCTTAGGATGTGGGATGTGGGACCAGTGTTCACAATGCAGTGCCTTACAGAGTGTGAAAAGGAATAGCAGGACCTGAGCTCAATTATGGATGGTAATATGTGCTCCAGAAATGTGCTCCTGGTTTAAAATCGCTTACACATGGGGCACTGGATTGTTGGCCCTGGACTGAGGCACTCAGACCTAATCCTGGAGAGCCAAGGTCCAAGTTTTCATTGGTGCCATTTTATGAGGCAATTAAAGATGAATACAGGAAGCCTTTAGTAGTGGACAGAGGATACCCAGAGAGCACTCTGGTTCTCCAGGTCCTATGGGTTTAGCTGTAAGACTAATGGAATTGACAGAAGGTCATCCTCCGGGCGTCCACTGACAACATAAGACAGTCAAGCTTGGTGCCTGTCTCTTGTAGTAAATGTACATCATCAAGACGTCAACTGTATCTACTTCCTCCTGCTCCCAAATTTCTCTAGTGTGACATCATAATCAGATATACAACATTTACAGTAATGTTATCCAGGTCAAAACAAATGGACGTGGAGAAAGAGAACTATCAGCACACTGTTTCTGTGCTCCCACAATTTTCTTTTGCAACCTTTACACCAAAGGGACCTGGTCAGGTATTTCGGCAGACTCCGCAACTTTTGAAATTTGTTGGATGAATGTGACAAAGAAAAGAGTGACAGACAGAGAGAGTGGATGGGGATTGGAAAGAACAGTGGTTACGGAAGGAAAGTAAAGGGAAATGACCAACCTTTCCTGTCAGTGCTGTAGGACATTGCTGGAGGGTTGATGCTCTTAGGGGTTTCCTGGTTGGTGGTTTCCTTGGTGACCACTGAACCTTTGAGCTTACATTTGGGAGCGTCCAGAGATTTCAGCTTCTTGGCGTGCTTAGTTCCTTTGTAGTGGGCCAAGGCTTGGCTCTGTGAGAAGAATAAATAGCAGGCTCCATTTAAACCAGGCCAAACTATGACCAACAACTAACTCAAATCAGTGACTCATGAAATATACAAAACACAGTGAGCAGACATCACAAAGCATGGCCTTTTATAGTGCAGTGTAGACATGAACTTTAAAGGGGCTCAGCATCAAAAGAACATCCATGACATTAACCATGAGTTGCAGAGTTTAGTCCCAGTTTAATTGACAGTCTTATCCATACTCCTTTGCCTTTTATGTGCATTTTTTCTTTGTCTCACTCTCAGTATAGTATCAGGAGTGGGTGAATCTGTGATAGTCTGATGTTTCATTTATGTAGCTCTTTGAGTTTAGAGTCCAGACACGATTCGTCCAAGATTCACCTTCACCATGGATTTACCCGGATGCATGAACAGTCGTCCTTGTTTACCTCCACATACTTCCTGGCTGACTTTGTCTGTGGCAGGAAGGAATGTATTAGGAGAAATGCAATTGTCTCTTGTGCCAGCCGCATGCCTGGCAGGGCATTGTTAGCATCTGTATGTGCTGTTTGCAATTTTTAGGAGGAAATTAGCTTTCTCCATGCCAATTAGAGCAAATCAACTAAATGGAAATTTCCAGATAAAACCCCTTTTCTCTACACTCAACCTAAATAGATTTTGTCTGTGGAGGACATAGACAATTATTGGCATTGGAAAATGCATAAAATACTAAATCCTCTGATGCAAGGAACCAAAAAAAAGCCAGGCATGGCACTAGCTAGGTTTCCATCCAATTGGTGAAAGATTTTCATGCGACTTTCTAAAATCCGCATAAATATATTTTCCCACCAAAGATCTGTGTGTGATGACATAGTGCATATTAACATATTTTTTTATACTTTTGCTGTTGAAATCTCATGTACTGAATAAAAAATACAAGTTAAATGGATTTCCATCGCATTTTCAACTCTACTGATGGTTTTGTCAGAATAAATGTTGCTTTATATAGCGAATCTCTGGTCTTGGAAGGTGCGCTCTAGCCAACAACTTGCAGGTACAGTGCCGGTAGGCTACCTACATGATAAGAGCAAAAACATTTTTTTAACCCTGGTTATTTATTGAGCGCATCAAGCTCATCACCTTGCACTTTCACCACCCTGTGAAGTTGATGATCTAGTCACGTTAGTGGAGTTTAAACACTTGGTTGATGTAAATAAATAAATAATCTGTAGCCTAAAATACTGCATGCTTTCCCGAGTCGTAGTGGAAGGACCAAACAATATCATTCCTAATACGTTATATTTCCTCCAATATATTGCTTCCTTATATTATGCTTCAGGTATCCAAGCCATACGTAGATTTTTGCCAGAAAACACAAGTGATATAGTGTGTTTAGTGTAATCAAGACCATAATTCATCTTTCATTAAAGCAATGATGTGGAAGATTTGCCTTAACGATATTTGAGATTTGACACAGACTTGACTATGATGGGGAAGGAGGCAATGGGGTTTTGGATGGTCTATAAGTGAGAAAGACATCTTATAAAATAAGACTGTCAATTAGCCATTTAGTCAGTCAATCGCACAGGAAATTAAAGTGCATTCTCACATGTGGTATTTAATGTGCATTCTTTAAATCATTCTTAAAATATACTCTAAACATAAAGATCAGCTAAACGGGTTACATTTTTTTGAAGGGTTATAGTCACTATGTTACAGTATATGGGTGGCTGTATGGAAACATTTTGCTGGTGGTGTAATTGATTAATAAAACCATGTGTAAGGAAAAAGATTCCAATCTGGACAAAGAAGTCCAAACGAAGGCATAACAGAGTTATGTGTGCTTGTGAGAGTAAGAAGGAGTATGCTGTATCAGGCATCACTCTCCATTGACATGCATTGGATTTTTTTCAATATATATACATATATATATATTGAAAAAAATCCAATGCATGTGAATATGTATATATATTTATTTATTTATTTATTTATTGTATTTTTGGTTGGGGGCCGCGGGGCCTAAGTGACTGCTCATGTCTGTTATCCCTGGTGCCGGCCCTGCAAACATCATCAAAGGTGCAAAGCAGAATGTGGTTCCTAGCATAGCTGGTGAGATCTCTTCCAACTGATGGGCTCCCGAGGGGCGCAGTGGTCTAAGGCTCTCAGTGCTAGAGGCGTCACTACAGATCCTGGTTTGATTCCAGGCTGGATCACAATCCGGCTGTGATTGGGAGTCCCATAGGGCGGCGCACAATTGGCCCAGCGCCACCGGGGTAGGCCGTCATTGTAAATAAGAATTTGTTCTTAACTGACTTGCCTAGTTAAATAAAGGTTAAATAAATATTTTTTATTTGCTTCTCTATGTAGCTATGGTCAGAGTCTGACAGTGTCTTTCTTTTCTAATTCTGTGTGGGTTTGGGTTGCATCCCTAATTAGAGGCAGCTGCACAGCATTGTCTCTAATTAGGGATCATATATATGTTTGTCTGTCTTTCACTCTTGTGTGGGTCGTTGTCGTATATTTCGCATGTCACGGTGAAAAGTAAGTGTGCATTTGTTACGTCCGTTCAGTCGTGTTTGTTTTTGTGAACGTGACGTTTTGTCAATTCGTGTTTTTGTGTTTTCAGTAGTTCTCATTTTCTCTTGTTATACATAGTAAAGAACATTCTTACATAGTATAAATAAAATGTCGAACTACTATCCCTGCGCTGCACCTTGGTCATTCCCACACCCACATCGTGACAGAACGACCCACCACTACCAGACCAAGCAGCGTAACTGGGGAGAGACGGAGAGAGAGGAGGTGCCGCCCCGTTATGCGCGACGTGCGAGACGGGGAAACACCCGCAAACAACCCCAAGAGAATTCCGGGGGGGGGCTATGGGGGTGGTCTGGCCGCGAAGAAGATGAGCCAGTACCACTCCCCATGTGGAGCATGGAGAGGCCGAACTATAGATGGGGGGCTCAGAGCAAGGTGGAGGAGGAGTATCTGGAGGAGCATTTTGGAGAGGTTCTGGAGGAATTGGTGGAGATAGAGGATGAGGTCGAGAGGGAGATGGCGGAGTGGTCCAGTCCAGGTCCGGTCGTCTACTCCACTCCCAGGCCGGAGCAGTCCGCTCCACCGGTACCTAGTACGGGTCCGGTTGTCTACTCCACCTCCCTGCCAGAGCAATCCGCTCCTCCGGTGCCCAGTCCGGGTCCGGTCGTGGTCTCCACTCCCAGGCCAGAGCAATCCGCTTCACCAATGTCCAGTCCGGGTCCGGACCTCTGCCCTACTCCCCGCACCCGACCTTCAGTGCGTGCGCCCAGCCAGGTGTTTCCAGTACCAGCTCCACGCATCCGATTTCCGGTGCACCTCCTCAGTCCGGTACGACCCGTGCCGGCTCCCCGCACCCGACCTCCAGTGCGTGCGCCTAGCAAGGTGCGTCCTGTGCCAGCTCCACGCATCAGACCTCCGGTGCGCCTCCCCAGTCCGGTACGTCATGTGCCGGCCCTCCGTAGCCCGGAACCTCCAGCGAAGGTACGTAGCTCGAAGCCTACAGCGAAGGTCCGCAGCCCGGAACCTCCAGCGAAGGTCCGCAGCCCGCAACCTCCAGCGAAGGTCCGCAGCCCGCAACCTCCAGCGAAGGTCCGCAGCCCGCAACCTCCAGCGAAGGTCCGCAGCCCGCAACCTCCAGCGAAGGTCCGCAGCCCGCAACCTCCAGCGGGTTTGGGTTGGATCCCTAATTAGAGGCAGCTGCACAGCATTGTCTCTAACTAGGGATCATATATATGTTTGTCTGTCTTTCACTCTTGTGTGGGTCGTTGTTGTATATTTCGCATGTCACGGTGAAAAGTAAGTGTGCATTTGTTACGTCCGTTCAGTCGTGTTTGTTTTTGTGAACGTGACGTTTTGTCAGTTCGTGTTTTTGTGTTTTCAGTAGTTCTCATTTTCTCTTGTTATACATAGTAAAGAACATTCTTACATAGTATAAATAAAATGTCGAACTACTATCCCTGCGCTGCGCCTTGGTCATTCCCACACCCACATCGTGACAAGAGTGCTCTGAGTTTTTAAATCCTGCTTGATCACTGGCACTCCTGAGCCTTCTCTGATCTTCCGAAAGCTCCCAGGACTCCCACAGCCGACAAGAGGATGAAGATGATGAACAAGCCGCTGAAGAACAGTATTAGCATGCATAAGTTCAAGAACAGTATTAGCATGCACCGGTTCTTCTGAACAGCTCCAACACAACCCAGGAAGCCAAACACCCTAATGATGACTCCAACGACTAAGAGCAGGTTTAGAGCTGGGACTGCCTCATCTGCAATACTGCTTCCATCCCTGTTCACTTTGGTAGATGTAGACACCCATAAGGATGTATCCATCGATCCAGGACAGCAAGTTGAATAGAAAAAGCAGATACTTTAGGCCCTTTTTATAGACTGACATTTTCTGTCAACAGCCAAGCAAGAGGTGGAGAGAGTGCGTGTGAAGTTGTAGTTCTCCACAGCATGAGGCTGGTTTGGTGGTAGTGGGTGTGAAGTTGTCGTTCTCCACAGTGTGAGGCTGGTTCGGTGGTAGTGGGTGTGTTTGTGGCTTGTGGCTTGTGTTTAACTGGCCACAAATCAGAACATCAGCAGATATCTCCTCAGGTTGAAATGTGAGGAGACATCCTCCTCTAAAGAATTACAGTTTTACTGTTGGAGCAAGAACTTTGAGAGCTGTGTCAGCTTATTGAGGCACTTTTGACTAAGTGCAGAGGAAAACTGGGTGGGAATATCCCAATTATATGGTACAATGGAAAGACATCTTTAATTAAACGTGCAAGTATTCTGTTCAAAGTAAGTTAAACTACACAAACCATCCACCACCCAAACAACCTCTCCATCCAATTTAAACTCCTATATAGTAAATCTGCAAAGATGATAAAGTATTTTTGATGTCCAAGAGACATCAAACAGAAATGTCTTCTCCCTATCTCGGCACCACAGAGATTTGATAGGTAAACATTATCTTTATCTGTTTGCTCAGGAGTTGTGATTGATGGCTGGGATGGATGATGATTATCCTGAGCTAGACCACAATGCTGATAAAATAACAACTGCCTCTTTGAGTAATCACTAGCACATTGGGGCCCTGAATAGATAGCTAGCTTCCTGACAATGACATTTTGTAATACTACTGAATGAACTACCCCTGGCTCAAACATTCCATGCATTTTATTAATGAGGGTTATATCAGAACTACTTTGTTTATTATTAAACAACTGCTGTAATGTATTGCAAGATAAGTTGTTTACTCCAACTGTAAAGCTTTTACAAGAAAGTTGCCCTAGATTACAAAGACGGCATGTTGTGCTAGATATATTATTCAGGACATATCCTCATATGAGACAAGTGACATCATGTGCTATTTCACAACTGGTATCTTACATAAGGATGCAATGTGTCCCCTTTTATAACAAATTACATATATTTTTTGAAGATTCATGAGGCCATTATGTCTTATGTTTCAAGTGAAACCTTGAAGTATGACCTCAACATCTTCTGGGACCGTGTAAATATGGGTTGAACATGTAGGAGTGGACCGTCGTATTTTGTTATTCAGGTCAATACGACTCAACACGACACAAAACAACACAGTTTCATCGAGGGCATTTGGACCTGTGTGATCTCTAGAAGCTCACTCACCTGTGAGTTGAATCTCAGTTGGCACACGCTGCACGAGACGTGTCTTCTCTTTGTCAAGGGAGGAACTCCAAATGTGTGATGAATAACAGCTTTCTGAACTGGGTCCATCTGCGAGAGGAGATAGTAGAATCTAAGTAAGATACAGTGTTAGAGCTGACCTCTAAATCAACCACCTTACATCCCTTGGTGTGGTGGAAAGAGAAAATGGTTTGCTTTAGAGCAGGGTTCCCCAACTCGCGGTGGGTGATTTCATTTGGCCCCCCATGTTTTCTGAGTAAAAAAAAAAAGCTAGGTTTGAAATGATTATGTCTTAGTCAAATATTATATCTGTTTGGGCTTCTTGCGGTCAATTTACAGTCTACAAAGTATTTGTAATTATGTTCCAGCCCCCTGACCATCCGCTCAAGAAAAGATTGGCTGAATCTAGTTGATGATCCCTGCTTTAGAGCTTCTTCAGGGGTTAGACGTTTTATATTAGCTACAGCAGCTGTCTTCCAACTCAGACACAGACATATTGCACATGAATCTTAGTCAGTAGACACCATAAAATGTAATTGTTCACTCTCTCTTTGGTCTTTCATTGTCTTTCATCAAGTTCAATAACCACCAGCCAACAGTGCATGCTCAATTCAAGCAACGTAGTGCTGTACCCAAGACAAAGGTGTAAAAGATAACCCACAGAAATGTTTTTATATGCATCAGATTAGTAAACTCCAATTAACTGGGTTGAAACCTCCACTCACTCTGAAATGTTGAATTAAAATGACAGTAATTAGGGGGGTAGCAATGGCTTTGAATATAACCGCGTAACTAAAGAGGTCAGATATCTATGGACGGGTTAGCTGACAATGTCACAAAAACGATGCACGTCCATCGATGGGGTAGAAGCCTGTGTTATGATTCTGGACCGTCAGATAGCTAGCAACAATGACAAGAAGCTGCCATGTGGGGAATAGTAGGTGGATTGTTTCAGCTTGTTGCATCTTGTTATTGACACCATGTCTTGTTTTGAGGTTTCGAGGTGGATCGTTTCAGCTCGTTGCATCTTGTTATTGATACCATGTCTTGTTTTGACGTGTTTTGACTCTTGTCACGTCTATGCGAATATGACAACAATTCGCTAGCTAGTTAACCAACAACTGTAACGATGTATTTGAGAGGCAACAAGTGCTCATTGTGCAAATGTATTTATGTTTTCAATAAAGATTTGGAGAGGAAATATAGTTTACATGTGTCCTTTGATTTTAAGCCAACCCCGCCTGTTGTGCTCCACGGTTACGCACTCATTGTTTTATTGCTTAATAACCCACCTGTCTATAGATCTAGATCTATTGGTCTATATCTATACTGTTAAAACATTCTACAAGAACAATAATTGGATTAATGCAATCATAAAATGTTAACACAAGTTCGTGAGTAGTGCTATACTGTGGGTGAATTGAAGAAACAGGTGTGTTACGCAACATTCTTCCATTGTAAATCTCACCCAATTGTTGGAGAGAAAATGACACATGAACCTGGCACAGGTCCCTGGCAGGGAAAGCTTCAGTACGGACACATTAGCTACAGCCTGCTGGGAAATAGGCTAATATGGAGGACAGGAAACCTATGGAGTGTGAGAAACATCTGTGCGGCAAAAAAAGGATGACCTCCTACTTAAAACATTCACTGGGCTTGAGTGTCAGAAACACAGAAATACCAACACAACCAGTGTCAAATGAATATTGGGATAGGGCTATGTACACTTAGAATAATAAACACACAATACAACAAGGTTACTAGGGAAGTACTTGTCACAAGTAACCTTGGTGTGTTTCAGTGTGTGTTCACATACAGTAGCCTCCTCCCAACATTCACTTTCACAGAACTCACTTCTAGATCTACTGTATAAAATCTGTCCATTACACAATCCTCCACCACTCAGGTGCGCTCTAAGGTCCCGAACACACTCCAATTGTAAACTGATGTACAACGCATTTGGCACAATGGTGATACAACCTGATAGAGTGTGTCTGAAAAACAAATGTATGGTGTCTCCACAGCGTAACAGAAAAAGTGTTGTATCATAACCGTTTTACCAAATGCATTGTAAATCAGTTGTACAATTTGAATGTGTACAGGGCCTTAACCAGCACAGCTGCATTCCTATTGACACATTATTCCTCCATCAGACTCTCCCATCAGCCACCCACAGCGCCACATACTCCACAGAGAACCTCCTGCTGGGAGCCGGCTTCAACTGAGATATCTCCCCATCCGCACACACATCTGTATGCTAAGTCACACGCCTGTTATCAAAGCCCACGGACGTGTATCTTTCCCTATTTTATTCTCACTGTCCGAGCGAGTGTCTCCTTTCATTCATGTGTCCTCTGTGATTCATACTGATGTGTTGGGGAGACGTCGGGGGACCATCGCCCCTGACGACAGGCAGTTTAATGGATACTATCTGACAGCCGACAGCAGCCTACAGTTCAGCGCATCGGCCGTGAGACCGGTTCACTCAGAGCAGAAGATAATGCAACAAGACTAGACAGTGATGAGACGTGGTGGCAGTGTGTGTGTGGGTGACTTTCACTTCCTAACTGTGATAAATTGGACTTGATTTTTTTATATATATGCCCATACAAGGCTCATATATCACAGAATAAAACATGAGGTCAAATGAATCCATACAGTAGATCAGCCTTTTTGCATATTGTCACAATTATATTCAAAATAATAGTGTTTTGTGCGCTTATACATTTTGTAAAAGACTGGCCAGCAGCTGAAATGCTGCGTAATGACATACATATGCTTTATGTGTCCTCATAGCACACTAGCTCTGTTTACTGTCTAGGATTTCACCACTGCAGTGATGTGACGGCATCAGAGAGAGAGGGGGGAGAGGGAATGAGAGAGAGAGAGAGAGAGAGAGAGAGACTGGTCAATTCACGGCCGCCTGGCATGCTTACCATTAACTAAAGTGGGATGAATGACCTGTCAAAAGTAATCCTCCCTCCTTTGCGTTTCCCAATTACCTCGCTGCCTAGGCCAGTCAGTTAGTTATCATCAGCTACACCGCTATACATTGTTGCCACACAAAAACATTTGCAAATCAAATGCGGGGGACGCTCATAGCTTATAATGAGAAACAACAAGCTTCCCAGGTGTTAATAAAAACGCAGACGCGAATCACATGAGAGAAAGTTGACAGGGGAAGAGAGGAAGCAATGAGGTCTGAGGGGTGAAGAGCAGAGAGTCTGCTGTAAACTGAGTGCACAGACTAGTGGATTTATCCTCTAAAGATGCTGAAAGACTGAGCGATAGAGAAAGATAAATAAATCCCCCCCACGGTCTTAGTACAACTGTTCGACTTTGAGTACTTTTTCGAAATCATATACTGAGAGAAGTGAATATGTTTGGTGTAATAGTCTTAGCCAGGTCGCAGTTGTAAATGAGAACTTGTTGAAAGGTGAAATAAAAATAAATTAAAAAAAATATATATGGATTTGTTTGCAATAGGTGGAGAGAGAGGGAGAATAAGAGAGAAGAGAGAGAGAGAGACGAGAAGGAATTTCCCCATAGTGTACTTGAGTGGGTCACTGGATAGGAAAAGTTACAGTGACCGTGAGTAGAATGAAACTCATAGAATCTTCATTCAATTGAATATTCTAATAGGATTATAACTCAGTTACTGCAGATCAATGTGATCTTCTTCAAACTGTTAACTTTGCTCAAAAAGCCCCAGGGAACAGTCTGTTTCCTTTCTATTGTTTCACTTGTTTATCTCTCCTCCTTAGGGTTGAAGCATCCCAAATTGAAAATGATTCAAGTGTGTTTCTTCATCATGTATAGAGGAAAAAATATCTAGTGGATCTCAGTGGGATTTGTGTGTGTGTGTGTGTGTGTGTACGTGTGTGTGTGTGTGTGTGTGTGTGTGCGTGCGTGCGTGCGTGCGTGCGTGCGTGCGTGCGTGCGTGTGTCTATCATTACTATGCAAAGGGGCAGTAGCACTGTTGAGCTCTTCAATTCGGCTTCTTATTCAATATGCCAGACAGAAGGGTGGGGTGGTGGTTCATTATGCATATTGATCCTGTGGATATTACTGCTTTTTAAGGTTTTTTGGGGGGATTCTATAAAAGGATTTAAGTTCTATGCTGTTGTTCCCCTTGATACAGGCACTTACTGTCAGTAACGCTAAATAAGAGTACTAAATGATTAAAATGTAAGTAAAGAGAGAGAGAGAGAGAGAGAGAGAGAGAGAGAGAACCTGAATGGACTACTTTCCATGAATACAGAGCAAGCACAAGGACAATTCTATCTCTCCCTCTCTATTTCTCCTCTCTCCTCATAACCCCTTCTTTCTCCCCCACTCTCTCTGCTCTCTTTCTCCATTGCGCCTCTCGTTCCACTTATCTATCCCTCGGCTTTCTGTTTCTTGTCTCAGATTGTATTTTCTCCAGTATGAGTGGTACTTCAGCATTTTCCCTTCGGTCTTCACTGCTGACCCTCTCACACCATTACGATTCGTCAGGATGTCTCCTCTGCTCCCCGACCCGCTCAGATGAAAATGTAACACCTTGACCCCTGCTCCACCCTCCCCTTGCCTCAGAACAAAGCACATCTGAGCTCCATCAAAACGTCCTTATCCTTAGGACTGTCACGCGATATGATATAAAAGCTCTAACTAACACCTGAAAAAGTAGCCTTGAACATGATGAAATAATGCTTAAATAGGTTTGATAGAATGATGGATTAGAAATTGGGTTATGAAGGAATTTAGCAAAACACTATCGAACCACATCAACTTGATCTACGGTACACCGATGAATTGTGATGTAAATGTGAAAGATGAAATCCCCTTTTTATTTAACTGCATTTTTTCCCCCACAACTAATACAATTGAAAGATATTTGAACAACTCCATCTACTACAGCAATACAATGACTTCACAGGTCTCGAGCCAAACAATAAAAAGGGGATTTAATCTTTCGCATTTACATCACAATTCATCAGTGTACCGTAGATCAAGTTGATGTGGTTCGATAGTGTTTTGCTAAATTCCTTCATAACCCGATTTCTAATCCATCATTCTATCAAACCTCTCTGGCGACGCCCCACTGGATCGAGGGGAGTTATTCTCTCATGACAGGGTTCAATGAAATCTAAGATTAAACAATTTATCTTATAATATTCTGCCATGAATATCAAACAAGGCCAATATTTATGATGAGAGAAAAGCCTACATTGCTTTTTAATTCCTCTATTCCAAATCAATGGCCTGAAATAGAGAAATGCATGGCTTATCTGCAAACACAGAATGTAATAATGGTGAACACTTTAATATCAATGAATTCAAGAGTTTTACACACATGCCTACAGTACACTGCTTGAAGCAGGGCCGGCCCTTGGTTTACTGTAAATGACATAGGTGGTCGCCTATAGGCAAGAGTTTTCCAAACTTGGTCCTAGGAACCCCTCTGGCTGCACACTTTGGTTTTTGCCCTAGCACTACACAACTAATTCAAATAATCCAAGCTGGATGACAAATTGGTTATTTGAATCAGCTGTGTAGTGCTAGGGCAAAAAACTCAACGTACACACAAGGGGGGCCCAAAGACCGAGTTTGGGAAACCCTGGCCTAGGCCCCCGACCAAATTTGTTGAAATATTTTTTGGAACTTACTGTTGAGAGTTAGAATAGTTAGAACAGTACAGGAAAAGGAAGGCCGAACACGCCCCCATTAACATCGACGGGGCTGCAGTGGAGCGGGTCCAGAGTTTCAAGTTCCTTGAACAAAATATCATGGTCCAAACACATGCCAAATAGTGTTTCCCTGCCAAAAAACAGCAAAGCACGCCCACACCATAACACCTCCTCCTCAATGCTTTACGGTGGGAAATACACATGTGGAGATCATCCGTTCACCCACACGCATCTCACAAAGACACAGTGGTCGGAACCAAAAATCTCCAATTTGGATTCCAGACCAAAGGACACATTTCCACCGGTCTAATGTCCATTGCTCATGTTTCTTGGCCCAAGCAAGTCTCTTCTTCTTATTGGTGTCCTTTAGTAGTGGTTTCTTTACAACAATTCCACCATGAAGGCCTGATGCACACAGTCTCCTCTGAACAGTTGATGTCGAGATGTGTCTGTTACTTGAACTCTGTGAAGCATTTATTTGGGCTGCAATTTCTGAGGCTGCTAACTCTAATGAACTTATCCTCTGCAGCAGAGGTAACTCTGTGTCTTACATTCCTGTCAGTCCTCAGGAGAGCCAGTTTCATCATAGCGCTTGATGGTTTTTGCGACTGCACTTGAAGAAACTTTAAGTTCTTGACATTTTCCGTATTGACTGGTCTTCATGTCTTAAAGTAATGATGGACTGTCGTTTCACTTGACTTATTTGAGCTGTTCTTGCCATAATATGGACTTAGTCTTTTACCAAATAGGGCTATCTTCTGTATACCCCCCCTACTTTGTCACAACACAACTGATTGGCTCAAACACATTAATTAAGAAGGAAAGAAATTCCACAAATGAACTTTTAACAAGGCACACCTGTTAATTGAAATGCATTCCAGGTGACTATCTCATGACGCTGGTTGAGAGAATGCCAAGAGTGTGCAAAGCTATCATCAAGGCAAAGGGTGGCTATTTGAAGAATCTCAAATATAAAATATTTGTTTAACACTTTTTTGGTTACTACATGATTCCATATGTGTTATTTTATAGTGTTGATGTCTTCACTATTATTCTACAATGTAGAAAATAGTAAAAAATAAAGAAAAACCCTTGAATGAGTAGGTGTTCTAAAATGTTTGACCGGTAGTGTATGTACAATCAATTTTCAACAACCATTTTCCATCTAGCTAGTTGGTCATCTACATGTTGCTATTAATACATGTAGTTATATGTCTGTCATATTGAGTTAACCCTGATCAATCAAATGGATAAGTGTAAGCAATTATGGTCATTCCAACTGCTCTTACAGTCGTATGAAAAAGTTTGGGCACCCCTCTGAGGCTGCATAATAATTTACTCTGTCGTCACAGAAAATGATCACAGTGGCATGCCATTCATTTTCTAATAAAAGCTGAGTACTGGGGTATTGTCCAGACAAAGATTTTTAGTGTAGCAATATTAAGTTGTATGAAATTAAATCAGATGTGAAAAATAGGCTATGCAAAAATTTGGGCACCCTTGTCATTCTGTTGATTTGAATACCTGTAACTACTTAGCACTGATTAATTGGAACACACAATTGGTTTGGTGAGCTCATTAAGCCTTGAACTTCATAGACAAGTGCATCCAATCATGACAAAAGGTATTTAAGGTGGCCAATTGCAAGTTGTTGTTCTCTTTGACTCTCCTCTGAAGAGTGGCAACATGGGGGCCTCAAAACAACTCTCAAATGACCTGAAAACAAAGATTGTTCAACATTATGGTTTAGGGGGAGGCTACAAAAAGCTATCGCAGAGATGTAAGCTGTCAGTGTCCACTGTGAGGAACGTAGTGAGGAAATGGAAGACCACAGGCACAGTTCTTGTTAAGGCCAGAAGTGGCAGGCCAAGTAAAATATCGGAGAGGCAAAGGTGAAGGATGGTGAGAACGGTCAAAAACAGCCCACAGACCACCTCCAAAGACCTACAACATCATCTTGCTGCAGATGGTGTCACTGTGCATCGTTCAACAATTCAGCGCACTTTGCACAAGGAGAAGCTGTACGGGAGAGTGATGCGGAAGAAGCCTTTTCTGCACACACGCCACAAACAGAGTCGCTTGAGGTATGGAAGACAGAAAGAGATGGAGAGAGAGTAACAGAGAAAGACAGCAGTGCAAATTTACTTCGAATTCAGAATTTCAACAACTGTTCTCATCCAACTTGTTAGCCAATCACATGTACTTACAGGGGAAGGATGGCCAGCCACACAGGAGGGTGATTTTCATTAAGGAGGAGAAGAAATATGTGCTGTCTGAGAGGCGTGCTGGCCATTTCGGAGTGAAGCGCATGATTGCCAAAATCAACCTTTGCTTTTTCAGGCGTGGGATTGTCAAGGACATGGACAGCTGGGCAAGTTAAATAACCTTTGGTTTATCAATCACATTCTATTATATATGAAATTATTGTGATTTCATTGAATGTCATATCAGAGAGCACACAATGTTTCAATTTGTCACTTTGTGCTTAAAGGTCAGTACCTAGCCTGCCAGAAATTTGAGAGGGTGAACTGTGGCGCCGGAGCCCATCAAAATTGTTTCACCATGATGGGTAAGTGTAACAATTAAAATGTTGCCCTGATAAGTTGTTTTGTAATGGTTGCTTTATTTGACCACAGCAGAGTTTAATATTATATAGTGTGTGTGTGTGTGTGCGTGCGTGTTAGTATCCTTACAAATATGAAAATCTGCATACTGTATGACACATACACAGGTAATAATAAAGTAATCTTCTCTCTTATACGTTAAATGTTAGGGGTGGATTGAGCCACAACCCAGTCCTCACTTCAGTGAGGGAGGATTAATGATCCCCAATCAGAGACAGCTGTCTAGTATTGTCTCTGACTGGGGAGAGTATTTAGCTGTCCTCCAAATCCACCTGTGTGTGGATCATTGTGTTTGTTTCTGTTTGTCTGCATGTCTGCATGTGGCAGAACTCAGTCACCGTGTTTTGGTTGTTTAGTTTCGTTTTCTCTCTCCTTCTTTATTTTTGAATGCTTCGTGAGTTCATCTCATTCATAAATAAAAAGGATGTCACTCCATCAGCGCTCCGTATATCGTCCCTTATATACGCACTGACACCGATCACTTTACCAAGTGGGTGGAAACAATACCCATTAAGGTCAGTAAAGGATTTCTGTTATCACTCAAGGTGAGACTGAACGTTGACAAAGCGTAGGAGAAACAGGAGGGGAGCTACCGGAGGAGAATCAAGAAGGAGAACAAGTGCTACGACATCCAGGTAAATGTCTTGGTTTGGAAGAAGGGCGAACGGAAGCCAAGACCTGGGGAACCTCACTGCTCTTTCGCTCCTAGCTGGGGTCACCATCCGTTAAGGTGAATATAAGATAATAACTGTTTGTATTTGCACACACAATAACCTGAAGTTTTAGTTTCCCTAACACTGATATTTTTCTCTTCATCTTCCTAGGGTTACCTCGGTGGAAGCCAAAAACCACAAAGCCCTGACTCCCTAAACTTTGGTGAAGCCCATGAGACGAAGTATGTTAAGCTTTGGTTGACATTTGAGAAAGCAAGAAATTGTACTTATGCTAAGCTTATACAAATCTCCTCTTCAATTTACCTCTCCAAATTACTTTAGGACCATCGACTGTCTGAGCCACCCAGGAGGTATCCCATCCAACAGAGTCATTGAGTTCGTATCAGTCTGATTCTCTGTGCTCTGAGTCAGAGGGGGGCCAGCTTGAGGTAGGCTATACCTTCAAAAACTGTTAAATTACATATCTTCCATTTATAACACTCCACTAATCCATCACACTTTCTCACAGTAATGTGTAACCTGTGTGTTTGCTTGTTTACGTCTCTGTCTACTACCCTGTTCCCTTGAACTCTGCTCCTGTTCGCCAGGACCTAGGGGTGGCACTTCCTCCCGCGACCGAGCCCAACCCTCACGTTCAGGAGATCAAGGAAGCGGGTAGTTTCAAGGCCAGATTGGCGATCTGGAAGAAGCGTCTGGCTCACCTCTTTCCCGAGGAGAAAAGGGAGGAAGAGCCGGAGCTCCTCACCAGGCCGGTGTCCAGTCCGGGACAGGCAGACAGGTCGATTAAACAGCTGGAGCTGTCTTCTACACTGCTGCCTAGGCTGGGCACGGCAGCCGATCTGGTTTCTAAACTCGATTCGTCTCCCGGTCGAGGGTCCAGACCGACATCTCCCGTGCCTGCTCCTCACCCCAGACCACCGGTGCACCTCCACAGTCAGGTACGGCCCATGCCTGCTCCTTGCACCACAGCTCCAGTGCGTGTGACTAGCCCGACGTCTCCAGTGCCTACTCCACGCACCAGACCACTGGTGCGCCTCCATAGCCCGGAGCCTCCAGCTACGGCTCACTGTCCTGAGCCTCCAGCGACGGTTCACAGCCCGGAGCCTACAGCGACGGCTCACTTTCCGGAGCCTACAGTGACTGTTCATAGCCCGGAGCCTCCAGCTACGGCCCACTGTCCGGAGCTTTCAGCGACTGTTCATAGCCCGGAGCCTCCAGCGACGGCTCATTGTCCGGAGCCTCCAGCGACGGCCCACGGCCCGGAGCCTCCAGCGACGGCCCGGAGCCTCCAGCGACGGCCCGGAGCCTCCAGCGACGGCCCACTGCCCGGATTCTCCATCGACGGCCCACTGCCCGGAGCCTCCATCGGCCAGCACAGCTCTGTGGCTGGAACCCTTCTCTGCGCCGGTGCCCAGGCTGGGCACGACGTTCAGTCCCGCTTTGGAGCCGGAGCTCCTCAGCGCGCCGGTGCCCAGTCTGGGGCCGGCAACTAGCCCAGCTACACGGCTGGAACTCTCCTTTGCTTCGGTGCCCAGGGTGGGCACGGCGTTCAGTCCCGCTTTGGAGCAGGAGCTCCTAAGTGTGCCGGTGCCCAGTCCGGGGCCGGCAGTCAGCCCAGCTACGTGGCTGGAATCCTCCTCTGCGCTGGTTCCCAGGCTGGGTACAGAGTGCAGTCCTGCTGTGGAGCCAGAGATCCTCAGCGCGCCGGTGCCCAGGGTTCCAGCTATGTGGCTGGAACCCTCCTCTGCATCAGTGCCCAGACTGGTCGTCGGAGCCACTCCTGCGTCAGAGCAGTCCGCTCCACCGGTACCCGGGCCGGGACCGGACGTCAGCCCCTCTCCAGGCTTGGGTGCTCCCACACTAGGGTCCAGACAGGACTTGGTGCATCGCGGGAGTACTGAGGGGGTATCCATCGCGCCGGGATCCGGACAGGACCGGGCGTGCAACGGGGAGGCAGGGAGGGAGCTACCTTCACTGCCTGCGTCACGCCCAAAGCCGGAGCCGGAGCCCCCACCAACAACCTCCCCAGTACTCCGCCCTTTCCCCCTCTTTTTTTTTTGTGTTTGGACTTTGTGTATTTTGGTTGGGGGGAAGTATAGTGGTCGGGAGCCCGCGCCTTGGGGGGGGGGGGTACTGTAAGGGCCTGACAGACTCCCACTAGAGGGAGTGGGATGGCCACAGTCAGGTCCTGACAATCACAATGGGTGTTGGGTTTGATGATCCCCAATTAGAGGCAGCTGTCTTGAGTTTTCTCTAATTGGAGATTCTATTTATGTTCATGTTTTGTCCACCTGCGCCGTGGATCAGTGTTTGTGCGTGTCTGCACTCAACATCAGCATCACGGTAGAGTACGGTCGTTGTTTTGTTTGTGACATTAGTTAAATAAAACATGTTTGCACCGTCCTCTCGCTCTGCGCTTCGTTCCCTCACCACTCACCGTGACAACAGGCAGAACCTCCCATCCACACAGCACCCACCTCATCTCTATTCCACACACCAGAATTCAGTATTTCAGTCTATGATTGCCATGTGAGTGCACAAAACATTTTTGGTGAAAATGGATGAATGACACAACTGTACCAAAAAAAATAAAAGATTCTATATTTCAATCTTAAATATTGCCAGCTTGTCTCTCTGTGAAAATCTTTCCTCTGCTAAATCTTTCCCCGGGGACCGTACATGGCAAGTGTGCTTTTCATTAGGGAACAATCGGTGTTGCAGGTGCAAACTGCTAGCGTGACTCCCCAGCTATTTCTGGTTTAGCAGTGACACATGGTACTGTGCAGACCTGAATCTCACGCACACATCCCCATAGGTGGACATCTTAAAATGGCCTGTCAGGCTCTGGTCATAGGGAAGCATTTGGCTCCTCTATTTAGCTATGGTCAGAGCCTGACCGATTTAGTATTTCCGGTTCTTTAGTATTTCAATTCTATGTGGGTTTTGTGTTGGTCCACAATTAGAGGCAGCTGCTTTGCATTGTCTCTAATTGGGGGCCATATTTAAGTTCATGTGTTTCACCTGTCTGTGTGGATCATTGTTGATGATTATGGTTTAGTGCTGTGTAGCCTACCTTTTGTTACGTTCGTGTAATCTCTTTGTTATTTTCATGCACATTGATTAAATAATGTCGCATTACTTCAGCTCTACGTCTTGGTCTGACTCTCACCACGTTCGTGACATGGCCAGATGAACAGTTTAAGGTTGATAGTGCCACCTTTCTTACTAATCTTGGCCCACTTTGAGAGCATATAATATTGCAACAGAATTATGTTTCCTTCTTATGGAAGATTTTCAACAAAAGGGTTCAATGGTTGATCCACTATAAATCAACCTGTGTTTCATAGACTGGAGCTATATAGACCCTTGAATGCATTGTAACACATACAGTACAGTACGATTTATTGTCAACTTTTTCACATAACAATTTACAACGCACGTAATTGTCCCATCTAAATCAATTTTGTGAATATTCTACTTTGGAGAGGGCTTACTGTAAATTTTGAGACAAGAGAAACAAAATATATGTAAGAGTATCAACAATACTTTGCCAGGTGAGCTGCTGGCACAAAGCATCCCCATAAAGAATTGGCTTTAGCTCCATAGTTTATCTCTGCATTCCTAGTGAGAGAGCTTTTCTGGCCACTACCCAGGGGAGTGAAATGTTATCTTGGGAGAAACCACCAAGAGAGCGCTCACCACATAAAGCTACTGTTAGGGGCAGAGGTTAAAAAGCACTGAGTGCTAACTGATAACAACCATTGCCATAACCATAAAGTCTGTATTGCGTGTTTACATCAGGTGGAATTTGCAAGGGTGCACCACAAGGGTGGTCCTTATCCCCACTGTGTTCTCCTCTTTGGTGGTTCAGCTGCTATCCTTCTGGGAAAGCAATTTATAGAATCCATTAGCTGTTACGAGACTTGCGTAAATCAAATAAAAATCTGTAAATAGTCCCCGCCCTTTGTTCTTTTTTCAAATCACGCAGCGCTCCTCCGCTATCATTTATCATCCAGAGGAAAAACAGATAAAGCTGCATGCTTATTCGCAAGTGCATTTGTAACCTACATTTCCATTACTGGTATTGATAGAATAATTGACTTTTAGAGGGGGAGATTGAAGTGGGTTGTGATGCTTGTGGGACTCCTGGCTGAAACCCATGTGTCATTCTCAGGTCGGGACTACAAAGCAATTTTCCAGCGTGCAGATCGGTGAGAAGGAATCAATAACTCACATTCCTGATTACTCTACAGAGGAAATAGAGTTTGTATTTTTTCTTCAAGAAAAATTTAGGCCTCTGGCAAGATAAATGGTATTTTCAGCGGTGAAGAAAGCGCCCTTAACTGAAAATGACTTTTCCCCATTCACTTCTTTCATTACACCTCCAAACTAACACCTCCCTGTGCTGAGTGTTGAGCTCTCACTCATTTTATTTGGTTTGTTTCTGTTCTTTCACTCTGGCCATCTCAATATCTCTACTGCAGTTGTTGTAATCTAAAGTTCTACACCTATTTCCCAGTTGGTTTCACCTTAGCTGTGAACGGCCTTCCTGTTCTGTTGTTCCTTCCTATTCCTTCCTGTTCTGTTGTTCCTTCCTGTTCTGTTGTTCCTTTGTCTACAAAAACGTTCTTTCTCATCCTGACAAATAAACCAAATGTTTTCTAGGAAATCTGAAGAGCTTCTACAAACCAATTATTTTGAATGTAATATGCAAAGGAAATGAGCAGGGATGTGGGGTTGCACAGCTTTTATACAGCAAATGAGTAAAAAAAAACTAAAAAACATTATATATTATATATACACTGTCATATTACATAAGGACACATTTCTATTTTATGAGAAGAAGGAATAGCAACCAAGGGGGAGTATCACAACACATTGAGAAAAGATTCCTGCTATCCCTTCTGGCGAAACATATCCTGATTATGTCAGTCACATACTGTATTACGAAACAACATTGGCTGAGAGCTGCAAGAGACTTGGAATCTTTCTCATCAGATGCAGGTGTGGTCAGGCATGTAACCATCGGCTCTGGAAAGAAGGTGGAGAATGTATCTGCTGAATATCACGCCAGGACTCTGACAGTTTATTACATCGGAGTAGATTAACGGAAAACTGTAGTCATCATTGTAGACTATATGATTATATTGAATTTTGTGAATCAGAGTGTATAAATGTTTATTGTGGCCTAGAGGCACATAAGCAATACTGACCTCATTATATCTGATAGAACTGCAACCTTTCCAATAGCTACTGATGGTAAGTAGCTTTAGCTAAACCTTGTATAGTACATTTAATAACACCCAATACCTCTCTATCTAAACTGGAAAATAATGCATGATTACCACACAAGTTATTGACCCAATTCATCAAACATTTGATTGAATTGATCCCTTCTTTCTGATGAAGGGCTTTGACGGCCAAAACGTCATGATTTTAACTCAAATTTGATCAATAAAGCATTAAGTTTCCAATTGTTAGCGAAAGTCGCGCCTCTTCATTGAATTGATTCCACTCACAACAATGCTGTGAAACCTATTCACACAAAATTAACCATGGATCATGTGAAACTGACACACACATAAAAAAGCTCTCCATCCCACATGCAAGAAACAGACATCACCACTTTGTTATGTCCCTGAAACCAAACCAATACAAAGATATGCACGTGTAAGCAGCATAACCAAACATGGAACAATAACTTGTGCATAAATACTTTTATAACGCTGTTGATGGTGCCAACGCTAGATTTTACAATCACCCTTCATTCATTCTGCCAGTGATTAAACGTCAAGGGCCCAGAGAAAGAAGAGAGAGAGAGTGAGAGAGAGAGAGCATGTGTGAGAGAGATGGAGAGAGAAAAAAAGAGAGTAAGGGAGAGGTGATTACTCCATGTTAATCCAGTATCAGCTTTTCGTGATTTGGAGGCTTCCCAGAACATTACTCATTATATGCTGAAAGGTCTGTTAAATGCAGATTAGAGGGTGAGAAGAGGAATGGAGGCAGGACTTAAACTTTCTCATGAAATCTGTTCCTGATACTATCTGGCCTTCAACTGGACTATCCAAGCCTATTTCGTGATGATGTCCCCACTTGTCTCCTGTGTTTTCCTGCAGCTGTGCTCCATATTTCTGGTTCTGTTTCAAGCAGACTTTAAATTGAGCTATCCCCCGTAATTCAAACGCAAAAAACTAAAGCCGTAGACTTTTATCTGTCACATATTTTCCACTAGTCATCATTTTGTGATGATTTTGCTGAATTCAAACCTGATGAGGCCACATAGAGTATTTGCCTAATAATTTCTATGTGCGTACAGTGAAAACAGTACAAGAGAATACAGACAACTTCTATAATAAGTGCACATTGGATATGTGTGAAGTCTGTTCACGTGCAACGTGTTTCACGAGTCCCAATTCCAATATATTATTTTAAATTACCCTGGTTGACTGCCTGCTCTGGTTTAGTGCACACATTTACGACCATCCTAAATCATTGTTTACATCAGCAGCAGAAAGTATTAGAAATGTATGGTCAAATGTCTGAAAGAGGCTCACACTTCAATAGACAAATCACATGCCCTCTGACATGAATCTCATCATACTAAATCTAAACCATCCCACCAACGATATCAGATACCGTACTTTATGACCTTAGCCAGGCCTAACCAGGATCGTAATGCCCAATGACCTGAGCTGACCCCATCACATGACCCGGGACTTACCGTGCCGAAGCCGGGGAAGAGGCTGACTGCTGAGGCCGTATCCAGGGGAAACGGGAACTGGAACTGCTTCATGCCCAGAGACTGCTGGACGGTGGGCAGAGCAGGACGTATCAGCGTCGGCAGGAGGCCATTTTGACATGCATTACCTTTAGAGGAGAAGCAAGAGAATGGGCCATGTTAGATGCTGTTCTCGGTTAAACAGGAGCATGATATTTTGAGCAAACTGTAAAATATCTCATAGCCTAAACCACCGAAAGTCAGACTCAAATGGGATGAAATATGAGATCACCGATATTGGTCTGCCTTGCAGATTTTTCTGCTAAATCCAGGATTGTGGTTTTCGCTGACTATGATGACCTCTATTCTAATGAAAATAAGGCCTCTAGACTGAGTCTGAACAAGTTTTAGATAAACCGAGACAATTGAGACAAATACAGTATTATGTTAATTGGATAATGGGAATGCCATGTCAGCCTTATCCAGTTGTATTTGACTCTTTAATAAAAAGCTCATAAGCACTGTTTAAAGCTGCAATCAATACATGTAACTTTTTGGGTGACCTGCCAAATTCACATAGAAATGTAAGTTATAAATCTCTCATTCTTATTGAAAGCAAGTCTAAGAAGCGGTAGATATGTTCTATATGCTCTATTTTCATGTTTCCGGTTCTTAAGTTTGTTTTTGTGTCTTTTACTTTCGGTTTTGTACACCAGCTTCAAACAGCTGAAAATACAATATGTTTGGTTATGGAAAATATATTTCACAGTGGTTTAGATGGTACAATGATACTCTAAACTATATTTGCTTGTTTGGTTAGATAAACTGAAATTAGGCTAACTATTAGAATTTTAGCAACTAGGAAATGGCGGAGCGATTTCTGCATAGTGATTTTTAAGAGAGAAATGTCCTAATGCTGAAACCATCCTCCGAATTACAAATGTGAAATGAGTGCACCAGATCCAGACAGATCTATAACTAAGTAGATTCAATAGCAAGGGGCGCAAAACTCCCTGGAAAAAACAAAGTAAATACTTTTACTGTCATCTACATAAGAGACGCCAGAGCGGGATTTATAAGGCATTATTTACAACCAGCAGAGCCTTACTTCAACAACGGGGGATTAGAGACCCCAGCTTTCCAAAACATTAGGAATTAAAGAAAGCCATTCCGTACCCATTAATTAGAACCAGGGATGACTTTTACTGACTTTTACCGCAGCATATTTAACAACATGAAGAACTCGGAGCCAGCATGACTAAAAGCGCAGATACCATATCAAAACACCGGCTAGAGACAAATAAAAACTAAGTTCGCCACATTCAAGTCCCCAGGCTATGGTAAGAGTGAATAAAAAGAAACAGTTGTAAAAAAGAAAGAGGGAGAGAGAGGGAAAACCAGTTTTTTTTCCCTCCGCTCGGAGGAGCGCTGCCATCTGTTGGAAACCAGCACATGCCGTTGCTCATGTGGAGACACATCCCAGTTCTCCTCTAACAAAGCATGTCCTTCTGCAGCCATCATCCCTGCAGGATCCTCCACTGACATGTTGCCTGACGTCACCCTGGAAACACGCTGCCGACAAGCCAGATTGCAGAGCAGAAATGTAACGTGCAGTCAAAACAACCTATTCAAACAAGCAGAACTGTACTCTCTATGGCTGGTGTTGAGGAGTGAGCTACAGTATCCAATGGGCGGTGTTTCAAATATAAATGTGTCCATGGAAAAAAGGAAGGAATATTGTGATGGAATTGTTATACAGTACATGTTTGCACTTCAACATCTCAGCTCTACTGAATGACAAAAAGCGAACAAATCACATAGGTCAATATTCTAGCCAATCTTTTAGTCTCCCCTAACAGAGTGCAGTAACTCAAAAAACAATTTCCCTATTTCCGGATGGCGTACTGAGACAAGACTCTTTAACCTCACGGGTTCATTTTCACTTCCTCCGTTCGGAAGGATAACAAAGCAATACTGATCTCCCAACATGCCCGAACACACAAGGAGACATTCCATCTTTTAACATTGCCTTGTGTAAGGATAGTGTTTCAACTCCCTGACCTGAACGTTATATTGGCTTGTGGCTCATTGTAGTATTAAGAGTGGAGCTTGTAGGCTAGAGTATAGTAAGTCCTCTCTCTAGGTATGAGACTCTCTAACTGTGTATAGTACATTCTTGGAAAAAATTGTTCTTCAGCTGTCCCCATAGGAGAACCCTTTTGGGTTCCAGGTAGAACCCTCTCTGAAAAGGATCCTACATTGAACCCCAAAATGGGTTCTACCTGGATCCAAAGGGTTCTCCTATGGGGAGTGTGTAATTGTGTTTTCATGTGGTGTGTTTTGAAACATGTGTAAAATCGATGTGTGTGCTACTAGTAAATGCATGTAAGTGTGTCCTCTTAAGTTTGTTTAATTAGTATTGCAGATAGCCCCTTATCGGCCCTCTTAAAATTGTTTTTATCTGGGACTAAAACCCTGCGGCAGTGTGTCGAGCGAGAGTAAAGATGTCTGGAGGACACAGACTAACGTGAATAATTAATTATCTTCCACTGCTCTCTCCCACCTCTGCCTCTCCTGGTCCTGATCCCGACTTCTCACCGATAAGATCTGTCCAAAGGGTCAAGATTCCACACAGCCGGAAAACTGCTGTCATGGAGTATAGAATCTACGAAGCAACTATCTACTATTTCACGGAGCAAATATAAATCCAATTATTGGGAAATATGAGTTCAACTGCATGTCAAAATCATTAATATCCTGATGATGTTTATTCAGATGTGTTTCACAGCATTGTGTTCTCAGGGGCTGTCTGATGGTATTCCATGACCCTTCCATTACCCTTCAATCACTGTAATTAAGATGCAGGGGTTACAGTGCTTTTACCCCATTAACAAAAACAACAAAGCATGTCTTTATTAGGTAAATCCCCGCCCTATCTCAGCTCACTGGTCACTATAGCAACACCCACCCGTAGCATGCGCTCCAGCAGGTATATCTCACTGGTCACCCCCAAAGCCAACACCTCCTTTGGCCGCCATTCCTTCCAGTTCTCTGCTGCCAATGACTGGAACGAATTGCAAAAATCATTGAAGCTAGATTTTCCTATCTCCCTCAATAACTTTAAGCATCAGCTGTCAAAGCTGCTTATCGATCATAGCCCTTCTGTAAATAGCCCACACTACTACCTCATCCCCATATTTATTTTTGTTATTTTCACAAATCTTGCACTCCAGTATCTCTATTTGCACATCATAATTTGCACATCCTTCATTCCTGTGTTAATGATGATAATCTGTAATTTATTGGTCTATTTATTGTCCTACCTCCTAACCTTACTGCATTTTGCACTACATTTTGCACTCTGTATATAGATTTTCTATTGTGTTTTTGACTATGTTTGTTTACTGTGTAACTCTGTGTTGTTTTTGTCGCACTGCTTTGCTTTGTCTTGGCCAGCTCGCAGTTGCAAATGAGAACTTGTTCTCAACTGACCTACCTGGTTAAATAAAGGTGAAATAAAATTTTTTAGAAACATTAAAACCTCTTATTAATCAATAACATTTGAAGATTGGTCAGTTAGAAACAGATGTACAGCTTTCTAAATTATGTCAGTGTACCCCTAGGCTACATGTTTGTATCCATTTCACTAAGCTCTCCACTGCATTGCTTACAGTTTACATTTAGCTCCAGGCTCAGACTAGTATAGCCTAGCTAACACTAGAACCCCACCCTCCCAATGTAACTCACTCTGTTGTCATGACTTTCGCGGTGTAACCTCTAATAAAAACAGCTGTCTCAGAGTTTGATCCAACAATCACTTCCCCTGTGCTCTGTAATCTGAGGTTAACCAAAGAGACGTTTACGTGCTCTTAAACTCCAACCGCGAGGCCAGATACACCAGATACTTGCTCTGGGCCTCCAACTCAAAACTAATCCTTTGTATGATTACAGCTCACACTTAGAGACATTACTCCTGTTGAGATACTGGCGTTTTATTGGCCTTTTTCATCCATTTGGACTCAGTTCATGAAGGGAGTTATTTGCATAGGGGGCATTGCCCCTCTTGATTTTTGATTATTTTTTCATAGGAATTTGTAGAAGTATTATGTGACATGAGAATTGATATTATTCAAAATGTGTATTCAAAAAGTTTTTAACAAAAAACATCTGTGAGGAAAACCACAAACTTGCATTTTCCATTTTATCATTGACACAACATTTATCTTTGTTTATAGTCTAACATGCAAATGATATAAATGTCTTCATCCACAAATGCTTAAGCAACGGACATTCTCCACAACCAAAACCTAATGACCTTATGCATTGATGACATTAGCACAAAAAAAAAATTATAATATACTTTTTATTATTTTATTCACAATGCACTTAACAAAAGTCACAAAATAATGTTTCCCCACCCTATCACTAGGACTACCCATATCTCCAGGTGGGTCTGTGTGTTGGCTAAAGCTGATGAGTCACGAGGCTGAGCCAAAACCAGGGAGGTGACTCCACAGACCAAGGACACCAGACCAGTCACGTCCCCACTATATCAACACTCCTTGCACTTCAATGTACACAGAGGGCTAATGTCAAGAGTATGCATGTCAGTAAAGGAGAGTATGACTACATCAATTCTTGTTTTTGTGAGAAATATTATTGTGTAGATTCCAAATTCTCTGTATAATCAACTTACATATACTGACATACTTACTCCACCAGACATGCCACCAGGAGTCTCTTCACCGTCCCCAAATTCAGAAAGAATTCAAGGCAACACACAGTATTATATAGTCATGATCGCAAACAAATAAAACAACACCACACATCACTTTTTTTTTTCTGCTCTATTGTTCTTATTTTAAATGTCTGTAGTTCAGTCCTTGACCTGTTCTTTTCTATTAATATTCGGTATTATGTCATGTTTTATGTTTAGAGTGGACCCCAGGAAGAGTAGCTGCTACTTCAGCAACAGCTAATGGGGATACGAATAAAATACAACCAAAAAATACTCCTGTGGATGAACACCTGCCAGGCAACCAACACTCACAGGTCTCTGAGAGCTAATACATCACTACACCTGACACACATCCTACATCATAACCTAAAGGACACATTAACAGTCTGCTCACAATGTCACCTGGCTCCAAAACAAAAACTCTCTGTAACACTTCACTTAAAGCCTTCAGGTATATTGCATTATAATGCAGTTATAATGCATTATACGACATTATACGTCATGAGCATGATGTATAATGAACCCCTTATAATGTCAGAATCTCACTCTATAAGATCCCACAAATAAATAAAGACAGTGCCCTTTCACGAAGCCTTGCTGCAGAAGAATCAGTGTAATCATTCTTCTAACGTGAGAATGTAAGCCAACGATGTGAAGAGCACTTGAAGAGGAAGCACTCCTGCTTTAAGTCCGCCTAAGCCTCTCATCAAACACTAATGGAAGAAGTCACATTATTTTATTTCTCGGACTATTCTACACATCATATCAAGTGGCTCTCAAAGCTGACCTGAGCTAGCTTTGTCCTTCTTTGAATTCCTTCGCTATAAACACATCCGCGAGAGTCTATAAAACATGTGAGATGAAATCCAAACCTTGGACTTTCAACCCCACACATGGATCTAGTCTGGCAGAATGGATAATGTCTAGGGGGGTAGACACGGGGCGTAGGGCTTATCCGACCATGTCAAGTCTAGTAAGTGTGGATCTTCACACTTTCCTTCCTTTTACGTTAACCAAACCATCCGCTCCATCTCTGAAGAGAACGTATGTACTGCTAATGCCACACACACACAAACACACGCACACACACCAACTCACCGAAAAACATGCTGCTCTCCATGGTCCCTTAGACATGGGGGTCTGTATGTCCTCTCGGATGCCCTGCCAGCGTGTGTGTGTGTGTGTCCATGGGCAGCAGCCTGGGCATGTCTCACACAGTCTTTATGTGTGTTTGTGTGAGTGTGTGTGTGCAGTGCTGGAGTCCGTCTCTCTATCTGCGTGTCGTCTCTGCAGCCGTTACTGTGCTCAGCGTCCTTCCCCTCCTTCGTCTCTCTCTCTCTCTCTCTCTCTCTCTCTCTCGTCTTGCTGGTTCTGCCTGTCTCTCCTTCTCCTGTACACTCTCCTCTCTACTCTACTTGAGTGCTGGCCCCTCTGCGTGCTTCTTTTCTCTCCAAGGTGTCTATCTACATTTTCCAGCTACAGCTTCTCTTCTGATCTATTGCCTCTCTCTCTCTCTCTCTCCCTCTCTCTCTCTCTCTCTCTCTCTCTCTCTACCTTTCTCTCTCTATCCATGCTTTCTCTCACTCTCTCTCTCTATCCATGCTTTCTCTCACTCTCTCTCTCTATCCATGCTTTTTCTCACTCTCTCTCTCCCTCCATGCTCTACCTCTCTCTCTCTATCCATGCTTTCTCTCACTCTCACTCTCTCTCTCCATGCTCTCTCTCTCTCTCTCTCTCTCTCTCTCTCTCTCTCTCTCTCTCTCTCTCTCTCTCTCTCTCTCTCTCTCTCTCTCTCTCTCTCTCTCTTCTGACTCCTGGAGCTGGGCTGATATCAGTGCTGTGCTGTTGGTGTGAGCTCCACTGCTCTTCTCCGTCTCTTTCTGGTGGCTCCTCAGGAAAAACACAACACAACACAACACAACACTGAACAGCACCAGGCACAGGGACAGTGTGTGTGTGTGTGTTTGTGTTTGTGTGTGTGTGTGTGTGTGTGTGTGTGTGTGTGTGTGTGTGTGTGTGTGTGTGTGTGTGTGTGTGTGTGTGTGTGTGTGTGTGTGTGTGTGTGTCAGCATCCACCCACTTAACCTCCACCGCCCTTGGCTCTGCTTTCACACAATCACTTTGATTGGTTCACTGTAATGCCTCTGAAGGTCAGACAGCAGCACTGACCAAATCCAAAGCCTGGCCACTGCTATCGACTACAAATGAGATAGTCCTGATCAGAGCGATGTCTGTCTACACACCCCGAGATAGCCAGCCAAGCCTTTAGTGACATCATAACTGTCTCCTCAAGACCCCAAAAGAAATCAATGTTCTCAAGTGTTGCAATTTCTCTCCTCCTATCCCCTCAGGCTCTGCTATGGCGGCCATCTCGCATCGCACAGATGTTTTCAATTAATCCTAAATTCCCATTCTGTCTCGCCCAACCCCCGAGCCCACTTCCAGTAAATACGTTTATTCCATATCTGAAACGGCAGTCTCTCCTTCTCTCCGCGTCTCTCTCTGTCTCTCTCCTTCACTGGCGGTGGCTGTGGTGTTTTTTAACCTTGACTCGCAGGTGTCAGTGGCGGGGTGGTGCATTATTTGTCACCATGAATGGCGGTTAAAGCAGCAACGCAGCCCAGAGGAGCACCACTGCACCACATGCAAGTGCAGCCTGGGCTACTTTATTAATCTTGCTGTCACTTCCATGACACTTTTCATTAGTTATGGGGCTATCTGATCAACAGGCAGACTCCCTGGCTCATCAAAGCCTTTAAACTGCTATCTGGGAGAGGGAGGCTGAGGAGGGGAAAGAGCCAGGAGAGATGGAAAGACCCACATGAAAAACAGTTTACTATAGAATACTACAGTACGTACTAAAGAATTCTATAGTAAACTGTAGTAAGTATACTGTAGAATACTATACTACACACTGTAGTATCCCTCGATCATGTGTAGTGCTTACTATAGAATGTAAAACACTGTAGTAAATACTTTTTTGCATATACCCTGCCCATTCCTCTCCCCCATATTACAATTTGTGCCACCAATAAGTGAGAAACCTACATGCCAAGTATACAATATTATTGTGTTCCCTACAGTTTATAGGAAAGAGCAGAAGCTCTGAACTATCCGTTCAGAACCAAGTCCTACCTACTTTACTACTACCTAGGTTATGGAACATTTGTTCTTTTAGTATTTCTCCAGTAGGTTTCCTAAAAGCGAAAGCCTCCCCTTCTATGTCAAAGATAATAAAACAAAAACACTAAGTAAATACTGCAGTAATGTCCGCAAAAACACTACAGTTCATTATTATTTAGCAGACACAACTTATCCAGAGTGACTTACAGGAGCTGGTTAAATGCCTTGCTCAAGGGCACATGGTTAATGGTCCAACACTCGTAACCGCTAGGCTACCTCCAATCCACAAATAAATACTGCGAATACTACAGTAAAGTCAGCAAAAAGGCGGATGGTTCGGTTCTCGGTATATTTATTATGACAAAGAGCAGGTTGAGGGCAGGCAGAGGTTCGTAGTCCAAGGCAGAGTCAAAAATGGACAGAGCGGCAAGCAGGCTCAGGGTCAGGGTCAGGCAGAAAGGTCGGAACCGGGAAGACTAGAAAACAAGAACTAGAGAGAAGGTAACACACGGAAAACAAGCTGGGACGACTTGACGAGACGAGGCGAACTGGCAACAGACAAACAGAAAACGCAGGTATAAATACACAGGGGATAATGGGGAATAATAGGAGAAACCTGGAGGGGGTGGAGACAAGCACAAGACAGGTGAAACAGATCAGGGTGTGACAACTATAGTATTTATACCATATTATAAACTGGTGGGTTGAGCCCTGAATGCTGATTGGCTGAAAGCCGTGTTATATCAGACCAAATACCATGGGTATGACAAAATCATACTTTTTACTGGTCTAATTATGTTGGTAACCAGTTAATAAAAGCAATAAGGCATCTTGGGTGTTTGTGGTGTATGGCCAATATACCACACCTCCTCGGGCCTTATTGCTTAAGTATGCTATTGTATTTTGTTTATGTGGAGAGGAAGAGAGAGAGAGCAAGAGTGAAAGGGAAAGCGAGAGCTGAAAGGGGCATTGTGATTCGATGCAGGTGTCGTGATCTTAAAACAACTTACATATAGATGTGTGTTGGGGGGTGACAGAGTTGCATAAAGACTATGGTTTCATGGAACAGTGGCCAGTGTCACCTTCAGTACCGCCATGCTTTCGATCACTCACTCAGGCCCCTTTTACTGCAAAGTGAAACGCCTGGTGAACAGTGAACATAAACATTTTGACAGTGGTGATAAAAGTATTCAAATGTCATACTTGAGTAAAAGAAAAGATACCTTCATAGAAAATGACTCAAGTAAAAGTGAAAGTCACCCAGTAAAATTCTACTTGAGTAAAAGTCAAAAAGTATTTGGATTTTAATATACTTAAGTATAAAAAGCAAATGTAATTGCTAAAATACAGTTACATTTCAAATGTCTTGTTTTTTATTTTCATTTACGGATAGCCAGGGCACACTCCAACACTCAGACATCATTTGCAAACGAAGCATTTGTATTTAGTGAGTTCGCCAGATCAGAGGCAGTAGAGATGACCAGGAATGTTCTCTTGATAAGTGTGGAATTGGACCATTTTCCTGGCCTGCTAAGAATTCAAAGTGTAATGAGTACTCTTGGGTGTCAGGGAAAATGCATGGAGTAAAAAGTATATTATTTTCTTTAAGAATGTAGTGAAGTAAAAGTAAAAGTTGTCAAAAATATAAATAGTAAAGTAAAGTACAGATACCCCAAAAAACTACTTAAGTAGTACTTTAAAGTATTTTTACTTAAGTGCTTTACACCACTGCATTTTGATAAACAAATTGAATAACTGAATAAACCCATCAGAGAGAAATGCCCTTCAGGCAGGTAATTCTGGTTCTGTCCTTTATTAGGCCATCCTGTTAGGTATTCAAGCCCTAGTCTCAAACCCCAAATTCTCTCAGAAAACAATGTATGCAAGGCAGCATGTGAATATTAATAGACGTTGTCTATACTGGCAAACTTTGTGTAATGCAAGATTTTGTAATATACTGTTGGAACTGTGTTGTGGGTACAGAGTAGAACTGTCATGACAACCGTAGAGGAAGTAGAAACAGTACTAGGTCAAACACTTTCTCTTTTACTTGTTTGGGATTCAGAACAAGAACATGAGTCATTCGAAGACAGAAAATATCATAACCACAGCATTGGAAACTTACCACCATCGGCCATGTTAACGTAACCACACGCTTGGTAAATAAACTACGTATTACACTGATGATAGTTGACAGTTACAGAGAGATAACGAAATGAAACGTTACATGCAAACGGTACCACGTCAAAAGCGAGTTGTGTGTAATCCCTCCATGTGTGAGGACGGCGATTTGGCCCGCTGCCCTCCTGCAGTACGTTCTGGGAGTAAAACTTGGGTTCCCACCATTTCCTCAGCATGTGTTTTACATCATCAGGTCAATAGCGTACAGCACGGAGATACCATTCATACCTAGAGGGTAGAGCACTTGCAAAGTAGCATTTGTAACCACCTACAAACATGCAGAAACACCTTCTACCCTTTATGCTCTATATTTTCTATTTGAGTCTCAGCCAAGCCCAACAGTGGTATGAGGCCATTTAAAGAAAAATGGCGCACAACACGTTTCAAAAAATGTTCTAATCATATTTTAGCAATCTGCTTCAGTTGAAGTTATCATCCAGTGTTTTTTTCTAAGTTTCTCAGCAGTGAGGAACAAAGCAACCACATCACAGTCCCATCCTCTGCACCATGTTTGTGTACTATAGCTCTGTACCAAGTGGGGTGATTTGAAGCGCATCACTTTGTTAGGATACATACCCTGATGGGCATAGTTAGATGGGGAAGTACCCTCATCCACCCACTCTACACTTTATCTGTGAACATCACAGAGCCAACAGAACATAGGCAAGACAGGCTGCGGCATTCAAACCAATTCCAGATTATTTAATGTTCTCTCTCTCTCTCTCTGTCCCCCTCTTTCTTTCTTGATTTCCCCTTTTCCCTCTCTCCTTTTACAGCTTGTAAGAGGAGCATTTGGAAGGAAAGGAGGAGTATTGATCTCCAGAGAACAGAGAATTACTGCAGTCTAACACACAAATTGGTGACAAGAGCTTATCATGCCACTAAAAACAATATTCCCTCAGACAAATGTTTACCACTACAAATAGATCTGACTGGTTTGAATCCAATGAAAACGTTATAAATAGAGAGAGAAATGGAAATGAATAGACAATGGGGGTGATGTTGTCAAGGGAATACACACAAGGGAAAGACAGAACATATTAAGATACAGCGCATTCGGAAAGTAATCAGACCTTCCCTTTTTCCACATTTTGTTACGTTATAGCTTTATTCTAAAATGGATTAAATAAAAATAAATGTATCATCAATCTACACACAATACCCTATAATGACAAAGAGAAAAACGTTTTTTAGAAATGTTAGCTAATTTATTTAAATACTGAAATACCTCATTTACATAAGTATTCAGACAATTTGCTGTGAGACTCGAAACTGAGCTCAGGTGCATCCTGTTTCCATTGATCATCCTTGAGATGTTTCTAAAACTTGATTGGAATCCACCTGTGGTAAATTCTATTGATTGGACTTGATTTGGAAAGGCACACACCTGTCTATATAAGGTCCCACAGTTGACAGTGCATGTCAGAGCAAAAACCAAGCCATGAGGTCGAAGAAATTGTCCGTACAGCTCCGAGACAGGATTGTGTCGAGAAACAGATCTGGGGAAATGTACCAAAAAATGTCTGCAGCATTGAAGGTCCCCAAGAACACAGTAGCCTCCATCCTTCTTAATTGGAAGAAGGTTGGAACCACCAAGACTCTGCCTTAAAGCTGGCCGCCTGGCCAAACTGTGCAATTGGGGGAGAAGGACCTTGGTCAGGGAGGTGACCAAGAACCTGATGGTCACTCTGACAGAGCTCCAGAGTTCCTCTTTGGAGATGAGATAACCTTCCAGAAGGACAACCATCTTTGCAGCACTCCACCAAGCAGGCCTTTATGGTAGAGTGGCCAGATGGAAGCCACATCAGTAAAAGGCACATAACAGTCGACTTGGAGTTTGCCAAAAGGCACCTAAAGGACTCTCAGACCATGAGAAACAAGATTCTCTGGTCTGATGAAACCAACATTGAACTATTTGGCCTGAATGCCAAGCGTCATGTCTGGAAGAAACCTGCCACCATCCCTACGGTGAAGCATGGTGGTGGCAGCATTATGCTGTGGTGATGTTTTTCAGCAGCAAGGACTGGGAAACTAGTCAGGATTGAGGGAAAGATGAACGGAGCAAAGTACAGAGAGATCCTTGATGAAAACCTGCTCCAGGACCTCAAACTGGGGCGAAGGTTCACCTTCCAACAGGACAACGACCCTAAGCACACAGCCAAGACAACGCAGGAGTGGCTCTGAATGTCCTTGAGTGGCCCAGCCAGAGCCCGGACTTGAACCCGATCAAACATCTCTGGAGAGACCTGAAAATAGCTGTGCAGCGACACTCCCCATCCAACCTGACAGAGCATGAGAGGATCTGCAGAGAAGAATGGTGTACAGGTGTGCCAAGCTTGTAGCGTCATACCCAAGAAATCATACCCAAGAAGACTCGAGGCTGTAATCACTGCCATAGGTGCTTCAACAAAGTACTGAGCAAAGGGTCTGAATACTTATTTAAATGTGATATTTCAGTTTATCTTTTTATACATTTGCAAAAATGTCTAAAAGCCTGTATTTGCGTTGTCATTGTGGGGTATTGTGTGTAGATTGATGAGGGGAAAAAAACAATTTAATCCGTTTTAGAATAAGACTGTAATGAAACAGAATTTGGAAAAAGTCCAGGGTTCTGAATACTTTCCGAATGCACTGTATGTTGAAATGGCTATGGCTATATCTATTATACATATGTAGCCTTGGACCATTATGTGTATTGCTCTATTCAATTACCTGCGATTGCATATGTGTGGCTTTTCTCTACTTTTGCATTTTATTTATACTGAATGTTATCAGATCTTCAACCAAAACCTAACCACCTTAAGTTGCAATGACTCCAACCAAATGCTTCCTGTAGTTGTTGATCAGTCTCTCACATCGCTGTAGAGGAATATTTGCCCACTCTTGCATATAGAACTGCTGTAACTCAGCATTTGGGGGTTTTGAAGCATGAACTGTTCGTTTCAAGTCCTGCCACAGCACCTCAATTGGGATTGTCTGGACTTTAACTAGACCATTACCAAACTTAAAATGTGTTGCTTTTTAGTGACTGGCCATCCATCTGTGGCACAACCAGTTATTGAGTGTAAGGGGGCAATGCATTTTCACACAGGGGAATTGGGTGTTGCATAATTTAAAAGTATCCATTTTTGTTGTTGTTTGTAAAGGTTCCCTTTATCTAATATTAGGTTTTGCATGAAGATCTGCATATGCAAAAATAGAGAAAATCAGAAAGGGGGCAAATACTTTTTCACGGCACAGTACAACACTATACAGAGTTATGAAGTCACTCCATGTCAGGAGAAACATGTCAAAACAATACATCTTACATATTGTTATTCCGTATTAACATGGGAATCAAACATCCAGAGGATGTGATCTCTGAAAACAGGCCTTTCAAACTCATTTCATATCGTCTTAGCTTCATCTGTCAGCTCTTTCACTCCTGGACTACCAGGGGAACGTACTTCTCCCCTCTCCCCCTGACATTGGATGAGAAAAAGCAACGGTTCTGAACTTTTAGCCGAGCCAAACTCGACATGAGAGGTTCCAAGCTTTAACAACTGCTAATTGGATACTGATGTGGACTTGACATCGTCTGATTCCAGCCAGTTGTGAGCTCTTGTTAAAACCCACGCAAATCTAGGGCAGAGAGAACGGCCTAAAGTACATGGTGTGGAAGATGGCTTTGCTATCTAAACATTGACTTTATGAGGACCAGAAAAAGTAAACAGGGATAAACTGGGTGGAAGTTAGTAACGTTCGAAATGTTGGGTAGAAACAGAAACTAAACAAAAAACACTGACACATATCATTACATTACTCAGAATAAGTACCACAAACAGGACAAATTGGTTGGATGGGTCCTGTGTGTGGTTGCCCATGATGAATTATGATTGGCTAGGGTTGCAGCCAATCACTTGATCATGGTTATCAGTTGCGTTCTGCTGCAATGGAGAACAGTGGTATGTCATTTGTCACACACACTGATTACAGTTTTATGGCTGCTTATAGCATAAACTATGTCATTCTCATGACAGTGTCAAATGACACTGACAGTCGCTTCATGAAGGACACTTCAGGGAAAGTGTCTTACAAGAAAATGCTCCCTCCTTAACTGATTGGATCTCATCTCAACATCTATTTTTCTCTATTACGGCTGACACAGCCAGACCTTAATTGCTGCTGACATGAGTGGGGCGTTTTAGCTGCTATGAATCACAGAGGTAGTGGGGTGACAGACAGACGGCGTCTCGGTGCTAAAGCCGATCTGAGCTGTGGGGGTTATCGATTGACAGGCTCCTCAACTCACCAAGCTTTCAGGACGCCGGGTCAATATGGATTTGATTTGCGTCACACAGAAATGAGTTGGATCTTAGCTTGAATGTACAAATGTATTCTGAGAAGGTTGCTGAGTGTGCAGGCAAGTAATTAAAGAGACATTGTGGATTTGATCAGCAGAACCTAACCAAGCCTGAGTTATCTGGCTTCTCCTCCAGGGAACACTTCTTTACACTTTTCCTCCCATCAGAAACCAGAGCTAACAGTCATAGAATCAAGTCGTTGATTCCAGTTTTGCTTACTCATGAAAAACTGTGATGTGAGTAGGACAATCGATCTCCATCTTGAATCCCTCACTGTTAGTATTTCTCCATAACACGGCTTAGCTGAGGGAAGTACAAAACTAAAGGATTCAGTCTCTCCAGTAAAGCACTTTATTGATGACATCCAATTTTGGTAGCCCGATACAAATGTTCTATGATGGTCCGTAAAGGTTGCTATTGTAAAATATGTGATACAATGGTTGTTGTGCTTATTTAATCCATTGTAATCATTCCTGAATTTGAGTGCTACAAAAGAAAAATCTCCAATGTAGAAGTAATGCAACACCTCAATATTATACCATATTTGGCTAACCCGATGACATCAGTGCAACATTCAATCATGAGGTAATTTACAGTGGCAAGAAAAAGTATGTGAACCTTTTGGAACTACCTGGATTTCTGCATAAACTGGAGTAGTTTTGGACCATTCCTCTTTACAAAACTGTTTCAGTTCAGCAATATTCTTGGGATGTCTGGTGTGAACTGCTCTCTTGAGGTCATGCCACAGCATCTCAATTGGGTTGAGGTCAGGACTCTGACTGGGCCACTCCAGAACGGGTATTTTCTTCTGTTCAAGCCATTGTGTTATTGATTTACTTCTGTGTTTTGGGTCGTTGTCCATTTGCATCACCCAACTTCTGTTGAGCTTCAATTGGTTGACAGATAGCCTTACATTATCCTGCAAAATGTCTTGATAAACTTGGGAATTAATTTTTCTGTCGATGATAGCAAGCTGTCCCGGCCCTGAGGCAGCAAAGCAGCCCCAAACCATGATACTTCCTCCACCATAATTTACAGTTGGGATGAGATTTTGATGTTGGTATGCTGTACCTTTTTTTCTCCACACATAGAGTTGTGTGTTCCTTCCAAACAACTCAACTTTAGTTTAATCTGTCCACAGGATATTTTGCCAGAGTAGAAACAGTGATGAACTTTCTCCATTTATAGACAATTTGGACTGATGAACATCAAGGTTTTAGAGATACTTTGTAACTGTCACGACCCCTGTTCCCTGAGTCTGTTTTTGTTGTCTGTCTTGTTTTGTTGATTTGTCACTCTGCACTCTGCTCACCTCTTCCTCCACTCACCTGGGATACGGATTCGAACTATTACGCCACACATATCACCTACCTGCCCACCTGCCTGGATACTCAGTCACCAGCTCACAAACCAGCTTCCAATTCAACCCCATCCTCATCAACATTTCTCTATTATTATTTCTTCAATAAATATCACAAAATATACTTATGTTGTCCGGTCTGCTTTTGGGTTCCTACCACAAACCCTAACAGTAACCCTTTGCAGCTTTATGCAAGTCAACAATTCGTAATCTTAGGTCTTCTGCGATCTCTTTTGTTCGAGGCATGGTTCACATCAGGCAATGCACCTTGTGAATAGCAAACTCAAATTTTGTAAGTGTTTTTTATAGGGCAGGGCAGCTCTAACCAACATCTCCAATCTCGTCTCATTGATTGGACTCCAGGTTAAGTGACTCCTGACTCCAATGAGCTTTTGGAGAAGTCATTAGCATAGGGGTTCACATACTTTTTCCAACCTACACTGTGAATGTTAAAATTATGTATTCAATATAGACAAGACAAATACAATAATTTGTGTGTTATTAGTTTAAGCACACTGTGTTTGTCTATTTTTGTGACTTATATGAAGATCAGATCAAATTTTATGACCAATTTATGCAGAAATCCAGGTAATTCCAAAGGGTTCACATACTTTTTCTTGCAACTGTATATCCTTACAAAGGATGAGTTCTGAAGAAATCTCATTACCTCTATAGTCACATCCCATAGCTGCACGGCTCATCACTAAATGTGTTAAACCGTTAATATTTTATTCATAGATAGCGTGAACATACATTAGCTATTTCAATCCAGTGTGAGTGCACATAATTTAACTCAGAATGAATTTGTTCTGACATGTCCAGGTATTGGCATGAATTTATTCATAACATTATTATACACGATACAGACCAAACACGAACATCCCCTGGAAAACAGCTATTCTTCTACCCCTCCTTATACAATCCATTGGGTACTGTAGTTATATCATTTTCAATGTGGACCTCGTCCCATTAAATTCGACACAATATATAACTCAATAAAATACATAACCTCGAGGTTATTAACCGTTTTCGAACCGCTATCGTCCAGCCTATAATGCTCGGAAAGAATGTGCACCTTGTCATCGAGTGACATGTAAATCCTAATACATTTGCCGGCCCGCCAAGGCACTGCAAGATAAATGGACGCATCCTCCCCCAGCCTCTGTCAAGGTTAGTGAGGAAAGATGCACTTTATTAGATATTAAAACCAATTTTCCATCGCCAACTCGATCAACAAGATATCTGTGTGGAAACATCGTGATGTGTCTTCCCTGGCAGGGTGAAGGAGGATAGCGCAGGGCAGGAGAATCATGGAATCTGTGAGGGTGCGTGATCGGCGGTGAACCGGGACCAACAGTTGAGCAATGGCAGCAGACAGAGTGGGCCGCCCGGTTACCCTTGAGCTGGCCAAACATGAGCGCTGGGCTGTTTGTAAGGCGGACACACAGATCACAATGCTGTAATTACCAGTCAGGGAGCTGAATGGAGGAGAGCTTGTAGTCGACACTGACTTGACCGTCGTTGAGTAATGCCAAAGGGTTGCAAACAAATAAATTCCACATCAGACGGAGGAGAGTGGAGTAGGAAAACATTAGTCTACAGTGCACCACAAAATAAGAAAAAAACGTAACTGCAAATATTACCAACCACGCTATAAAAAACTACTCTTTGGGCCCAACCGAAAATGTTTTGTGTCAACTGTGTTGTGTCAATATGATTCAACACCAACTATTATATTTGATTGTTAACAACCCTAAACTTTAAGTTGCAACCTACTTCTTTTAACACTGAATTTCCCCCTTTGATAAAACCTAAAATTAACATAAATACAAACTAATCACTGTCACCCTAGCAGAAGACAAAGGGAGGAAGAATGGAGGGAGAAGAAAAGAGAAATAGTAGAGAAAAAAGAAGACAGGCAGACAGAGCAGAAAGCTAAAGGAGGAATGCAAAGAAAATGGAAATGGAAGGAGTGAGACGATTGGAAGAGTGGAAGGCAAAGGGAGTGAGACTAACAGAGAGAGAGAGAGAGATTATCACAGTGATGAGAGAGAGAGAGAGAGAGAGAGAGAGAGAGAGAGAGAGAGAGAGAGAGAGAGAGAGAGAGATTAACACAGTGATGAGAGAGAGAGAGAGAGAGAGAGAGAGAGAGAGAGAGAGAGAGAGAGAGATTAACACCCGTTATGAGAGAGAGAGAGAGAGAGAGAGAGAGAGAGAGAGAGAGAGAGAGAGAGAGAGAGAGAGAGATTAACACAGTGATGAGAGAGCAAGAGAGAGAGAGAGAGAGAGAGAGAGAGAGAGAGAGAGAGAGAGAGAGATTAACACAGTGATGAGAGAGAGAGAGAGAGAGAGAGAGAGAGAGAGAGAGAGAGAGATTAACACAGTGATGAGAGAGAGAGAGATTAACACAGTGATGAGAGAGAGAGAGAGAGAGAGAGAGAGAGAGAGAGAGAGAGAGAGATATTAACACAGTGATGAGAGAGAGAGAGATTAACACATTGATGAGAAAGAGAGAAAGAGAGAGGGGTGGGGGGGGGGGTGGTCTTGCTGTAGATATTGAACGCTCTCAGAACACAGACCTTTCTGCTTTGATGAGATCTGCACTTACCAGCAGGCCAATGAGACATCATCTAATTTCATCCACTTCAACTTGATGAACCCAGCATTTCCTTGAGCACTTATCTAACTCAGTGACATACACTATGCAGTGTTGCTCAACTTCAGTATCTTCAAACATCCCACCAGCATCCAGAACTCAATATGATGTATGTCTCCCAGTTGATTGCCTCTATGGTTGATTCCCTCAACTTTCCTGACTACAGGAAGCAGTGCATAACAAGACCATCGCTACCTCAATGTTGACTCTGTGACTTCCATCCAATGAATACACAAACAGAAATCTGATATATACCTAAGTATTACATATCAAATCAAATCAAATGTTATTTGTCACATGCGCCGAATACAACGTGTAGACCTTACAGTGAAATGCTTACCTACAAGCCCTTAAACAATAAGGCTTTAATAATAATAATAATTGAAAAATAGAAAGTAAAAGTAACAGCATTGGTAAAATAACAATAGCGAGGCTATATACAGGGGTACCGGTACAGAGTCAATGTGCGGGGGCACCGGTTAGTCGAGATAATTGAGGTAATATGTACACATATAGATAGATAGATAGATAGATAGATAGATAGATAGATAGATAGATAGATAGATAGATAGATAGATAGATAGATAGATAGATAGATAGATAGATAGATAGATAGATAGATAGATAGATAGATAGATAGATAGATAGATAGATAGATAGATAGATAGATAGATAGATAGATAGATAGATAGATAGATAGATAGATAGATAGATAGATAGATAGATAGATAGATAGATAGATAGATAGATAGATAGATAGATAGATAGATAGATAGATAGATAGATAGATAGATAGATAGATAGATAGATAGATAGATAGATAGATAGATAGATAGATAGATAGATAGATAGATAGATAGATAGATAGATAGATAGATAGATAGATAGATAGATAGATAGATAGATAGATAGATAGATAGATAGATAGATAGATAGATAGATAGATAGGTACTTTATTGATATGATATGTATCGATTGCCGTGCTCACACCACACCTAACAAATGTGAACTGACACCAGCAAAGGTATTTCATCAGCGGGGAATATGGAAAACTGAATCTATGAGAATCAAAGTTAAAAGGTGGTTATTTTTCTATTGGACCAAAGAGACTGACAACCGTATAAAGTTAAATAAAACCCCATTAAGGAACGAAACTTTTTTTTTTCAATTTTCGTCAAAAATTACATACCCAAATCTAACTGCCTGTAGCTCAGGACCTGAAGCAAGGATATGCATATTCTTGATACTATTTGAAAAGAAGTTTGTCTAAATGTGAAATTAATGTAGGAGAATATAACACATTAGATCTGGTAAAAGATAATACAAAGAAAAAAACATATGTTTTTTTTGTCACATCATCATTGAAATGCAAGAGAAAGGACATAATATTACTTAGGAGTCCAGGTGCAATTTAGATTTTGGCCACTAGATGGAAGCAGTGTATGTGCAAAGTTTTAGACATATCCAATGAACCATTCCATTACTGTTCAAAATGTTGTATCAAGTCTGCCCAAATCTGCCTATTGGTTTATTGATACATTTTCAAGTAGAAAACTATGCACTCTCCTCAAACAATAGCATGGTATTATTTCACTGTAATAGCTACTGTAAATTAGAGTTAGATTAACAAGAATTTAAGCTTTCTGGCCATATAAGATATGTCTATGTCCTGTGAAATGTACTTGTTACTTAAAACGTCATGCTAATCACATTAGCACACGTTAGCTCAAGCGTCCCGAGGCCGGGACACGATCCTTTAGAGGTTAAAGTGGAACTGACAGCATTTAAGCAACATGAAATCTTATTAAAATCTGTTCAAATACAGTGCATTCGGAAAGTATTCAGACCCCTTCACTTTTTCCACATTGTGTTATGTGACAGCCTTATTCTAAAATGTATTAAATCGTTTTTTCCCTCATCAATCTACACACAATATCCCATAATGACAAAGCAAAAACAGTGTTTTTTTTAGCAAATAATTTTACAAAATCAAATCTGAAATATCAAATTTACATAAGTATTCAGACCCTTTCCTCAGTACTTTGGCAGCGATTATAGCCTTGAGTCTTCTTGGGTATGACGCTACAAGATGTATTTGGCAAGTTTCTCGCATTCTTCTCTGCAGATCCTCTCAATTTCTGTCAGGTTGGATGGGAAGCGTTGCTGCACAGCTATTTTCAGGTCTCTCCAGAGATGTTTGATCGTATTCAAGTCCGGGCTTTGGCTGGGCCACTAAAGGACAATCAGAGACTTGTCCCGAAGCCACTCTGTCAGAGTGACCATCGGGTTCTTGGTCACCTCCCTGACCAAGGCCCTTCTCCCCCGATTGCTTAGTCTTGGTGGTTCCAAACTACTTCCATTTAAGAATGATGGAGGCCACTGTGTTCTTGGGGACCTTCAATGCTGCAGACATTTTTTGGTACCCTTCCCCAGATCTGTGACTCGACACAATCCTGTTTCGGTTTTTGCTCAGACATGCACTGTCAACTGTGGGACCTGTGGGACTGTGAGTGTGCTTTTCCAAATCATGTCCAATCAATTGAATTTACAACATATGGACTCCAATGAAGTTGTAGAAACATCTCAAGGATGATCAATGGAAACAAGATGCACCTGAGCTCAATTTTGAGTCTCATAGCAATGGGTCTTTATACTTACAGCGGGTGAAATAAGTATTGAACACGTCACAATTTTTCTCAGTAAATATATTTCCAAAGGTGCTATTGACATGAAACTTTCACCAGATGTTGGTAACAACCCAAGTAATCCATACATACAAAGAAACCAAAACAAATAAGTTCAGAAATTAAGTTATGTGTAATAATGTGAAATGACACAGGGAAAAAGTATTGAACACATGAAGAAAGGGAGGTGAAAAAAGGCATGGAAAGCCAAGACAACAGCTGAAAACTATCAGTAATTAAAAAGCAATCCAGCCCCCTGTCAGTGCAAATTAATATCAGCTGGTTCAGTCCCAACTGATGGCCTACAAAAAGGTCTCATTGCCAAGGTGTCACACAAGACACATCTCATGATGGGTAAAAGCAAAGAGCTGTCTCAAGACCTTCGCAACCTAATTGTTGCAAAACATAATGATGACATTGGTTATAGGCGCATTTCTAAGCTTCTGAATGTTCCAGTGAGCACTGTTGGGGCCATAATACGGAAGTGGAAAGACAATCATTTCACCATAAATTTGCCTCGACCAGGTGCTCCTCGCAAGATTTCTGACAGAGGAGTGAAAATAATAATCAGAAGAGTTGTCCAAGAGCCAAGGACCACTTGTGGAGAGCTTCAAAAAGACCTGCAATTAGCAGGTACTGTTGTCTCAAAGAAAACAGTAAGTAATGCACTCCACTGCCATGGCCTGTATGCACGCTCACCACGCAAGACTCCATTGCTGGAAAAAAAGCATGTTGAAGCTCGTTTAAAGTTTGCTGCACAACATTTGGAAAAGCCAGTGAAATACTGGGGAGAATATAGTGTGGTCAGATGAGAGCAAAATTGAACTGTTTGGATGTCATAATACACACCATGTTTGGAGGAGAAATGGCACTGCATATCACCCTACAAACACCAGCAAATGGTACTGGCAAACTTCTCATAATTGAAGGAAGGATGAATGGGCAAATTTACTGAGACATTCTTGACAAAAATCTGCTGCCATCTACCAGGATGATGAAGATGAAACGAGGGTGGACATTTCAGCAAGACAATGATCCCAAACACACAGCCAAGGAAACTCTCAATTGGTTTCAAAGAAAGAAAATAAAGCTGCTAGAATGGCCCAGCCAATCGCCTGACTTAAATCCCATTGAAGCTGTCATTACCAACAAAGGCTTTTGTACAAAGTATTAAATAAATATCAGTAAGTGTGTTCAATACTTTTTCCCTGTGTCATTTCACATTATTACACATAACTTTCTGAACTTATTTGTTTTGGTATGTATGGATTACTTTAGACCAAAAAGCTCTTTTTTTGTCTCATCAGACCACATGACCTTCTCCCATTCCTCCTCTGGATCATCCAGATGGTCATTGGCAAACTTCAGACGGGCCTGGACATGCGCTGGCTTGAGCAGGGGGACCTTGCGTGCGCTGCGGGATTTTAATCCATGACGGCGTAGTGTGTTACTAATGGTTTTCTTTGAGACTGTTGTCCCAGCTCTCTTCAGGTCATTGACCAGGTCCTGCAGTGTAGTTCTGGGCTGATCCCTCACCTTCCTCATGATCATTGATGCCCCACGAGGTGAGATCTTGCATGGTGCCCCAGACCAAGGGAGATTGACCGTCATCTTGAACTTCTTCCATTTTCTAATAATTGCGCCAACAGTTGTTGCCTTCTCACCAAGCTGCTTGCCTATTGTCCTGTAGCCCATCCCAGCCTTGTGCAGGTCTACAATTTTATCCCTGATGTCCTTACACAGCTCTCTGGTCTTGGCCATTGTGGAGAGGTTGGAGTCTGTTTTATTGAGTGTGTGGACAGGTGTCTTTTATACAGGTAACGAGTTCAAACAGGTGCAGTTAATACAGGTAATGAGTGGAGAACAGGAGGGCTTCTTAAAGAAAAACTAACAGGTCTGTGAGAGCCGGAATTCATACTGGTTGGTAGGTGATCAAATACTTATGTCATGCAATAAAATGCAAATTAATTATTAAAAAATCATACAATGTGATTTTCTGGATTTTTGGAGGAGTGGGCCAAATCTCCATCCAGGATCTGGATGGAGGAGTGGGCCAAATCCCTGCTGCAGTGTGTGCAAACCTGGTCAAGAACTACAGGAAACGTATGATCTCTGTAATTGCAAACAAAGGTTTCTGTACCAAATATTAAGTTCTGCTTTTCTGATGTATCAAATACTTATGTCATGCAATAAAATGCAAATTAATTACTTAAAAATCATACAATGTGATTTTCTGTATTTTTGTTTTAGATTCCGTCTCTCACAGTTGAAGTGTACCTATGATAAAAATTACAGACCTCTACATGCTTTGTAAGTAGGAAAACCTGCAAAATCGGCAGTGTATCAAATACTTGTTCTCCCCACTGTATGTGATATCAACAGAGAGTTATATTTTCTGGGTCATTTAAGTATTGACTGGCTTTCATCAAGCTGCCCACTCAAGAAAAAGCTTAAAACTGTAACCAGTGCCTGCAACCTGGTTCAGGTTATCAGTCAACCTACCAGAGTAGTTACAAACAGCACAGGAATTAAATCATCAACATGTATTGATCACATCTTTACTAATGCTGCAGAAATTAGCTTAAAAGCAGTATCCAGATCCATCGGACGTAGTGATCACAATATAGTAGCCATCTCTAGGAAAACCAAAGTTCCAAAGGCTGGGCCTAATATAGTGTATAAGAGGTCATACAATAAGTTTAATAATAATTCCTATGTTATTTGTTGGTGCGTGGCATGGTGACATTGCTTATTCCACTTACTAATAAGCATGCACCCATTAAGAAACTGTCTGTAAAAACAGTTAAATCCCTGTGGCTTGATGAGGAATTAAAAAATTGTATGGTTGAGAGGGATGAGACAAAATGAATGGCAAATACGTCTGGCTGCACAAACGATTGGCAAACATATTGCAAATTGAGAAATCATGTGACTAAACTGAATAAAAAGAAGATGAAATTACACTATGAAACAAAGATAAATGACATAAAGAATGATAGTTAAAAGCTTTGGAGCACCTTTAATGAAATTTGGGGGAAAAACGCAAACTCAGCTCCATCATTCATTGAATGAGATTGCTCATCAATTTAAGCCTACTAGAAAGTGTGTGCCCCCAGGCCTGGAGGGAAGCATAGTAAAGCCCCCTTTACTGGCTCAAATAGCCGACCGATCAGCCTGTAACCAACCCTTAGTAAACTTTTGGAAAATGTTATGTTTGACCAGATACAATGCTATTTTACAGTAAACAAAGTGACAACAGACTTTCAGCACGCTTATAGGGAAAGACATGCAACAAACACAGCACTTACACAAATTACTGCTATATTGTGGATAAAGAGTTGCCTGTTTAACAGAACACAGAGGGTGTTCTTTAATGGAAGCCACTCCATCATAATCCAGGTAGGATCAGGAATTCACCAGGGCAGCTGTCTATGCCCCTTACCTTTTTCAATCTTTACTAAAAACATGCCACTGGCTTTGAGTAAAGTCAGTGTGCCTATGTATATGGATGACTCATCACTATACAAGTCAGCTACTACAGTGACTGAAATGACTGCAACACTTAGCAAAGAGCTGAAGTTAGTTTCAGAATTGGTCGCAAGGAATAGATTTGTCCTAAATATTTCCAAAACTAAAAGCATTGTATTTGGGACAAGTCATTCACTAAACCCTAAACCTCAACTACATCTCGTAATGAATAATGTGGAAATTGAGCATGTTGGATTGTAGACTGTCATGGTCAAAACATATTGATACAGTAGCTAAGATGGGGAGAAGTCTGTCCATAATAAAGTGCTGCTCTATCTTCTTAACAGCACTATCAACAAGGCAGGTCCTACAGGCCATAGTTTTGTCGCACCTGGACTAATGTTCAGTCGTGTGGTCAGGTGCCACAAAAAGGGATTTAGGAAAATTGCAATTGGCTCAGAACAGGGCAGCACAGCTGGCCTTTGGATGTACACAGAGAGCTGACATTAATAATATGCATGTCAATCTCTCCTGGCTCAAAGTGGAGGAGAGATAGACTTCCATCACTACTTGTATTTATGAGAGGTATTGACATAAAGCACCGAGCTGTCTGTTTGAACTACTGGCTCATAGCTTGGACACCCATACACACCCCATAAGACATTCCCCAAGAGGTCTTTTCACAGTCCCCAAGTCCAAAACAGACTATGGGAGGCACACAGTACTACATAGAGCCATGACTACATGGAACTCTATTCCACATCAAGTAACTGATGCAAGCAGTAAAATTAGATTTAAAAAAAGATACAAATACACCTTATGGAACAGCGGCGACTGTGAAGCAACACAAACATTGGCACAGACACATGCATACACACACACACGATAACATACGCACTATACACACACGCGTACACATGGATTGTGTATTGTAGATATGTGGTAGTGGTGAAGTAGGGGCCTGAGGGCACACAGTGTGTTGAAATAAAACAAAATAAAATTGTATTTGTCACATGCGCCGAATACAACAGGTGTAGACCTTACAGTGAAATGCTTACTTACAAGCCCTAACCAACAATGCAGTTTTTAAGTAAAATAAGTGTTAGATAAACATAGAAAAGTAAAGAAATAAAAGCAGTAAAATAACAGTAAAAACAATAGTAGCGAGGCTATATACAGGTGGTACCGGTACAGAGTCATATATACAGGTGGTACCGGTACGGTTAGTTGGGCTAATTGAGGCAATATGTACATGTAGCTATAGTTAAAGTGACTATACATAGATAATAAAAAGAGAGTAGTAGCAGCGTAAAAGAGGGGGGCGGGGGCACAATGCAAATAGTCCGGGGAGCCATTTGATTACCTCTTCAGGAGTCTTATGGCTTGGGTGTAGAAGCCTTTTGGACCTAGACTTGGCACTCCGGTACCGCTTGTCATGCTGTAGCAGAGAGAGCAGTCTATGACTAGGGTGGCTGGAGTATTTGACCATTTTTGGGGCCTTCCTCTGACACCGCCTGGTATAGAGGTCCTGGGTGGCTAGGAAGCTTGGCCCCAGTGATGTACTGGGCCATACCATTACTTGCGGTCGGAGGCTGAGCAGTTGCCATACCAGGCAGTGATGCAACCAGTCAGGATGCTCTCGATGTTGCAGCTGTAGAACTTTTTGAGGATCTGTGGACCCATGCCAAATCTTTTCAGTCTCCTGAGGGGGAATAGTCTTTGTTGTTCCCTCTCTACGACTGTCTTGGTGTGTTTGGACCATGATAGTTTGTAGGTGATGTGGACACCAAGGAACTTAAAGCTCTCAACCTGCTCCACTACAGCCCCGTCGATGAGAATGGGGTCGTGCTAGGTCCTCCTATTCCTGTAGTCCACAATCATCTCTTTTGTCTTGATCACGTTGAGGGAGAGGTTGTTATCCTGGCACCACACGGCCAGGTCTCTGACCTCCTCCCTATAGGCTGTCTCGTCGTTGTCGGTGATCAGGCCTACTACAGTTGTGTTGTCTGCAAACTTAATGTTGGTGTTGGAGTCGTGCCTGGCCATGCAGTCATGGGTGAACAGGGAGTACAGGAGGGGACTGAGCACGCAACCCTGAGGGGCCCCAGTGTTGAGGATCAGTGTGGCAAATGTGTTGTTACCTACCCTTACCACCTGGGGACGTCCCGTCAGGAAGTCCAGGATCCAGTTGCAGAGGGAGGTGTTTAGTCCCAGGGTCCTTAGCTTAGTGATGAGCTTTGAGAGCACTATCGTGTTGAATGCTGAGCTGTAGTCAATGAATAGCATTCTCACGTAGGTGTTCCATTTGACCAGCTGGGAAAGGGCAGTGTGGAGTGCAATAGAGATTGCATCATCTGTGGATCTGTTGGAGCGGTATGCAAATTGGAGTGGGTCTAGGGTTTCTGGGATAATGGTGTTGATGTGAGCCATGACCAGCCTTTCAAAGCACTTCATGGCTACAGACGTGAGTGCTACGGGTCGGTAGTCAATTAGGCAGGTTACCTTAGTGTTCTTGGGCACAGGGACTATGGTGGTCTGCTTGAAACAAGTTGGTATTACAGACTCAATCAGGGACAGGTTGAAAATGTCAGTGAAGACACTTGCCAGTTGGTCAGCGCATGCTCTGAGAAAATGTCCTGGTAATCGGTCTGGCCCTGTGGCCTTGTGAATGTTGACCTGTTTAAAGATCTTACTCATTTCGGCTACGGAGGGCCACACAGTCGTCCGGAACAGCTGATGCTCTCATGCATGCCTCAGTGTTGCTTGCCTCGAAGCGAGAATAGAAGTGATTTAGCTCGTCTGGTAGGCTCATGTCACTAGGCAGCTCGCGGTTGTGAAAATCTGGGAATGTATTGTAATGTTATTACAATTGTATAACTGCCTAAATTTTGCTAGACACCAGGAAAGGGGGGATCCATAGTAAATATAAATACCTGTGTAGCCACCGAAAAAACTATACGAGAGGAAAAAGTCAGTCAGTCACCCACTCCTCCAATGACATTACATCCTCCTAGCAGTTAGCTAGCTATCTAGCTAACGTTAGGCTCTGTGTTTTTAGCTTGCTACATAAATAGAAACGCTAACATATTAGCACATTATGACTGACTTGTGATCAAATAAAATTGTATTGGTCACATACATGTGTTTAGCAGATGTTATTGCAGGTGTAGCAAAATGCTTGTGCTTCTAGCTCCGACAGTGCAGTAATATGTAACAAGTAATATCTAACAACAAATGGAGGCACCAAACAATGTACCAGGCCAGTTGTTGATTTACAACCTGATATAAATAGTTTTGGGACTACCAACAAATGTACTGGTGAATTATATTAATCATGCATTGAATTGCATCCATTTATTCTGCCAACAATGCCTTAGTGTACGTCATGGAATGATGAGTCAAATATAATCCTTTTTTTTAAACCTCTTATAAAGTTGGTTTTGTAGCATAAACTGTGAATTTGATATTTTACTGATATTATGATTGTCTGTTTGTTTCATGTCTGCAATGTAGTTCAAACGCTTCCAGTTCCTCTTTAAGATTTTAACTGATTTTGAAATGTCTTATGTCTTAAAGGTCATCAGTGGAACAGTGCATTTGGCTTCAAAGTATTTTGGAATCCTGCCATTCTCAGGGCCTGACTCAGTTCTGGGAAAACAAGTGCAATACTACACTTTCCTGATACTTGTAATACAATCTCAGAGTGGCATTGTCATTATACACAGTGGTTCACCTGCCATGCTTGTGCTATCCCTCCTGCATTATACTGCATCTGATGCTCTAATGAAATACTGGGTAACACTTAAAAACTTCAAGTGGAACTGACACCGTTTTAATTACTATGCAGATATGAAACAAAAACAGACAACCATAATATCAGTAAAAAATATAAAATTCCCAGTTTATACTACAAAACCAATTTTATACAAGGTTTTAAAAATAGGTTATATTTGACCAAAAATTCCATGACGTAAAGTAACATGCTGACTAGACCGGGCACGGGCTTGCGTCTGCGTGTGCCATCTCGAGCATGTTGCTTTTGTCCACCCACACCAGACGCGATCAGGACACGCAGGTTGAAATATCAAAACGAACTCTGAACCAACTATATTAATTTGGGGACAGGTCGAAACACATTAAACATTCATGGACATTTAGGTAGCTAGCTTGCTGTTGCTAGCTAATTTGTCCTGGGATATAAACATTGGGTTCTTATTTTACCTGAAATGAACAAGGTCCTTTTTTCTGGACCTTTGTAGAATTTTGACTCACTTTGAGTCACACAAAATATTGTGTTCTCTACTCCGACAACTAATCCACAGATAAAAGGGGAAACCTAGTTAGTTTCTAGTAATCTATAAATCACCCACATGTGTATATGCTCCTAAAAAACAATGAGGAGATGGGAGAGGTGGGACTTGCAGCGCGTCAATCATCAAAAAAATAAGCAAGTTCTATTTTAGTACCTGGCTACACAGACGCTTGTTGACGAGTGTGAGCAGTTTGGATGAAATGATTGAATAACATGTACAGTGGGGAGAACAAGTATTTGATACACTGCTAATTTTGCAGGTTTTCCTACTTACAAAGCATGTAGAGGTCTGTAATTTTTATCATAGGTACACTTCAACTGTGAGAGACGGAATCTAAAACAAAAATACAGAAAATCACATTGTATGATTTTTAAATAATTAATTTGCATTTTATTGCATGACATAAGTATTTGATCACCTACCAACCAGTAAGAATTCCGTCTCTCACAGACCTGTTAGTTTTTCTTTAAGAAGCCCTCCTGTTCTCCACTCATTACCTGTTTGAACTCGTTACCTGTATAAAAGACACCTGTCCACACACTCAATCAAACAGACTCCAACCTCTCCACAATGGCCAAGACCAGAGAGCTGTGTAAGGACATCAGGGATAAAATTGTAGACCTGCACAAGGCTGGGATGGGCTACAGGACAATAGGCAAGCAGCTTGGTGAGAAGGCAACAACTGTTGGCGCAATTATTAGAAAATGGAAGAAGTTCAAGATGACGGTCAATCTCCCTCGGTCTGGGGCACCATGCAAGATCTCACCTCGTGGGGCATCAATGATCATGAGGAAGGTGAGGGATCAGCCCAGAACTACACGGCAGGACCTGGTCAATGACCTGAAGAGAGCTGGGACCACAGTCTCAAAGAAAACCATTAGTAACACACTACGCCGTCATGGATTAAAATCCCGCAGCGCACGCAAGGTCCCCCTGCTCAAGCCAGCGCATGTCCAGGCCCGTCTGAAGTTTGCCAATGACCATCTGGATGATCCAGAGGAGGAATGGGAGAAGGTCATGTGGTCTGATGAGACAAAAATAGAGCTAAGGGGGACAGGACGACTGCACCGTATTGAGGGGAGGATGGATGGGGCCATGTATCGCGAGATCTTGGCCAACAACCTCCTTCCCTCAGTAAGAGCATTGAAGATGGGTCGTGGCTGGGTCTTCCAGCATGACAACGACCCGAAACACACAGCCAGGGCAACTAAGGAGTGGATCCGTAAGAAGCATCTCAAGGTCCTGGAGTGGCCTAGCCAGTCTCCAGACCTGAACCCAATAGAAAATCTTTGGAGGGAGCTGAAAGTCCGTATTGCCCAGCGACAGCCCCGAAACCTGAAGGATCTGGATGGAGGAGTGGGCCAAATCCCTGCTGCAGTGTGTGCAAACCTGGTCAAGAACTACAGGAAACGTATGATCTCTGTAATTGCAAACAAAGGTTTCTGTACCAAATATTAAGTTCTGCTTTTCTGATGTATCAAATACTTATGTCATGCAATAAAATGCAAATTAATTACTTAAAAATCATACAATGTGATTTTCTGTATTTTAGATTCCGTCACTCACAGTTGAAGAGTACCTATGATACAAATTACAGACTTCTACATGCTTTGTAAGTGGGAAAACCTGCAAAATCGGCAGTGTATCAAATACTTGTTCTCCCCACTGTATATTTAAATGTATTTTGCAACGCTCGCACACGCGGAAGGTGTGGTCAGCATGTAAGGCATTGTTGGCCTATTTATGTAGCTACACAGAGCCTAACGTTAACTAGCTAGCTGCTGGGAGGATGTCATGTCATTGGACAAGTGGGTGAGTGGCCCACTTTTTCCCCCATATCGTTAGTTTTTCGGTGGCTACAGCTAGAGATGCAGGTGTCATTTGGTTAGATAGCAAGAAATGTGAATCACTTTCTAGTTAGCTATGCTGAACTTGAACAACTGTTATCCACAGTTAGCAAATATCTTAGTTGTCAATCAAATGTATTTGGCATCAATCAAATGGGAGGGCATTTGATTGAAAGAAACAATTTTAAGATCTATCTACAGTTTATCTACTGTTCCCTTGTTAGGGCAAAAATATTTTAATGAGTCTTCATGTTGCTAAAACGCTGTCAGTTCCAGACCTGCTTATAATGCTATTACTTGTTATAAGCATGTATGAGCCTTTACAAGGTTTTATTGTAGGGATTATAATGTGTTATGATGACTCCCTGATCCTTTCCACAGATTTCATTTAAAGACAAGCTCTGCAACTTTGGTGACTACTAACATCCCGCTTTGGGCTGGACGGGTCAATGTGTATGTAGTTCATACATGCAATCTATGAGCAGAATTACTGTATTACCTCAACTACCTCAAAAATCCCTAGTTTGAAAGTGTCTGTTTTCTGGAAGCTGTGCTGCGCCATTTTCCCTACATTTTTTCCCACGTGGGCCAGCCCCCTAACAATTCAAGTTCTAGCCAATGAGCGTCATACCCTCACCATTTGAATGACAGCTAGCAACATGCACCCACAGCAGAGTGAGAGAGAGAACAATGACGGGGTGCATATATCTGCACATATGTGACGTAGTATGCAATTTTCAGGGACCACTTTTGGCTCGTGAGTGCTACTTTCAAGACTACTGGATATAAATTATACAAACGTACCAGAGAATCGCTTTAATGTTACTAATGTTCTTTTGGGGAAAGATGCCGCAAAGATGACAGGCAAGTAATGAACTTAACCTATAATTTCCCTTGCAACGCTCCATAACTAAGCCACAAAGGATTGACTGGGGTTGAATACCCAACCACACATCAATTTAGGATGCTTCATATATAATCCTTTTTCGCTGGCTGGCTGATAAAACATTAAGCAGACAAGATTTCATCTATAATTAGATAATGATTTATTTAATATGTATGAGGACTGCGATTTTAAAAGTGTAGTTTGACATAATTTTGTACTTCCTAAATGAAAGGGTATGCTTTGTGTCTGAGGAACATGGCCTTTAAAAAACCACTTGACATAATAATAACTTAAGGCAACATCTGACGTTAAATAGATATTCATAACTGGTTAGTGGTTATTCATTATACATGCATCTGGATTGCAAAACCCCTGAAAATGAAAACTACAAAAAATCATGTTTCCACAAACTTGCCTTCCCATTACCGCTCTGTTGTTTTGGGTCGGCATATTGAAGCTTGGACAACTTTGGCTTTATCCAATTTGAAAGAAAAAACTGAGGGGGGAAGGAAACAGCAGGCTACTTTTGCTGGACTAACGGCAACTTTGGCACTGATTGAAGGGCTGTATTGCCCCAGATGAGGCGTATATTGAAAGCACAATACAATAGCAGACAGCACAATCCACTACAGGGCTTCTAGAATTTTATTTGCCTCAGATGCAGTGGAGCACACAGAGATTCAATACACCATGTTCCTTCCTAGGGTTGGAAACTGCTTGGCCGTCATTCATTAGTTCTCCTTCACCGCAGCAATTATGTTTCAGCACCTTAAATGTTTTCTGTGTGCTTTCAACTTTATTCCCAATTACACCAAATTAAGACCAATGAATGTCTAATTTCAGAAGACATCTAAGGTTTATGGCAATCCTGTAACACAAGTGGTATATTTGAATTATAAATTTATAACCAATGTCAAGTAGCTTTACTCCAGTAAATCAGAGTGGAAATAGTCCTAAATATCTCTCAGGAAAAGTAATTACTTTTCCCTTGTGATTGTACATTCCAGACATGTCTGATTGCTGTATCATGAGTCAAGACAACAGTCTCTCTTTGATGACATCAGCAAGATAAGGGCACTTTTTTCAAAGACCCGGTTGTCTTGTGACTGAGACTTCTAACTTAATCCATCATCCAAAGTGCACAGCACTCCTGATAACAACAAGCCTGCTCAGCCAGTCAGCACAAACCTATTAAAGTCTAAAAAAGCCAATTACTGTAACATAGAGTACTAGCCACCACTGTAAATCAACGGACTGGATGAAGGTATTACTTCTTAGGTAACTTAATGCAGGTTCCTCGCTCATTCCCCCTACCAGAGCAATAATACCTTCATCCAGTCCGTTGTAACAATAATGATAATCCGTGTGGCTTTGTTCTGTGCAATTTGCAGCCTCCTAATTTCACTTGCTGATGCATTTCCCCAGACCACAGAACAGTAGTTCACCTGAATCCCAATCAATGCTTGGGCTGTTTGCTTAAGAATCTTTCCCAGTAAATATTTAGCTATCCTATCATGTTAAGCAGTTGTCTAGCTGCACCCCTAGTAGTTTGATTTTTGCCACTCCCTCATTGATTTAGGTGGACTGTTTCTTGTCAGTTAGATATGACTGTACCCAATTCAATGCTTCCTCCTTCAACCCTTAATGCAATACTTTTGTCCAAATTATTTCATGATCCACTAAATCAAATGCTGCACTAAAATAAAAAAATAGTACACCCACAAACCTGCCATTATCCATAGCATTAGGCCACTGGTCAGCCATGTCAACCAATGCCATGGTAGTGGAATGGTTTTTGCGATAAGCATGCTGATTGGCTGTGATCAGATCATTCTTTTCCATATACTCCCATATTTGTCTACTTAAAATACCCTCCAATATCGTACTGAGTGAAAGGAGTAGACTAATTGGTTGACTATTGGCAGGAGTAATGGGTTCTTTGCTGTCTTTTGGGATTGGACAAAGTTTAGTATGATCAGGTGGAATACTTTTAAATTGTGTTTGCTAATACAGAACTAGTAAAGGCCAAGTGCACCCACCAAAAAATTTTAGTCATTAATATTTGTATTTTATTCCGATCTTTCAAGGGTGCTGCAGCACCCCTACTATGACTCAAGATACCACTCGCCAGTGAAAACAGATGTCAAACAAAAAGGATTGCCTTTCGTCACATTATTGGCAAACCTCTTTCATTTACATTTGATCCCTATTCTTGGTCTAAGAACAGTCTACAAATACACAATAAAGCCTCTCATAAAGTCGGCCTGGTGTTGAATAGAGGAAGTGTGTATACAATCGGGACTCATACTGTGGCTGAGTTGGGAATTTTCCCAAAGCCGAAGGAGATTGCATGTTCGAGAATAAGAGGAAAGACGGGTGACTTTATTTCCTGTTTTTGTAACCCTCACTCAATTCAACAAAGCTTGCCTAAAGTGACAGTTCCGTTGACAGCGCTGGTGAAACATTGAACTGGACATTGAAAACACATCACAACAAGAGCTGAAAGAAACTCCTACTCTGCTGTCCTTTTTGATGACGTCATTGAAATGCTGCAATTGTAAAATAAAAAGTTGTAAGTCAGTACCGTATTGGTACAGCTCGAGGGGATTGCAATTGTTTAAAAGAGAGTATTGGCAAGGTCCACCTGCTTCTTATTTTCTGGATACAAATGATGCCAAAACGTTGCTGGAAAAAAGCCGGAAAAGGGTAAACTCAAATAGATGGATGCAATCCCCATCGCTCTCCTTCTCTCTCCGTATCCCTGGGGTTAGACTGTCTACCAGTTGAATTCCAGCAGACTTGAGCCGGGGGTTATTTGTCATCCCTCATTTCTCCTTTGATCCCGCTGCAAATATCTGCTCTCCAAAGCACTGTCTATTCAACCATTCCCATCAGCCTTTTGTAATTAAGACCAGGCTTCTTTCTGGGGATTTTCCTTTTTTTTTTTTTTTTTTACTATCCAGCTGTCTTGGCAAGTCCCAGCATAATCTTTTTTGACCCTAGTGTGAGTGAACAAAATACCCTTAAATTCATCTGTGAAAAAAAAAGAAACACCCTAGCATGTTTATGCCAATGGGCAGTGCAGTTGTTTTGTCCCTTAACGGGCCCACCTTGGGCTTCCAGTGATGTCATTTCCTATTAAAATAATACATCTTGATAAAGAGCAGAGGATTCTTAATAATATCTGTATCCAAAAATATGAAAGTCCTTATTTGAGCCTAAATCATTATCGGTAAAAAATACAGGCGGTTCTGATTTGCTTGGGGGGACAGGGGGGACAATCTCCTCTTGTGCGCTGTTCACTTATCCCCATAGGTTGTAAAGGTTTAATCATTCCAGGGGATCCAATTCAAAGAAGACTGTACATAAAGACATGCTGAGCCCAAACTTGCCTGGGAAGCTTTCCAGACAGAATTATGACTCCAGAGTACTGTACACAGCATGTTGTTTACCATTAGTTTGCCCATGCCCCCAACCAGTCTTTTGATTTATTTAAAATATTACCCAATAAACGTGTTTTTCAACTGTACAGTATCCCCCACTAACTCTTTTGACTCATCACATACACTGCTGCTACTGTTTATTATCTATCCTGTTGCCTAGTCACTTTACCCATACCTATATGTACATATCTACCTCAATTACCTCGTACCCCTGCACATCGACTCGGTACTGGTACCCCATGTACAGTGGGGAGAACAAGTATTTGATACACTGCCGATTTTGCAGGTTTTCCTACTTACAAAGCATGTAGAAGTCTGTAATTTTTATCATAGGTACACTTCAACTGTGAGAAGAATCCAGAAAATCACATTGTATGATTTTTAAGTAATTAATTTGCATTTTATTGCATGACATAAGTATTTGATACATCAGAAAAGCAGAACTTAATATTTGGTACAATTAATATTTGGTGCAATTACAGAGATCATACGTTTCCTGTAGTTCTATACCAGGTTTGCACACACTGCAGCATGGATTTTGGCCCACTCCTCCATACAGATCCTTCAGGTTTCGGGGCTGTCGCTGGGCAATACGGATTTTCAGCTCCCTCCAAAGATTTTCTATTGGGTTCAGGTCTGGAGACTGGCTAGGCCACTCCAGGACCTTGAGATGCTTCTTACGGAGCCACTCCTTAGTTGCCCTGGCTGTGTATTTCGGGTCGTTGTCATGCTGGAAGACCCAGCCACGACCCATCTTCAATGCTCTTACTGAGGGAAGGAGGTTGTTGGCCAAGATCTCGCAATACATGGCCCCATCCATCCTCCCCTCAATACGGTGCAGTCGTCCTGTCCCTTTTGCAGAAAAGCATCCCCAAAGAATGATGTTTCCACCTCCATGCTTCACGGTTGGGATGGTGTTCTTGGGGTTGTACTCATCCTTCTTCTTCCTCCAAACACGGCGAGTGGAGTTTAGACCAAAAAGCTCTATTTTTGTCTCATCAGACCACATGACCTTCTCCCATTCCTCCTCTGGATCATCCAGATGGTCATTGGCAAACTTCAGACGGGCCTGGACATGCGCTGGCTTGAGCAGTGGGACCTTGCGTGCGCTGCAGGATTTTAATCCATGACGGCATAGTGTGTTACTAATGGTTTTCTTTGAGACTGTGGTCCCAGCTCTCTTCAGGTCATTGACCAGGTCCTGCCGTGTAGTTCTGGGCTGATCCCTCACCTTCCTCATGATCATTGATGCCCCACGAGGTGAGATCTTGCATGGTGCCCCAGACCGAGGGAGATTGACCGTCATCTTGAACTTCTTCCATTTTCTAATAATTGCGCCAACAGTTGTTGCCTTCTCACCAAGCTGCTTGCCTATTGTCCTGTAGCCCATCCCAGCCTTGTGCAGGTCTACAATTTTATCCCTGATGTCCTTACACAGCTCTCTGGTCTTGGCCATTGTGGAGAGGTTGGAGTCTGTTTGATTGAGTGTGTGGACAGGTGTCTTTTATACAGGTAACGAGTTCAAACAGGTGCAGTTAATACAGGTAATGAGTGGAGAACAGGAGGGCTTCTTAAAGAAAAACTAGCAGGTCTGTGAGAGCCGGAATTCTTACTGGTTGGTAGGTGATCAAATACTTATGTCATGCAATAAAATGCAAATTAATTATTTAAAAATCATACAATGTGATTTTCTGGATTTTTGTTTTAGATTCCGTCTTTCACAGTTGAAGTGTACCTATGATAAAAATTACAGACCTCTACATGCTTTGTAAGTAGGAAAACCTGCAAAATCGGCAGTGTATCAAATACCTGTTCTCCCCACTGTATATAGCCATGATACCATTATACATTGTGTATTTATTCCTTGTGTTATTATCGTTCTATAATTGTTTTATGTTTCTCTCTGCATTGTTGGGAAAGGCCTGTAAGTAAGCACATCACCGTTAGTCTACACCTGTTGTTTACGAAGAATGTGACAAATACAGTTATTTAATTTTACCAGCTGCTGCTAAGTGATATATAGTGGTTATGAATATGTTTAAAGTTGGCATAATACATGGCAGCGAACCAGATTCCTCTCCATTATGTGTTATCTCTCTGCTGTGTCACCCTATTTCATTACCCCTTTGCCACTGACCTTCATGGAACAATGGGTCCTGGTGACTGAAAGGTTCCCTGTCCTTTCTGCATGGATGATGGACGCTCCCACAATAATCTACCTGGCCTCTGTCACCTTGTGTGTGAGTGCTGCAATGAGACTGATGAGAGTGAGTACCTGGTTCGTTAACAACTAATACAGGAAGTAGTAAAACAGAATGCACCTGTCCTTTTTGCCCTACGTTTGCCTTACATCTGAATTATGATTAATCTATTATTTAAAACTCTTAGTAACGTCTCCATGGCTTTTTCTGCACATGACCTGTTCCTGGCCAACGATGATCAACAATCAAGGAGCTACCCTGTGTCAGGTTCTGACTGTGGCTAGGTCTGGCTCCCTCTAGTGGGGGAGTTGGAGAGCCGCGGTTAGAGCTTGACAGTTCACTGGGTGTTGGTGGTGTGGGTTCATTTCTATCCCCAATTAGAGACAGCTGTCTCGAGTTGTCTTTAATTGGGGATTCTATTTCAGTTCCTGTGTTTGTCACCTGGGTGTGGGTTCTTGCGTGTGTCTATGTCTGTTCGTATTCACACCAGTGTCTTTTCATGTAACAAAACTCTGCAGGAAAGGCTAGAAAATTAGACATAGAAAGACTGATGAGAATAACCATATATGGTAAGGATACAGATATAGATCTTATCATAAACACGGTAGATATACATCAATCCTCATTATAATAGATGTATGATTTCAGAACTACTATATACAGATATGGAAGCCTATGGTCCTCAGCTCTTATCAGAGAATTGTTCATAAACATCTGAAAGCATTAACAAATGAAAATGAAAGCCATTCTTCAATATGTCAAACAAGAAAGGCAGTCTTTTCTATTCTGGCCTGCTTGGAAAGAATGTTGACAAGAGAGAGCAATACCTCTTGTCTCATAAGAGACAGAACATTCCAAACCTGTCAGTGTATCAGACACGCTCACATACACAAACAAATGCTCTGAGATATGCATACACACAGACAGACTAACAGACAGACAGAGGCGGATAAAGATGTGCACATTGAACCCTCTGTTTGTTTCTCTTGAAACCTTTCCTATTTCCTTTTCACACAATCCAAAACACATTTACTGGGTCACGTGTGGAGATGAGCAAATCTCATTAGTCAAAATTGCTTCAAGAACCTAATAAACTCTCTTTACAACTATAATGGCTTTCTTGATCTCTCTAATGCAAGTACTGTACCTATTAAAGTCATTGTCAATTCTTCAAAAACAAAAACAAGGGTGGTATCAATCACCGTAAATGGAATACAGACCCTTGAAAGTTGTGACGTCATAACCTGTAACATAACATATGGATTCTTTAAATGAGCGGGATAAAACAGCCTCAAACATTTCCCAGAAGCCAGAACTGGTATCAATTAGAATCTGTTGGAGAAGATAGCTCTCTTTGATAATAGCAGTGCCCAGCGATAAAAGCCACAGAAATCCTTCCTCACCACATCAGTAATCTCTGACAACCTTATGGTCTTTATAATGCTTACATAACTCACCATCATTACTCATGTTCCATGAACCATGTGTTCAACTAATTGACAATAATGGCAACAATAAGGATAAAGTGCAAAAGCTGTGGAAAGTAACACACGTCCCAGATGTTTGTATTCTCTGCGTTCGTCGAACCTTTTACAAAATATGTTATCTCCAATATTTCTGCTCGTTTTTCTTTTTGGTCACAGAAAATTGGGACCTTTAATATTTCCAGCTGATGGAATTCCTGCTCTCTTAGTGTGTGTGAGAACTGTAACTAATGCTACTCAGTCTCATAACACAAATCCACTCTCAGATCTGTATACCCAACAGGAATGTAAACAAGGAATGGATATAGATTATTCTTGACCCCTTAAAAAATTTGCCCCAGCATCCATCCATGCATATTTGGATGTTTCATAGATTGAATCCAATCATCATTGTATCTGTTTTGATCACTCAGGTTCTTGACAGTACTACTGATTACAGATCACATGTTTGGATCAATCCTCCTACACACACTATTTTCCTTCCTTGCACATTCTCTCCCATATGCAGCAGTATGCCGGATGATGGCATAAGTTGCCTGATGAATGGGAAGGACCTTTGACCCCAGCTGCATTTCAACTAAGTGGAAGGAAGAGAAAAGAGCATACGCTGCAGGCGACGACAAGCATCGAACAATTCATCACAAAACCAATCTCCTCAGAAAAGGTAACACCTCGACGTCGAACTGTGACCTGTCAGCCTTAAAGCCTGAAGCCACATCGTTCTTGTACGTATCAACATATTTCCAGAGACGGTAAAAGGGTCCTGATTGGGTGACATTTCAAAATCACCACCACAAAGAGGCGTTCCATTAACACAGCTACAGAGGGAGAGTCAGGTTGCTACAGAGGGAGAGTCAAGTTGCTTCCCAAATGGCACCATATTTCCTATTTAGTCCACTACTTTTGACTAGAGCCCTATGGGCCCTGTTCAAAAGTAGGGCACTGTGTATGGAATAAGGTGCCATTTGGGACGCAACCTCAGTGAGTAACACATATGGAATCCATATGTAGTGAGAGCTGCATTGCCTGCCCTGAAAGGGTTAACACTAGACAGAACTGGGTTTTTATACACCACGGCACCAGAGAGTTATGATCAAGTGGGTCATGTTTTAACAGTGTAGCTGCAGGGAATTGGTCAACATTGCCTTTTGTGGAGGATGTTTGCCTTTAAGAGTGCTGATTCATAAGCAGAAAGTGTGTCACAAAGCATAATGTATACAGCGGGTGAAATAAGTATTGAACACGTCACCATTTTTCTCAGTAAATATATTTCCAAAGGTGCTATTGACATGAAATCTTCACCAGATGTTGGTAACAACCCAAGTAATCCATACATACATAAAAAACCAAAACAAATAAGTTCAGAAATTAAGTTATGTGTAATAATGTGAAATGACACAGGGAAAAGGTATTGAACACATGAAGAAAGGGAGGTGCAAAAAGGCATGGAAAGCCAAGACAACAGCTGAAAACTATCAGTAAATAAAAAGCAATCCAGCCCCCTGTCTGTGGAAATTAATATCAACTGGTTCAGTCCCAACTGATGGCCTACAAAAAGGTCTCATTGCTAAGGTGTCACACAAGACACATCTCATGATGGGTAAAAGAAAAGAGCTGTCTCAAGACCTTCGCAACCTAATTGTTGCAAAACATAATGATGGCATTGGTTATAGGCGCATTTCTAAGCTTGAATGTTCCAGTGAGCACTGTTGGGGCCATAATACGGAAGTGGAAAGACAATCATTTCACCATAAATTTGCCTCGACCAGGTGCTCCTCGCATGATTTCTGACAGAGGAGTGAAAAGAATAATCAGAAGAGTTGTCCAAGAGCCAAGGACCACTTGTGGAGAGCTTCGAAAAAGACCTGCAATTAGCATGTACTGTTGTCTCAAAGAAAACATTAAGTAATGCACTCCACCGCCATGGCCTGTATGCATGCTCACCACGCAAGACTCCATTGCTGAAAAAAAAGCATGTTGAAGCTCGTTTAAAGTTTACTGCACAACATTTGGAAAAGCCAGTGAAATACTGGGAGAATATAGTGTGGTCAGATGAGAGCAAAATTGAACTGTTTGGATGTCATAATACACACCATGTTTGGAGGAGGTGGGAACATCATGGTGTGGGGCTGCTTTTCAGCAAATGGTACTGGCAAACTTCACATAATTGAAGGAAGGATGAATGGGCAAATTTACTGAGACATTCTTGAAGAAAATCTGCTGCCATCTACCAGGATGATGAAGATGAGACGAGGGTGGACATTTCAGCAAGACAATGATCCCAAACACACAGCCAAGGAAACTCTCAATTGGTTTCAAAGAAAGAAAATAAAGCTGCTAGAATGGCCCAGCCAATCACCTGACTTAAATCCCATTGAAAACCTATGGAAAGAACTGAATATCAAGATTCATAGAAGATGCCCACGGAACCTTCAAGATTTGAAGACTGTTTGTGTGGAAGAATTGGCCAAAATCACACCAGAGCAATGCGTGCGACTAGTTTCTCCATACAGGAGGCGTCTTGAAGCTGTCATTACCAACAAAGGCCGGCATATATCAGTAAGTGTGTTCAATACTTTTTCCCTGTGTCATTTCACATTATTACACATAACTTAATTTCTGAACTTATTTGTTTTGGTTTCTTTGTATGTTTGGATTACTTGGGTTGTTACCAACATCTGGTGAAAATGTCATGTCAATAGCACCTTTGGAAATATATTTACTGAGAAAAATGGTGACGTGTTCAATACTTATTTCACCCGCTGTATGTGTAGCATTTACGTTGCATTCGGAAAGTATTCAGACCCCTTCCCTTTTTCCACATTTTGTAATGTTACAGCTTTATTCTAAAATTGAATAAATATAAAATAATCCTCATCAATTTACACACAATACACCATAACAACAAAGGGAAAACAGGTTTTAGAATTTTTTTGAAAATGTATTAAATTTAAAAACAGAAATTTACATAAGTATTCAGACACTTTGCTATGAGCTCAAGTGCATCCTGTTTCCATTGATCATCCTTGAGATGTTTCTACAACTTCATTGGAGTCCACCTGTTGTAAAGTCAATTGATTGGACAAGATTTGGAAAGGCACACATCTCACCTGTCTATATATGATCCCAGATGTTGACAGTGCATGTCAGAGCAAAAACTAAGCCATGAGGTCGAAGAAATTGACAGGATTGTGTCGAGGCACCGATCTGGGGAAGGGTACTAAAACATTTCTGTAACATTGAAGGTCCCCAAGAACACAGTGGCCTCCATCATTCTTAAATTTAAGAAGTTTGGAACTACCAAGACTCTTCCTAGAGCTGGCCACCCAGCCAAACTGAGCAATCGGGGGAGAAGGGCCTTGGTCAGGGAGTTGACCAAGAACCTGATGGTCACTCTGACAGAGCTGCAGAGTTCCTCTGTGAAGATGGGAGAACCTTCCAGAAGGACAACCATCTCTGCAGCACTCCACCAATCAGGCCTTTATGGTGGAGTGGCCAGATGGAAGCCACTCCTCGGTAAAAAGGCACATGACAGCAATGGAGTTTGCAAAAAGGCACCTAAAGGACTCTCAGGCCATGAAAAAAAAGATTCTCTGGTCTGATGAAACCAAGATTGAACTCTTTGGACTGAATGCCAAGCGTCACGTCTGGAGGAAACCTGGCACCATCCCTATGGTGAAGCATGGTGGTGGCCAGTGGCAATTTTAGCATGTCAATCTTGGTGGGGCAAAACATTTATAATTGTGGGATGCATACCAGAAAAGCCACTACACAACACAACACTAAACAATACATTCATTGCACTATAGTGTCAAACAGTGCCCACAAACTGTTAGGGCCTATATAAAGCTGTCCCAACAGCAAAGTCCCAACAGCAGTCCCAACACCTTACCACTGGTACACCTGGCTATCATAGCTGATATGGCTGACTTGCTTAAACAAATGTGGTTTCTACTGGCAATTGAGATGTACAAACTATGGCATAAGGGGACGACAAGCCGATAAGAGGCAATCAGTAATTTCGATTAAGACATTAATCAGCAAGCTAGGACGGACGTAGTCAATATAACTATTTGTTCAGCACTTTTGAAATGTACAGCAACACAATAAAATTACATAACAATAAAGAGGCTATATACAGGGGGTACCGGTACCAAGTAAATGTGGGGGGTACAGGTTAGTCAAGGTAATTTGTACATGTAGGTAGGGGTAGAGTGACTATGCATAGATAATAAATTGAGTAGGAGCAGTGTAAAAACAAAAAAGGGGAGAGGGGGGTCATTGTAAATAGTCCAGGTGGCCATTTGATTAATTGTTCAGCAGTCTTATAGCTTGGGAGTAGAAGCTGTTAAGGTGCCTTTTGGTCCTAGACTTGGCGTGCGGTAGCAGAGAGAACAGTCTATGACTTGGGTGACTGAATTTTTTGGGCCTTCCTCTGACACAGCCTAGTATAAAGGTCCTGGATGGCTACATGTGCACCACCAAGTCAGAACAGTAATCGAAATTAAGAGGGGAAAATAGACCAAATTATTAGGGTGAGGCACATGGGCAGCTTACTACATAACATACACTTAGTATTACTTTCTTAGCTACAGTATACATATCTCCCTGGCATATTACATAATTTATGCAGCACCATTCAAGAAATTGCTGTGCTCACTTGAACTGGAAGGTGGCGTCATCAAACTTTGTCATCAAAGTCTGGCATTGTCTGGATTTATGGGGCTTTCAAGACAAATGGGAAAAAACAAGGTCGAATCATGATGATGTCAGTGATCGTCAGGTCGTAGCTCTAGAAAGTTGCCCGAGTTCCGGATATACAATTCCGAGTTGGATGACCGTTCAAAGCGTATTTTCCCAGTCAGAGCTAGTTTTTTTTCCCGAGTTCCCAGCTGTCTTGAACTCACATAAGTGAGATTTGGCAGTTCCGAGTTAACGTTTTGCACGCGGCACAAATCATGCTTCATTGACAGCATGGCCAATGTTGAATGTTTATAATTTTAAGCTTGGAAGTCTACGACCTCCCACAGCGGAGGACCGGCGGCCACCGGAGGGGTTCTTTGACCGGCCCCTGGAGGAACAGGGGAAGTGGTGGAGGGTTTGGCTGGAGCTGAGACCTGGCTGAGTACTGGGCTGGTGCCCAGCCCAGTACATCCAACGCCGGTTCTCAGCCCGGTACCTCCAGCACCGGTCCCCAGATCCTGTGACGGCTCCCCGCACCCGACCTCCAGTGCGTGTCACCAGCCCGGTACCTCCAGCACTGGTTACCAGCCCGGTACATCCTGTGCCGGCTCCCCGCACCTGACCTCCAGTGCGTGTCACCAGCACGGTGCAACTAGTGCTGGTCCCAGTGCAACCAGTCCCGGTCCCACGCACCATGCTTCCCGCGCATCTCCACAGCCCGGTACGGCCTGTGCCGGCTCCCCGCACCCGACCTCCAGTGCGTGTCACCAGCCCGGTGCAACCAGTGCCGGCTCCACGCACCAGGCCTCCCTTGCATCTCCCCAGCCTGGTACAACTAGTGCTGGCTCCACACACCGGGCCTCCAGTGCGACTCAGCAGCCCTGCTGCAGGACCAGAGCCTCCAGTGAAGGTCCACAGCCCGGAGCCTCCAGGTACGGTCCACAGCGCGGAGCCTCCAGTGACGGTCCACAGCCCGGAGCCTCCGGGTACGGTCCACAGCCCGGAGCCTCCAGTGCATGTCCCCAGCGCGGTAGTGCCAGTGCCGGGTCCTAGCCCGGTTCCATGGCCGGAGCCTTCCTCCAGTCCTGCTCCGAGGTCGGAGCTTCCCTCTGCGCCGGTGCCCAGTCCATGCTCGGCGTCCAGTCCAACTCCATGGCTGGAGCCTTCCACTGCGCCAGGGTCCAGACAGGACCTTGCGTCCAGCTCGGCTCCTGAGGTGGAGTCATGGCGCCGGGGTCCAGACAGGACCTGGCGTCCAGCACAGCTTCCCTCTGCGCCGTTGACCAGGAGTCCGCACCTTGGGGGGGTTACTGTCAGGTTTAGTGTTCAGAGAGGTCTCTGGACACTTCTACGTTCGTCAGGTTTGGTGTCCAGAGACCTCTCTGGAATACTCCATGTGAATTTTGTTGTTTGGTTCCCAATTGGAGGCAGCTGCGCTGCGTTGCCTCTACTTGGGGATCCCATTTGAGGGTGCTGGGTCATTGCCCACGTGTGTGTGGGTCATTGTTTGTGTGCATCTGTGTTACGGCTGTTCTTTGTTTATTGTTTTGTTCGCGAAATTAAAATTGGTCGAACTACCACTGCTCTGCGCCTTGGGTTCTGTCCTCCACTCGCTTTGACAGTCCGAATGCACTGTAGGTGTACTAAAGGTTTTCTAGGAATGGGGGTGCTTATCTGGGTATATAGTTATTATACTGTAGATCTCCCAAATCTCCCAGAAAAAATCCATTAGGATTCCAAAATGTACCATTGCTTTCACCTTTCAGTTCTGTTTCCGTCCTGCCGCATGTAGCCAACAGTATTACTCGGTCATTGTCATAGAGATTGATCTGTCATACAGACTTCATTTTCCCTAAATTTCACAGAATGAAATCAACTGTGTTCAAATGAGCTAATTAGATGTAGACACATTGACTTTTCACAAACATCTATCATAGGTCGGACATAACAAAACAATTATGTGCACAGTATATTACACTGTATCCCATTGTTAAGGAGTGAATGAGATGATCACACTTCCTTGTAGCCTATGCATCTGTTGTGTTCAAACATTGTCATCAGTGCAGACCATGGGGACCAGTGTACTGTACTCCCTGGCGTGTGTGTGGTCTGATAACTTATAGTGATTAGGAGGGATGTACTGTGATGTGTGTGATGGGAATGGCCCTGTACAGGATCTAGTGTAGCACAGTGCGGGATGAAGGAGAACGAGGGGCGAGTGGGGGTGACGGTAACGTTCATTACAAGCTCTGCTGCTCACACACAACGGTGTCTCAGACACAGAGCCATCACTCACACACGCGTCCCCACAGGAGGAGCCGGGACACAGACGATCACTTCCGCACGTAGGCTACACACACATGCACTCACGTACACACATATAGACACTCATACATACAGTCGTATGAAAAAGTTTGGGCACCCCTCTGAGGCTGCATAATAATTTACTCTGTCGTCACAGAAAATTATCACAGTGGCATGCCATTCATTTTCTAATAAAAGCTGAGTACTGGGGTATTGTCCAGACAAAGATTTTTAGTGTAGCAATATTAAGTTGTATGAAATTAAATCAGATGTGAAAAATAGGCTATGCAAAAATGTGGGCACCCTTGTCATTCTGTTGATTTGAATACCTGTAACTACTTAGCACTGATTAATTGGAACACACAATTGGTTTGGTGAGCTCATTAAGCCTTGAACTTCATAGACAAGTGCATCCAATCATGAGAAAAGGTATTTAAGGTGGCCAATTGCAAGTTGTTGTTCTCTTTGACTCTCCTCTGAAGAGTGGCAACATGGGGGCCTCAAAACAACTCTCAAATGACCTGAAAACAAAGATTGTTCAACATTATGGTTTAGGGGAAGGCTACAAAAAGCTATCGCAGAGATGTAAGCTGTCAGTGTCCACCGTGAGGAACATAGTGAGGAAATGGAAGACCACAGGCACAGTTCTTGTTAAGGCCAGAAGTGGCAGGCCAAGTAAAATATCGGAGAGGCAAAGGCGAAGGATGGTGAGAACAGTCAAAAACAGCCCACAGAACACCTCCAAAGACCTACAACATCATCTTGCTGCAGATGGTGTCACTGTGCATCGTTCAACAATTCAGCGCACTTTGCACAAGGAGAAGCTGTACGGGAGATTGATGCGGAATAAGCCTTTTCTGCACACACGCCACAAACAGAGTCGCTTGAGGTATGCAAACGCACATTTGGACAAGCCAGCTTCATTTTGGAATAAGGTGCTGTGGACTGATGAAACAAAGATTGAGTTATTTGGTCATAATAAGGGGTGTTATGCATGGCGGCAAAAGAACACTGCGTTCCAAGAAAAATACTTGCTACCCACAGTAAAATTTGGTGGGGGTTCCATCATGCTGTGGGGCTGTGTGGCCAGTGCCGGTACTGGGAATCTTGTTAAAGTTGAGGGTTGCATGGATTCCACTCAATATCAGCAGATTCTTGGGAATAATGTTGAAGAATCAGTCACAATGTTGAAGTTACGCCGCCGCTGGATATTTCAACAAGACAACGACCCAAAACACTGCTCTAAATCTACCAGGGCATTTATGCAGAGGAACAAGTTGTCACGAATGGGTGTATGGAGAGAACAAGACGCAGCGCAGGGATTATAGTTCGTCATTTATTTATACTATGTATAACCTGTACAAATGACTGAACGAACTCTACAACAAAACCGAAAACAAACACTATGGAAAAACGTCACGTTCACTAAACACACAAATGGACGGACGTAAAGAAAAAACACTTTCTACACCGTGACTGCGACATACATCGATAACATGTAACGATAACAACCCACACCAAATGAAGGACAGACTCAACATATATTGGATCCCTAATTAGAGACAACGGGTAGCAGCTGCCTCTAATTAGAGATCCACCCAAAACCCACAAAGAAACAGAAAAGAACGACACTGTCAGACTCTGACCAAGCAACATAGAGAAGCCTATTGCTTCTCTATGGCCAGAGCCTGACAGTACCCCCCCCCCAAGGCGCGGACTCCCGGACGCCCAAAAAAAAGGCACACAATAACATGGGGGGGGGTTAATTTGGGAGGGAAAAACTAGTCCTTTGGGGGCGGCTCTGGCTCCGGCGACATGGACAGTTTTTTTCCATGGCCCCTCCTTATCGCTGGGCCCGGACTGGGCACCGGTGGGGCCAACGGCTCCGGCCATGGAGCGGAGAAAACAACCGGGCCCGGACTGGGCACCGGTGGGGCAAACGGCTCCGGCCATGGAGCGGGGAAAACAACCGGGCCCGGACTGGGCACCGGTGGGGCCAACGGCTCCGGCCATGGAGCGGGGAAAACAACCGGGCCCGGACTGGGCACCGGTGGGGCAAACGGCTCCGGCCATGGAGCGGGGAAAACAACCGGGCCCGGACTGGGAACCGGTGGGGCAAACGGCTCCGGCCATGGAGCGGGGAAAACAACCGGGCCCGGACTGGGCACCGGTGGGGCCAACGGCTCCGGCCATGGAGCGGGGAAAACAACCGGGCCCGGACTGGGCACCGGTGGGGCAAACGGCTCCGGCCATGGAGCGGGGAAAACAACCGGGCCCGGACTGGGCACCGGTGGGGCGGACTGCTCAGGCTCTGAAGCGGAGCAGACGGCTGGACCCGGATTGGGTACCGGTGGAGCGGACTGCTCTGGCTCAGGAGCGGAACAGACGGCTGAACCCGGCTTGGGTACCAGTGGAGCGGACTGCTCTGGCACTGAGGCGGAGCAGACGGCTGGACCCGGATTGGGCACCGGTGGAGCAGACTGCTCTGGCACTGAGGCGGAGCAGACAGCTGGACCCGGACTGGGTACCGGTGGAGCGGACTGCTCTGGCACTGAGGCGGAGCAGACGGCTGGACCCGGACTGGGTACCGGTGGAGCGGACTGCTCAGGCACTGAGGCGGAGCAGACGGCTGGACCCGGAATGGGGACCGGTGGAGCGGACTGCTCTGGCACTGAGGCGGAGCAGACGGCTGGACCCGGATTGGGTACCGGTGGAGCGGACTGCTCAGGCTCTGAGGCGGAGCAGACGGCTGGACCCGGAATGGGCACCGGTGGAGTGGACTGCTCTGGCTCTGGAGCGGAGCAGACGGCTGAACCCGGACTGGGTACCGGTGGAGCGGACTGCTCTGGCACTGAGGCGGAGCAGACGGCTGAACCCGGACTGAGTACCGGTGGAGCGGACTGCTCAGGCTCTGAGGCGGAGCAGACGGCTGGACCCGGAATGGGCACCGGTCGAGCGGACTGCTCTGGCACTGAGGCGGAGCAGACGGCTGGACCCGGAATGGGCACCGGTTGAGCGGACTGCTCTGGCACTGAGGCGGAGCAGACGGCTGGACCCGGAATGGGCACCGGTGGAGTGGACTGCTCTGGCTCTGGAGCGGAGCAGACGGCTGAACCCGGAATGGGGACCGGTGGAGCGGACTGCTCTGGCACTGAGGCGGAGCAGACGGCTGGACCCGGATTGGGTACCGGTGGAGCGGACTGCTCAGGCTCTGAGGCGGAGCAGACGGCTGGACCCGGAATGGGCACCGGTGGAGTGGACTGCTCTGGCTCTGGAGCGGAGCAGACGGCTGAACCCGGACTGGGTACCGATGGAGCGGACTGCTCTGGCACTGAGGCGGAGCAGACGGCTGAACCCGGACTGAGTACCGGTGGAGCGGACTGCTCAGGCTCTGAGGCGGAGCAGACGGCTGGACCCGGAATGGGCACCGGTCGAGCGGACTGCTCTGGCACTGAGGCGGAGCAGACAGCTGGACCCGGAATGGGCACCGGTCGAGCGGACTGCTCTGGCACTGAGGCGGAGCAGACGGCTGAACCCGGAATGGGCACCGGTGGAGCGGACTGCTCAGGCACTGAGGCGGAGCAGACGGCTGGACCCGGAATGGGTACCGGGGGAGCGGACTGCTCTGGCACTGAGGCGGAGCAGACGGCTGGACCCGGCTTGGGTACCGGTGGAGCGGACTGCTCTGGCACTGAGGCGGAGCAGACGGCTGGACCCGGACTGGGTACCGGTGGAGCGGACTGCTCTGGCACTGAGGCGGAGCAGGGGGCTGGACCCGGACTGGGTACCGTTGGAGCGGACTGCTCTGGCACTGCTCTGGCACTTCGCTGGAGGCTCAGGGCTGCTGGCCTTCGCTGGAGGCTCAGGGCTGCTGGCCTTCGCTGGAGGCTCAGGGCTGCTGGCCTTGGCTGGAGGCTCAGGGCTGCTGGCCTTGGCTGGAGGCTCAGGGCTGCTGGCCTTGGCTGGATTTACAAATGGAAATAATGGAAATTGTCAGGGGTGCCCAAACCTTTTCATACGACTGTATAGACACACACACACACACACACACACATGGCACAAGCACTAGGACTTTCAAGATGCTCCAGTCCTCACTTTTTCTACTCCTAAGGGATACATCAGATATTTAAAGCAAATAAAATGTTATTTATTGCATTTCATAGCTCAATTATCTCAATGGCTAGAAGTTTGCATTGGACCTCTTAAGATTATTCAGAGTAGTTCTACATATTATAAAACACGTAACTTTTCTGTTTGGTTCTATCAAAATTATGCCAAATTGATAACTGTAAACATTAACTTGAAATCATAAATATATTTTACCAACTCCTAAACACTTAACGAATCCCAATTAGATTTGATCTGAATATCATAACCCCCTATAGTCATCATCAAAATATGTCCATAAATATCGAGAGCTTTAAAATAACACAATATGACCTGGTTCATAAGAACTTACAGAGACACAACGAGAGAAGCAACAGAGCACCGACCGATCGATCTATAATCCATAACCATTGCCTGAATTACACCATACCCTAAATGGCTTGGAGGTTATCACTATCACTGACCATTTCAGAACTATTGACTAGGGTGCAGTGAATCTTGTCCCCTTCCATAACTGTGTGACTCCATCCCATTACCCCAGATTCAGTTCAAGGGACTTGACAAACGAGTGTTCACGTCTCCGTGGCTCTCTGAACCAATCACAGCGGCCACTCAGATGAAATCACGGGCAGATAATATTGCACCTAGACTCATCATCATTAATTACCTGCCCTCTATCAATATCTAATTATCCTAGCTGTCTCAGTGCATGATGGGAAACGGAAGATAAATCCAATGCAATAAGACTGTATATTACAATCATGGAACTATAGTGGCATAACGTATAGTATGTTGGTGACCTGTTGTTACATTTGACCAAAATTCATTTTCTACTTTATATCGGGGTTTATGGTGCAATAGAAGTAATTTAAGATGATTTCACCATAGTTAATCTGGTATAGCCAGTATATAATAATCTGGTAGTCACATTGCTTAACACTAAAGCATGCTTACAGTCCACATAGAACTCTACTGTATTACCACTATGGCATGTGTTTGTACACAGTTCATACAGTTCATACACTCCAGTAGCCAGCCTCGTTCTCTGGCCTGTGGTTTGGCTGAGAGATCATCACTGCATTAATGTGTTTCCCATGAGAGGATACAGCTGTCCTTGAGTAAGGCACTTAACCACTACAGTCTCAGTAAACACTCAGCTATGCAAAGGCTAATAAGTCAAATGGCCCTCTTGGTTTTCCCAGGCAAAAAGGTGTAATTCAGGCAAGAAAATAATATCAGTGTTTCAATACATGTCACTAGTCAGAGATAACATGCATTCTTAGATTTTCTCTATAAATCATAGACAAAAACATACAAGATCAATCTATATCTTCATCATGACAGAATATAATATATTCTCTCATGATGAAGAAATAGCTCTGTCTTGTATGTTTTTGACTATGATTCATAGAGAAACTCTAAGATGTTATCTCTGACCAGTGTTTTTGTTATAGAATAGAACTACTATATTGACAATACATAGACTCCTATATGGATTCCTCTGTGGTGAACGGTCATAAACTGAACAGAAGACCAATTAGATCCTATTCCAACAGGAGCCGTAATAGCCCTCCTTCACTCTGAGACATTGGCCACTGACTTTAAAAGAACACAACACCTTGGAAACGTTGAGGTCAATTATCTGCAGTAAGCCCCAGCACCTCAGCGCATAGATTATTTCACGGACGACTTCTGGGAAAGATAATCAACGTCCCTAGCTGTCAACCTGAGCAATCTCGATCGAAGGCTCAGAAGCTTTAAGGACCAGAATAAACTGAGCTTTAGAGACCGGCTGCACGTCCCAACAGTTATCATTGGATTATTTAACCTAATCCTGCCCAGTTTTATCACATCAATGAGACGGCCTCGCAGTTCATTCACAGTATGTTAAGCAAGTATTATCCAGAGACATGGAAATCGTCATATCTCTTACTGAGATCACACACAACATAAGGGAAAGCTCTAGACATTAAAGTGAATAGACATTGAAATACATGTTAAAATGATACTTTGTCCCTATGGCCTAATCCCAGTCAGATAACACACCAAAACGTTTATGTGTTGTAAACAAATAGATAGAACTGTGCACTAAGACCTTTCCGTTCGATTAAATACAGATAAAATTGAGAGCTGTGAAAGAAGACGATTAGCTGACCCAACAGCTGTGAACATTGGATAAACAAAATCAAGTCTCCAAGGATTTGGGGGAAACCTCGTTGCCGTGCAACAGCCTGTCTTAATTCACTTTAAATCCTCTACATCCGCAGTCAACCCGTAATCAATGCCACAGAAAAGTAAGTATCCAAATGACAGTGGGAGTATAGAGACGGAGACGTACCAGAACTATAACCAGAAGCAAGGGAAGAGAGGATTAAAGTTATTGTATTATACTTAGAAATATGAGCAATACGTGTAAAATGCGAAGCCACAGGAATTGGAAACCTAGTTAGGTGGAGCTTAATCTCACCTCGTGTGACAACGCTCCACTAGATACTTGATACCTTTACATTGACAATCCATACTGCAGTATAAAGCCAGCATCACACTGTTGTCACCTAAACCAAAATGATACTGCCTGCATATGGCTACATTGCTGAGCATTTGAGACAACTGTTAATGTTATTTATATAACACTGCATATTGAAAGTGTCTTTCTTGCTGAAATATCCTTTCATGTAGGCCTAAAGCTAATAAAAAGTGTAATAACACATATGTCATATAATGTCTATATTTCATCAGGGAGTTAGCTAGCAACAAAGTCATCTCCACTCTCTCATCATAACCCACACAGCCATTACAATCCATGTACCCTCTCCTCACTATCAGTAATGGCTTTTACTATCACAGTTCAGCCTTTTATTGCTCTTATTTATTTCTCTGATAAAAAAATTAAATAAATAAACATAGCCTAGCTACTACTCTGGTAATTCATAGCACAATTGTCTTTGGCCAGTAAAGCAAAACCACCCAGAGTGGGTATCATAAGACTTCCATGCAAGCAACCTCTGGACGATCAACTCAACACTCAATGTCCCCCGGGACAACCTCCTTCAAGGATAGAGCTTGAATACACATCAAAATCCCACCGCATTAATTATTCACTGCATAAAGGCCTTGTAGGGAGCAGATACATGTGTCTTTTAAAATTCCTTTGTGCTTCTCCACTGCAATTTGGTTGGGGAAAAGAGCACTGTTGCCTGAGAGTTATCATCCACTTTATCTCCCAAATGCTTTATCCGCCTGTCCCCAAAAACAAACTCAATCCACTAAATTGAATGTGGAAAATGCAGTGTTTGCACTGAGGGAGATCACATTAGTTTGCATAGAAGCCAACAGAGAGAGTGTGTGTGTGTGTGTGTGTGTGTGTGTGTGTGCTTGCACATGCGTGTGTGAGTGTGTGTGTGTGAACATCAAAGCATCTCTTCAGTATTACATGGTCTCATGTTGAATTTGATGTCGGCACCACTTACGGTCCCCCATGGATTACAGAGCACTACAAATAAATGCAGTTTACTAGAACTGACAACAATTACATTATTACAGCTAGTTGGTCATAAGCACCATTGCGATGTCCTCTGTGAACCCCATGGTTTCTTTCCCCTGGTAATCAGGAGTAGTGACAGAGCCGAGCCAGCGGGCAACTCTAGACCATTTCCTCATCCTGCCTGGGATCAAAACAAACATCTCTCTCCACCAGCTGATCCAATCCTCCACAAATAGAGTTCACTCACATCTCTCCCACTTAATTTCACCTCCCCTCCCAAAACACAGAAGCCACTTGACGATCCCCCATGAGTAGCATGTCCTTTATGGAGGTTGTAAATGCAGCTCCGCTGTATTAAGCATACCATAACACATGCTAACAGCGATTGGCACTGGGGTGTGTGAGGCTAAATCTCTTGTCATCGATATCACTTGATTAGGATTAGCATTTTGCAGTTGACTTACATTGTCAGATTTTCTAGCTATTAGCCTTAAGGCATTGCTCTGTGAACTCTTTCTCAGACTTGTGCACTGCCATACGGAGTACTTTGAAGCCATATAAAGTTACTTTATGAGAAGTCCTCTACTTCCAAGACAGACCAATAAAATCCAGCCAAAATGAGTAATGTACTGTATGTCCCTCTGCTTTTCCAGGACTGTGACTGGCATTTAAGTGGACGTCCTGCAAAGCTCTCTGCTATAATTTGAACAGCTGTATGTCAGTCCATTGTTTATTAAAGTGTTCCAACCCCCTTTGATAGTTTAGAGTTAATCTCTAAGTGTGTGTACAGGCGCCTTCTCTTGTACTACCCTGTCAGTCTATATGTTTTGAGGTTAATGGCAGGAACAATAAATCAAATCAAATGCTTCGTTAACAACAGGTGTGGACTAACAGTGAAATCCTTCCCAACAATGCAGAGAGAAAGAAAATAGAGAAATAACAGAAAAGTAAAAGTAAGTAATAATCAAAGTAATAATAGATACACAATGAGTAACGATAACTTGTTGTACTATATGTGCAGGGGTACGAAGTAATTGAGGTAGATATGAACATATAACTAGGAATAAAGTGACAGATGGTAAACAGTAGCAGCAGCGTACGTGATGAGACAAAAAAGTATGTGCGAAAAGTGCATCTTCCGAAACACTGTCACCTAATCTGTCCCTAATTTGTTGTTTTGCTGTCATGCTACAGTAATTTGCTGTGTCTACCTCTAATTAACACAGTGACTCACTCACAGACAGCATGATGACATCCTGCAGTTAAATGTGAGATTATTTTTTAAGTCTATATAAACTTGTCATGAAAATGTCTGGTTTGTGTATAAATAAAAGAAAACACTATGTCACAGTTCTAAATACTGAAGTGAAAAGCCTTTTTCTTAGTGGACGTGATAAAAGTGAGGTAAAAACTGTGAAAAACACTCCAGTCAGTTCGGAATTGCCCCGCTCAGCAGTTCAAACCACACTGAGACATTATTGGAATTGTACAGGACTGTGAAATAAATGTCCCCACTTTAAACCAAATGAAAAAAAATTCAAATCCATTTTTCACTTGTGCAGATCTGCTGATAGCTTACTTCTTGGAGACGGACGGCTCCTCAAGACCAAAACACCTCATACCACTGATTTAAATGTAAGGGGACATATTGCACTGAGAATGAGTAGGTATGTGTGAAACCTTAATTTTGGCAGCGAGGGAACATTAATCAAATAAAAATAGTTATCATAGACTGCAGTGCAGGTAAGGGAACTCTTCTGAGCTTCCTTTTACTTAACCACAAAAAGGTTAAACATATTCAGGAGAATTTCAGGACAGACTAAGAAAAGTTTATGATTAAATTACAACAAATGCACTTCTTGATACATTATCAGTGTTTTTGCTCTCTGAGGGTATGGTATTTCAGAGCATGTTTTTGATTATGAACCGCAAATGCCTAGCAGTATACTGGCCTATAGCCAAGAAAAACTCAACTCCACAATGTACTTCACATCAACGGAGTTGGGCGGCGACTAACTGTTATGTTACGAGCTTGCTGCTGCTGTCATCTGCAGGTCACATATGGAATTGCATAAACCATCCTCCCGTCCCTCGTGTAATGATGTTTCCAGTGAACTATCAATTATGTCCCTATAAAGCGGGGTTTCCTAAACTCGGTCCTCGGGACCCCAAGGGGTGCATATTTTGGTTTTTGCCTTAGCACTACACAGCTGATTCAAATGATCAACTAATCATCAATCTTTGAGGATTTGAATCAGCTGTGTAGTGTTAGGGCAATAACCAAAACATGCACCCTTTGGTTTGGGAAACCCTGCTATAAAGAATGTTCCTACTCATATAGTAAATAACTTGTGACAATACATTTCAGCACCACACATTGAGAATAGTTTACAGTTGTCCAACCTGTTGGTGTCTGGTCCTGCTGAATGTTGCTCCATCGGGTTCTCCTAACATGAGTCATATCCCTGTCGGACACTGGGGTACCTGGGGTTGAGACAAGCTTAGGGTCACACAAATTATGTGGATACAGCCCTCGTTAGATCTTCTCTCCTGTGGGCGGCAGATTCATTCAAGTAGCTTATTTGTGATTAAATAGTAAGTTATATTATAAGGTACAGTAGGAGGTAATATATAATAATGTTTTATATTAACCTGCTAGACATTTCTGGGATACCAGTCTGCTAGACATGGCCACTGACATATTGTGTTCTATTATAAATAAAAGACCTGGAAGCTGAATATGTCCCAGTTCTTCTATGGACTGCATACTCATCAAACATTGAGCATGTTTGGGATGCTCTGGATCGACTTGTACGACAGAGTGTTCCAGTTCCCGCCAATATCCAGCAACTTCACACATCCATTGAAGAGGAGTGGGACAACATTCCACAGGCCACAATCAACAGTCTGATCAACTCTATGCGAAGGAGATGTGTTGCGCTGCATGAGGTAAATGGTGGTCACACCAGATACCGACAGGTTTTCTGACCCACGCCCCTACTCTTTTTTTTAAGGTATCTGTGACCAACAGATGCATGGCCAGAGGCAGGTTTAACTTTAGATTCATGGATGTTGGCTGCCAGGTTGACCTTGGCAATGGAGGAAAACTGAATGCCTGAACTATTTCAATGATGATCAAGAGCACCACCAAGGCCAGACAGAAGTCGTAGACAGGAGCTGAAGGATTTTGATTAAATCAATTTCCGTGACCATTTCCGAATGTACAAAGAAAATGCAGCTGGCATTTGCTTGCTTGAGCCAAGGCTTTCACCTGACTCTCTTTGTGAGAAGGCCCCTGCCCCTTCCTTCCATCTTGAAACAGGAGATTTGTGTGCAATGATGTATGTAAACTGAAAGACAATTTCATCAAGTTCCCTGACGCTGTTGCCCAAGCCAACTACAAGGTATAGTTATATGAATATGGGAACTTCCCTGGAGTTATTGGCTTTATGGATGGATGACATATTCCCATCAAGTGTCCCTCTACAGCAGATGCTGAGGGGTACAGGAATCTTAAAAGGTGCAACTCATGACCTTTTTGTTTGTTCAGCATGAAGGAGGACAACAGTTGAATTGTACTTGGTGACAGTGGGTATGCACATATCAACTTCTTATTCAACCCCTATCTTCACACAAAAGGACCTGAGCAACAACGGTACAACCAAGCTCATTTCCACACCAGAGATGTAGTGGAGCGCATGTTTGGTGTATAGAAGAGTCGTTTCCAGTGTCTCTTTCAACAAAGAAGATGCTGCATTGTCATAATTGCAACAGCAGTGCATAACATGTCCTCCTCCATAGCCAACTCAACACGAATGATTTACATCTTCATATCATTCTCTTTTAAATACATTACTTTGCACTAATGAAATTACATGCATGCTCAGCCTCTTTGTCTTTGTCCTCCGGCCCAGATTTGTGACACCATCTGCTGCTGCAGATGTAGCGGGCTGACCTTCATCCTGTTAAGACAAGTCCCCTCCAAGCTATGGTGATCATCTGCCTCTAGAAAATGATTACATTTCAACATTAGAGAACATTTAAAGAGTTGAGTTAATTACATCATTTTTATTATGGGAGTGCAAGAGATTACATATTCAACATTACATATTCCCTGCAGTCCAGCGCTGGCACGTAAATGAATGTGTCCTACCAAATGAGGATTGGAACGGCCCCCAATCTTAACTGTCCAAATGGTCATCATTGGGGATACCTTCCAGGGGTTGCTGGCTATCAATGATCCCGGTCAACAAGTCCCCCAGCTCATCTTTCTCTGGTCTTACCGGTCTTGAAACGCTCCCTTTTCTATGTTTTTTCACAGGACCCTAGAAAGGCAAGACAATAAATACATTATATTAGTAATTATGTATGACATTGTTTGTGTTACATCTCTGTCACACAAATACATTTAGGCCCCACTGTGTTGTGTTACACAAGAAAACTAACATTTCAAAGTGACTCTGATTTGTAAAAGTGGGCCAACAATAAATACTGTATCTTATCTGAAGTTGTAGCGTCCTTTTGTTTACTTTTTTCATTTTAGTTGAATTCATTACAAATGGTAGTCAAGGCATTCTTTTCCTTGTTTTCTGTTGATGAATCATGCTGTTTATTCTCGATAATTGGGTAGTTTGACACAATTCGCTTCAAGAGGGTTTATTCAAATTCTTTCTTTTACCTCCATCCATTGTTTTGTTTAGGTGACTTTCTCCAATTCCACACAATGCTTATTATGTATTACTGTCCCATCCCTGGTTTTTGAAGCATCCTCAGGTCAGCACCAAGTGCATATCGTTAATCTAATCAAGCTTCACAAAGATTAACTGGTTAGTCCTTAATTACTGTTTAGAACTAATTAATCTGAAGTTAAGCAAAGTCTCATTAAGCCATTTTTTAAATCTGGATTGATTTAAGTAGAATTAGCCAAGTCCTGATTGAAATTAAATTCTGTCCGCGAAACCGTCCCATGGTGCACATCGAATGTAAACAAACCATTACTCTGGACCCACAGAAAGTAGCCACAGAAAGAATAGCATTATGCCCATAAAGTAATAACACTTTCAAAACCATTTATAAACTGATTTTGCCATCAATGTAAACACTCTGCTGAGATGTCACAAATTGCAGGTGGTAAAGATTTGAATAAACCACTAAATACCAGTCTTTAAAAAGTTTGCCTCTACTCTCTACTAGAGTGCGCTTCAAACACCTGCCATTTTAGAGAGCATTCCCCATTGAAAGTGTCTGATGTTGAACATTTCCTGCTAATTCTATATTCCATACTATCTTACAATAATCACTAGCTTTACACCATTTAATTAATTTACTGTTTATTAAAACATTGTAGACATTTGTTTCATTTTGATAGGCCTACCCCACTGGGCACAAACTGTGACATTGTGACATTTTTTGTAATTTCACAATCTGATTCTGATTATGTCTTCTTTAGACTGTTATTATACAACATAATTAAGGACTTTGGAACATGCCTTTTGCATTGAATACCGTGTAATTTGGTGAATTGTCCATTTTAACAGTGGTATGTCCCAGACATGAGCCTATTATAACCCAACCTGAGTTGTATGGTATAGACAGGTTTGGTAATTGTGGCTGACATGAGCCTAGTATAACCCAACCTGAGTTGTATGGTATAGACAGGTTTGGTAATTGTGGCTGACATGAGCCTAGTATAACCCAACCTGAGTTGTATGGTATAGACAGGTTTGCCTGCTCTTGGAATTTTCTTTTCCATTATTATGGCAAATTGAGAGGTTTATCAGTATAATTTTCTCAATATTGCCAATTGCATCTATGGACAAGGCCGGCCCTGGGCATAAGCGATATAAGGAGGGCCCCCAGCCGCTAGCGGGCCCCCAACCCCCCCAATTTGCTTTAAAACCACAACATTTTCTCTATGCCTCATGGCATAATGGAGAGAATTACAGGAAATGTACTTGTTTAGGGCCCCAAAATAGCTAGGGCCTGCACTGTCTATGGACCATCATTTTCAACAAATAAAAGCTTAACTTCTGTACCTGATCCTGACTGCCTCCTGCAACATTTCCACCCTTACGACTGCTACAAGGTCCCTATTTTATAGGCCGCTATGGAAAAAGAAATACTCTGGTTTTCAAGGAATAGAGTTACTGTCCTATCGTGAGTTTGGATAATTTATTAAGTACTGATTCCATCAATACATACAGTAATATTTACATTCCATAGCAAATCCATAGTTATGCATGTTTTAATTTGATACCCTGTTACAATTTAAAAGATTGTGGAACAGGTGTTCTATTTCAGAATTTCTCTATCCTTTCTTTGGAGGGCTGTGTCAGTGCCAATGAGAACTTGATCTCTTTGGATTCTGACCAACAGACACTGCACCAATCAGATGTGGTTGTATTAGTAATTTGAGTGGAGTTGTCATTCCAAAACAAAACACTGTTGATTGTGTTTGAATAGTCAGTGATTGATATGTGACCACTGCCATTTTTTTTTGCCTGCGCTACAGACGGCTATATTGGTCCGCAAATACAGGACTAGTAAACGCCCAGTGCACTACTTTTGTGTGAATAAATCTATTATATATATATTTGTTTGTTTTTTCAGGAGCAGCCTATCTTCCCATGGCTATGGCTCATGGGTAGGCATCAGTAAGAGCTGGGAGAGGTGACAACTGGAGAGTGAGAGAGAGAGGGGCAGAGAGAGAGAGAGAGCGAGAGGGAGTGAGATATGGAGGGGCTGCCCAGTTTTAACACTCTTGGTTTGACCACCAGACAACAGCAAGATAAAGAGAACCGTTATGAGCTGAACATAACAGTATGCCAGTGGAAGGGAGGACAGTGGCAGGTGAGCCAACAGTTGTTTCTGACTATTATGATTTCCCATTGTAGCCAATTCTGTTGCAGTAATTCCGTTACAGATGTTTTCATTATTCCGTTTGGTAATGGAATTACGAGTTATAATCACTTAATAATTCATAAACAAAATGTATATCAGTCAAATCACCATAACTCATTGGTAGGTCTACCATTAATTGTTACTTCTCTGAACTTTCATTATCCTCCCTCCTCATGAGGGAGAGAAATTTGAAAACATCTTTAAGATATGTGGGTTTTTGGTAACGGAATTACAAGGCACAAAGCAATGTTTCTTAAACTTACAGAAGGAAAACAATTTCTCCAAAACTAAATATGTGTTGATATTAGTTGGCAGGGGTCTTTACATCAACATTATTGTGTTTTTATGTATTTCTAACACCTTTTAAGACTTTTTTTGGTGGATGTTTTCTGAGACCCCTTTTCCATCTATTTATCAAAAAATCTAAACCTTTACTTATGCCTGGTTTGCTTTCATTTCCCAAAAATATAGACTCAGCTTTCATTTGACACCCAATTTGATATGCTCCTATGAACTTCTCATGTTGGTGCTTATGGGTCCTTTTCGATGAAAATGCCCTTATATAGATATATCTGATAATTTAACATTCAATATTAACTGTGGATATCTAAAATTAAGATGATTGGACAGTTAAAAATATGGATGCCTTGAACATTTTCGTTGCGCTAAACCTCAATAGAGATAAGAAACGTTTTATGGCATTCCCATGGTTGGATTGATGCTGACACAATAGAAAATCAACCGAAAATTTGTATTGGGTTCAGATACACAAACACAATTGAAAATCACTAACCCCTAAAAATGTTTGTCGATTTTTATTTTATTCTGAACAGACAATCATTCTTGAGAGCTGAGTGCAACAGCAACACACTGGCAGGTGTCCAGCTCCATTTTGTAGCTGAGAAGAGAATCGGTTTCACTCAATTTGCCCTGAAATAGGACAAGACAACCACAAAAGAGCACTCTTGCACACTTGGGTGATTTCTACAAAGTCCAAGGCCTTATGTGATTATTGGAAAAGTTTAAAGTGTCCCGGAGAGGCTCTTCCTACTTTCAATGGGCTTGGGTGTGATAGGTAGGTGTGCTGGGTGAAAGGTTTTTTTAAAGGAATTCTTTGTGGCTCTCACAACAGGAGCAGCCAACTCTGAAATGAGAAGGCTGTGATGTCTGCAGGCTTACTGATTAGGTATAGGACTAAACCACTGGTTTCAGTCAATCTCATGAACAAGGATAATAATCTATCTACAGTACACTGACTTAATCAGGGTCAGGATTAGTTCAAACAGGGTTATAGTGGTGCCTGATGTGAACAAACAAGGATGAGAATCTATCTACAGTACACTGACTTAATCAGGATCAGCATTAGTTCAAACAGGGTTATAGTGGTGCCTGATGTGAACAAAAGTGCTGAATCTGTAAGACCAATGTTGGCATTGTAATGCTATAGGATAATTGATCAATCTACATGTGAATAATAGTCAGGTCATTCCCTTCTGTAAGAGTTAAAAGAGACTCTCAAAACATGTATATTCTGGGTCTGGGTTCCCATAATAAGGTAATATTATGGGAACCCCTGAATATAATCAATAAACACAACACCAGAACACCTTGGTCTCTCAGCTTACAGGTCCTTTGATAATAGAAAGCCCTTGAAGCTCCTATTGATAGTCACCCTCTGAGAGAAGAAGATGATGTGTGTTTGAAGTTGACCTTAGCTTATCCCTGGCTTCCTGTCACACCCTTGTCCAATCAGTGTCTCTCAGCCTCAATTGCTGCCGGTCCCTGGGATTGAGGAGTAACAGACAGACAGACAGGCAGACAGACAGACAGACCCCCTGGCCTCCTCTCTCCTTGTCCTCGCCACATCACCATGACATTAAGATGACAGAAATGTCACGGATGTCAGTGTGGCATCAGACCACAGAATAACACGGGGATATACAGCCATGAGGAGAACAGTACAGACGACAGTGAGAAAGTGCAGGAGAGGAGAGTTGATTAGGCCCCAGTGGTAGGTGTCATAGCCCCACCTTGTGTTCAACACCAGGAAAAGATGAAAACACACTGATGCTCATGATGCTGAGCCATTTCAATGCCTTTTATGTTAACCAGGATCTGATCCCTGTGTCTGCCATTGGATAGGGCCTTCATATAGATTCAACATATAGATTCAACATATAAATGTTGGATAACAACTGACGTGAGCACCACCAACATAAAGCCTTTATAATACACCCACGTGCATAGTGCTTAAGAGCAGCTCTCTCAGGTCAAATCTTGGACATTTGATGACACAATACTTGATTATTCCTCATGCTTGGCTGCGGAATGTATTGAATATGCTGTAGCTAATGCTATGTTACAGAGTTACTCCACCTCAAGATTTGCATTTGGCGAAAGGCCCGGCACACGCATACTCAGGCTGACTGGCTCTCGTTCAGGCAAATGAGAAATAAGTGCACTCAGGCTATCCGGAAGGCCAAAGTTATTTACTTTAAGGAGCAGTTCTCTCTCTCTGTGGGTCTAAACCCAATAAATTCAGGAAAATGGTTAAAGACCTGGAGAATAAACCCTCCTCCTCACAGCTGCCCATGTCCCTTAAAGTTGATGATGTGGTTGTTACTGACAAGAAGCACATGGCTGAGCTCTTTAATCACTACTTCATTAAGTCAGGATTCCTATTTGACTCAGCCATGCCTCCTTGCCCGTCCAACATTTCCTCATCTGCCTCCCTTTCTAATGTACCTCCCTCTTCTTCTCCTGCCCCGCTACAAAGTTTTTCCCTGGAGGCAGTTGCGGAGTCTGAGATACTAAAGGAGCTCCTGAAACTTGACCCCAAAAAACCATCTGGGTCAGATGGTTTAGACCCTTTCTTCTTTAAGGTTGCTGCCCCTATCGTCCCTACCAAACCTATCTCCAACCTTTTTAACCTGTCTCTCCTTTCTGCGGAGGTTCCCATTGCTTGGAAGGCAGCCATGGTTCGTCCTTTATTTAAAGGGGGAGATCAAGCTGATCCTAACTGTTAGGCCTATTTCTATTTTGCCCTGTTTATCAAAAGTGTTGGAAAAACTTGCCAATAATCAACTGACTGGCTTTCTTGATGTCTATAGTATTCTCTCTGGTATGTAATCTGGTTTCCGCTCAGGTTATGGATGTGCCACTGCAACCTTAAAGGTCCTCAATGATGTCACCATTGCCCTTGATTCTAAGCAATGTTGTGCTGCTATTTTTATTGACTTGGTCAAAGCTTTTGATACAGTAGACCATTCCATTCTTGTGGGCCGGCTAAGGAGTATTGGTGTCTCTGAGGGGTCTTTGGCCTGGTTTGCTTAACTACCTCTCTCAAAGAGTGCAGTGTATAAAGTCAGATAATCAGCTGTCTCAGCCACTGCCTGTCACCAAGGGAGTACCCGAAGGCTCAATCCTAGGCCCCATGCTCTTCTCAATTTACATCAACAACATAGCTCAGGCAGCAGGAAGCTCTCTCATCCATTTATATGCAGATGATACAGTCTTATACTCAGCTGGCCCCTCCCCGGATTTTGTGTTAAATGCTCTACAACAAAGCTTAGACTTGGTTTCCTCTATCGTAATCACTCCTCTTTTACCCCAGCTGCCAAACTAACCCTGATTCAGATGACCATCCCACCCATGCTAGATTACGGAGACATAATTTATAGATCGGCAGGTAAGGGTATTCTCTAGCGGCTAGATGTTCTTTACCATTCGGCCATCAGATTTGCCACCAATGCTCCTTATAGGACACATTACTGCACTCTATACTCCTCTGTAAACTGGTCATCTCTGTATACCTGTCGCAAGACCCACTGCTTGATGCTTATTTCTAAAACCCTCTTAGGCCTCACCACCTCTATCTGAGATATCTACTGCAGCCCTCATCCTCCACATACAACACCTGTTCTGCCAGTCGCATTCTGTTAAAGGTCCCCAAAGCACACACATCCATGGGTCGCTCGTCTTTTCAGTTTGCTGCAGCTAGTGACTGGAACGAGCTGCAACAAACACTCAAGCTGGACAGTTTTATCTCAATCTCTTCATTCAAATACTCAATCATGGACACTCTTACTGACAGTTGTTTTGCGTGATGTATTGTCATCTCTACCTTCTTGCCCTTTGTGTTGTTGTCTGTGCCCAGTGATGTTTGTACCAGGTTTTGTGGTGCTGCCATGATGTGTTGCTGCCATGTTGTTGTCATGTTGTGTTGCTACCATGCTGTGTTGTCATGTGTTGCTGCCTTGCTGTGTTGTTGTCTTAGATCTCTCTTTATGTAGGGTTGTGTTGTCTCTCTTGTCGTGATGTATGTTTTGTCCTATATTTATATATATATATATATACAGCGGGTGAAATAAGTATTGAACACGTCACCATTTTTCTCAGTAAATATATTTCCAAAGGTGCTATTGACATGACATTTTCACCAGATGTTGGTACATACAAAGAAACCAAAACAAATAAGTTCAGAAATTAAGTTATGTGTAATAATGTGTAATGACACAGGGAAAAAGTATTGAACACACTTACTGATATTTATTTAATACTTTGTACAAAAGCCTTTATAATGGTAATGACAGCTTCAAGACGCCTCCTGTATGGAGAAACTAGTCGCATGCATTGCTCTGGTGTGATTTTGGCCCATGCTTCCACACAAACATTCTTCAAATCTTGAAGGTTCCGTGGGCCTCTTCTATGAATCTTGATCTTCAGTTCTTTCCATAGATTTTCAATGGGATTTAAGTCAGGTGATTGGCTGGGCCATTCTAGCAGCTTTATTTTCTTTCTTTGAAACCAATTGAGAGTTTCCTTGGCTGTGTGTTTGGGATCTTTGTCTTGCTGAAATGTCCACCCTCGTTTCATCTTCATCATCCTGGTAGATGGCAGCAGATTTTTGTCAAGAATGTTCCCACCTCCAAACTTCACTGTTGGTATGGTGTTTTTAGGGTGATGTGCAGTGCCATTTCTCCTCCAAACATGGTGTGTATTATGACATCCAAACAGTTCAATTTTGCTCTCATCTGACCACACTATATTCTCCCAGTATTTCACTGGCTTTTCCAAACTTTAAACGAGCTTCAACATGCTTTTTTTTCAGCAATGGAGTCTTGCGTGGTGAGCGTGCATACAGGCCATGGCGGTGGAGTGCATTACTTACTGTTTTCTTTGAGACAACAGTACCTGCTAATTGCAGGTATTTTTGAAGCTCTCCACAAGTGGTCCTTGGCTCTTGGACAACTCTTCTGATTATTCTTTTCACTCCTCTGTCAGAAATCTTGCGAGGAGCACCTGGTCGAGGCAAATTTATGGTGAAATTATTGTCTTTCCACTTCCGTATTATGGCCCCAACAGTGCTCACTGGAACATTCAGAAGCTTAGAAATGCGCATATAACCAATGCCATCATTATGTTTTGCAACAATTAGGTTGCGAAGGTCTTGAAACAGCTCTTTGCTTTTACCCATCATGAGATGTGTCTTGTGTGACACCTTGGCAATGAGACCTTTTTGTAGGCCATCAGTTGGGACTGAACCAGCTGATATTAATTTGCACTGACAGGGGGCTGGATTGCTTTTTAATTACTGATAGTTTTCAGCTGTTGTCTTGGCTTTCCATGCCATTTTGAACCTCCCTTTCTTCATGTGTTCAATACTTTTTCCCTGTGTCATTTCACATTATTACACATAACTTAATTTCTGAACTTATTTGTTTTGGTTTCTTCGTATGTATGGATTACTTGGGTTGTTACCAACATCTGGTGAACATTTCATGTCAATAGCACCTTTGGAAATATATTTACTGAGAAAAATGGTGACGTGTTCAATACTTATTTCACCCGCTGTATATATACAGTGGGGAGAACAAGTATTTGATACACTGCCGATTTTGCAGGTTTTCCCACTTACAAAGCATGTAGAAGTCTGTAATTTTTATCAAAGGTACTCTTCAACTGTGAGTGATGGAATCTAAAACAAAAATCCAGAAAATCACATTGTATGATTTTTAAGTAATTAATTTGCATTTTATTGCATGACATAAGTATTTGATACATCAGAAAAGCAGAACTTAATATTTGGTACAGAAACCTTTGTTTGCAATTACAGAGATCATAAGTTTCCTGTAGTTCTTGACCAGGTTTGCACACACTGCAGCAGGGATTTTGGCCCACTCCTCCATCCAGATCCTTCAGGTTTCAGGGCTGTCGCTGGGCAATACGGACTTTCAGCTCCCTCCAAAGATTTTCTATTGGGTTCAGGTCTGGAGACTGGCTAGGCCACTCCAGGACCTTGAGATGCTTCTTACGGAACCACTCCTTAGTTGCCCTGGCTGTGTGTTTCAGGTCGTTGTCATGCTGGAAGACCCAGCCACAACCCATCTTCAATGCTCTTACTGAGGGAAGGAGGTTATTGGCCAAGATCTCGTGATACATGGCCCCATCCATCCTCCCCTCAATACGGTGCAGTCGTCCTGTCCCCTTTGCAGAAAAGCATCCCCAAAGAATGATGTTTCCACCTCCATGCTTCACGGTTGGGATGGTGTTCTTGGGGTTGTACTCATCCTTCTTCTTCCTCCAAACACGGCGAGTGGAGTTTAGACCAAAAAGCTCTATTTTTGTCTCATCAGACCACATGACCTTCTCCCATTCCTCCTCTGGATCATCCAGATGGTCATTGGCAAACTTCAGACGGACCTGGACATGTGCTGGCTTGAGCAGGGGGACCTTGCGTGCGCTGCAGGATTTTAATCCATGACGGCGTAGTGTGTTACTAATGGTTTTCTTTGAGACTGTGGTCCCAGCTCTCTTCAGGTCATTGACCAGGTCCTGCCGTGTAGTTCTGGGCTGATCCCTCACCTTCCTCATGATCATTGATGCCCCAAGAGGTGAGATCTTGCATGGTGCCCCAGACCGAGAGAGATTGACCGTCATCTTGAACTTCTTCCATTTTCTAATAATTGCGCCAACAGTTGTTGCCTTCTCACCAAGCTGCTTGCCTATTGTCCTGTAGCCCATCCCAGCCTTGTGCAGGTCTACAATTTTATCCCTGATGTCCTTACACAGCTCTCTGATCTTGGCCATTGTGGAGAGGTTGGAGTCTGTTTTATTGAGTGTGTGGACAGGTGTCTTTTATACAGGTAACAACTTCAAACAGGTGCAGTTAATACAGGTAATGAGTGGAGAACAGGAGGGCTTCTTAAAGAAAAACTAACAGGTCTGTGAGAGCCGGAATTCTTACTGGTTGTTAGGTGATCAAATACTTATGTCATGCAATAAAATGCAAATTAATTATTTAAAAATCATACAATGTGATTTCCTGGATTTTTGTTTTAGATTCCGTCTCTCACAGTTGAAGTGTACCTATGATAAAAATTACAGACCTCAACATGCTTTGTAAGTAGGAAAACCTTCAATATCGGCAGTGTATCAAATACTTGTTCTCCCCACTGTATATATGTATATATTTTATTTTTATTTATTTTTTATGCCAGCCCCCGTCCCCGCAAGAGGTGTTTTGCCTTTTGGTAGGCCGTCATTGTAAATAAGAATTTGTTCTTAACTGATTTACCTAGTTAAATAAAGGTTAAATAAAAAAATGTTGAAAAAAAAAGATGTTGTAGCTTTAATAACTCTTTATTAATAACATTTGCTCAACAGCTTTAGTAGTGAAATACTATTTACACCCCATCCAATCCACTGACACATTTGCCCAGATGGACCTAATTGAATGTGTTTCTCTCAAGCAGCACAACATCTGTGTCGATGCAGCACTCAACTGCTCAACGCACACAAAAACGCACCAGCCACGAACTCAAGTTCCCGCCAATCTGAAGGCAAGCCTAGTAGGCCCTAACAGTGAACTGCCCCAGGAGACTCAAGAGCATTCAGCATTCCTTTTCCATTGGTTTCGGTGTGGAGAGGGGACTTGAGGAACATAGAGGCCGAGGTTCCCGATTGTTCTGGGTTCAAACTTATACACTGCAATTTCCATTACAAAGGCCCTCAGCACAGTGCAGAGCTGACCTTGAGCCCTGTCAGGGTGAGACTCAGGAAGTGCTTGTGCTGCAGCCTCCTCTATTCACACACTGGCCCGGTGGTAGCTGTCAGGCCCCTCCACGGCCGAAGGCTATTGTTATGCTGATCTAATGGCTGTGAAGGGTATTCCAAAAGGCCTTCATTAGAATGAGGATAAGAATTCATAAACATTCAATGAGGGAGGAACATGGAGGCATTGCATGGGAGCATTGCAGTGAATTATTTGATATGAATAAGTTTGGATCAAATGGGGAATGAATGCACAGTTCCTCCATCAGTGTGTCATCATGAAGTATCTCACAGTCCATACAGGAGAAGCTCTGCCCTGTATGACAGTGTGTATTGAATAGGGTTATTTTTGCAGAGAAAGACTTATGTTAAACATTTGAATAAAAATGGCCTTGTTTCTATTACAGCATACTGGATGACTGTCATTCATATTCCATTCATCCAGCTCGATGTAACATCGATAGGTTTAGGCTACTACATGCTACTCTAATTGTCCCTATACCCATCATGAGGTTACTACAACCTAGCCTATGAATGAAAGTTTACAACGTAGGTGCACAGGTCGAGATCATTTTTTGTAATTCCGTTCTGTTTGCTTCCATTTAAGAAACGTTTTTCAACAGAATCGGCGCAATGAATACACCCCTGATCACATGCAAACTGTCACGGCTGGTAGGCATGACCCGAGGCGCAGAGCTGTAGTAAATAGACATTCCTTTATTTGAATGTTGTTGTTTTTTAAACAACAAACGGCACCGCCGCACCGATGAACTGACGTGCAACATGCCCAAACAATAACCCACACACAGGTGGGAAACTCAACAACTTAAACAGGATCCCCAATTAGAGGCAACGCAGGTCAGCTGCCTCCAATTGGGGACAACCACAAAACCAGCATAGAGTAGCCTAGATTCCTCCCCTATTTCAAGCCCTGACAGTCACCTCCAGACAAACATGAAGATGCCTAGATGCCTCCCTATAGTCTGGACCTGAACTAATACAGCTCACTTTCATTGCAGCCACATACAAACAGCTTGTTGTTTATACAATTCCTTCTCGCATCTATCTAAGTGCTCTCCTCCTCTCACCTCTTCCCTTTGCTTGTGTACTTAAGTGCACAACACATCAGCTGTCTCTGACCAGGAGAAAAAACTTTTCCAAGCCAAACCTTCATATCATGACCACTAACCGCCACACACAGCAAGCAGTTTAGCAGTTACCCCAGCTTGCCCCTGTGGCAATAAATGTATAAAACCAAAAGCTTACCTTGACTTGGAAGAGTTCCAATGTTGGATAGCCTTAGCTAACATAGGATCCCTTTCTGTTCAAGCCAGGTGTTTGAGTAGATTAAACTAGCTAGCTGCAATCTACACTAGCTAAGTAAGTGAAAGTGAAAGTGATATACTACAAAATATAGTTAGCTCTCTCTCACTCTCTCTCTCTCTCTCTCTCTTGCTTCTCCTTAATTTTGGAAGAAATGAATTTGTTAAAAACTGTTCAACTATTGACTTTCTCTTTCTTTGAGTCAACAACTCAGCACATTTTATGCGTTGCAGTGCTAGCTAGCTGTAGCTAATGCTTTCAGTACTATATTCCTTCTTTGATTGGGTGGACAACATGTCAGTTCATGCTGCAAAAGCTCTGATAGGTTGGAGGACGTACTCCGGAAGTTTTCATAATTACTGTGTAAGTCTATGGAAGGGGGTGAGAACCATGAGTCTCCTAGGTTTTGTTTTGAAGTCAATGTACACAGAGGAGGCCAGAAGCTATATGTCCTTTGCTACACCATGGTGCTAGAGTGCTGCTGAGGCTACTGTAGACCTTCATTGCAAATCAGTGTGAACGTTATCATAGCCTAACTTGCTCACTTGCAGTGTCCATCATTTTCAGATAGCCGACATCCAACATTGAGTAGTTTGACTAGTTCAACTCTATCTTGGCCGTTTTGAATAATGCAACTGCTTTGTGGTAATGTGTCACATTTGTTGATGTTGGCCTATTACAACTTCTCCAAAGCCTACAGATTTGTTTTATGTCGGGCTACTGGGACCATCATACGTGCACGAGCGGCGCGCGCAATATGAGAGCGCGCGTGGAGGCGGTCCGGCTTCTTCAGTTTTCTGTAATCGCTTTTCGGTTGCTACCTTCAGTTAAATAGCAAGGACACGAGTGCGAGCAGACGGCTGTGTGCGTGGATATACTTTTCTCCTGGGAATTTCATACAAAATACAGCATCGACGGTCAGCTGCCAGGTAATATTTACGCACGCATGTTACTGTCCTTCGTATGTGTACAGAAAGTAAGTAAATGTCCCGTGAAAGTGGCATTTTCCCATGAAGGGGATGTGTGGGACGTGCCTCCCTTTGTGCCTGAGCAGCTCATTGTGGACACTTGAGAAACGTTGAATTCACACATTTCCAAGCCCGTTAATTTGGCCCTCGCGTTGGCTGGCCTTGACGAACCCTTGACGCTTTGTCGAAGAATTTCTAAAACGTAATGTTCTCTGTATATTTTCCCGAGTTTTAAACGCTCAGGCCTCTTCATTTAAATTCCCATAGCAGGGGGACATAGCACAGCGGGTGCTACTTTTTCCTGCAGTGTTAATGATGTGTGTTATGCATTGCTTTTTTGACAGCTCTATTTGTGTCGCGGGCACATGTTATTTTTGTCATTTTTTTTGTCAGTCGAAAGGGGGAGGCTTTCAAATCGCGTTGACCTATTGCTCAGCTGTGTCCGAAACAACCACATAAGAAAGTGTTATATTATTCTGTCCTATTTAATGAGGCCAGTGGATTCAACACGCGCGTCGTCTTTGATAAATGTAACTGTAACAATATTCAGAATTGATATAATTGCCCCAACGTTGTCATCGCATGCCTGTTTTGTAAGTCGCTACATGTCTATGTCTGGCGAGTGGATACACAAATAGCGTTGGTGTCCTTATCATAACACACCCGGGAAAGATAGTGGTGAAGCACTACTTTAGTTTACCGTTTGATTAACCGTTTGTATCTTTCACCGTATTCTTATTCCACAGGTTTTTATTCGAAACAATTTAAACGGATACGTTTGGATTCCACGTCCATGACCATGCTAGATAACAATTACCACACCTCATTATTATCATCAAAGCCTAAGGCGATATCTCAGTCATCTGATGCCCTTAGTAGAGGCACAGGCCTACTGTTCGTGTCTCTTTAGCCTACTAAACTCAACTCCCTGATTAGTTGAGCTTAATCGGCTAATGTCTCTTTTGATCTATTCCATCACTCGATGTGGTCAACAACTCAAAAGGTTCATGAGTGGTGATTTTATTTTTTATTTTATTTCACCTTTATTTAACCAGGTAGGTCAGTTGAGAACAAGTTCTCATTTGCAACTGCGACCTGGCAATAGTGATATTGAATTAATTGTTTTAGATAAGACTATATTGTCAGTAGGCCTGTGACACGTTGACTCTTCAAAGTCCAGGCAAGTCAAGACGTCTTGACAGCATTGTTGTTTATACTATATTCCATTCAATCTCAACAAAGTCATGTTTCTAATGCATTCCAAAAATGTGTAGGTGGTTTGTTAACACAGTAATATTGAATCTTCTTGAATGAGTTTGAGATCTTAGTAGTTGGTCAAAATAAAGTGAAACAGACTTACATAATTACCCTGTTGTGAAAATAATTTCCTCCTGCTAGGACAATCAAGTATTCTATTCTACTCAACCACACAATGGAGGCAGGTAGCCTCTGTTGGTTGTGGTTAGAGAGATGAGCCAACAACTGGAGGGTTCCCAGTTCGTATCCAGGGTCTGACGGGAAAAATCTGGCGTGAAGTGAACTGGCAACCGGAGTGTTGCTGGTATCGAGTCTTAAATGCCATCACCTGCCGTTGTGCCCTTGAGCAAGGCACTTAACCCCCCCCCCCAAAAAAAAAAACAGCTCCCCGAGCACCCAGTGTGGCAGCCCCCCATACTTTTGCAAAAATCCTTGAAGCTAGAGGTTCCTATCTCCCTCACTAACTTTAAGCATCAGCTGTCAAAGCTGCTTATCGATCACTGCACCTGTATATAGCCCTTCTGTAAATAGCCCATCCTACTACCTCATCCCCATATTTATTTTTTACTTCCGCTCATTTTGCACTCCAGTATCTCTATTTGCACATCATCATTTGCACGTTCCATCATTCCAGTGTTAATGCTAATCTGTAATTTATTTCACCACTATGGCCTATTTATTGTCCTATCTTCCTAACCTTACTGCATTTTGCACTACATTTGCACTCTGTATATAGATTTTCTATTGTGTTATTGACTGTACGTTTGTTTCCCATGTGTAACTCTGTTGTTGTTTTTGTCGCACTGCTTTGCTTTGTCTTGGCCAGGTCGCAGTTGTCAATGAGAACTTGTTCTCAACTGACCTACCTGGTTAAATAAAGGTGAAAAATGTATGTGTCTTTCGGAGGGGTTGGGTTAAAAGCGTAAGGCAAATTTCGGTTGGACGTTGCGTGCAATTGACCAATACAGTGATCTTAATCTTAACCTACGAAACAGCACAGTGACTAGTAAAATGATAGAATGTGCAACTTTGGAACTCTGGCAGTCCACAAGGTAATAAAAAAAAAATGCCTGGGCAGGCTAACATACCATTACACCATTTATTTATTTTGTATAGAAAACATAATGAAAGTTAAAGCTGTGCTGTTTCGTGTCTGTTTCCCAGGGCCAGGATGTCCAGTGAGGTGCAGAGACCGGACGATAGCCCCAGCACCAGTGGGGGGAGCTCGGATATCGAACAAAGAGAATCATTGGTACCCCCAGAACAGGAGCGGGAACAAGCACAGCCCAAAAAGAAGGAGACCAAGATCTCCAGTAAAACAGCTGCCAAACTCTCAACCAGTGCCAAGAGGTAAACCTTGAATCTGGCTCATTTTAGTGGTATTTAGCTGGGGTAGGTTTGAGAAACTCCCTATCCTCAGGGCGATGAGTTACACTGAGTGTACTAAACATTAGGAACACCTTCCTAATAATGAGTTGCACCCCCTTTTGCCCTCAGAACAGCCTCAATTCGGCAGGGCATGGACTGTACAAGGTGTCGAAAGCATTCCACAGGGATGCTGGCCCATGTTGACTCCAGTGCTTCCCACAGTTGTGTCAAGTTGGCTGGATGTCCTTTGGGTGGTGGACCATTCTTGTTACACACGGGAAACTGTTGTGTGAAAAACCCAGCAGTGTTGCAGTTCTTGATACACTCAAACCGGTGTGCCTGTCACCTACCACCACACCCTGTTCGAAGGCACTTCAAATATTTTGTCTTGCCCATTCACAGTCTGAATGGCACACATACACAATCCATGTCTCAATTGTCTCAAGACTTAATCTTTCTTTAAAACCTGTCGCCTCCCCTTCATCTACACTGATTTGAAGTGGATTTAACAAGTGACATCAATAAGGGATCTTGGTTTTACATGGATTTACCTTGGTGCTCTATGTTGTGAAAAGAGCACACAAGAGCACACAAGATGTGTAATAAAAGGTAACCGTGTTGCATGTATTGCATCATGACACTGTAATGCCCATGCTTCATCTGACAGGCAGATTACTATGATAACTATGCACCTGAGTCTTTCCTGGCTGTGTGATGATAACAGCTGACCAGGAAACACTCTGAGGCCGGCCTGTTTATCCTTGGTTATAGCATTTTCATAGAGCTTTCCTTAGCTAGGTCAAGTGGCCTGAGCCCTGACGATGATGACATACTTTCATTCATAACACATATCTGTGTGGTTAGTGTTGTCATGAACAGCACTCCCTCTGTCGCCCACCTAGCTGTGCCAGTGGTAACAGAGGGGATGATTGAGTTATGCAACCAGCCGAGCCAGGGATTGGCTGAGGCTACAGCGCTTTTTATAACTACCCCTGATATTTGGAACATCTTCCTGATGTGTAGCGAACTTATAAGACACTCCACTGTGCTCAAACCCAGAGTTTTAGTATTACGACCACAACACTGGACACCACAGCTCTCTGTTGGTAAAAGGGCTGCAGTGATGGTATGTGTTTCCATGCTGTTTTCCCCATGCCTGGTTCAACACCGATGGATGTGACATAACATTATGACTGATGGGTTCAATTGCACTTTTGGGCGTTAGTTAATCATCACGTCATTGTGATTTGTTATACAAAGATGTTATACAAAGATGTTTATATGATGTTATTAACCCTTCCCTCGCAGGTGACTGCTTGCATAGTTGAATTTGAGAGAGGAATTGAAAAATGCTGACATCTGTACAGGCCTATTGTAATAACACAGACTCTGATAAATAATTCCAGATTAGAACCTTTCAGGATCTGCAATTCCTTTAAACAGAGGTTGCCTCATCACGTTTGTAGTGTGCCTAATTCTGCTACGTGCTTCCTCATAGACAAGTCAGTGTAACAACACAGTATGGCACTGTGTGACACCATTAGGGTTGGGTGATATTTGGAGAGACCTCTTCTACGATATGCTACTCTTAAGTATTGCAAAATCTGATATAATCATTTTGTGCCGTTAATGACTAGATCATTCCAGACTGCCATTTTTGTGCTTAGTTACAAAATTATAGTCTCATTCTCATTAAATAACCTTTGTGTGACATTATTTTGTTGTTGAGTTAATTTATTTAGACTTAATTTTCAACACATTGATACAGCCTAACTGATAAAACTGCACCATTTTCTAGTCTTACACATCACAATATCGTCTTGCACTTCACAATATATCGTCAACGTCAAATATCCCGATATTTGATTTAATTATATATCGGCCCAACCCTAGTCATAATAGGCCTATAATGGACTGCTTTGTCATTTGGTAAATGTAGATTTTTTTTTGATATGTTAACTGATATGACTGCAATTTGTGGTCTGGTCTACCTGTATCATGTTCTATGAATTTATTAACAACATGACATTTGTGCATTTCATCATCACATTGGTGTCAAAGGCATTCTGGGAGCTTTTTCAGTTCCTATACGTGATAGAGCTATTCATTGGCACAAAGATTAAAACAGAGTATCATTGTTTTTCAGGATTCAGAAAGAACTTGCAGAAATTACACTCGACCCACCTCCAAACTGCAGGTAAGGAAAGATTGCTCTCGACCAGCATTATGTTTATTCACTTTGCTAATGTTATGGTCTTGGGATTTCAGGATATACTATATTTCTGTTAGGTATTCTTGTTTCTAAGAATGAATGATGGACTACAGTCTTTCTAGTTTTACATAGAAGGTCGGGTATTAGTGTTATATCCTTTGCTATTAAAAAGATGTTTATCATCCTCGTAAAAGGGATTACGCTAGCATGTTCTCTTTTACCTATCACAATATGTAGGAAACGTACCATTTTAGATTATATGATTTCAGTTGAAAGAAAAAAAGAAAGTGATTTAAAAAGAAATTCTCATATGGTTCCCCTTTCTGCTGGGGATTTACCACAGGTGGACAGTGTTTATTGTGTTCTGCTGCTGCCTGTCCTTTGAGGAAGAGATATGGTGGCCATCTAGTGAGTGGCAGACCGACCACATGTGCATCAGCTAGACAAATGACAAAAGGCATCCCTGGGGGACGTTGTGCAGAGGCCAGGCCTTATTAACTTAAAGAACACAAAATGACGTTGTCATTGATTATCCCCCCTGTATATAACAGCACAGTAATTACCTCAGTCTCAGCATTCAAATGCAAATTACCAGAGAAAATGGACGCCCGGCACAAGGCAAGTTTAGGCATTTATCTGCGGGAGATGGAGTGCATTAGGAGATGTTGCTGCTTTTTGGCCATTTTAGATTAGTTGTGTTCATTTTATATGCACCTGTTAAAACAATAAAGAGAGATGACCCTGAGTGACTCATCCAGCGATGTACAGACAGTCGTGTGTGCTGCTGTGCATGAGCTATTCACTTTAACTGAGTTTCATGTAACACCCTTGCTGGAAGGGTAAATATATATATATACATACATACATACATACGTGTGTGTGCATGTATGTATGTATATATATGTATGTGTGTAACTTTTTAATTCTAATTCAAAATGTTGTCACTGAAGGGTAAATTAGATATTGAGTGTTGGCTCTTTTTACTCAAGGACTTCAAATAATCTGTTTCAACGGACTCTGAAAAATGAAGTTGTCACGTTGGAAATTATTTCGCTTGAGGCTACGCAGGCAGGGTGATTAAAGGCAGCATAATTTGAAAGTAAAATAATCACTAACAGAAATGTTCGCAGCCATCAAAATAACTAGTTGCCTCAAACAATTAGGCGTCTTAAAGATAATCATATCCGCATTCCCGGGCTGCATATTCATGTTAATCCCATATAACAACTAGGGCCAGTATCGCAATATTTTTTCCAAAGGCAAAAATGAAAACACGAAGCAGACCAGACTCTTTGGTCCTTAAAAAACCTGCTGTATGTAAAATATTGTGTGCTATAGCTTGAAAATAAATGCATGTGATTGGATGACAACATAATAATGATGTTTGTTTCCAACATTAGGGCTGTTTTCCTAAAGAAGTGAAACCCAATTCGTGTTTTCTTTCCCCTGCCACGATACTAACGAGTATCGCAATACTGGTATCGTCCCTGCCGCATTAACAAATGAAATAATATTGCTTTTATAACACATCCCAATATAAAATGTTTACCCACTGTTATAATGGTGTGATTTAAGGTTATAGAATATGTATAACAGACAATTTAATTCATCCTTAAGAGTCTATTGATGCACCTGTGCGTCAATCTAAGTAACATAATACAAAAATCACCATCAAAATCCGCCCATTTAAGCTAGAGATATGTTTTTTTTTGCTAGGGTTGCGTCTCAATCCGCATCCGCCTATGTCGGTCTGCGGTAGAAGGTGGCTGAGCTACAGCGTTGTTTGTCAGACCATGAGACATCCCGAAAATCGGTCTTCTCACGAAAGCGGTTTTGTTCTAAGACTGTTTTGTTCTGTCGTGGGACTGGTCTGAAGGTATTACATACAAATGAATGAAAGTATGGAGGTAGTCTTTTTTTACCATTTATGAATGTTATACAATGCATTTCTATGGTCTAGTAGTAAAGGCAAAATTCTATATTTTATCAACATTTTTAGATAGATTTTGGAATGCTAAAGGGGTCCTAAAATTCTAAATCAAATGGCTAAATGTTCCATTAAAACAATTCCATATGTTGGCTTAGTAGAACCCCCCCCACACACACACACACACACACACTTTTTAAGTAAATGTCGATAAGGGCAAAGAAAAGCATTTGCTTTGCATGAAAAAGAGGCTTGACAAAGTCAATGTCATTATTTATGCTCACTACCGACCAGGTTAGTCCCAAAGGTTATTCATTTTATTTCACACTGCAAATGGTGTCAATGTCTGTTGGCCCCTTAAGGAGACAGTGTGTGTTGTGTTGAAAAGATCACCTCGCTCGGCACATTACCCACAAAGCCGGGGCGGCTGATTTATTTCCTCGCATCTCTCACCCCACTGAGAGGCATGCATTCAGACATCCCCTTTGTTCGAGCAGGGGAGAGTCTCCCAGCCTTATCATCCTCTAATAAACATCTCTGGAGATTCAGAAACTGTCCTGCAATTTGAATCATGAGGTGATCGTGGCATGTTAAAAGTAATGGTTGATGTGTCGTTGGCTACTTCTAGTACTCTGCTTTGTTACAATCCTAAGCATCCATGATCTGACATTGTCTTTAATCAGCACTGTTACTAAATATTTGTTAGAAATTGCATTTGTTCCAAGTGGTTTGGAGCCTTTTGGTGTTTCATCAGCATGTGAACTCGAGGTCAGTAAGATTGTCATTTCCATCTCTTTCACCTTGGCATTGTCACTCATCAAACGAGTGAAACCAGTTGAAACCAAATAAGCTTTCTGGCATTGTGATTATGCTAACTGTCAGATATTTCAAGCATTGCCGTACAAGCAACAATGTTTGTGTCATGAAACAATGAAAAGGGTCTGGTACAGAATAGCATTTATTCTGACTGAATGTTGCCATTGACATATAGCCTACTGTAGCGCTGGACACGTCTCTCATGAGACCAGATGCACTCTAATTTGGATGACTTACACTGTCAGTCTTCAGCACAAATAGCTTCTGCTGGCCTCTGAATCCAAATGGCATGATGTAATGCCCTTAAAGATTCCCAAACCATGTGACTTTCTGATGGTGGGAAGTGTCTGCACTCAGCAGGATTTATAACATGACCGTGTGTGTTGTTGACTGGTTGCAATCATTGTTTTCTACATGCATTCTCTGAGCCATGAGGCAAACAACCAATAATACCCACACAGATCTCCATCCCCCTTTACACGATGGGATCATCTCCACTACTGTGACTGAGTGACTGCTACTTATTAGTGTTGTGTTGTGGCCCTCTGGGGTTCTATGGGCCACAGCGGGGAGGGTATCAATATTCATGAGGGGGAGGGATGAGCACCACGGTTGCCTCTGGGAAATATACTTGATCATTGTCATCTGCATCTCAACTTCCAGAAGTTCCAAACCCACTCCTGTTTCCCAGGATAAATAACTGCGAAAAACCGGTAAATTATAATAAATTATTTATATCAACAGCATGACGTGAAATGGAACTGTTAAATTATTTGGAGTGGCTACGGATACAGAGTTTCTGTATCCTAATTTGCCCAGGCTAAAAATACAGATATTTCTGCGGACAAGTGCAAGATTTTATTTTTATGTAGCCGAGTGCCGACTCCGCTTCCTACGTACGTAGCTGCTGTGCTGAGTGCTCCGCTGCTGCTCCACCCTCCTTGATCTCCTTTGGCTGGTCACTGGTGTAGCCTACAAACTTCATGTTTTTCACAATTCTGTTCAAACTATTGTCTTCCATGCCTCATGAAGCATAAGTGCGATTTCATGTTCTTTTTTCAGGAGTGGAATAGGCTACATGCAGCTATTTACATGTTTTAGACAAAATACATTATCGACATGTTCGTACTAACTTTGTTGCAAACATAAGTAAGACACAAACAGGCAATCTAGAGAGTTAATGTTATCTGCTGAGTTACATGCAGCTATTTAGTCTCGCCACGATATCAGCATATATAATAACTATGTCAGGGGTGACTCAAAACCAACCAACATGCAGTCTAATCAGCAATTGAATGTTATTTTTTCATCATTGCGAATATTGGCTAAGCTGCAGTGGGGGGGGGGAAGGTTGCGGGGGGAGGTCCATATTATCAGGTATGTTATTAGTGTGTACCAGTGTGGGGGGGGGGGGGGGTTATGGGTGGAGGTCCATATTATCAGGTATGTTATTAGTGTGTTCCAGTGGGGGGGAAAGGTTATGGGGGAGGTACATATTATCAGGTATGTTATTAGTGTGTACCACTGGGGGGGAAAGGTTATGGGGGGAGGTCCATATTATCAGGTATGTTATTAGTGTGTACCAGTGGGGGGGAAAGGTTATGGGGGAGGTCCATATTATCAGGTATGTTATTAGTGTGTACCAGTGGGGGGGAAAGGTTGTGGGGGGAGGTCCATATTATCAGGTATGTTATTAGCAAAAAGCATTATCACCATTATCACACTTTTTTTTTAAGTCACTCCCCAAAAATGATTTTGAGGTAGGGTGGCGTTTTACCCCTAGTTACCCTACAATTGACCAGAGTTACATTTAGCATTAATGTGCTTTTTAAAAAACGTTCTAAAAAAGGCCATTAAATTTTTCCCGGTGAGTGCAAGAATTGTTGTGCATTGACGGTGGACATTGTCAGAATGTATGTTTCCCTATGGCACTCATAACTTGAATGCAACTCGGGAGGAATATTTATCTCGCATAGAACACACAACAGCAAGCCGAGTAGGTAAATAGAAACCATTCTACTGTGGTGTTGTCTGATTCTCTTTTTTTTTTATTCATTACTCTTTTTGTTTACAGAGAAAGTAAATGTGGACAGTTCTAGCATCTTCAAAGTGTACCTCGGCAGAATAATTTTTCTCCATGTTCAATATTTATTCCATTGCAGCTTAATGACTTCAATGCAAACACCGCTAAGCTCACCAGGAGGCAGACAGGAACTACAATATGGCAGCAATTAAAGATTAGCCATCATCACACAAAACGCTGATTGTTTTTTCCCCCCCAAAGTGTAGAGACCGCTTCCTGCTTGTGCAACTGCAATATCCATTCCGTCAGACAGAGAAGGTTGCAGCCTTCATAATGTATGTTTTAGAATGTTTGTTAAAATCGCTGCAGGGTTTTTATTTCATCTGTTAAGATAGAGGCGACTACATAATGGTTAAGTAGAGGGTGAGTAAAGAGCAAAACGTGGAGGGAGGGGTAGTGTGAGCAGCAGCTGCGTTAGAAAAAACAATGTTTGCCTAGAATGGAGCGAACTCTGTATCCGTAGCCACGGTCTAAAAGTTTATTTATGTTTGATCCGAAAATGTGGTCGGAGTCGCCATATAGATGGTGTGACGCAATTGCGGAGGCATGCAGAGGCCAAATTGAGCTCCTTACCACATCGCCGTGCGCCACCCAAATTTTGTGACAATGCGGAGGGCTCCGTATAGCTCTACATTGACATGGTTGGGTGGGGGCGGAAGGTCCTGTATTAACACAAACTCACTTCCTTCACAACAGCTCCGAGCTGCTCCGCAAAGAGCAAGAAGTATGAATGCCCTGACTTCTGCGTAGGCCGTATCACCCTACATGCTGCACGGCCAATGCAGATGTCAGAGCGCCTTTAAATTATATACAATGTCTAAATCTGTATTCTTTACGTCTTTCTCTGCTCTGCTATCTGCACGATCAATCACCAACGCTCAGGGTAGGGAGAGACGGCGCGTCTCATACAGCTCCTCTATAAAACAAAGTAGCCTATCGCTGGCCAAGATTCACACAGAGGAAAAAACGTTGATCAAAGTGGAATGAAGGCAGATCTGTATTGAATAGTAATGTTGAGTGGATATTCATTTCTGATTCTGCTTTGTTCAAGTTTATTTGCTGCTAGTCTAAATCTGTGCGTGACAGTAGGCTGTTAGAGATTGAAAATGCACCAACCTGAATGCCAGTGCGAGTGGGCCGTTGTCCAAGGGGGGAGAGTGCGACATTTCAGCAGCAGGTATAAAATGACAGGCAACAGACTGACTAGATAATTTATTCAAGTTATGTTTTGAATTGGCTTTCTCGCTAGTTTTTTTTATTTTTTATTTAACCTTTTATTTACAGTTGAAGTCGGAAGTTTACATACACCTTAGCCAAATACATTTAAACTCTGTTTTTCACAATTCCTGACATTTAATCCTAGTAAAAATTCCCTGTCTTAGGTCAGTTAGGATCACCACTTTATTTTAAGGTATGTGAAATGTCAGAATAATAGTGATTTATTTCAGCTTTTTCTTCTTTCATCACATTCCCTGTGGGTCAGAAGTTTACATACACTCAATTAGTATTTGGTAGCATTGCCTTTAAATTGTTTAACTTGGGTCAGGTATTTTGGGTAGCCTTCACAAGCTTCCCACAATAAGTTGGGTGAATTTTGGCCCATTCCTCCTGACAGAACTGGTATAACTGAGTCAGGTTTGCATGCTCGCAAACGCTTTTTCATTTCTGCCCACACATTTTCTATAGGATTGAGGTCAGGGCTTTGTGATGGCCACTCCAATACCTTGACCTTGTTGTCCTTAAGCCATTTTGCCACAACTTTGGAAGTATGCTTGGGGTCATTGTCCATTTGGAAGACCCATTTGCGACCAAGCTTTAACTTCCTGACTGATGTCTTGAGATGTTGCTGCAATATATCCACATAATTTTCCTTCCTCATAATGCCATCTATTTTGTGAAGTGCACCAGTCCCTCCTGCAGCAAAGCACCCCCACAACATGATGCTGCCCTGTGCTTTACGGTTGGGATGGTTTTCTTCGGCTTGCAAGCCTCCCCCTTTTTCCTCCATAACGATGGTCATTATTAGTTATATTTTTGTTTAATGAGACCAGAGGACATTTCTCCAAAAGGTTGTGTGCAGTTGCAAACCCTAGTCTGGCTTTTTTATGGGGATTTTGGAGTAGTGGCTTCTTCCTTGCTGAGCGGCCTTTCAGGTTATGTCGATATAGGACTCGTTTTACTGTGGATCTAGATACTTTTGTACCTGTTTCCTCCAGCACCTTTGCGGTTGTTCTGGGATTGATTTGCACTTTTCACACCAATGTACGTTCATCTCTAGGAGACAGAAATCGTCTCCTTCCTTAGCGGTATGACGGCTGCGTGGTCCCATGGTGTTTATACTTGAGTACTATTGTTTGTACAGATGAACGTGGTACCTTCAGGCGTTTAGAAATTGCTCCCAAGTATGATGAACCAGACTTGTGGAGGTCTACAATTTTTTTTCTGATGTCTTTTGATTTCCCCATGATGTTGCGCAAAGAGGCACTGGGTTTGAAGGTAGGCCTTGAAATACATCCACAGGTACACCTCCAATTGACTCAAATTATGTCAGTTAGCCTATCCGAAGCTTCTAAAGCCATAACATAATTTTCTGGAATATTCCAAGCTGATTAAAGGCACAGTCAACTTAGTGTATGTAAACTTCTGACTGACTGGAATTGTGATATAGTGAATTATAAGTGAAATAATCTGTAAACAATTTTTGGAAGAATTACTTGTGTCATGCACAAAGTAGATGTCCTAACCGACTTGCCAAAACTATAGTTTGTTAACATGAAATCTGTGGAGTGGTTGAAAAATGTGTTTTAATGACTTCAACCTAAGTGTATGTAAACTTCCAACTGTAACTAGGCAAGTCAGTTAAGAACAAATTCTTATTTACAATGACTGCCTACCTACAGGGTCAGCCTCTGGAGCAACTTAGGGTTAAGTGCCTTGCTCAAGGACACATCAACAGGTTTTTTTCACCTTGTCGGCTCGGGTATTCGAACATGCGACCTTTCGGTTACCGGCCCAACACTCTAACTGCTAGGCTACCCGTCGCCTAGTTAACTAACTAAGCTTTAATGTCGTTGTCGACTTTCCACTGGCACTGTGGATAGCCTAAATAAATCTGCTGGAATTCCCCTCTATTAAATAAAGCTGGGATTGCCCTCTATTAAACAGTAGCCATGTAGTTGTGACAAATGTGCATCGATCTCCCCTGAAACATGAATATTTTAGCCTAATATAAACATGTCTAGTTAGCTACCTTGCTTTGAAGTAGCCAACCTTATCCATTTGATCCCTGATTCATTGAATGAGGGAATAATTGTATAATGACAAAGGTATTGGTTTGTAATGTTGAAATAGTGGCAACCATCCTCCAAGATAGCTACTGGGTTTGCCGGTTTTTGTTCAAGCCCTGGCCTAACCACATTGTAGCTTAAACATCAACTGCTCAACAGAATCTTGATAAGCAGACTTGGGTGTTTCAGGGCCGAATCAAAAGTCAAGCCTGTACACCCAGGAGCTCTCCGGATGAAGGGTTGACCACAGGTTGACAACGTGACTGACAGTGCAGTTCTACTTTGTCGGGGGTTAAGTGCCTTGATCAAGGGCACAATGGCAGGAGATGGTAGGTCTACATGCAATCAGACACAGCAGCCTTTCAGTCAATAATGCTTCATGCAGGCTATAATAATAGTCATGGAAATTTGGTTAAACGTAATGGAGAAGTCATGGAAAAGGTGTATAAACCCATAACAGTGAATAATCAGAGGTCTCTATAGTGTAATGCCATTTGTGAATTTCGGTGAACGTAGTCTAATGGACCGACTTGGAAAAAGACAGCTCCTGCACTACTTCTATCCCAAGTCAAGCACTGCTAATTATACAAATTGTAAATTGACCCTTTGTTATATTTCAAAATCGAATACACTAGTGGTGGTGGTATTAGTTAAATAAAGGTTAAAAATCTATGTCTAGGATGGGATTAGTTTTCTTTTATTTTGGTGTTTCTGCATGCATGTCTTGCACCAGCATTGCGTGTTCTCTCCCAGCTTCATGGTTTGAAAGAGGTGCGTAATTCCAGTCCATAGAATACAGTACAGTAATACAGTCCACATGCAAAAATATTACTGGAGCTTGTTTAATTTATTTACCCATCTATGGGCTTTTGTTTTTCTGTGGGTACGTAATGTGCGGTAGCCTATCATATGTACACCTTATTGGATAACGGCACAATTATAGGGGCTTTTTTGGGCTTGGCCTCCTAAAATGTATTTAATATAGGGCTCAGGTAGCATCAGGCTTGAATTTATGTCGATCAAAGCTCTAATCAAATCCAGACATATTTATATGCTTTAGAATGACACTTCCGGTTTTGGCGGGAAATACCGGATTACCCTGGAGAAAAGTGATTTATTCTCGGGGTGGAACATTTTGTAAAATACAGGAAAAATATGAAACCCTAGTACAGATACAGGATCTTAATTTGATCAGTCTTTTTATTGCTGAGAATTTATTTACATAAACTTAACAGATGGTTATATTAACTGTATGGCACTTTTCATGTAGCCTACTTTTGGCCTAACCACCCATCAAGCAACCTTATGGACTAAACGTTCAAATCCTGTTGCAGCAAGATTTTTTTGCTGTGATAATATAGGTCAAACTGAGATCCAACACCTGTAAATGATTTTAAAATGTTTCACCTCATCTGGTGTTGATAATACTGAGCTAGTGTAGCATCTGTTGAACTAGACATTTTCTAATTAAGTCTCAGCCGTTTCGCAGAGAAAGTTGAGTGGAAAAGAAACAAGGTGTGAGTGACTGAAGGGAATATGCTCTGTTCCAGACTTCAGAAATCATCTTACGTTAATTTATCCTTATTGGCCTCCACCAAGACACTTGTTTGAAAGCGAACACAGCCTGTCTTGATTCATGCGTGTCATTGGATTCTCAATGTCCTCATTTGGGCAGCACTTCTCACAAACATTTGTCCCAAATGTTATTAATGCGTTCTTGGACCATCCTGTGACCACTCTATGGTGAAGTCTAGCCATTACACAACTGGTTCACAGAAGCCGTTTAGGTCATTGAGACTGATCATCATCCACAGCTGACGTGTAAGCAAACAGTCAAATCTTGGCAAAGGAACAAATAACTCCAAAGTAAACAGCTGCTCTTTGATGATATTACCATTTTGGCAGGGATACCATCTCAAAGCTTAATAGGTTTCTCAGAGTCACAAACAAAAGACCGTTCCAAGAGGAATTAGGCTCTATCTTACCATCTCAGTTATTTATATTGTACAGACAAAAATGTACAATGTGTTCTTCATAATCAACTGAGATTTCTTGTGGTGACATCTTGAAGTGCCATTATCAGATGAGTCGTTGTCGCCTTTGTGCCATTGTCGAACCTGAGAACGTACAGTAAATTAATAAATAATACAATTTTGTTTCTGTGACGTCGGCACAGAAATGTGGCCTAGGCATAAAAGATTTAATCAGCTGTACAAACGGTTTAATGAGGCAATACAGGATACCGATAGGGCTGTGACGGTCATGGAATTTTGGATGACTGTAATTGGCCAGCCAAATGACCGCGGTCTCCTTAATAACCATTTATCACACGCGCACAGCATACAAAGCCTAGTTTGAGGAGTGGAATAGCCTACCAGCTGTCAGACGGCACAACAGTAGCTCCTCAAAAAGCCTCTAGGCTACTGGAGTGAAACCTGCTTTTGTAAGCCCAGTCATTGCGCAACAAATAACGATTCTAAATGCAATCGAGTGTTAAACTTTTTGGTGGCCATGATTTCAAAGGAGCTATTTTTATTTCTCAATCTCAACTCATAAAGCGCACCTCCCATTCGAATGCATAGGCTATAGTCCTCAGTACGCAGGCTATCAGAGCATCACCCACCACTTTGCAATGTGAGCTTGAGGCAATATCAGAATCAGAAAGAGCTTTATTGCCAAGTGTGCTTGCACACACAAGGAATTGTTCTTGGTACTGAAGCTTCCAGTGTACAAATACAACAAGAAACATATTAATAAAAATTCTAAGAATAAAATATAAATATGAAAAAATATATAAAAGTCTAAGGTCACAGTTGGGTTTAGTCAGAATAACATTTACAAATTATGAACATATTTACAGTATTTTAAGTGACTAGTATGAATACATATAAATATCACCTGAGTTTAGAGATATTGCACCAAACAGTGTGAGTATTGCACTTACAGGCATATTCCTTGGGAGGTATGTTAACTGTTCAGAAGGGAAATGGCCTGTGGGGAAAAAACTGTTCCTGTGCCTAGATGTTCTTGTGGCCAGTGATCTGAGTCGCCGTCTTGACGGTAACAGTTCAAACAGGTGGTGTCCAGGGTGAGTGGAGTCTGTGATGATTTTACCTGCTCTCTTCCTCACTCTGGAAGAGTACAGGTCCTGGAGGGATGGCAGGGGGGCACCAATAATCCTCTCTGCAGTCCGGACTGTCCGTTGTAGTTTCCTGATATCTGATTTGGTAGCTGAACCAGACCAGACAGTGATGTAAGTGCATATAACAGACTAAATGACGGCTGAATAGAACTGAATCAGCAGCTCCTGTGGCAGGTTGAACTTCCTCAGCTGGCGAAGGAAGTACAGTCTCTGCTGGGCTTTTTTCACAATGGAGTCAATGTGATTGTCCCACTTCAGGTCCTGAGATATGGTAGTGCCCAGGAACCTGAATGACTCCACTGCTTCCACAGTGCTGTTCATGATGGTGAGTGGGGGGAGTGCAGGGGGGGGTTTCTCCTGAAGTCCACTATCATCTCCACTGTTTTGAGCATGTTCAGCTCCAGGTTATAACTGCACCAGACAGCCAGCTGTTCAACCTCCAGTCTGTAAGCAGACTCATCACCGTTTTGGATGAGACCGATGACAGTGGTGTCGTCAGCAAATTTCAGCAGCTTGACAGAGTGGTCTTTAGAAGTGCAGTCATTAGTGTACAGGGAGAAGAGCAGTGGGGAGAGAACGCACCCTTGGGGGGCGCCAGTGCTGATTTTTGAGAGTCCTGGATGTGAGTTTCCCCAGTCTCACAAGCTGCTGCCGGTCTGTCAGGAAGCTGGAAATCCACTGACAGATTGAGGATGGCATGGAGAGCTGGGTCAGTTTGGCTGAGAAGATCAGGCATGATGGTATTGAAGGCCGAACTGAAGTCCACAAATAAGATCCTTGCATAAGTCCCAGGTCTGTTGAGATGTTGCAGGATATAATGCAGTCCCGTATTGACTGCATCATCCACAGACCTGTTTGCTCTGTAAGCAAACTGAAAGGGATCCAGCAGGGGTCCGGTGATGTCCTTCAGGTGGGCCAACACCAGTCTTTCAAACGACTTCATGACCACAGATGTGAGTGCAACAGGTCTGTAGTCATTAAGTCCAGTGATTTTTGTTTTTTTGGGGACCGGAATGATAGTGGAGCATTTGAAGCAGCAGGGAACTTCACACTGCTCCAATGATCTGTTGAAGATCTGCGTGAAGACTGGGGCCAGTTGGTCACCGCAGGCTTTTAAACAAGCAGATGAGATGCCGTCTGGGCCTGAAGCTTTTGAAAACTGGCTTTTCAGAATAGCTTCTTTTAGCAACTCTGATCTCCTTTGTCAGTCTGTTTCTGGCCTGGTTATACAAGATTTTATCCCCACTTCTGTAAGCATCCTCTTTGGCATGATGAAGCTGTTTGAGTTTCCCAGTAAACCATGGTTTATCTTTAGTGAATGATAAAAATGTCCTGGTGGGAATGCATGTATCCTCACAGAAACTGATATATGATGTTACAGTATCTGTGAGCTCATCCAGATCGGTGGTAGCAGCTTCAAAAACAGTCCAATCAGTGCAATCGAAGCAGGCCTGTAAATCCTGCTCTGCTTCATTAGTCCATCTTTTTACAGTCCTTATTACAGGTTTAGCTGATTTCAGTTTCTGCCTGTAGGTCGGTATAAGATGAACCAAACAGTGATCAGAGAGCCCCAAAGCTGCCCGAGGGACGGAGTGATACACATTATTTATTGTGGTGTAACAGTGGTCCAGTATATTCTCTGGTGGGACATGTAACGTGCTGTCTGTATTTTGGCAGTTCACGGGAGAGATTTACTTTGTTAAAATCCCCAAGAATGATTAAAATAGTCTGGGTACCTTTGTTCCGTTTCAGCTACTTGTTCAGCCAGCTGTTGTAGCGCCGCGCTCACACACGCGTCTGAAGGGATGTACACATTCACAAGAATGAAAGAGGGAAAACTCCTGCGGCGAGTAGAAAGGTTTACAGTTTATGAAATGGGCCTCTAAGTTAGGAGAGCACATCTTCTTCAGCGTTGTTACATCTTAACACCAACTTTCGTTAATGTAGAAACACAAACCACCACCTCTCGTTTTCCCCGTTAGCTCCGCGATGCGATCGGCTCGGAACAGCTGAAAGCCCGGCAGATGTAGTGCGTTGTCTGGTATGGCTTCACTCAGCCAGGTTTCAGTGAAGCACAGAGCAGCAGAGTTTTAAAAATCCTTGTTAGTGCGGGTGAGGAGAAGAAGTTTGTCCGTTTTGTTAGGGAGGGATCGTAGATTCGCAAGATGAATACTGGGGAGTGCAGTGCGGAGGCCGCGCTCGCGGAGTTTAACCAGCACGCCGGCTCGCTTCCCTCGTTTGCGTCCAACCGCTGCTCTCTGACGAGAATGTCCAGCAAAACGTCCGAATAATCAAAAACTGTAAAAAGGTTGTCTGGTGTGGGTTTTCTAATGTCCAGTAGTTCGTCTTTGGTGAAACTGATAGGAAAAGAATGACTAAACGCAGAGCAAACAAACAACACAATAACTGGAGAGCTACACACCGAGGCGGCCATTCGCGGCGCCATTTTGAACTGGTGTAATTGTATAACAATATCATTGTTTGAAACCTGAATGTTTTACTTTACTTTATATAACCGACTTCAGTGGGCAACTGCTCACATTCAATGACGACTGGCACACTGGAGAAGTGTGCTCTTCATGGATGAATCCCGGTTTCAACTGTACCGGGCAGATGGCAGACAGTGTGGGTGAGCGGTTTGCTGAATTCAACATTGTGAACAGAGTGCCCCATGGTGGCTGTTGGTTTATGGTATGGACAGGCATAATCTACGGACAACGAACACGATTGCAATTTGAATGCGTAGAGATACCGTGACGAGATCCTGATTCATATTGTCGTGCCATTCATCCGCCGCCATCACCTCTTTGTTTCAGCATGATAATGCACTGACCCCATGTCGCAAGGTTCTGTACACATTTCCTGGAAGCTTAAAAAGTCCTGCATACTCACCAGACATGTCACCCATTAAGCATGTTTTGGATGCTCTGGATCGACGTGTAAGACGGCGTGTTCCAATTCACACCAAAATCCAGCAACTTCGCACAGCCATTGAAGAGGAATGGGACAATATTCCACAGGACACAATCAACAGCCTGATCAACTCTATGCAAAGGAGATGTGTCGCGCTGCATGAGGTAAATGGTGGTCACACCAGATACTGACTGCATATCTGTATTCCAGTCATGTGAAATCCATAGATTAGGGCCTAATGAATTTATTTCAATTGACTCAGTAAAATCTTTGAAATTGTTGCGTCTATATTTTTGTTCTGTATATGTGTATATATGTGTATATATATATATAGATATTTGATGAAAGATGCACTTTTCTCTTGCTTGCTGGATACAAAATAAGCTACAGCATTCACAATGAACTCGTGGGGAAGTTTGAATGCCGAGAGCTTCTCTGATGTGATGTGATCCCATTGGCTGGTGGTAAAAATGCAATGCATGGGAATCCTCTGTTCTCCCAACACCCAATGTTTATGTTTACGATGAACTGTACTTACGTCAGAATGCCCAATGTTAGAATGTTTCCAGTCAAATTTAGAACGTTTTCCTATCAGTCTATATTGCATAAACATGATTGGATGATAGCTGTGAAGGTTATCGAAATCAGGATCAAATCCTCTGATCTCTTCGCGCTAATTAATTATAGAATGTTCATATTTGAAGATTGCCGAAAGGCCAGTCTCTTTGGCAAATGACATTAGTGGAATAGTGGAATGTAATCGCTGAATAGAGACGGCAACCAGGCTAGAAATCACGTGCTTCACCAAAGAAAAACACAGCACCACTCATCTCAGCCAGTAACCTTCTGGTAACGAGTCCATTTCCAAGGCTAAGCAACTGCCCCTGGGCGATGCAGCTTTGTGGGGGGATTATGTGTACTGAAAAAAACTCTGGTCGTGGCTGAATGGTTAAGGGTTTGGAGTGCGAGCAGCAGTGCTTTTCTGATGTAGCTACTTCAAGTATTGCCTCCTTTGTTTGTTGTGGCATACTTCAGTTCAGTAGACACAAACTCTGTGGTTAAGTGATAAAAAAAAATTAAAAAAAATTGACTCATCATTTTGTGTCATTCATGTATGCAGAGCCTGTGTATTATGATATATGCTCTACATTATTTATTGAGAGTCCTGAGACAAACATTTACAATGCATAAGAAGCTTGCTTCAGGCACCAGCAAGGTTGCGAGGAGAGAAATGTTTACTCACAAGTCCCTGTTTTTCAGAAACATTTTAGTAAATTAGAATGGATGAATGGGAATAGAAAATATTTGATTACCTATTGGTGACATAAAAGTATCTAAAGTACCTTCCAAAGTACACATTCTTATCAAAGCCAAATGGAAGGTAGTTTAAATTGATTGAACCAGCATGTGAAATGGTCTGTTAAGGGTAAATATTGGTATGTGGTTCACTTGGACTTGAGGAAACTGCACATATTCCACCATTTCTGCCATAAATGCTTGTTTCAGGATAAATCACAGGCAAATAATTACAGTATTCATAGTAGGGATGAACAGTAAAAGGCTTGATTTAAAAACAAACCATGTCATTTGTGCAAATAAAGACGAAAGGCAGGGGAGGGAGGTGTAACCTCGGCTGCTGAGCTACATGGTAATTGGTCTGCGCTTTGCTTTCACGGTCAGGGGAAATGAAGATTGCTTCATTAAGTTCCCCTTCTGATAGCCGCCGCCGCGCCGATAGAATGGAAGATCTTAACTGAATGACTATGCCATTAGTAAAGAAAAGTGCCTAAGGGAAATTAACTGGAATGGTGAATAATTAAGATAATAGCTCTATTTGCACATGGCAGCATTAAAAAGCGCCAAAACAGACTGAATCACATTCAATTACAGGTTCTGTTACTATTTTAAATAACACCTTTTGCTATGGGGGTCAATGTTGAGACCTTTTTATACAGCATCATACTGAACTGCTTGAGGTATAACAGGTTTTTGCTCCATTATTTTAAGGAACTGTAGTCCTAGAGGATTGGGCCGCTTGCACCAAGCACATGTTCAATTGGTACTGCAAGAGAAGGTACATTCTCTAATCTCTACATAAGCATTCCATAAGGTTCCCTGGCCTTGTATGTTAATAACAATTCACTCAACACATGAGCGTGTACCCAAATGTATTTAAGTTTGTTGATTTTAATATGGTTGTTGCTACTTTGCCTTCTGGCAACATTTGGATAATTATTATTTTGTACGCATTGACAGTTTGTTTGACCTTGAACTGAACAACAAATGCTGCCATAATTTCTGTCTCTGTGCTTGGTTCTGTCTGTCTTCTGCAGTCTGACTGAAAAAAGGATTGTCAACAAGCCAATAAGATGAGGAATAAATTAATCTCTCATAACCTTTTGTGCTGTCTTGTGTCTGACTGCACAGCAGATGTCAAAGGTGGAATAGAGAGAGCGTCTTAGACATTCTCCTGAGCAGACACACTCCTACACACAGTGAGCGCTTGCCAGAAAACACCTCACTAAATTCCATAAATACTGGAAGTGAACAGCATCACTTACAGAACGGTCTGAGTTTTTAGGCTTTTTGTCACACACCCACACACACACTTAAGCAATGCTCCCTGTAACTGAGGTCAGCAGCGGTAGAACACTGTCATCGGCTTGTCTCTGTCATCATGTGAGTAGGATTAATGACACTGGCTGATCACCTGTCTGCATCTGCTGGTCAACTCAACTGCTTCTCTGATGTCAGGGAGAATGGCTAGAGCTGACGATACTATCAGAGCTGTAGATAGCCTGGGAAGGGAAAGTCACTGATTTGACAGAGATTACTGTAATCGCCATACCATATGATAAAGGTTCTGGCATGTTGGCACAATCTCTAGATTGTCTGGAACCATGTAATAGACCATGTTAAATGGGGCACAGGGTGCTCTAGTCTCCCTCAGCCACTGCAAGGAAAGGTCATTCAATATTTCTGGTCTCTGTTACTTATGGATCACAGCTTGTTACATGGATAGTTTCCAGTAACTACAACTTTGGTGTGAAGTGTAACAGTGTATGAATGGAGAAGGCCTGCAGTACACTGCCTCCATAAAAATGAAATTTTCTAAGGTTTCCTTTGTGTCAGCCAGCCTTGTATATTTTATATTGAAATGGTATAATGAGACATATTTCAGAATAGATTCTTTGTCTTCTGTATCAGTAAGAGCATGCATGAAATGAGCATGGTTCATTGTGATATGCATGTGGTTTGTCCATGTCGTCGTTCAGCATCATGTAGATGATCTAGGCAATGGTTTTGTTTCTGCGGTCATATGAATGGCCATCTTCCATTCATTGAACATTTCCATATGTATGCCAGATTTACCAACATATTATTCTATTTACAATATGGCATGATCAAAGTATAAAAGATGAGATACATTATGCATCAAGTTAAAAAGGAGTCAATCATGCCTAGCTAACTGAAGAACATAACATGTTTTAGCTTTGCATTCAGTTTATTTGGATTTGAACAAGATAAGCGGGTTCCACAGCGGGTTGAAAGCACAGTAAACCTGGCCTGAAGGGTTTTATTTGAAGATTCTGTTCGGTTGTGTTCTGTTGCGGAGGCAGCACTCCAGCTGTCGGAGCCATTCCCACATGAGTGTAATCGCAGAGGATGGCTAGTGGTAGATTCTCACGGACACCCGCACACTAATGTATCCCAGATTCTTGGAACAAATGACCCAAATACTCACTGACTCAAAGAAATCTACCGACGTACTGCAGATTTATTATAACTCTCGAGTCGCACAGAGGATATTATTGCAAACCATAGCAATTTCATCTTTAATGTAATGTGTATTGAACTAAAATTAGATATGTCTGCATTAATGGATAAGAGTTTTCCGATAGAGCAAGGAGAGCTCTTACTGTTACACCTAGCGACTTGACGTAAGATTTTGCATAGGCACATTATTTCCCTATAAATGTTTAGCATCCTAAGTTGCAATCCTTTGACTAGCATTACAATTGTTGTGCATTTTAAAGTTGTTCAGTATTGATCAGTTATACCCCTAGTGTGGTTTTGGGTTTGGTGAATAGGATCTGCTATAAAACATCTCTATTCACCCTATGATCAAAGCAGGATGTAAGAGTGGCACCTAAACCTGGCCATTCAGGATACTGATTCAGTAGATATCTTAAACCTAGACAGCCTCTCTCTGTCTCAGTCCGATGCTGTGGCCTCGGCCGTGCTCCCCTGCTCTCCCAATCCACTGGTCTAATGAGAGACTGTCAGTCAGGTCCTGAATGCCCAGACAGCCGCCACAAAGCACCACAGCCCCTGCTGCTGGTGTGGGGGTGGGGGTTGCCGGGCAACCTCCAGTCGTGGCATGTACTTTAAACTATTGACTTAGCCTTTACCCAGAGGTCTGTGTGTTGTCAGATCTACACAAAGGTGGTGTAGAGTGGATCCTCTGCCATGCTGTCTCATCTATCTCATCTGGGCTTGAACGTGATCGGCCTCAAGAGACATGAGAGAGTCCCTGTATCTGTTCTGCTTTGAAAAGGATCACACTCATCTGGCACAGTGGGAGGTATTCTTTTAAAAAAATATATATTGTACTTGAATCATGTTTAATGTAGACACTTGATTAAAGTTTTTTTTTTTTTCAGTAAGTATAGAAAAGGAAATTGTCTACAGCCAAATATCAGTGTGGTGTTCAAAATGGCACACTGTAGCAAAACCCTTTACAACAGAAAATGAAAACAAGCAGTTCTCATTGGATAATATCACATAAAACCTTCCTGTGTCACTCCTCTTTCTTCAGTTTTGGGCCTTATGAACATGACCCATTATATCTGCAGATTACCTCTGGTGCAGGGATGTGTAGGTTAGTAAATACCACCTTGGGTGACAACTTCTGCCCTCACCCACTAAAAACAGTACTCCCTGTGTCTGGTTGCTACTCATTTCCTCCATTGAGCAGTGCAGTGGCTGCCTCATCCACCTAAGCAACATCACAACACTTATTCATTACAGCTAGCTATTAATATGCCACATCTTCCCTGTTGCAATGCACTGACAATGAATATTGCCCAACATGGTCTTCAGACGCTATGCATTTCTGTCTACCAAATCATACCAGTATAAAACAAATTTAATTTGTGCCTCATCAAGATAAGTCCAGATTTGCATTGCTCTTATTTGCTCTAAACAGCTATTGAAAAATATGGAAGTCCCTGGGGAAGAATGGATCATAATTAATTAAAGAAGGCTTTGAACAGTTGCATTAGAAAAATAAATAGTATAAGAAGATTAGTGAAATCTGCATGTGTTGACACTACAGGAAAGAGGAAATGTCTAGTCCTTTAATTCTATTTGTGGAGAATGATCCATTCTCATGGGCATGCACTGAGCCAGATACTTGTTTTATACTTAAGTCGCGCTATTTGAGGTTATTATGTTGTGGAGAAAGCAGTACTTGCTTCTCATTTCATTCTGATATGGCGATTTGGAAAAGTCAGTCACAGATTTATTGGGTCTTCAACATTAACAAAGCGAGTGGTGGCTTTGATAGTCATGTGTTTTCTGTGCTTCCTCAATCCTGCTCCCAATCTCTAAGTCTGTGTGAGCAGTCGTCTGTGTGAGCAGTCGTCTGTGTGAGCAGTCGTCTGTGTGAGCAGTCGTCTGTGTGCTCTTGTGCGCCTGTGGGTTTGGTCGATGTTAAAGTTCATGTACACTAATGACATGAAATCTGAGGAATTGCTCATTGTCTGGGCTTTCTGATCTGGTTGGTGTCCCAGACAGTCTTCTGTTGGCACTGCTCCAGCAAAACCCCATACTACCAGTGGGGGAGGTTGGAGACTTAATATGGAAATGACATTAATTACCAGACTATCCAACAGATGTGACCCTCACCCCACTCAACATAACTACTCATCTAATAAAGGACCTTCAATATACAATTACATTTTTGTGTATATATTGTATCAATTGACAAAGTGAAATTGTTCTCTATTTGTGAAACGAGATTCCTCAATCCAACTGACAAACTGTTTATTTCAATGGATGGATGATGACATTAGCCTTTGTGAATGTTGCACATTTTGAGGGGTTTAGGAATTTAGGAATCAGATTTGCTTTGGCAGCACAACCTAGATAGCTTGAGTGATAATCGTTTAACAGAACTAAACCTCAGGCTAAAAAGAGCAGACTGAGAAAAATCCCAAATCTCTTAACAATGCAAATCTCCTTCATTAACTTGTCAGAAACCAGCATTTGTCTCCTCACTCTCTTGCTCACTTGGACTCAGACTTTATCTATTTTAGGCTACTCTGTCAGTAGCCGGTTGACAATTCCAATTCCAGTGCCCTGAGTTTCTAAATATATTGACATGTTTCTGTTTCAGCGCTGGTCCCAAAGGAGACAACATCTATGAGTGGAGGTCAACCATCCTGGGACCGCCGGGCTCTGTTTACGAGGGAGGAGTCTTTTTCCTGGACATCGCCTTCACACCCGACTACCCCTTCAAACCACCTAAGGTCAGCACCCACCGCCACACTGACCACAAATGGTTTATAGCTTTAGCACCATTGTGCTGCTCTCTTCCTCTGTGGAGAACTCTTGCTTTAATGTAATTCCAACAGCTAACATGATTTTCTGGGACTCTGGTGTGCTCCTCCAAGCCTTTACCAGTTCACTGTTCATATTTTCAATTCATTCTTTATTAGCCTTTTCATGAAGTGAACCCTGTGGAGTATTTTCTGTTGTTGAGTGGATGTCATTATCAAGTGTATGAAATGTGCTTTTGGATATCTCTCTGTGCTTCTTAGAACCCAATTTCCCTCTCACTTGCTTTCATTTTGAGTTCTGACTCGCTCTCACTCTCGTTTTGTCTGTTTCCTTCCCCCATCTTTCATTCTCTCTTTCTGTCTCTGTTTGTCTCTGAGCTGTGTAAGAACCGGCTCTGCTGTTTTGACAGCGGACTCAAACAAATCCACAGGCTCAAGCTCTGATCAGTGTAGCCAGAGGGCTCAAGTGTTTTGTCCCACTGTGATCTGTAGCCAGACCATCCGTCACTATAGCGCACGATACACTCCTCCATTGAAATGCTTCATTGCTTTATACTATAGACTCTTACCAGAGCTTTTTTCAAGCCCTTAACTGAAACTCCAGTTTGACAGGATTATTGGAGAGATTGGAAGTATACGATTCAGTTGTTGGGGTTAGTGGGGCAGAGAGTTATTTATAATGTCCTGTCCTCAGTGTGTTCAGAATGCCAAGGCTCATTAGAAGTTTCCTCTGCAAGGTCAGTCTGTCCAGATGTTGGTGATTGGAGGACTGGGTTGGTGTCAGGTGTCAGGCCACGTTCAATCAGAAACATGGTAGTAAACTTAACAGGGACGTTTGTGTGGATGTTTGTTGTAAAAAGGTTTGACGTTAGCACATTTGAAACTATTTGAATCGCTGTGAAAGTATTATAGGAATGATTGTTTCTTCTTTAACTAATATGCAATGGTTATGGCGAGATTAGAGATAGGCAAGAGTTTTTTTTTCCATGACAATTATAAAGGTTTCCTGCATTTGGTAAATGCACCATGCTGCCCCCTGTTGGCTGTATCAAAGCCTAAGGGAACTTAGAAGGCGTATGAAAATTTGGGTATTTATTATGGTATATCAACTCTGCGGCTGTGTTTATGAGGGTTGTCACCATCTTCTCAACAAATAAATGATATTTTGTTTTGCCCAATTTCAACTATTCCACTCAGTATTGCTGAACCAGGGTTCTGAACTATAAATGCTGTATTTCCCTGTACTCGCCAGGTAACGTTTCGGACAAGGATCTACCACTGTAATATCAACAGTCAGGGGGTGATCTGTCTGGACATCCTGAAGGACAACTGGAGCCCCGCCCTCACCATCTCCAAGGTGCTGCTGTCCATCTGCTCTCTGCTCACAGACTGTAACCCAGGTAAGAGACCCGTCAATGCCCACATCATGATGATCTGATCTGCAAGTGTTCTCATTTCAGTTCAGTTCCAGGTGATTTAAATGACATTTGAGTTGACACTATCTACACACAGAGATGGTGATAATGTGTCATACTTTGATAACTGTCTGCTGCTCTACTAGTAGAGTTCCAGTGTTCCCTTCCCAGGGACAGTAGCACTGTTGCTGTTGAACCTGTTGACGGAATTTTAAATACAATGTCCTTATTAATGTTTTAATACAATGTAATAATACGCTCAACTGTCTCTCGGTCCAAAAATCCTATGCTATTCATGTGGATGCTCTGATCTGCATGCATTTATTTTTCATTGCAGCGGACCCTCTGGTGGGGAGCATTGCCACACAATACCTGACCAACAGAACGGAACATGACAGAATAGCCAAGCAGTGGACAAAGAGATACGCCACATAAATCCACCTGTCTGACTTTCCCACTGTTACCCCCCCTCCCCTCACTGTACCTCTCTACCTCTCTCCCCAGCCTTTCAAATCACACTCACTAATACCTGTCATCCCCCCCTGACCCCCCCCCCCCCCCCCCCCACCCAGACCTTGTATCTACCTTCTCTTTGTAAAGGACTGTCCTTTGTTCCTTGTTGACTTGAAATATTATTTTTTTTATACAAAGATTGGGATTTTATTTTCCAATATCTGAATGTTGGAATTATTGTATTGAAAAAAAATACTATTATTCTGATAAGCATTGTCCCTCAACTATACATTATGTATCCTTGTTTTCCTAGTGGCTCCAGGAACAAAATGCTGATTTATATACCCTTTTTATTTTACTCTAGGTTCTTGTGTTTTTTTAATTTCCTATTCCAGTCATCAATGTTATCTGCATGGAACAGGAGGAAGATTTGCATCAAATGACATGTCATGCTCTTCTACGCTCTCTGTTTTTGTTTGTACTGTATGTATTTTTTCAAACGCTTTTGAGGCAGACCACAGAAATATAGGTCTGCTTGTGAAAGAGGCAGGACATGTACATTTACTGGCTACTCTGGCATGGCAGGGTGGTTTGTTGTGCACTTGTATTAAATAAGCACCCAATAAAACACGCTGGTTGGCTTGTGACTTGTGGCTATACTCTTCTTTTCTGTAACCCCTCTGTGTTCTGTGACAGGAGTTAAGAAGATATTAATCTCAGGACCTATCTGCCTCATGACACACACAGAGACGCACAAGCACACATTGCCACTGAATGGGCATATAATGAACTCTGTGAATCCAGGGAATCAGTGAAACCAGGGTAAAATATACAGCAGAAGAACCCACATCACAGGTCTAGGTTAGAAGTGGGCATGAACCATAGACTATATATGAACCTCGCTCACCCTGACTTGGGGACACCATATTCCGTGATACTCCACATTTTCTCTTGGCCCTCATCAGACCATGTGCTTTTTTGTGCATCTTTTTTGAATGTATGATATCAAAATGTCACATCAGTCTACTATGACCTAATATTGAATGACCCTCACAATTTCATTATTGTGAGGGTGCGATATGATTCCACTCCACCCGCGGCACTTCCGTTCCACAGAAAGCGATACGCAGTGGGGAGGTCAAGACAAAGGAGGTAATTTGCTACTTGGCTAACGTTACTTTTAATATTGAATATTTCTCATGACTTATAAAATACATTGAAGTTCTCTGGGCGTATTCAACTTGTTTAGTATTGGAAAAGACGGCTAGTTAACGACTCAACAGACACATTTGTGGTGACAGTGCCTGGCTCAGAGAATACATCTAACGTTCGCTAGCTCAAGCTAGTAGTAGCTAAGCTAGCTTCACTGTATAGTGTAACGTTGTTTGCCAAATTGCTAGCTAAGTTAAATATCTCCGAATTTTGAAAGATTGAGATGGGCGTTGTTTGTTAACTTTGATGTAACTACAGTATTTTGCTAACTTTCTAGCTTAACGTTGGCTAATGTCTGTGCAGTCAAACGGTCGGCTAATAACTGGGGAGAAAAATCAGCAGGTCGTACGTTTGTGATTAGTAGCGTTAACGTTAGATGGCTATGCTAGCCAGCTGTTAATGTCCAGTTAGTTAACCAAACCTAGTCCAACCAGCTTGACTTGGCACAAGCTACTGTAGGCAAACTCACTAGCAAACTAATGTAGCCTCTTCGCTACGAGATACCTGTAATTTACACACAAATCAATGTGTGAGATCAATTTGTCTTAACGTTTCAGGTCTCCCGGAGCAAATAGGTTATAGCAAAGAAATCCAGACCAGAGATTATAGCTAGCAAGCTAACGTTAATTACTGTGGAGGCCCGATAATGTTCCCATCAAATGGTGGTTGGACACACAGACCAACAAGCTGTTGTTCACCACCATGGTTCCATTTGTTCCTTCTGGGGGGCGGTTTAAGTATTAGCTGACGGTAGCTACATTTTGCCATGTCAGGGCTGTACAACTGTAAACTGTCACATTGTTTGCGCAACCATCCATAATCACAATATTATTGCCGGGGGGGAGGGACGGGTTGGCAGCTAGCCAATTACCACTTCTTCAACTGAGCACTAGCCGAGCTGTATGGGACCCAGTGGTACCCTTGGGACCCTTAGGGGTACTTGGCCTATCCACAGGGGGTACTTGAGGACTAATGAGACCATAGGCCTACTGGTAAAATGCACATGAGGGGGTACTCTGGGCAGAGCAAAATTCAGTTGGTGGTACAGTAACCAAAAAAGGTTGGGAACCACTGCCCTAACCTAACATTGCAGGTGTAAAAGAAAACGCCGGAGCGAAGTTCCCACAAGCTAGGTTAAATAAGCCCCCAAAAATTGACGCTTCAGGTTGTTGGCATCTCTGCTAAGCCTAGGGACTCCCTAAAAACACACCATTTTGATACGGCTACGACCGGAAATGACTTTTCCTAGCAGGTTAGGAGAGTATTTTCACTAAACCTTTTCCTAACCTTAACCTAATTCTCCTAACCTGCTACATTAATTCTCCTAAACTGCTACGAAAAAGTAACTTCCTGTCGTAGCTTTGTTGAAGTGGTGTGTTTTTAGGTAATCTCGGCAAGCTATGTTAAGGTAGCTATTTTTCTTAAAACGTCTAAGGTGCTCTGTCATAACTGTAACTTTACTTAATTTTGCAAATAGCTTGAAAGCAATTTCATTTGTCAAAGAAACTGCTTTTTTGTTCTTCAACTGCTGCGTCACAATCACATTGTAGGTTCCTGCTAATTTATTGTCCAAACCGGTATGTCGGATGAGGATTCGCGTGTCAGCACCAGCTCTTCTTCTTCCTCCAATCAAAACAAACCTAAGGACACACCTTGCAAGAAACGGGAGAGCAAAGCCAGTATGAGCAAGACCTCCAAGCTGCTATCCACCAGTGCGAAGAGGTAACACCCAAACCTCATGAAATATTGACTAGTTGTCACACACAACACCCACAAAGTGGGGGTGGGTTCATCTCCTAGCTGAATTTAGGTAGCACTAGGATATTCTCTGTACTTTTATTTGTTTCAAAATATTCTAGCCTCACTGTATTGGACCAAAATATCTGTGCCATTTTTACTTTCGGAAGTCCATGGCTGAGAAAATAAAGATGTGTAAAGGTATGGCTGGGCAATCAATGATTGATCTGTTTGCATGTTTGTTTGTGAAGGATTCAGAAAGAGCTGGCAGATATCACTCTGGACCCTCCGCCAAACTGCAGGTTGGTTTTATTTGAGTTCATCTTCTCTGTTCTAATCTGTCCCCAGTGTCTTGCGTATTGCCATGGTCAATACCTACAGGCGACTCCAAACAATAATGATTGTACCGCTTATTCATAAAGGCTTGCATTACTTTCTGATGTTTCTCATGTCCCATATGCTGATAAAATAAAGCTGCACCCTCTTTTGATCAAACTGTTTTGACTTGACATGCCAGGCTGGAGTAAGATAATGAAAAAAAAAAAGGTGTTTCGAAATCTATGTGTAGCACAATTTTACTTCTCCCACCGTTGTATTGGATCAGCCTTGTAGTCATGACTCCCTAGATAATTCCCACTACATGTTCAGCATGCACCAAGGATAAAGGCTGATCTGCTCTAAGGAAATCAATATGGGTCATGATACAGAGGCACGTCATTAGGGATTGGTTGTGAATGGAGGCTTCTTCTTGAAGCTTGAGAGAAAATGTACTGTTCTGGTCACCAAGTGAGTACAACCCCTTGGGATAATAGGCTCAGTTTGACAGACAAGTTTTTTGCAGGTGCAATACTTTAAAGGGACAATCGATTCATCTATTTTGGAACTTCTGGATTAATTAAATGTACCCATTTGATTCTTGAAGAATATAACTTCTTCAATAATCTTATGAGCTTAGTTCAACTGTTGTACCCTATCAGAACCCAACATTTAAGCTTGTTTCACTCCAATGTTTGTAAACAAAGTAAATGTGAACAAGCACTATATAGCCTCAAAAGATGGTTAAAACTATGTCCCTCAGCTTTTTACCGAAACGGGTGGGGAGAATGCTTTATCATTTTTCAACTGCCCCCTTTGGCAATGAGACACACACACACACAAGTGGCCTGAGCCATAACAAAACGTTGTCCAGTTTACACCAATTAGGGAGACTGTTCTCCTTTGGTTTTCCTGGTGGGTAACGACAAAGGAGTTGGCTAAAGCACTTACAGATCTGTGACCAGGCTAACAGTTTAACATAATCAGTAACTTTTTCTCATTTCATTTCAGCGCTGGTCCCAAAGGAGACAACATCTATGAGTGGAGGTCAACCATCCTGGGACCGCCGGGCTCTGTTTACGAGGGAGGAGTCTTTTTTCTGGACATCGCCTTCACACCCGACTACCCCTTCAAACCACCCAAGGTACTGGGTATACGTCAGCTTCCAGTCACTACTTACTCTCTACACCACAAAACAGTTATCTTGGTTTAGTCCCACGGACAGATTTACTTAGCATTGATTTGCGTGTTCTTCAGTTTATACACAGCAAAAAAATGTGACCGCCGATGATGACAGTGTTTCTGTTATATTGTGCCGCTGCTAAATTTTTGCCACCACAGCAAAAAAATATAAAACAAAAAACGATACTCCTACCGAGACTCACTTTCCAGATGCTAGAGAGCTAACAACAAACTAAATAGCCAATTCGAAACTTAGCTTGGCAAGTTAGCTCACTAGTTAGTTCGCTCATTAACTTTTCCGTTCTTAGTTGAATTCCATGTGCTAAAACAAATCCAAACGCTTCATAAAAATTTGCTAGAATGAAATTATATTTCATTTGGACAGTTTGATGTCACTTTGATAATTTCATTACAATATGGAATTTCTCTTTATGAATGGTGAAATGAGGATGACTGAATTTCCTCCAGTTTCTAGAACACAGCAGGCAGCATATCTACACTACTTACCATCCCTGCGGATTGACAGGATTTCCCTGTTAACATGTTGAAGTACTCTCATCAACCACCAGAAGGCATTTGACACCTCCACTTGGATGTCAGAACAGTCTATGGATGTGATTTTCTTTCACATTTAGATATTTTCTGCCTCGTGTTTAAATGATTCCATGAATATAGGTTAATGTCATATTCAGCCTTGAATTAAGTCCGGGACGATACCAGTATTGCAATATTTTTTCCATGACAAAAATGGAAACACGAAGCAGACCAAACTCTTTGGTCCTTTAAAAACCTGCTGTATAGGGACTCCCGAGTGGCGCAGTGGTCTAAGGCAGTGTTGTAGCGTCACTACAGCCTGGAGTTTTCACAATTGGGCCAGCGTCGTCCAGGTTAGGGGAGGGTTTGGCCAGGGGGGGGGCTTTACTTGGCTCATCGAGCTCTAGTGACTCCTTGTGGAGGGCCTGGCACCTGCAGGCTGACTTCGGTCGTCAGTCGACAGTGTTTCCTCTGACACATTGGTGCAGCTGGCTTCTGGGTTAAGTGGGCGGGTGTTAAGAAGTGTGGTTTGGCAGGTCATGTTTCGGAGGACGCAGGACTCGACCTTCGCCTCTCCCAAGTCCGTTGGGGAGTTGCAGCGATGAGACAAGATCGTAATATCACAAAATTGGGGCGAAAAAGAGGTAGCATCCTAATCTATGAATTTCACATGACTGGTCAGGGGCACAGCCATGGGTGGATCTGGGAGGGCATAGGCCCACCCACTGGGAGCCAGGCCCAGACAATCAGAAAGCTTTTCCCCACAAAAGGGCTTTATTACAGACAGAAATGCTCCACAGTTTTATCAGTTGTCCTGGTTGCTGGTCTGAGATGATCCCGTAGGTGAAGGAGCCGGATGTGGAGGTCCTGGGCTGGCATGGTTACATGTGGTCTGCGGTTGTGAGGCCGGTTGGACGTACTGCCAAATTCTCTGAAACGACGGAGGCAGCTTATGGTAGAGAAATAAACATTAAATTCTCTGGTAACAGCTCTGGTGGACATTCCTGCAGTCAGCATGCCAGTTGCACACTCCCTCAAAACTTGAGACATCTGTGGCATTGTGCTGTGTGACAAAACTGCACATTTTAGTGGCCTTTTATTTTCCCCAGCATAAGGTGCACCTGTGTAATGATCATGCTGTTTAATCAGCACTTTACATGTTGCGTTTTATATTTTTGTTCAGTATAGATTTTCTAGCCTTATTATTATGTTTAATATGCACATGGCATGTATGTTTTCAGTTTTCTACTGTTTTGTTTTTCCTCAAGGTAACGTTTCGGACAAGGATCTACCACTGTAACATCAACAGTCAGGGGGTGATCTGTCTGGACATCCTGAAGGACAACTGGAGCCCTGCACTCACCATCTCCAAGGTGCTGCTGTCCATCTGCTCTCTGCTCACAGACTGTAACCCAGGTAAGAGAACCATCAAACCATGACGGGGAGCCTAACTGGCTTCCTTGTCCCCTTTTTAGTTGTTTCTCTTCAGGTCTGCATCTGTCCCAGGCTAAAAATATGATACCAGAGCCAATATTAGTATACCTGACTCCCAAGAAGGGTCAAATTTGAATCTGCAGGTAACATGGTAAATAGTAAATACCGGACCATTTCTTTGGTGTCATTTTGTGCTCATATATGGATTACTGTTTTAAAATGATGGGTAACACTTTGAGGCCCACACACAATGCCTTATATTTCATGTATAATTCCTTATGATACCAGTGCATTTGCTAAAGCTGGCATAACTCATAAGTAGTTAAAAAATACTTATAATTCATCACTTGGAGCAAAATAATTGTTTCAAGATTCACCACCCTCCTCTAACTGTTATTTCCCTCATGTTGTTTTTCACTTTCAGCTGATCCCCTCGTTGGAAGCATCGCCACCCAGTACACAACAAACAGAGCAGAGCATGACAGAACAGCCAAACAGTGGACGAAGCGGTACGCCACATAGGCCCATAGAGCACAGCCGTGTGGGGGGGGTCGCGTCTGAGGGGGTGGGGGTATTTCTATTTCAGATTTTTAGTACTTTATTGTCTGGTATATTTTTTGCTTCCTGATTTAAGTTATCTCTGCAAATATGAAAATAAAGAAAAACAATTAAACGATATGCAATGTCGATATGGAATCTCAGTATGATACTCCACTGCTTAGCCTATTGCTAATCTCCTGAAATATTAGGCTATCCCTCAAATAAAATGCATAAACGGTGCCATAAAAACATGGATTTCACCTTTCGCCAATTCACCTTTTAATACGGAACTACAGTACAGTACCACAATAGCTACAACTAAGTACTTTTTTACACAGTCCATGTTTTACTTTTAATAGCATTTAGTTATTGCAAAATAACATGGTAATCTCTCACTTGAAAACCCAATGGAATTTGGTGCTAAAGGAACAGTGCAAGCACATATACATACTGAGGGTGCTTGGTTATGGTCAGATGAAGCATTAGTGATAAACTGCCTCTACTACAGTGCATTCGGATAGTTTTCCACATTTTGTTACATTACTGCCTTATTCTAAAATTCATTAAATTGTTTGTTTTTTTCTCATCAATCTACACACAATAAACCATATTGTCAAAGCAAAAACAGGTTTATAGACATTTCATTTTACTTTATTAAAAATTTAAACTGATCACATTTACATAACTATTCAGACCCTTTACTCAGTACTTTGTTGAAGCACCTTTGGCAGTGATTACAGCCTTGAGTCTTCTTGGGTATGACGCTACGAGCTTGGCACACCCAGTTTTTGGGGAGTTTCTCTCATTCTTCTCAAGCTCTGTCAGGTTGGATGGGGAGCATCGCTGCACAGCTATTTTCAGGTCTCTCCAGAGATGTTCGATTGGGTTCAAGTCCGGGCTCTGGCTGGGGCAATCATGGACATTCAGAGACCACTCCTGCATTGTCTTGGCTGTGTGCTTAGGGACATTGTCCTGTTAGAAGGTGAACCTTCACCCCAGTCTGAGGTCCTGAGCAGGTTTTCATCAAGGATCTCTCTGTACTTTGCGCCGCTCATCTTTCCCTCGATCCTGACTAGTCTCCCAGTCCTTGCTGCTGAAAAACATCCCCACAGCATGATGCTGCCACCACCATGCTTCACTGTAGGGATAGTGCCAAGTTTCCTCCAGACGTGATGCTTGGCATTCAGGCCAAATAGTTTAATCTTGGTTTCATCAGACCAGAGAATCTTGTTTCTCATGAGTGTTCTTTAGGTGCCTTTTGGCAAACTCCAAGCGGGCTGTCATGTGCCTTTTACTGAGGGGTGGCTTCCGTCTGGCCACTCTACCATAAAGGCCTGATTGGTGGAGTGCTACAGAGATGGTTGTCCTTTTGGAAGGTTCTCCCATCTCCACAGAGGAACTCTGGAGCTCAGTCAGAGTGACCATTGGGTTCTTAGTCAACTCCCTGACCAAGGCCCTTCTCCCCCGATTGCTCAGTTTGGCTGGGCGGCCAGCTCTAGGAAGAGTCTTGGTGGTTCCAAACTTCTTCCATTTAAGAATGATGGAGGCCACTGTGTTCTTGGGGACCTTCAATGCTGCAGACATTTTTTGCTACCCTTCCCCAGATCTGTGACTCGACACAATCCTGTCTCTGAGCTCTGCGGGCAAATCCTTTGACCTCATGGCTTGGTTTTTGCTTTGACATGCACTATCAACTGTGGGACCTTATATAGACAGGTGTGTGCCTTTCCAAATCAAGTCCAATCAATTGAATTTACCACAGGTGGACTCCAATCAAGTTGTAGAAAAAATCTCAAGGATGATCAATGGAAACAGGATGCACTTGAGAATAATTTTGAGTTTCATAGCAAAGGGTCTGGCATTTATTTTGAGTGACACTGCGGTCCAAGGCACTGCATTTCATTGCTAGGCGTCACTAGAGAGCCTGGTTCGATCCCGGGCTGTATCACAACCAGCTGTGATCGCGAGTCCCATAGGGCGGCCCAGCGTCGTCCGGGTTAGGGGAGGGTTTGGCTGGGGTAGGCCGTCGTTGTAAATAAGAATTTGTTCTTAACTGACTTGCCTAGTTAAAGGTTAAATTAAAATGTGAGGTTGACAGACTTTTACCTGCAGTGTGTTACTTAACTACTAAAGTAGTATGTCTATGATAGGAATGATACAGGCTTTTTAATGTTGATATCATCAGTGCTCAAATTTGTACACACACAGATTGTAACTTTCCAGTAGGGACACAAAGCTTTCTAGCATATTCTTTATTATTGACATAAGACCTTAATAGTAGACCCCCTATGTACTGTTATGAGTTTGTGTAGTGTTTGAGTTGTATTTCTGAACTATACATATGTTGCATTCCTTCTATACAACCTCAATGTAATCCAGTGGAGGATGGATAATCACAATGCACTTCCTATCAAATCATTTCTGGGTAACAATTAAGTACCTTACTGTGAATGTTTTTCCATTTTAATGGACAAAAACAAACAATTAACATCTCAGAAAATAGCAATTTCACAAGCAGTAATTTTGCTAGGACTGTTTGGGAGTGGTCTGACTAGCTGTTATTGGCAGGAAGGTTTGGAACTGTCGTATTTGTATATTAACAAATTTACCACCTGGTGATGTCATCCCACCAAAACAGGCTGAAATGTCAGGTGTTTTTTTTCAAACAGCTCTTACACTAAAAGTGCATTATCATAATTTTCACAATACTATTCCAAGCTCATGGCGTGGATATACAGTGTTCGTGTTTGTGTGTATAACACAGGAAATTCACGTTTTTGAGTGCACTGAGCCTTTAACTCTGCCTCTGGTCTGTAAAAGTGTGTCACTGGGTTAAAGTGACTCTCAAGCGCCCAGGCAAGTGGGCGTAGCTGACAACTGGGTCACATGTTTAACACACTATTGAGAACATTCAGTATAGAAGAGTCATCCAACAAGGGAGTTCGTCCAGCGTTTCTCATCTTGTTACAGATCTTTAAATATACAAAAACTATTCGGGTTATATTAGATGCCACAGAATAGTCTCAGAACATTTTGACTGAAAGAACAGCAGAACTTGTTTTCTTCAGGATACTGACAGTGGAGTGCAGATAATTATATTACTGCTACAAACATTTACTACAGTAATGCAAATGAGACTAAAATAAGAGTGTTGAGCTTTAGATGATCGACGCTTTGAATTTGAGTGTGTTACAGTGTGCTATTAAGGAAAATAGCACTTTGCAATCCTTGCAGAAAACATCCAGTTGACTTTGATTGAGTCAGCATAGGTTGCTTTCTCTAAAGATTCCCGGAATTGAGGTGCCTGGAGACATGGGATCAACCAAGCCTGGTAAGACCGGCTTTATTATCCGTGCTATTATAATGTTACAATGTATCTTGTCATGTAATTGAAAATGTCCACCTCTCGCTACATAGGGCAGGTAATTTGTTACAAATGTGTGACTTGGTTTCAAATCTAATGTTACACTCGCTGCCTAGAATTTATGTGTCGTTCTTAGAATCTGTTTCTAGAAAAAAGCTTGAGCTATCTGGCTATTATCTGTCCACATTTTATATAGTTGTGTGTTTTTTCTAAGTTACATATGGAACACAATTAGAAACCTTCAAATTGATTATTTAGCTTTTCTGGTCTACTTATTGTCAAGCCACGCATATGGGTTAGGAATGGCAACACGCTACGGGTTTTTGGGTTTTGACACTACAATGTTCTGCTTTGCTTCACCTCACATGGACCAAGCTGCCTAGCCATGTGCCGATGCTTCTCGGTTCTCACTGCTCATTGGTCGAGAAGAGGCTGTGACGCAATCATTGCGTAACGATTAGTCAGAGCTCGAGGGCGGTATGCAGGTCCACGTGAGACTGGAGAGTTTTGGTGACCTAGATTTTCTCTTATTTGACGTGACAGCTCCACGTGTGGGTGGGTTTTGGAAGCGAATAGTCATAGCTGGATAGGTAATCATGGCCAGGTCTTCGAGAGCATAAACTAAATTTAGGGCTACATAGTATAGTATAACATATATGTTGATTTTGTGTCAGAGCCTCCTGTTCTCCAAGCAACAGGTGTATTATTTTCCCTAGCTGGGCTTGTTTAGCCCATATTTAAGCTTTTGGTTTAATAATGTCAGCATTATTATGTAATAACGTGATATAATACCAATGACTACAGGAATAACTTTGCTTTTGCCAGAACCTAAAATATGATATGTTATTCTGCCCTGTCAAGCAAAAGAGCAGTAACTGCTCATAAATTGAAACGTAGATAAATGACTAAAGTGTTTTTAAATTGTCGCGCCAATTGAATTGTAGTCAGATCATTGGAGATTATCTGTTGTCTTTTCGCCGTTTATTTTGCATTCCTATTGATCCTGATCTCTGACATTATCTTTGACCCTGAATGGCAGTTACTGCCTTCTTGCTTGGTACACCCACAGGAATGACGATGTTTTTGACATACAAGTATATGTATGTGGCTATCAGTGTCACATAGTTTGATACTTGTTTCAACAAACAACAATAAATAATACCAAGGTAAACCATAGTAACTGCATCCAAAGCTTAGTGATTCAAGGTAAAAAAGCAGTAACTGAGGTGAGAGCGATTGCAGTTACTGCTTTTTTCCTTGGTTTTACAAACTTTTTCCAGCTACTGCAAACTTGATGTCCCATCTGAAACACATTTTGTCCACGTGATAAAGCATGTATTTAATGTATCAAAAATGTAAACTAATTTTTGACCAAATGTGCAGTTGCTGCTATTTTGCTTTGTAGAGGGCAGTATTATTCAATATAATGTATTCTAGAAGAACTGAGAAACCCAACACCAACCTAGATGGAATAGAAATGTTAAAGCGAAACACATTAGTTTTCACATTACGGTGTAAAAAGTGTCATATATTTGTGATTTTGATTAGGTTTCGGTGTATCATGTAACACCTTATCACCCTGTGGCCAAGTCTTCAAATAAAGTGTTTTTGTTCATTAATTTTCTTCAATAATGGTGACCTGTATGACCCTGGCTGGGACGTTGCTGTACTATTTAGGATAACTGTACACACCCATAGAGCCGACGTGTTAAGTAACAGTGGTGTTATTAAATCCCCAGGCATGAGGTAGTAACAGCAGGTCTAATACCAGGATGAATGAACGAAGTGGGGGAAACGGTCTGGCATAAATCCTGCTCTATACTTGATCTAGTTGGTCCATTTCCATCACTATTATAACCTTACTCTGACTTACAATTGGTGTCCCTTTTAGTTGTAACAAAATATTACGACATCAAGATTATGACATCAATATTATGTTTTTGATATGACGTATATTTGACTTAATTCAGCTAATCTTTTTGTGTTTTTTGTTACCTTCTCCCCTCAGGTGGTGTAATAGCATACATCTCTTCTGGCTCCGCCTCCAGCCCGGAGTCCTGTTTGAGTGACAGCTGCAGCAGCGGCAACCTGTGCTCCTCTGCGCCTCACCCCTCACTGCCAAGCCGTGCAGTAGGAATCACGGTGGACATCGCCCGCCCTACCACAGCCAAGCACCCACGTAGCCTCGGCACAGAGAAGACCGGGCGATCCACCTCCACCAAGAGCAGCATCCCCAGTGAGTGTATTTCAGTCCTGGAAATACATTCAGTATGACAAGGATACTAGATATATTCATAATGGCAAAGGATAGGACATGGATTGTATGAGTTGCCACACTAATCCAGGTAATAGGTGCATTTAGTATTCTCAAGTCTACATGGGTCACCATCATGTACGGGTGGAGTAGTTCATTTGTTAGAGAGGTGTGAATTAGTAGTAACATTGCTGTGTATTTTTCCTTACAGAGATCAACGGCATGGTGTTGTTGTGTAAAGTGTGCAGCGATGTGGCCTCAGGGTTCCACTATGGCGTTCACGCCTGCGAGGGCTGCAAGGTAAGACTTTCATTAATGTTATTCAATGGCTCTGTGTCGTGTGTGTGTAACCTTTATTTAGCTAGGCAAGTCAGTTAAAAACAAATTCGTATTTACAATGACGGCCTACACCGGCCAAACTCAGACGACGCTGGGCCAATTGTGCGCCGCCCTATGAGACTCCCAATCACGGCCGGTTGTGATACAGTCTGGATTCGAACCAGGTTGTCTGTAGTGACGCCTCTAGCACTGAGATGCAGTGTCTTAGACCACTGCGCCACTTGGGAGCGTCATTAGTGTTTTAACTGGGTAATAGCCGTGCACAAACAATGTTTTATGTTATTATTCTCAGGGTTTCTTCAGGAGGAGCATCCAGCATAGCATCCAGTATAAGAAGTGTCTGAAAATGGAGAACTGCACTGTCATGAGGATCAACAGGAACCGCTGTCAGCAGTGCCGCTTCAAGAAGTGTCTGGCTGTGGGCATGTCTAGAGACTGTGAGTCTCCACTTTTAAATGTACATAGACAATAACAACTACATTTTTCCCATAGGGAAATACAATCGTTTATTGTGGTGAGGGGTTTCCTTTTAGAAGTTTGATGGATTGACTGACTGAAGGGATATTTGAGCCCTTATTAGTGATATATGTACTAATGTGTGTTATATTTTATTTCCTTCTCCAGCTGTTCGGTTTGGCCGTATCCCAAAGAGGGAGAAGCAGCGCATGCTGCTGGAGATGCAGAACGCCATGAATAACATGATGAACAACAACAGCCAGCTCCACAGCACCCAGAGTCCACTCTGTCTCATGGAACGGCGCCCCAATGACGGCAGCTGCTCCTCGTCTTCCTCATCTATCTTGTCTTCATCCGGCTCCAACCCTTCCTCACCCCGTTCTGCTCAAGACCCCATGGAGACCAGCTCTAGCTCCGCCTCTTCCTGTTCGTCAGATAGCGGCGATGACGAGGTTCCTCCTTCCTGGGTGTGTCACAAGGGCACATTCACGTACCTCCGTGATCAGCAACAGTCCATCAAAGAGGAACCGGAGGAGTCACATTTGCCGGTCGCCAGGGAAACTGAAAAAGACAGGAGAGATAGCCGCATGGAGGAACCGCATGAGAGCTGGAACCGCTGCAACAAAGACGCCATCGCCAGGGGTTACCAACCTAATTGCAACAGCCATCAACACGTCACCAACTATCTCTACCGGGAAGAGAGAGTTGTTTACCAGCTGCAGCCTTCGGAGCTAAACGGCGCCCCCAGTGGTGGCGTGCCAGAAGAGTCCTACAGCCTCCATCACAGGACCCACAACACAATGCACAACGCACAGACCGTCTCCAATGCTTGCAGTGGACCATCATACAGCCTACAGGACCACAGGACAAACTTGGTGAGTGTCCTTTTATCATTTAACTTGCCTTTATTGAAACATTGAGGAAATGTCTCTACAAAAGGTTACACTAGAAATGCATTGTATCCTGCACACCTGATATTACCCCATAACCATGCCTAAAGCACACATGGAAAATACCTAAAATGCCCTATCTTCTAAATCCCCTCCATCTTGTTTCTTCTGTATTATTGCTCCTGTATCCTGTTTTCCATTGCTGAGGGCCCTGCTCTCTACTTTTGTCACCCCAGGTCACTCCCAGTCTCTATGTGGACCCCCGCCAGCACAGCCAGGAGATCTGGGAGGAGTTCTCCCTGAGTTTCATCCCGGCCGTGCGCGAGGTGGTGGGGTTTGCCAAGAGGATCCCGGGCTTCCGAGACCTCTCAGAGTACGACCAAGTCAGCCTGCTCAAAAACGGAACGTTTGAGGTAAGAATCCCTGGACTCGCTGATACCAAAAATAGATATTTCCCAGCACTGGCTGTCATGTTCCAACTGAACATTGCACTCTCTTTAACTCTGAGTGTTGAGTTTAGTAAATATAGTACAGTCTGCAGATATGTTATGGTAGAGTATTAGTTTAACTCAACATTGAACTCTGTCTAACCCAGGTGGGAATTATCACTGTTGAATCTACCACAGTGTTTCTCAGTGCTAGACACCATAAACCCCCATTCTATCTCTCTCTCTCTCTCTCTCTCTCTCTCTCTCTCTCTCTCTCCAGGTGCTTGTGGTGCGCTTCGCTTCGCTGTTCGACGTGGCGGAGCGCACAGTGACCTTCCTGACGGGGAAGTGTTACAGCCTGGAGCTGCTGCGCTCGCAGCGGGCCGGGGAGCTGCTCACCTCCATGTGTGACTTCAGCGAGAAGCTGGCCGCGCTGCAACTGGACAAGGATGAGATGAGCCTCTTTATTGCCGTCGTCCTCGTCTCCGCCGGTAAATAATGTCCCTGTAAACAGTGTCCTTTTAAACACACTTTAATTGTAAACACACTGTCCTCATATCACTGGCTGGCTGGCTGGCTGTCCTTTGGATGGCTGGCTGTCCTCTCACTGACTGGTTGGCTGGCTGTATTATGGTCCTGCGTCTAAAATGGCACCCTATTCCCTATATAGTGCACTACTTTGGTCAAAAGTGCCATTTTAAAACACAGTCCTGTACATACCATTCAGCCACTGGTGTTAACAAACGCACAATACTTATGTGTACGAAGAAACCTAAAGCCTTCTTTGATACTGACTGTTCTCATGCTCTCTCAGATCGTTCTGGGATCCAGGACTTGAAGTCAGTGGAGGCGTTGCAGGACACGCTGATCCGAGCACTGCGGTGTCTGATCATGAAGAACCACGCCAAAGAGGCTACCACCTTCACCAAGCTGTTGCTGAAGTTGCCCGAGCTGCGCTCCCTCAACAACATGCACTCTGAAGAACTACTGGCCTTCAGAGTGCACTCGTAATGGGGCACTCACAATGGGGCTCATCTGACTCCTCGTTCCACACTTTAAAACCAGGACTGACCTCCTCTGCCACTTCTATACCAGGAGCTAGGGGAGACCTTGGGGACCTACCGTTTGCAGTCGACGAACTCAGTGTATTTCTCCAGAATCTATTCAGAAGTTCTTCTTTTGGACTCTGTCGATAGGGACAAAGGTCAGAGAAGAAAATATATTGTACTCTATTCATAGGAGAAGGCTCGATAACTGAGCTATTGTGTGAGAGGCTGGTAGTTTTGCCAAGTTGGAGGCACCGTTCAATTTTTTTTTTGAAAAAGATGAAGAAATACTAAACCGGCTTTTTGAAATGATGCAGAACTACTTGGTTTTGTTTGTTAAAGCCATTTAATTCCAAAGTGTATTGCTCACGAGCAGTGTGAATGTGATTATTATGCTATCTATTGGATGTTTCAAACAGCTCGCAATATCAATTGGTAACTGTTTTCGACCTAATATATTTGATAAAAGCCGTCAACTCAATGTAAACATTATCTATCAGAAAGAATGCTTGATGAATCTGATGATTGCTGCTATTGCATGGCTATCCTTAAGTGAACAACTTGACGTTGTCACTCCCAACCCCCCGAGGAAAGAGTCATTTCTTTATTTTTGAATTGTTTAACAGCATTGCCATCCTTACTGTCCTGTGTGTGTACATAGGGTTTTTAAAGTCTTTGTCAGCTGCCTCTACCATGCCTCCTTCTGGGGAGTTGTTGATAGTACACTTTGTCAGCAACACAACTTTGCACATTGTGTTGTGGACTGTCAAACTCCAATACCACACATGCCAGCACATACCCCTCGTCATGTGTACATTATGTTAACACAATGATACTGAAGTGTTCCTTAACTGATTTCCCACCTTCCTCACAGTGAGTTACTGGGTGGGTTTAACTTTACCTCCTGGCATCTCACAGTGAGGAGTAACTGGGTGGGTTTAACTTTACCTCCTGGCATCTCACAGTGAGGAGTAACTGGGTGGGTTTACTTTACCTCCTGGCATCTCACAGTGAGGGGTTACTGGGTGGGTTTACTTTACCTCCTGGCATCTCACAGTGAGGAGTAACTGGGTGGGTTTACTTTACCTCCTGGCATCTCACAGTGAGGAGTAACTGGGTGGGTGTACTTTACCTCCTGGCATCTCACAGTGAGGAGTTACTGGGTGGGTTTACTTTACCTCCTGGCATCTCACAGTGAGGAGTAACTGGGTGGGTTTACTTTACCTCCTGGCATCTCACAGTGAGGAGTAACTGGGTGGGTTTACTTTACCTCCTGGCATCTCACAGTGAAGAGTTACTGGGTGGGTTTACTTTACCTCCTGGCATCTCACAGTGAGGAGTAACTGGGTGGGTGTACTTTACCTCCTGGCATCTCACAGTGAGGAGTAACTGGGTGGGTTTACTTTACCTCCTGGCATCTCTGCACAGCACTGACTTTGCAACTGATATTTTTTCCCATCTGTTGTTTTTTGGGAATGTCTGTATTTGTCTCCTTTTACTGACAAGATTGCAATTTGTAAATAATGAGTTATGTATATCTATCATATAAATAAATATATATATATATATATATGTGTGTGCATAAATAAATTCAAGTCAAGTTATTTATAGTCTTGAGTTTTTTTTGCTCATATCTAGTATGAGCATCTATGAGGGGTAAAGCACTAAGGAATGTAGTTATATGATTAGTTACATTGCGGTATCATGTGTATGGGTAACATTATTGTATGGTGATTTTCAATATTACAAAACCAGGCCCAATAGATTGTCTCAAAGCACAGGTGTCAAACTCCTTCCAAGGAAGGCAGAGTGTCTCTGGATTTTCGCTCCTCCCTTGTACTTGATTGATTAATTAAGGTCACTAATTAGTAAGGAATGCCACACACCTGTTTGTCTAGGGCTTCATTGAAAGGAAGAACCAAAAACCTGTAGACACTAGGCCCTCCATGGAATGAGTTTGACACCCCTGGCTTAAAGTGACCACACAACTCTGTAACCACAATGTGGACCTGAAATGCAGTGACTCTGTTCCTCCACAAGGGCGCTCTGTCCACACATTTGTATGTCGTACCACTTTTTCCATCTCACTACATTAGCATAGAAATGCAAATTATTATTTAAAGAGAATAATTCGGAATATTTTTTTGTAATACAGAGTACAATGTCCAACAACATCAGCAGAGGAGTTGCGCAGAGACCCTACAGAAGTGAAGTTTTTGTTGCTGGCTTATGAGCCAGCCAGTGTAGTGGATGCGTGTGTAAGGAAAGTACACTCAATTCAATAAAATTCTGACTTATAAATAAGTTATAGCTTGTATTTTAATGGATGTCAGACTTTGCATTAAAATGCCCTGAAGAAGCAATTATTTTTAAATATTTAATATTTTTGTAGTTTTATGGACAGTGATAGAATGTAGAGGGGAGACAGGAAGGGCTGAGATTGGATTCATACCCACGTCTTCAGGGGTATATGTGGTTCAGGATCTGGGGGGGCCAACCACTATGCCAGACTCCGGCACAATGAGCATCAATTCTGTCCTAGAATAACACATTTCATTTCAGTGTGATCAGAGAGTGATGTTTTACACATAGTATCAACAGGGACTGTGCCCCACACACACAACGTCATTCAGGCTTTAATTGACCTGCCATATAAAAACAAAGTTAAATAAATAAAGGTTAAATTCAATTTAAAATAAAATAAAAAATACAGAAGGACTCCATACAGTTTTTAGTGTAAAGGTTTGAATAAATATTTCCTTACCAAATTCTAGAGAGCCATTGGTTGACTTTGTTTTTTCATTTGTATGGTGTCCTGAATAGTTGTCCAGCACTTGCTTGCTAGATCATGGACATACAGGCTTTCCTAGTTTCCCCTCACCACTGTTGAATTAAAGGGATGCTTACATAAAAAAATACAGGCATTAGCATTATTGGGCTAAAACAATGTATTTTATAACTCCAAAGTATCTATCTTGTAGTTGGTGTTTGTGTATGGTGGGTCACATCCTACAGTGGTCAAGTGCCACAAAGAAGAACAGGCTAATTACAGTTGGCCTCGAACAGAGCAACACGGCTGGCCCTTAAATGTGCACGGACGGCTAAATATCAATAGAAAACATGTCAATCTCTCCTAGCTCAAAGTAGAGGAGAGATTGACTGCATCACTACTTGTCTTTGTGAGAAGTATTGACATGTTGAAAGCATCCGTTCAAACAGCTAACACACAGCTCAGACACCCATACATACCCCACAAGGCATGCCACCAGGGGTCTCTTCACAGTCCCCACATCCAGAACAGACTCTGGGAAACACAAAGTACTACATAGAGCCGTGACTACATAGAACTCTCTTCCACATCAAGTAACTCAAGCGAGCAGTAAAATCAGATTTAAAAAAACAACAGATTAAACCACACACACACACAAACGCACTCACACTCTAACACGCATTCTATTGTGGTATTAGGGATTTTATATAGTAAATGTGTAATAATAGAGTAATAATGTATTGTATGATGTATTGTTTTATTTATGGCTGTAGTTGTGTTTTGTTGTGATGTAGCTGTTTTAACCCTGTTTGGACCCCAGGAAGAGTAGCTGTTGCCTTGGTGGCAGCTAATGGAGATCCTACTAAATACTAAATGAACGTAGTTCTTTATAGAACCTTTAAAAAAATGGTTATACATAGCACAAAAAATGGATCTGCTATGGTTACAAGACAAAGAACCCTTATTTGACACTATTTAGAATGCTAGCTTTCTAAGAACACTTCTAAGAACTCTTCTTTTCCATAATGCACTCCACCCATCTTCATTCCTCACCTCACCTGACCTCATCTCAACGGTACCCAAACCAAAAACAGATTCCATGCATTGCTCAGTTATTTATAGGGCCATGTCATCATGGAATGCTCTGCCACCAGAGGTTACTGCAAAAAGCAATACATCTGATTAAAAAATATATATTGTATCACAGAACCTCTCCTCTTTTTAAAGATCTAATTTAACGGTATTATAAATAAGAATATAGATATGTATATATGAATAGTGTGTATATAGTATTTTTGTTGTCACTTGGTGTCTTTAAAAAAACATTTTATATCTTATGTTGGTCTTGTCTTTTTCATGTATTTGTACGTTTTATGTGGACCCCAGGAAGAGTAGCTACTGTATGTCCTAATAAACTACACAAAACCTCCCCAGGCTAATTGTTAGAGCTGGCTGGTGAACGAGACTACCCCTGACCTGACATGACCTGCAATAACCTCACCTTCTACACACTAAAAACAAATGGTTCTATATAGTGCCAAATAAGGGTTATTTGGCTTGTAACCATGTTTATCAGATTCTCAATGGAACCTGTATGGTGCTATAAAGAACCCTTTCCTATTGTTCTATAAAGAAACATAAAAAGGTTCCAACCTTTTTTGGGGCTATATAGAACTCTTTTTTATGGTTATTTATAGAACCTTTATGGAGAATGGTTCTTTATAGAACCTTTCTCAAATTCAAAGGTTCTTTGTAGAACCATACAGGTTTTTTTTATTCTGGTTTAATAGCCATATTATATTGTAACAATTCTGTAGGTTTTTTTATTGTGTTAATTAATAAGTTGAATCAGGTGTGCTAGCGCTGGAACGGCTGGGGGTCTCTGATGAGAGAATTGAGAACTACTGCCTTAGTCAACAATTCTCAATTGACACAAGGCCATACGTGAGTCTTTCACAAGACACCGTCACTGGACATAGTCATAAATAACATGTACTAGCATAAAACAACAGATTAGATAAACTGGAATGGTACTCACTCAAGCTTGCACAAAAAGAGATGTGAATAAACCACGCCCCAAAATATTCGAATGAGACGCTTCTACATTTTAATTATCCCTAAAAGAGGAAATAACAAAGGCTCAAAGGGTTATTTGAGTCAGTATGGTTCCACATAGAACCATCACCCTTCCCCCAAAAAACTTTTTTGGTGTGTACCCTTTTGATTATGCCCAGGTATGTTTGCAACACAGGAGGTTGGTGGCACCTTATTTGAGGAGGACGGGCTGATAGTAATGGCTGGAACGGTATTAATGGAATTGTATCGAACTCATGGTTTCCATGTGTTTGATACCATTCCATTAACTCCATTCCAGACATAATTAAGAGCCGTCCTCCCTCCTGTGGTTTGCAGCTTTTCTACAGGAAAACATACATCGCAAACAAGTCCTCCCTTTTCAGGGTTCATCCCAGCGCATGCCTTCCCTATGACTATAACTATGTGAACTTGCCCATGACCTGGGCCTAAGCACAGAGCTACTGCAGAGAGAAGTATATTGACCTGGGCACCATAACAACATGAAGGATATGACTACACTGAATAACATTATGGCTGATTATACTGGCATGGCCTGGATAGGACTGTATGTTAACATTACCAACTGGATATGGTCGTTGGCTAATAGTACTGGTGAGAAAGATACAGGGTTTCAAAACTGGTGGACCGGTTAACCGAATAATAAGCATAGCAATCAGCACTGTGTAACATTAGAGGGAAAATGGGGTTAGTACAGAGTGGAATGATATGTCCTCTAGTGGTCGAAAATCCTTTGTCCGCTATGACGGTAAGAGCCATACACCAACTGTTCCGTCAATTCAACAGCAACTGCGGAATGGTTTCCGCTATGGAAATTATACAATGTAGTGGGACGAGATGGGATTATGGTTGGGATTGAATGTCCCAGTGTGTCATTTAAGGAATTTAATTTCATATTGTTTTTTTACAGTAAGAGTATAATGTTTATCTCATTGTTTGCATAAAATAAGCAAAATATGTGCAGAGGTTTGGTAACAAAATGGAAATATTAAATTTATGTTTGCAGTGGTTTCTCAAGAGTAATCTGCAAATTGTTGTTAACTTGTTTTTTGTTGCATTTAACAATTTGTGTAAATTATTATGTTGTTTGTACAGCTGCTTTGAAGTTACTCAGTATTTTGAGAAATTGAATATATTTTTTAAATGTTTTTGGTTCATTACCATGTTGGACAATGATAATATAGTTTAATAATTTTCTATGAAACAATTGTGTCAGACACACTTTGTGAACATCCTTTGAATACTCTGCTCTGTGTCACATGACCCATGCTATAATCCATGCAACTCATTTATCTACTGGTGTAGGATCTTCATTTGATCACTCTTTTTCTTTCCTGCACCACAGGAAATGCAGATGGGCTTCATGTTTACATAAATTCACTGAAAACCTGCACTAACACACAGTTTATTAACAGCACTTTTCAGGTAGCTAATAGCCTAACCACCCATCAACCAACATTATGGACTAAATGTTCAAATCCTGTTGCTGCAGGATTATTTTGCTGTGGCAATAGCGGTCAAATTTAGATCCTACATCTGAATGAATTTTACTGTGTCTTTTACAAATATGGGGCAAGTGCAGATGAACGTCAGCTCCCAGTCTTTATTCCACATAGATTAGGGTTACAACATGGTCCCAAAACAGAGACAGTATGGGTCCACAATCCCTATTGGCCAGATATGCCCCATTTTAAATAACCATGGCAACCATACATCAATCAAGAAGATGTTTTTCCTTTGTTCGCTTCTTAATAGGCCTGACACTATCCCTTTAGAAAACCAAACACCCATTTAAAAAGAATTTGATTGAACATCAGCAGCTTTAAAGCCCCTTTGCCCCTCTCATCCTGTTGCTGCTTGTGTAACAGCCCCTATAAAAGATATATAACTCCAATAAATAACTATTTAAAGATGTGATGAGCTGAGTGAGTGCTAACAACAGGCTGTAAACAGCTAAAAAACAAAGATAATATTCAAGAAAATGTTGCCTTTACTCATAGTATCTCTTTTCCAATTCCTGCCTTTTTAAGGGTGGGAAGAAGAAAGATGTCATTCCTTCCAGAACTAAGATATAAGGATATTCCCCATGGTTTGGAATGGGATGGGTGTAATGTAGTTTATGTGGGTAATGCGTTTGTGTAATTGGAACAGATTTATTGGATAACGTGGGAAGAGAAAAAGGACAGTCACAGTGTATACAGGACCATATTTACTCAACAATAATGATTTATTCACAAATAAATGTGCTGTGGTATCAATGTTTCATTGTGATCTGAGTAGCACTGTGGGAGGGTACATTGTGACAATCAAACTATGGTGTTAAGGTATGGAAAGCTGCTTCCCATATTAGGGCATCCTTATCTAATCAGTGCAGATTTGCTAGTAATCTGCACTATTGCACTCCTTTGAGATGAAATTTCACAGCTATTTCACATGCGTGGGAAGAGAGAGCTTATCTTGGTAGAAAGTAATGCTATTATCTTTTTACGGTCATCCATTGGTAGGTAACATGCCACCGAAATATATGGCATTTTAATATGTGAAGTGATGAATACATGAACAGACAGGTAGATACAGACCGTTAGGTAGACTGAATGACCAACAGACAGACAGACCAACAGACAGACAGACAGACAGACAGACAGACAGACAGACAGACCGACAGACAGACAGACAGACAGACAGACAGACAGACAGACAGACAGACAGACAGACAGACAGACAGACAGACAGACAGACAGACAGACAGACAGACAGCAGGTCATGTACCATGTCCGTGGTACAGTGGCGCTGAAACATTTTTACAGAGAAAGAGAGTGATGGAAATGGACAGATTGAAAGCGAGGGAGTACTTACCAGCAGCATACCACCCTGCATCCCACTGCTGGTCTCTGAAGCTAAGCAGGGTCGGTCCTGAGTCGATCCCTGGAGGTCCCTGGATGGGAGACCAGACGCTGCTGGAAGTTGTGTTGGAGGTCCAGTAGGGGGCACGCTTCCTTCTGGTCTAAGGAAATTATAATAATAGATGTTTTATTGTCACATACAATGCCACAGGGCAGTGAAGTGGACATTTCCAGTATTGAATTTGGCCAGGACTCTCTGTTGTCACTAAAGGTCCCATGGCACTTATTGTAAGAGTAAGGGTGTTAACCCAGGTGTCCTGGCCAAATTCACAATCTGGTCCTCATACCAACATGGCCACCTAACCATCCCCCGCCTGCAACTGTTGGGGTGTTAGGACCTAGCTTAACAATTGTGCATCCATCCGTGAGTAACTCTGGTTCGTAATCACTCATTCACTCAGGACTTATTTATTCATTCAGGTCTGTATATACTTACTCATGTACAGTTGTTATATCATATCACATGCAATATTGCAAGTAATTCTTGGACTTAACTTACGTAGTCATTCACTCAGGAATGCATTTTAGTATCCTGTCAGTTTTTTTTTCATTGCTTTTAGTATATCGAATGTGCAATACGTGCAGTTATCTGTCATTAAACCCTGCGCACTAAGGACTGTATTTTAAGGGAATTACTATTATTACCCCAAATTATATCATACACACATTTAGCTATTTAAGTATCTCTTCCTGTCATTTACCTGTACAGTTAATGTAACCATGCAAATATTCACTTACCTGTAAATTTAACTGTATATTTACCTATACAGTTAATTTAACCATGCTAAATTTTCACTTACCTGTTCATTTAACCAGTATGTCTATTAAGTAAACTATTATTACCCTCGCTCATATCATACGCATTTTTAGTTATTGAAGTATTTCTCTGCCATCGACCTGTATAGTATAGTTAACCATGCACCATCCGCCAATGGATAGTGTACATATTCAGTCAACCACCCATACTATGCAATGTCTTTTTATAGCTTTTTTTTTAGCACTCCAGACTTCTTGTATTTCTATACTTTTTCATACTGACGCTCTATGTATCATGTATCGTGTATCTGTCTTTTGTGTATTTTCATTCTGGCATTTTGCACCTGCCCTATGTTTTGTTGTAGCTGCTTGACAAAGAAATTTCCCCCCGGGGATCAATAAAGTACCTATCTATCTAATTGGCTAATTCATCCCATCTCCTCCCCCTGTAACTCTTTCCCAGTTTGTTGCTGTAAAAGATCATATGTTCTCAGTCAATTTACCTGGTAAAATAAGGGGAAACTTCAAGAGAGAGAAAGGGATATACTGTAAAGGGAGAGGGAGTGAGGCTGCCTGGGCTGGGTGGTGGGGGGCCAGCAGGCTCTGCATTCCTGTCCTCTGAATGACCCCTCCTCCCTGGAGTGTGGGAGATATTGGGTAATTAGCCCCTTTTAACATTGGAGCTATGGTCCCGTGAATGGGGTTAGCAGTGGCATTGAGGAAACTATTAAGTGTATTTACTTTGTAAAAAACTCACATTCTAATATTGTCATCTTTATTCTCTCAGTCAAACCCTCCCATCCAGTTCATATACATTCCCAGTTGATTTTTTTGTAGTTAATCCCCCACTTTTTTGGGTTTCATTTCCAGTTGATGTACACTGCAGCTGGTGATGTTATGTTGAAATTTAGCAAATTTTGTTCCCTTATTCCCCCCATCTTGATGGCCTAGTTTATCTCTCCTGCACTAGATTTAATTATGGTGCTCGCTCTCAGTGAATTTGTCTTCCTTATGTCAAGAATGAGAAATGAAAGAAGACATGAATTAAGAAAAACGGAAGCTAAAGAGTATCGATTTTCCAGAGACATGGTAGTTTAAATACCAAAATGCCAATACTGTGACATCCTCCTTATTTGTTTTATTTGCGACTCTTGTAATTTTATTGAATTCCGAGTGTCCCTTTAAAAGTGACAGTTGAAGTGGCCTTTTCTGTAAGTTACAGGTACTGAATTTGCCTTAGCCACCTCTTTGCTTACAAACCACACATTCTCAGGGAAAATATATTCTTAAAAACAACTAGGCAAATCAGCTTTAAAGCCACACTGTGAGATGCATAATAATGTAACAGTGTTCCAAATGCATGCAGTCTTTTTGGTTAGGAAAGGCAGTTGTACTACTCTCATTTAAATATTTAACATATCATATCTGTTCTTTAAAATCAAGGGGTATAATTCTTCAGTTTAAATTAATGTAAATCTTAAGGACTGGGGCTTTAAGGCTCCTTATCAGGGACTGCCTTCTTATTTTAGGTTTTACTTAAAGCAAATGAATTTTACATAATTCAAATTAGAATAGTATGGCCACATACCTCTACCCCCTCCTTTCTATTTCATTCCATCTCTATCTTTAGCTCGAAGCTCTATCATTTTCTTATCATATATTTTCTGCTGACGTGAGAGCTTACAGAATAGCTTTGAGGCCTTTGTTATAACACTGTTCAATCTTTGAACTGCTTATCTATCTCACCCACCCAAGATTTTCACTTACAGAAACATTTAGGTACATTTTTAAGTATAGAGTATACAATTGGCTTTAATGTGGGAAACAACTGTAGGGCCTATGCCATTAATATTAGGCTTACTTTCCAGATATGAAAGACAGCCTAACTTCCACTTATTCACAGGGTGAGATTTAGATGTTTGCACAGGGTTGCTAGATCGCCTACATTTTGAATTAGGGGAATCATGCAATGAAAAGTATGTTTTACCAAGTATCTATTTCATTCAATTCTGTTCTGTTCTATTTTATTATATTCTATCATATCAGACTTCCCAAAGATGTAATTTCATAGTCAGTAAAAAGTGTGACATCAATGAAGTAAGAAATCAGAAGCCTACAACCTGCTCGCACACTGTATTTCTACCACCATTTGAACTACAATTCTACTCAACATTCTACCCAAGCTTGCATAAAATATTGACGTTCATCACGTCTGGTGAGGGAATCCTTGTACTTGGTGATGCCAGACAGTGTTTGGGTCGTTTGAAGGTTAGCAGCCGCCGAAAAGGTTCATGGAAAGTTCACCCGCATATATTAGGTAATTCAATCGGTCCCTGTGACATAACTAGTATGAAGTGGTTGTGTTGAGACAGCATAACCCATTCGTCAATAAATGGGAGCTAAGAACTCAAAAACAAACTTTGTTATGTAAAATAGCCAACTATTCTGTTTTGTAGGGTTTTCACAAGGACTAACTATTTTGCTGTGCTCCCTGCGCTTGATGGACGCAACATTTTTTTGATGAATGCATCGAAGGAAATCGTCTCTCGGAGGGCGCATACGGATGTAGATATTTTAGCATGGATTTAAATTAATAAAATATAATTTTGGTCAATTACAAACTTTTAACAATAATGTCCATCATACGCATGACTGAGAGGGAAAAAATAATCCTACTTGGGCGTGCGAATTAAGGACAGTTGCAATCCATTTGTTCCATTTTTACATTTCTCTAGATCCTGACGCATCCTGATAAGGAAGGACTCGGCCTTACACTAATTTTATAGAAAACCATGTTTGACTATATGGATTTTCTCGCAGTCGGTCCAGGAGAAATGCTGGATTTCTATACAGCAAGTCCTTGTATGCTCCAGGAACCATCTCTAACCGCATGCTTCACTGGACTAGGAGAAACGAATTGGCAAGTTCATCGGATCGCGCAATGTAGGTGAAGCTTTATTTTTATTTGGTCTATTTGAGGATTTAAGCAATTATCCCTCAGTTGCCAACTGTTTTACTCTACACTAGATCGAAATATGTGTTATTTATCATCTTACACGAGGAAAGACTGTACTTGGGACTTGACATTATACACCCAGTTGTATCTTCTCACACCTTTGATGCAATATTTATAATATAGCCTATTCCTGCGTCAATTGTTCGTGCATTGTAGCCTAAACTGTACCCTGTGTAGCCCTGTATCGTTGCATCTTTAATCCAAAAACAACGTATTTATTTAGGCAATGTTGTGTAGGCTACCATCTTTTTTCAGAGGCTGTAGTTCGATGGCCTTTCTTCATGTATCTTTCTGAATATGTAATTGATGGCATATCTAGTTCAAATTAACTACAATTATAATATTATTTCAGCTATAGGGCCTACATCAAATTCAATATAAAACTTAAACACAAAATAACTCACAACAGCATTTATTTAGGCCTACACATGAAAGTTTATGTTAAATCTGCAATATTTACTGCATTTTATGGTCATTTCAATTAATGATACCCATTGCATCTTGAAGAATAACTTATAAATGCCTGATGCGTTTAGTACAAGTCTATTACACCACTATAACCCAAAATATAAGGTTGCTTTTTTTTTACTCCATTGTTAGCAAATAATGCCTTTGTAAATAATGTAAATCTTCAAAATATGTTTCAAACTATAATGTTGATATAACTGTCAGGCCTTGCATCCATAGCTTCATTGATAATTGGAGAGTGGTTACATTTCTCAAGAACCATCCCTCAGCTTTATAGCAAACCAAGTGACAGGGCTGCTATTTGGCTGAAAAAAGAATGACAGATTGTGGCTTTATAGCTGGGAATAGGGTCAATATTGTTGTTATTTTAAGTGTGCACATTGTTTGCTTTGTTGTAACTATTGATTGCATTAATGTAGTATTGGTAAGCCTACCTCCTAGTTTATGGAATGAATTCACCGTTGTGCAATCAATCAGTATACTTACTTATTATCCTAAATCAATAATACATGGATTATTACTGTGAACCTATTGATAATGAATTTGACTCGACACACCTCTGTTGCCACCTACTACACTCACTGTCCCTCTTCATCAACTAGTTGTTGATATTTACAGATCAGATTAGGAAGTCAAATTACATTCAGATGCCTTTGTTTTCCTCTGCTGATAGATCTAGCTGTCTCCTTTGAGGTTTTCATTTAGCCTAACACCAGCGTGCTTCTGACAGTCAAGGTCTCAAGGGCTTCACAGGACATTATGTTCTTTATATTTTCTGAGATATCAAAGGCGTATCGAAGGCAGTGTCAAAACCTGTTACAACATTAGACCTTCTCTGGCAGCACTCAGTGTTTGGAGATGGAGGAGCATCTCGACCCCGAAGCCCATTCAATGTGGTCAGGGGTCAGGACGGTCACTGGGGGTCACAGAGGGTTCATTGGACGGTCAGCAACAAGAGGTCAGACGAGACCCAGATTGCTTGGCTTGTTTCCCCCACAGCAAAGTAGTTGTTGGGAAACTGTAAGCAAATCCTAATAATATATTTACCTCATTCATCACTGAGGCTGTTCTATGAGCACATTAATGTTGTTTGAGCCTGCGATGACATCCAAATAACTATAATTATTGTTCCTGTTTACAAGTTTAATGTTGTGTGTTTGGATCTCACTGAGAAATTGGCCTCAATGTTGAGTAGCCTACTCACAACCAAAGAAATTCCCTCACTACAGATTATCTTTACTTTCAGCGTCTAGCCTCAAAAGTCCCTCAAAAGACCTCAGTGAGAGTGTAATATCATTGTGATAGTGTGCAGAGAAAGTGACTTTCCTTTGACATAGTGTAAGCAGATCGTGGCACACATCTTAAAACATTACTCTTTACCAGTTTCTCTCCTAAATGTGGGTGAACACCTCCCTCCCCCTCCAAACCACTTAGGCTAGCATAACAGCTTCATCAGTCAGTTGATCTAGTGGCATGCTCCACCATTGTGTTGCAGTGGAGAGAATACTTGCTAATAGGTGTGTTCTCTTGTTTGACCCGGCGAGGGTAGGTTCAATTGGAGGCCATGGGTTCAAGGGGATGGATATAAGCTATTTTTCTCTTTTTGTCCCCTCAATTTGGCTTATTTAGTAATCTGTCACTGGCCCTATGTGCTTTAATGGTGGAGGGGATATGAAGCCGGCAGCGATGCTTGCCCTGTCGCAGTGGGGGTTCTCTGTAAAACTGAAGAGATGTCTTAAGAGTGTCTGTGGTCGTCTTTTTCCCACAAAGTATTGCATTGGAATAGTATAACTGTATCTTACATTACCCTTGCACTCTCTGTGAAAAGGACGACACAGAAATCTTAAAAGAAAATTGATAAAATTAGTTTTACCTGAGCATTATCTCAGTCAGATATGCCTATCAACACAAGGCCTCAACATGTCCTCGGGAACACAAGTGGACTTGGCACACATGACCTGTGTTTACAGTAAATTCGTGAATCGTTTTCCATAGAGATAGTTCTATTGCTGAGTCACTCAGTACAATGTGTACTGGCCATAGAATTTAGTATTTGTTCTCCGATAAAAGATGCCCAAGCACTTTTCTGTTATTAGTTTGGTAAAAAAAAACAGATTGAATGCTATGTTGTGTAGTCACTTCGCAGAATGTTTACTGGCCATAGAAATAACTGTTGGTCCTCGAATAAAAGAGGAGGCCCAAGGACATGTTGCAATTTGTTAGATACTTCAACAGTTTTTAGGGATTTAATACTGTTTTACTTCAACACATTACTGTTTGAAGAACAGTAAGCTACATACATTTGATGTATGACTGCATTTTCAGCAGCTTTTCCCTCTCCCATTTTGTCCTAATATTGCTTTCCTCTTCTCCTTGTCTTCACTGTAGACATTTTTGTGAATTAAAGTGACAGAAAATGATGAAAACCCAGTCACAGTTTATGATAGAAAGAGATAAGAAAAGGAGGCCATTTCAGAGTGGATGCAGTGGCAGCCCTCATCTCACTTCCGACACTCAGGGCCTGTCTTTCTTCCCAGTGCCTCATCATCCCTCTCTCCCTCCTGTGTGTCTCCAGCTGTGGAAACCCAGAGCTCCAGCTCAGAGGACCTGTTCGCCAGTCCCCTCTCACCTCCGCCCCCTCCTCGCACCTACAAACCCTGCTTCGTTTGCCAAGACAAGTCCTCAGGCTACCACTATGGCGTCAGTGCTTGTGAGGGCTGTAAGGTAAGAGACCAGACTGATCATGTACAGATCGCGAAACCCATCTGACTGCTCAAATGATGAATAATTCCACTTTTATTTCTTCAACGTATTCATCATATTAATTGCTACTTTGGAGTTCAATCCAAGATCTAACTTACCTGTGATATGGATATGTAAAGCAAGAAACTGCAACAAGCACCACACACACAGACACACACACACACACACACACGATTCCCACTGGGGTTCTCAAATGTCCCCCGTCTACCACACTTTGATCGTCCTTGGCAGTGAGCTATAGTGAGTAGGTGTTAAAACAATTGTTAATGAAAGCCGGGCCGATTGGCCCTCCGCAGTGGCTGAATCCTCTGGCAACTAAGGCACCACAAAGAGAAGGTACATGATTGATGGGCAGCACAGCGAACAAGACCAAGAGGACTACAGATAACGTCCTCTCCTCCTCATCTTTCAGAACAATATGAAAGGCAATGATCCTAATTGTAGATTACGTGTGAGATCACATCTGTGTTAGAGATGAGAAGTGGCGTTAGTCACAGAGTTGGCTCCCCGTCTGTATAATGCAGAACGTGAGCGTGGAGCGGATCTCTCTTATCACCTCCACAAGCCTGCCCTGGAGGGGGACCTCATAAGGAGCTGCATGAAGGAGATTTAGAAATATCAGTTGGTGTCTGTTTATACACACATTGATCTGACCTGGCATATCTATTTAGATGTTCAAATCAAACATCTGAATAAAAAATAAAAAAATAAATAGATTTGTTATTTTTTTAACCCAACCTACAGTATTTAACCCTAAAGAGTAGATTCAAGGCCACTAGGGACTGTAAGGGCTAGATAATGTCCTCATTTTAGAAGGATATCTGTATTGCAGAGGGTGATGTAATAACACTACTACGCCACCTCCAAAGTCATTAGAGCTCCTTTCAGACGTCTATAGAATGTTAACTGCTGGTAGCTGAAAGTACAAGGGAGAGGTCTTCTCTATTGAAAACATTATTATCCTTTCCATTGGTGCCTCCCAGGGTTTCTTCCGTAGAAGTGTCCAGAAGAACATGGTTTACACATGCCACCGGGACAAGAACTGCATCATCAATAAGATCACCAGGAACCGCTGTCAGTTTTGCCGGCTACAGAGGTGCTTCGCCGCGGGCATGTCCAAGGAGTGTAAGTGTCAATAATATTTCAGAATGTCTTCATTCAACCACCGAAGAGCAACATTTCTAAATATCGCCCAACTCTTCTGTACTACACCCCAAAACTGCAAAACTCTGCAATGCAACATTCCCAAATATTTTCATAAAACTCAAAATACTCAATGCCTTCAGAAAGTATTCACACCCCACAACACATTTTGGTGTTATAGATCTATCATTCTACTTAAAAGCAAGTCTCAGAAGTGTTAGGTTTGAAAAACTATGGCAAGACTTGAAAATGGCTGCCTAGCAATGATCAACAACCAACTTGACAGAGCTTGAAGAATTTTTAAAAGAATAATGTGCAAATATTGTACAATTCAGGTTTGCAAAGCTCTTCTGTACAGGCTTCCTTCTTTACACTCTGTCATTTAGGTTAGTATTTTGGAGAAACTACATTGTTGTTGATCCATCCTCAGTTGTCTTTTAACTCCATCCTCAGCCACGTTTAAAATCCCCATTGGCCTCATGGTAAAATCCCTGAGCAGTTTCCTTCCTCTCCGTCAACTCCGCCAAGGACGCCTGTATCTATGTAGTGACTGGGTGTATTGATTCATCCAAAGTGTAATTAATAACTTCACCATTCTCAAAGGGATATTCAGTCTGCTTTTTTTTACCCATCTACCAATAGGTGCCCTTCTTTGCAAGGCATTGGAAAAGCTCTTTGTCGTTGAATCTGTGCTTGAAATTTACTGCTTGACTAAGGGACCTTACAGATAATGAATTGTATGTGTTGGGAACAAAGATGGGGCAGTCATTCAAAAATCATGTTAAACACCATTATTGCACACAAAGCTAGTTTTAACTCAACAAAATGTAGAAAACGTCAAAGCATGTGAATACTTTCTGAAGGCACTGAAACTAAAAACCTGTCTATTCATGTCAATGCTTCTGCCGTCTGAACATTTTCCAAGAAAACGAATTACACCTCTGCTGTCCAAAACATGAAAGCACTTCAAACACCATTACCCAGAAGGCCACTGACCCAAATATAATCTCTGTTGTGGGTAGGGGGATGGTGTCATGGTGATGGATGAATACAATTCTGAATGTCATTCATCCCTTCCCCCAAGCATGTCAGCATTACATAAATCCATCAGCACATGTATCAGCCTTGTGTCTGGTATGTAACGGCTACTACTACTACCATTGTCACTGATTGGTGTGTAATGCAGCCCAGAGTGAAGTGTTTACACAATGGCGTTCAGGAAGTAGGGCAGACTAGAGTAAACGATCCAGTGACTGCACAGATCAGTCTGACACGTGTCTATCTGAGGAGACCAGTTGTGTAAAATGGATCTCTCCCTGAGATCTGGCTCAGTAGAATGAGTGGCCTGTGTTGAAAACCAATGGTTGAAGCATATTGACATGATTTATAGATCAGTTGGAAGGTAACATGATTACGCTACTTACATGCTCATTGTTAAATGTGCACGGATTGTTTCGATAAAAATTGTAATTTAACAGACCTTTTACTGTTAACACCTACTATATATTCTGCAGGTGTTGCCCACAAGGGATATCACACCAGAAGTATTGTGTTACAATCGGCATGATCCGGCCAACGTAGCTATTGCAACCACTTCAATTTCAGTTTTCTTCTTGAGTTAGCTCCGTTCATATTTCATCCTCTCTTCCCAGCTGTCAGGAATGACCGGAGCAAGAGGACGAAGAAGAAGGAGACTCCCAAGATGACCATCATCGAGACATATGAGCTGACAGCAGAACTGGGCTGTGTAGTGGAGAAAATCTGTATGGCTCATAGAGAGACCTTCCCTTCTCTCTGCCAGCTGGGCAAATACACTACAGTGAGTAACAACCACTGCCATGTTAGCACCATAGATATATATATATTACATGGATAGTGTTCCATTTAATTCTGTGGGTAGCACTGTCTCTGTTAAGGCTCAGAAACACTATCCCTGTACCATAACCCATTCATCTAAATAGATATTACTGGTTGTATTGTTGAGATAATACTCAGAACGAATTGCTTTCTCTCGCGGTCTCTCTCTCTCTCTCTCTCTTCCTTTCTTTCTTTTCTCTCTCTTCATCCCGATCCCTCTCTCTCTGCCCCCCTTTCTTTCTCTCTCTCTCTCCCTCCCTCTATCTATCCCCTCTATTTTCTATCTCTCATCTCTCCTTAACCCCCCCCCCCCCCTCTTTCTCTGTCCTTCTCGCTGTAGAACTCAAGCTCAGACACTAGGATCCAGTTAGACCTGGGGCTGTGGGATAAGTTCAGTGAGCTAGCCACCAAATGTATCATCAAGGTTGTGGAGTTTGCCAAACGGGTGCCTGGGTTCACCGGCCTGACTATAACTGACCAGATCACCCTCCTCAAAGCGGCCTGTCTGGACATTCTGGTGAGCGGTGTGTGTGTGTGTATGCTGTTTGGTGCAGACACTATGGATCTGCTGTTACATTGTCTCAGCATACGTTTGTGCTGAAGACAGACACAGTGATGGTGGGTTCAGGCAGAGTGTTACCGCTGAAGGCATGTTTTATTCTCTTTCATCTCCCCATCTCTTCTGGTTTTCATTGTCAACTCTGTCCTTCTCCAGCACCATCAAAGGTTGGTGATTCACTCACGGCTCTATGTTCTCTATGGGAGCTCTATCATCTTTTTTTTTACATTACTGAGGTATTTGTATTTATTATGGATCCCCATTAGCTGCTGCCAATACAATACATTCATTACAGAATTCACAACACACTAAGTGTGTGCCCTCTGGTTTCTGATGAGTGCAGGGACAATTACTGTGCAGATTGATGGTGATTTAGGCCGTTTGTGAAACTTGACTCAGTGCCTTGTTGTGATGTAGCATTATTTATGCTCGGAATGGTTTTAAAATGAGTTTTGGAGGATCTCGCCCTTGATCTCTTTCTCTCTCTCTCTCGACCGGGTCCCTCTTATCAATTTTTTCTAATGCAGACTCTTTCATGTAGGGTTGTGTTTTACCTCTATACCTCTCTCATTCTCTCTCTTTTTCTCTTTGCCTGAACTGTCTCTGTCTCTCGTTCTTGAGCATGCATGTCCATTGCCTTTTTTTTATACTGAGCTACCCCTTATGTCCCTTCTGTCTCCCTGTAGATTCTGCGGATCTGTACGAGGTACACACCTGACCAGGACACTATGACCTTTTCAGACGGGCTGACCCTGACTCGTACACAGATCCACAACGCTGGCTTTGGTCCGCTCACAGACCAGGTGTTCACCTTCGCTGGCCAGCTGCTGCCCTTGGAGATGGATGACACAGAGAGCGGCCTCCTCAGCGCCATCTGCCTGGTGTCTGGAGGTATTGCAACTAGCCATAGCTTCAGTAAAGGAAGAGTGTTTTATACTGTGAATGTGAACTATCTTTTTTTTGTTTTATGAATGGATGTACTTTTAGTACATTAATTTACAATTATTTAAATTAACCGCATTGTTGTTTTTGTGCATATACGTTTCTGTGGGTGTAGTTAAATAAACATATAGCTCATGTAAAGGAGCCACACACACAAACAAAATAGATACATGAGCTGTATTAGCTTAATGATGTGTAGTTCTCGCACTGACAATGTCTCTCCTGTGTCAGATCGCCAGGACCTGGAGGAGCCGTCTAAGGTGGAGGTCCTGCAGGAGCCCTTACTGGAGGCCTTGAAGATCTATACCCGTAAACGCCGGCCCAGCATGCCCCTCATGTTCCCCAAGGTCCTCATGAAGATCACCGACCTGCGCAGCATCAGTGCCAAAGGTTAGAGGTCAACTCCCTATCAGCCATGACACTACAAACCTCCCACCAACAGGCTTTAGTCTATTGGCTTGGCTTCATGACTGTTATAACCAGATGTTATGGCACATCCAACCACATCCATGGCTACTGTAAGGACATAGTGTAAAGAGCAAAGTTGAAAATCGGGTGACCTGTGGATGTCAGCGTCGGCAACAAGTCTAGTCGGTGTAAAAACCCTTTAAGACATGCTGGTTGGAGGTGGGTTAAATAGGAAAAATAAAAGGAAATCTGCCTCTGATGAGAGTGACATAGTTAAGAGACATTTCTACTACTCTAGAAAGTCTAATTTACATTCTCTCTTCTAATTCCACAGGAGCTGAGCGTGTGGTGACGTTGAAGATGGAGATCCCAGGTTCCATGCCTCCTCTGATCCAGGAGATGCTGGAGGAGATGGAGAACCTGGAGAAGCAGAAGCAGTCTGAGGAGGAGCAGAGAGCAGACAAGAACATCACACCCACACACACCATGTCCACACAGTACATAGACACTGGCCTGTTTGCCTGAAAACCTTACGAGAACAATATACCTCCAATGGGATGTCCCAGAAAGGAAATTATGAGGATGGTCAAATGTGAACAATACCAGTGAAAACAGTGTATTCAGGGTTGAATATTTAAAGGGAATTGTAAATAGTAGTTGTGACGTACATACAGAGAGCAATGAGAATACTCATAACTGGAAGTGACTGGAGATATAACAGGAGTAGCCTTTGTGTTGGACAGTATCATAAGGTGCTTAGAAGATGGTTTAAATACATACAGTGCATTGCAGTATTAGAGAGTAGCTTAACTTATTAACCTCACACAGAGCCTTTCTATACAGATGGGAGTGGAGATTCATGTGAATTGTGAATAGACATTCATTCCATTGTGGTGCAACACATGGGCAAAGCATGACAATGTGCATTATATGTATTCAGTTTCACTCTCAAAAAGGATGCATTGTTCGGAGGTCATTACTGGGTGTGTGTAGGTCAAAAATGTACGAGAGATTTTAAAACAGGTGCCTACTCTAAAGTAAGGGGGTTCACGTTTCCATTATTTCAAGTCTTGCATGATTGGCTTTGTTAAGTAAGTGCTATTACTCTCCATGTCAACATATATTCTACATACCAATGTATGGCTATGTTTCTCTGTGATGAATGTCATGGTGCATTTTTGTGATATTGATTATGATCATATTTCAGATAGTTGTTGGTCTATTAAAGTCTTGAAACTATTTATTCCCTGAGTGTGTCGGACTAATTTTTTAATTTTATCTTTACAAGAGCCAGTGCTCCATACAAAGGTTGATACTGCCCCCTGCGGTCTTTGTAGAGAATTACACTCATTGCCTCAGTGGGAAAACTACTGTATAAACACTAATGATATGAATGAGTCAAGAGTGGCTCACAAATCTAAAGCCAAACATAAAAACAGGACTCTGCACAACAATATATTTATTTCCCATGTAATGGAAATACATACAAGAGTTGCTATTACTTTACACAGACCTGAGTATACTAATTCCTTTCTGTTGAAAGTTAAACATAGGTAGAAAGTGCATCAAGCTTCACCTGAGATTTCCTCAAAGCATAGCTGTTTAGAAACAAATTGAAATGTACAATTAATAACGTTTAACAGAATATAATCTGGAAGTAGACAATTGAATTGTGTAAAGTCCTCAACAAGAACAAAAAAGTCATTGTATTGGACATTAGAAACGCACTGTATGATGTGCAATTCTGCAATACAATACTAGAGAGATAAAGCAGCAAAATCCTTATCCTGAGTCTACGTAGAGTTAAAGTGTGTGTAACCTGAGAGAGATCACAACAGAATCACACAAACCTCCCACAAGCACACAACAGCACCCCACTGAGAAAGACCCTACAAACGGTATAGATTTGTATTATATGAGTACATTAGCTCAGTGCAAGCTCAAAGTGGAAAGACCAAGTAACCATACAACTTAAATTTCTTAGGCCATAAATAGTCTAATATGCACATGTGATAGAGAAGTATGACTGCTTTCTTTGACCCTATTTTTCTCATTTTAAGCCTGTCGTGAAACACTTCCCCTTTATGCAGACTACTTCCCCTTCATCTACTACCTTATCAAGGTTATCAGCCCATTTCGACAGCTTGACTGTAAAACACTAGCATTCTAATAAATATATGATTTATAAAGATGGAGGCCACTTGTTTGCCCCTGTTGCACCCTGGTAATTCCTCATTGCGTTGTAGTATCCATTCTCCTCCAGAACCTCCTCTATAATGGCCTGAAATGAAATATCACTTATAGCATGCATATTTCTTAACCCATTTCTCAGTTTTAGCCAGGCATAGACATCCACATGTCCAGACTACAACAGCCTATCTAACTGTATTAATCTGTCTTTTATTTTGTGTACATAAAAATAAAATCCCAGATACTAACCTGCATCTGCTCATAACTGATTCCATCCTTGAGATTCCCATTTTCCATATCACCTGTAGCACAAAGTTCCACTTGTTAGCAGATACATTTTAGGCATCTAAACACCTAGACAGAGTTATAGCGACCTCCATGGGAGACAATGTGAGAACACAACACTCATCATGTAGCTGTGGCTCTTGGCTCCGTATTCTGTTAGATTGCTATGCTAACCAGTATGCACTAGCACTGAGGTTAGTATACCTTGCTTGGCAGCACCTAGATGGTCTCCTCCAAAAGACTGGACCAGAGACCACCAGTCTGAGCTGGCAGAGCCTGACTCCATTAGCTCTGGAGACCCCTGGAGCAGCTGGAAACAAAATGGAGATCAACACATACTAATTTAACCCATTAGATGAACTAGACTGGTATATAGGCTTGAAATGCCACGCTAACTACCGCAGTGCAACTCCATAGTGGAGGCGGACCGCACTAACGTTGTTGTAAGGTCCTGGTGTCTTGTACTTACCTTGTTAAGCTCCACCTTGAGATTGTGGGGACTGCTTCCGTAGTGGAACAGGGACTTTTTGAATCTCTCAATCGCCCGCCGTTTGACACTGTGCTGAAGAGCTGGGGGAAGCTGAACATAAAATGGTTAAAAACAGTACGATTTCAAATAGAATGGCTCAAATGTCTAGACATACTGTATACACCAACCAACTGGTACATATTTCTCATCAGAATTACCTGAAGTCTAAATCAAATGAAAATCTAAAGTCCATAGAGACTTACCTGAGTGATGTAAATTATCTTATGCAGTTGTACCAGGAGTCTTTGGACGGGGTCATCAATCTGCCGAACCTTCCTCTGAGATACACAGATTCCCGCTGACTCTATGAAACCCACATGTTTATCAGTTGAGTTGAACCCACTTAACCAAAGAGTTGAAGGAGGAAAGCAGACCGTCCTTCAAAATGACTCAATTTACCTGGTCGAGGTTTTGGCTCAGGAACAGCAAACTTACCGCTGAGGAAAACAACATGGTTATTTTATCACCTGACTGGCAAACTGTTGTCCTGCCACAAACAATACAGGCCCTCTTCAGATGAAATTATCATAAGGGTAATATTCAACAGCATGCATATAGATAGATAGATAGATAGATAGATAGATAGATAGATAGATAGATAGATAGATAGATAGATAGATAGATAGATAGATAGATAGATAGATAGATAGATAGATAGATAGATAGATAGATAGATAGATAGATAGATAGATAGATAGATAGATAGATAGATAGATAGATAGATAGATAGATAGATAGATAGATAGATAGATAGATAGATAGATAGATAGATAGATAGATAGATAGATAGATAGATAGATAGATAGATAGATAGATAGATAGATAGATAGATAGATAGATAGATAGATAGATAGATAGATAGATAGATAGATAGATAGATAGATAGATAGATAGATAGATAGATAGATAGATAGATAGATAGATAGATAGATAGATAGATAGATAGATAGATAGATAGATAGATAGATAGATAGATAGATAGATAGATAGATAGATAGATAGATAGATAGATAGATAGATAGATAGATAGATAGATAGATAGATAGATAGATAGATAGATAGATAGATAGATAGATAGATAGATAGATAGATAGATAGATAGATAGATAGATAGATAGATAGATAGATAGATAGATAGGTACTTTATTGATCCCCCGGGGGGGACATTTCATTGTCAAGCAGCTACAACAAAAACACAGGGCAGGTGCAAAATGCCACAACGAAAGTACACAAAAGACAGATACACGGTACATGATACATAGAGCGGCAGTATGAAAAAGTATAGAAATACAAGATATCTGGAGTGCAAAAAAAAAAGCTATAAAAGGACATTGCATAGTATGAGTGGTTGGCTGAATATGTACACTATACATTGGTGGATGTTGGATGGTTAACTATACTATACAGGTCGATGGCAGAGAAATACTTCAGTAGCTAAAAATGTGTATGATATGAGCGAGGGTAATAATAGTTTACTTAATAGACAGACTGGGTAAATGAACAGGTAAGTGAAAATTTTGCATGGTTAAATTAGCTGTACAGTTAGGTATACAGTTATATTTACAGATAAGTGAATACTTGCATGTTTACACAAACTGTACAGGTAAATGACAGGAAGAGATACTTTAATAGCTAAATGTGTGTATGATATCATTTGGGGTAATAATAGTAATTCCCTTAAAATACAGTCCTTAGTGCGCAGGGTTTAATTACAGACAACTGCACTTATTGCACATTCGATATACTAAAAGCAATGAGAAAAGGTGCAACTGGCAGGATACTAATATGCATTCCTGAGTGATATAATATATCAGAGTACGATTATACAGACTCACCCAGCTAAGTTTTGTTCATCTGCCACAGAAGCACTGACGCTGCGCTTTATCGGCCCTTTAAACAATTACAAAGTTGATTCAATCCAAACATTACACTTGGAAATACTCCTAGTAGTTGAAAGATCTACATTCAAGTGAGCATTTAGAATTCAAGTACTCACCAGCGTCTTTATTCCCAGAGACAGTGGAGATGTTGGTATGAGAGGGATCTAAATCTTCATCTGAGACATTATCTATATAAACACATAGATCATAATCAACATGGTAGCAAATATTTTATGAGCAACATTAATTATGGCCATATAATCCAGGGAAGATTTACCTTGGCTGTGTATTTCCTTGCTTTGGTTTGAGCTGTGGCCTGAAGAGCAGTATGGTACCACAGACTCATCAGTCCTACTAGTGGTTTTCTCCTGGTCTTTAGATGAGTGGCAGCAGCTGACCCTGCCCCGATGGCTCTCCAGGAAGTACTTCTGTGCTCGCTTCCTGTCTCGCTCCGCCCTCCTCTCCAAAGCATTCTGGGAGGTGTACAAGCTGTCCATGAACCTCATCATGATGTCAGAGATCTTGGAGCTGACTTCCACGATGTCTGGACGCAAGTCTGCGTCGATTGTCAGGCACCTGAGGGGTATTATGGGAGTTTTTTAGGTAGTAATCAGATTATGTAGCATCTTATCAAGCACTGTCCATTATTGATGTGTGTGATGCAATGGGAGCTCTTTGCTATCCACATCAAAGATGTGAAACATAAATAAATTAACTTGATCATCTTACCATTTAATCATGTCTGTGACTCTCTCTGAGAAAATACCTTGGTCCACTGGTTCATAGACTGCCTCCACAATCTACCAACACAAAATTTAGCAACAATAGCCTTACATACACAGAGAACCTATGTGAGTAGTGTGTGTGTATGTGCGTGTGTGTTACCTTGGTGACGAGGGAGAGCATGTTGCTGCTGTAGAATGGAGGCCTCAGTGTGGCCATCTGGTAGAGGATACATCCTATAGCCCAGACATCAGCCTTCTCCCCATACGGCTCACTCTTCACTATCTCTGGACTACACACACACACACACACACACACACACACACACACACACACACACACACACACACAAAAGGGGCAGTTGTAGAGATCACTTAAATTATATTGGAGTGTCAGTAAAGACAGTCGTATCTTAGGGACGCCCTACTTCCTCATCAGAACAGATCTATCTGAAATCTCCCCTGAGTATGAGTAACTATTATATACATAACTCACCAGGAGTACAGTATGGTCCCAACCACTGATGCTAGCTTGCTGTTCTCCTGTTTCTGTTTAGCCAGCCCAAAGTCAGCTGAAATGGATTCAGGTCACAGGTTACCAAAAACAAATGTTTTACCGAATACCTTCAGGCATAAGGACATGATGTAAATAACGATAAGTGGTTTGATGAAGAATTTGACTCATTCACATTTACTTGTGCCTCTAGTTTTAGTAGATGACATGAGAGAGAAATAGAGCTTGAAAAGCACAACTGTGATTGACTGACTGATAGTGACTTTGTCCCTCTCTCCCAGCATGACGTTATTAGGAGTGAGGTCTCGGTGGACAATCCTCTTCTCCTTGTGCAGGTACCTTAAAGCCAGACACATCTGAGGAATTTAATTGGGAGAAAAAAAAACAAGGACATGCACTGTTTAATGAACAACATCATAGCATTGATTCATTCATTCGTAAATTCACAGTCAGTTGCTTTCTTGTCAGTGCAATGTAATGGAGGCCGATAGTTACCTGGATGAATATGTTCCAAAGTCTCTCCTCTGTGAATTGCTGTTCCTTGTCTTTGAGAGAGTTGAAATGGTCCCAGAGGGGAAAACCTTCTATCAACTCCATGACGATGTACAGCCTGTCACCTAAAACAGTGTTCATAGACTTTTATAAAGCTGATATCTTAATAATGTTAACTCAAAATAGTGGCGTGTGTCTGATACGTACCTTCCAAGAATGTCTTGTAATATTTCACAACATTTGGATGGGTCATCTTCAGGGAACAGAGAAAAAAGCATGAGGGTTCATCATTCATAAATAAGTACTGAGTGGTGTGTTGTAGGTAATATTGTATAACCACATGGTAGAATACCAACAAACAAAAGCTACGTGTGAGACATGTACTACTGTATCTAGATGATAGTAAACCAATGCTAACCTGTTCCTTAATGATGGTGAGCTCAGACACTATCTTCTCCACATTGCTGTCTCTTGACTTCTTATCTTTGCCAAAGGCAGGGTTGTGGAGATTCACTTCCTTCAGAGCCAGAAGATTCTGTCCACTCGGTTTCCTCACCTCTCAGAAAATATACCATAAAGAATGTTAATGTGTGGAGTGATATTAGTTCCAAAATACATTTCAGATTCAAATTCTTTTGGCACTAAAATTACCCCATAGTCATGCCAAATTGTTCAAATTCAAACTCAAGCATGTAGAGGTAGCTACATTCTAGTGATTGTAATTCATGATCATGAGTAGGGTTGCAAAGGGTCGGAAACTTTCCGGAAGATTTCCGGAACTTTTCTGTGGGAACCTAAGCCCTGGAATTTGGGGAATTTTGCTTAAATTCATCAAAAAAGTTAGCTTATAACAGTGAACCTTTTTTGTGGGATACACATAAGGAAATTCTAGGTCTTGAGGCATTTTTTGGTTAAACTATCCCCAATTCAATGGAATTGCAACCCTCTGCATGCACAGTGCATTCTTTCATCACATGTGCAGTGCACTCTTCCATCACATGTACAGCTGATTCTCAAGATCTTGCACACTAATTAGATGCTATTGAGCCCACACTACTAAGTTTTGATTACAATACTGGGTGGGGTGAATATATTTTATATGACATACATGATTTTTTGTTAACTAGTAAATAGTAGCCTACAGCAAAGTGTGTTTAAATAATGTCTAACTTGTTAACAATTTCTGCTAGTTAGTTTTTGCTACCATGTGGGTTTTAGCTTGCTTGAGCCTGCTAACATGCTTGAGCCTGCTAACTGTATTTTTTTTGTTTTCATCTTTACAGGATGCATCTGATGTGTGTAGACATTTCACTGCAGCTAATGTAGAAGGAAAAGCTGTGTACATTTGCAAATACTGTGCCAAATCATATGTGAAGAATGCAACAAAGATGCAGAACCATCTTGCCAAGTGCATAAAGTTCCCTCAGCGCTCACAACAAGCAACCTCTGACAAAAGTCCCTCTACTTCTATTCGAGGTGAAAATGATGACTCAGACACCTTATCGATAGCAACAGCTCATGGTCCTCCTGGAATCAGAAGTTGTTTTGACTCCATGGAGGAATGTAGTCAGAGAAATGCTGATTAATGTCTTGCTCGAGCTATGTATGCAACTGGTTCACCTCTGATGCTCACAGGCAATGTGTAAGAGATTTCTGAATGTTCTTCGCCCAGCCGATATGGACAGCCCCATAAAGAGGATCCTCCTGGATGATGTATTTTGGAAGAGAGTGGTAAGCAGCCTTAAACTCCTGAAACCTATAGCAGTAGCTATAGCAGTAGCTAGTAGTAAGAGAAGAAATCCCTACTGCCCTGCCCACTTCACTGTCGCTCCAAGGAGAGGAAACTGCAGTTCTGAAATACATCAAAAAGCGTGAAGACTTCTGACTGAAGCCCATACACGCCGCAGCGTACATGTTGGACCCCAAGTAGGTGGCAAGAGCATCCTGTCTGGTGCAGAGATCAACAAGGCCTATGGTGTCATCACTACCATGTCTCGCCACCTTGGCCTGGATAAGGGCAAGGTTCTTGGCAGTCTGGCGAAGTACACTTTGGAATGGAGATGCAATATGACATTCGTGCCAACATATCTCATCAGCCACCTGGTGGAAGGGACTTTGTGGATCTGAGGCTATTTCCCCTGTTGCCTCCATCATCCTCCAAATCCCACCAACATCAGCCGCCTCAGAGCGCAAATGGTCCTTGTTTGGGAACACACACACCAAAGCACGCAACAGGCTGACCAATACAAGGGTTGAAAAACTGGTGTCCATCCGGGCAAATTTGAGGCTTTTTGAGCCTGACAACGAGCCATCCTCAACAAGGTTGGAAAGTGACAGTGAAGATGAGACCTCAGAGTCTGATGTTCAAGAGGTGGACATTGAGGAGGTCCAGGGAGAAGACATGGAAGCCTGAGAGGAAGACAACCAAAGCTTTAGTTTGTAGACTATCATTTTACAGATGTATGTTGAAAACGTTTCTTTGGGAGATGCGATGGATCATTGGGGATCATTCAATATTCCCTTTCTTTTGTTGTTCAGTGAAATCATCCCATGTGAAGAGTTAACTCATTTAATTAAAGTTAAATTCGTAACTAAATAGTTTTTTTAAATTTCTATTGGAAGGATTTAATAATTTGCAATTATGTCTACTTATGATAAGGTAAAAGGCTTATGTTTCTGTCTCCATATGATATGGTAAATATATCCAATGCAAAAAACATCTACATTTAAATGGTATTAATATTAATTTGCATAGATTTCCCTTAATTCCCATATATTCCCACGGAAAGTTTCCACCTCTGAATATTTCCCAAAATGTGCAACCCTAATCATGAGTAATTGAAATCAAAGCACAATTAGACATGCCACATAAATCACAACCACATTGTAATTGTTTCCATGTGTCCACTCTTACAGCCATGTTAAGGTTGGCACTGATGAATGGCTCAGTGGGAGGCTCTACCTTGAACACACTGCCGAAAGCCCCAGTGCCCAGATGGTCCAGTATGGAGTAGCCATTGATCACTTTTAGAGGAGGGCGGTTCTGGTCGACAGCCTCAATGCTCTCCCTCAGGCTGTCCAATTCCTCCTGCTAAAGGCAAGCCAATACAAGCCAGTAAACAATCCTCACAGAGTTGAGTCGGGTAATAATGACTGCAGAGCATATGCAATAATAATGATGAATTTACTATTTTTATGATTATACAGGGCTTTACTTTACAATCTAAATGTATTTAAAAGGTAAGAGGAGACAGGAGAAGGCCCTTGAATGTACAGGTAACTGCCAAAATAATGCAAACCTTTGAGTAAACGAGGGATACAAAGTATATTGAAAGCAGGTGCTTCCACACAGGTGTCGTTCCTGAGTTAATTAAGCAATTAACATCCCATCATGCTCAGGGTCATGTATAAAAATGTTGGGCAGGCCATTATTTTGTCTACCATGGCTATGCCCCCATATGATGACAATGCCCCCATCCACAGGGTACGAGTGGTCACTGAATGGTTTGATGAGCATGAAAATGATGTAAACCATATTCCATGGCCATCTCAGTCACCAGATCTCAACCCAATTGAACCCTTCTCTGAGAATCTGGAGTGGCGCAGCGTTTTCCACCAACATCAACAAAATATTATGGAATTATGGAATTTCTCGTGGAAGAATGATGTTGCATCCCTCCAATAGAGTTCCAGACACTTGTAGAATCAATGCCAAGATTCATTGAAGCTGTTTTGGCTTGTGGTGGCCCAACGCCCTTCTAAGACACTTTATGTTGGTGTTTTCCTTTATTTTGGCAGTTACCTGTATGTTACAGTATAGTTGTTTTTACAGTATATTAGTTCTCACAGTGTAGAGAGAAACTTTTTCTTGAAGTGCTTCGTAGACAGAGATGTCTCTCACATAATGTCCAACATCAATGAACAGCTCAAATAAATCTGTAGGAAAGAGCCTGAAACAGAAAATTACTTTTACACATTTTCTGAAAGGAAAGAGTATGTACAGTATATTGACTTTAGGAAACAATGTCTTAAGTCATCACCTTTTAAACAGATGTCGGTTACGTTCCATGCTGAAGAGGAAACGCAGGGTCCGAAACGCATAGCACTGTCAACATCAACAATAACATACTATCATTGTAGTAAAAGGACAAACATGACATGATAATTGTAATTACATCATTATGTAATGCATGTGTAATACCTGTAGGGATATTGCTTTTGGTCCATTGTGAGAGCTTTGTGGCAGAATCAATTTTACTATTACGTAGACCCCATTCTCCTGACGAAGCAAAGAGAAGGCATTTCAAAAAGGTCCTTTCCACTTACACAATCCTGAATCAATATCATAGTCCTATACTGTATATTGTCCAGTTCATTGACCATTCTAAATGCAGCCAACACTCTGTTTCTGTGTGTGGGTAAGTGCCCTTACCTGAACCACCTGATGTGCAGTGATGTCATCCAAAACAAGCTCAGTTAGAGCCGCACAGCATGCTGCAATAGACAAGTCGAAGACATTTACACAAGATCATGTTGGACATAGATCAATCTATATGATCTATAGCCAAAATATCCAACATATCCAGTGTATGTTCCTACCTGACTGTAGAGACATGGTGTCGTTCACATCCTCCTGTGGACTGAGCTCCTCACTGATGTGTTGTCTCTGGACGCGTCCCGCTGCATTGGCGTTGCAGAGGGCCTCGATAGAGGAGCGGGCCGAAACATACGCCCGCTCACTGGAACAGACAACATACAGTACATTACGGAACCCTACTGGTCTGGGTTGCATACCGCTTTCTCATAATCTGAATTTTCTCATGGTCATAATATGCACTAACCAATGCTTCAACCACTGTCTTTGACCCACTAAACTCTTGATTAATATATGCCCTAAAGTTTACAATACTATATTAGCCTAACCAGAGGTTGCATACCATTTTCTCATAATCACCATTTTCTCAAGGTCATAATATGCACTAACCTAGGCCTCGCCCAATATACTGCATTTGACCCAGTGACCTCCTGAGTAGTCTATGCTCTCCATTAACTTTTATGATACTTCTTTAGTCTATCCAGAGGTAGCCTCTCACCTGTCGAGGATGTGGAGCAGCTGTTGCACCCCTCCCCAGGTGCGTATCTCGGCGCTGGTGTCTGGCTCCTCACACAGCTGGACCAGGACCCACACTACGCTCCACAGCAGCTTCAGGTGCTCCCCGTGCAGCAGGCTGAGCAGCACCGGGAGGCCCTCGCACTCCCTCACCTGCTCCCGCACCTGCCGCACCGGGGAGAGCAGCCGCAGCAACTCTGCACTCATCCTGAAAGGGATACAAAGAAAAATGGATATGCAAAACAAACAAAGTAAGACATTGGAAGGTACATGTTATTGCTACTGATATAGTCACGCTGTTGAGTGTGACTGATTAGGGAGGTAGGTACTGTACCTTTTGGACAGTAAGTCATACTCTTGTAGTATAACAAGAAGATTCTCCACGATTGACAACTCTCCTATCTTCTCCTTGCATTCTGAACTAGGGGATAGATCAAGTGATGTATTTAAGTGTTAGCTACAGTGTATACTTTTACTAAAAGTATGCATGATGTCCTAAGGTCCCTCTATGAGAGCAGTTACCTCTCAGCCAATGAGGTGAGTGCTAGGAGGGCACCTAGTAACACACTGCTGTCACGTGTTGATAGAAGCTTTACCAGGGTCTGAGCATGAGCATGAAATCTTATATCATTATATGCTCATTAGTTACTACTTCTCCAGACAGAAAAAAACTAAAACCCATTAACAAGTAATGAGGATCAGACATTGGACTAATAGTCAGTTAGAAGCAAAGTTCTTCATTTAACACAATCTTACAGTATATTGTATGAGGCAGTGCCATTTGTACAATTGTTTACCTTATGAGCTCCACTCTCAATAACCCACTGCCTTTGGTCCTCTACTGCAGACAGTTTCTGAAACATATCTATTCAGGAATGAAGAGACAATGAATGATAAGGAAGGACATTGAGGGAAATACAGGCTACTTTTGGGGGGGATTTGATAACTCACATGTCATAGTGACCAACTTCTCCATGGCAAATGTCTGCTCTCCACACTCCAGATAACTGCTGCACACCAACTCCATGTACTGAAGAGGGAGGGAAACGGGGTAGAAAGAGACAGCTATAAACACCAACACAGGACTGTCAGACTAGAAGGTTTTTTAAATAGAGTTAAAGTACATTTACCCTTGTGAGAAGATCAACACCTTGGAGTTGATGAAAAACTCTCTGAAAAGAGAGGGTATGAATATAATTAAAAAGATACCTGAATTCAGAGTGTTGAATTGTCCTACTTGCTTGTCAGGTTTTGGTCAACAAGTCATAAGAGAAAGGCAGCAGAAGTCATATCTATTTTACAAGGAGCCACGCCGATGCATCATAAGAAGTTGAAAGAAGAAAAGACGCACCATTAGTTTTACCTGATAAAGTGGTTCTCTTATAAGTAATCGTAGACAAATGAGCACTCTAAGGACAGACTCAGGTGGTGCATGGTCAACCCAGTCACTACAAAGGAAGTACACACACAACTGAGCAACTTTCAGGACCTTCATCAACAACATCAGCTTCACAAAAATTGTTGAAACCATATGAGACTACCTGCACAGTCTGTTATTGACCAAAGAGGTAAGGATCTCCAAAAAGAGCTTATGTTGAGGATGACTGCTGAAACAATGTTGATTTCTGTATGTTGCACTGTTAGAAGGATAGATGTGTAAGAAAAGTTGATTATGTGATCAATCATATTTAAGGAATCCAAAATGCATTATTTAGGGATATACCTGAATTTCTCCAGCTCAGGATCTTCAAAGGTTATGTTTATCTGACTCCTATTTTTGCAGGCATTATTTAGTTGGAGAGTGGTCTGGGATCTTCCTCCACTGTTGCTGACCTTACATGATTGACTCAATGCTGTCACCTGGAATGTCAGGCAGGAAAACCTGATCACATCATACTGTACAACACAAAATAGAGGGTTTGACATTCATATGAATTGACATTTCCTTACCCGGTGTCTGTGACAATTAGTTGCAAGCAGGGACAGAAGATTCCTGAGATCATGTGATTCCCTGAAAATTTTACATTTTGGTCAATCCTTTTATTCCAGTCAAAACAGGATATCAGTTGTGTGCAAATATTTTTGTTGAAAATGTCCTATTTTTACATGCATGTGCAGTATCTGAATTGACTGAAACTGAGATGACTTCAATGCAACTTACTTGTTGTCTGGTCCCTTTGACTTCTGGAGTAGTTTGTCTGCTCTTCTCACCTTTTTAACTTGGTTGGGCATTATACAAACTCCCGTCTGCTTCCATGAGTCAAACCTGAGGTTAAACTTCTGATAATTGACACAATATAACAATGCATTCAATATCATGGCATTTGGTACATTGTAACTGCTCTCAATATACAAATAAACATAGTCTGTTTTAGAAACATTAGCCTAGCGGTAGCTAGTAACACTGATCAATAGCAGGTGCGACATAGTTCAGGCATAATGCAACCATCCACTAAATATGTTTCCTTTGAGCCACTCAGCAGTCCCTTACCCTCTTTCACCGTGGAAAATAAGTAGGATACACCTGTTATTTTATTATAATTGTTCAAGCTTGTTTTCTCCTTGAAGGTTGCAGTTTATTAATGGGCATATTATGGGAAAGTATGTGCCCGAATTGGAAAAGGTCATACTGAAATTGATGATAGTTCTAACCAATAGGAGGAAGCAACATTATTATGTAGTAGTTTCTATGGATACAACTGACGCCTTTTCACATTCCGTCACCAGATAGTTTTGTCTTTGGAATGTAGTTATTTGTTATTATAACTTGGTTATATTATTATTATAGCTTGGTTATATTATTATAGCTGGTTGTTCCAGTTTTACCAAGTGCATAAATACACACTAAATAACTGTAATTAACAAGTAGGTTAATAGCTCTTACTTGGATTAATATTTGTTTTTCATAAACTGCTAACCTGTGTGCATCCACCTGTGTGTTTCTGTCAGGTTTCTGTTGATGGAAAATAAATAAGATGGAAAAAAAATAGATTCTCTAAGCTTTTAGCAAAAACGTAATATTGTTGTCGCGATAGCATGTGGATAACTCAGGTAATTCACAAACTACCGCGAGACATTTAGTCCTTAATTTTTGCTATTCATAATCTCAGTACGCATTGTATTTTGCGTACTCTTCCTCGTTCAGGTGTGACATTACGTCGGCCATAATACGTAGGTATGCGCTAGTGGAAAGAAGGGGTATGTCGGGTTGTGAATGATCGGTTTCTGAGCGGCAGCGAACGTCAACATTATGGGTGAGCTTACTTACTGTATCAAAAATGTCCGAAAACTGCTTCCAAAATTACATGTATAGCTTGTTGTATCAGAATGGCTATTTTAAAGTAATGGTTGTTCGTGGCTTTCTAGTTATCTGAGTAACCAACGCCCAGTCGTCCCCCCACCAGTTGTTGGATGAGTTGCTAGCCTAGCTAGCAGGTTAGCATTAGCTAAGGCATTTCCTGTGTAGTTATTTTGTCCCTCATGACGAATAACTTGCTCTAATTTAACCTACATATTGGTTAATTCCAAAAGCGAGTGTTTTATTTTATATATCTGGTGTTTGTTAAGCAAACGCCATCGAGGTAATGCTAGCTAGCGTTTTTTAAATGTGACGGTAACGTCATGTTCACCGCCTAACGTTCGCCAGCTGGCTTGCTAGCCTACGATTCAGAAAATGCTCACGCCAAGTCCTTAGCCTTAACTTGAATTATTGCCCCATTATTCACCAAGCAAGCAAGCCATTGTTTATTGTTAATGGTTGGCTAGCAAAACAATAATGTCAAGCAATTTGATTTACTTCCAGCTATTTCATACACTTGATTCCACATGAGTGCTACACTGAACAATAGATGTGTGTGTGACACCATATAGTGGAGAAAACCTCAAACCAGGGTATGTTCTGATAATCTGAGTGAAGGGGACAGATGATGAGCCAACACAGTTAGATTCTCAGACGTTTGATAGATCTAAGGACAAGTCAAGTTTGAAGATGGGCATCTTAGGGTGTCTGCCTTCTCAAATTTGGTTTGTGGGTAAGGACCTAGTGAAAGTGAGCCAAGGTTTTATTAAAGAAGGCCTATTCAATTGCGATTAAAAATGTGTACACGTCTCACCACTTCCTTCAGTTGACCCGCTAACTGAAACGGAAACTATATTAGCATATACGTGAAGAAGGATTTGAATCGTTGCCAAAACATTTTCCTTGTAACAGTGTAAAGCAGTGGAGGCTGGTGGGGGGAGCTATAGGAGGACAGGCTCACTGTGATGGCTGGAATGGAATATATGGAACGGTATGGAAACCAGGTTTGACTCTGTTCCTTTTATTCTATCCAATACAATGAGTTGTCTTCCTATAGCTCCTCCCACCTGCCTCCACTGGTGTACAGGTAGTGATGTCACTCATACCATGCATTGAAAACATTTGATTAAAAGTCCAAGTCTAGGGGCATCAACAGAGATTGGACTCTGTTATACCCCAGGGCGAAGCCAACAACCGTAAATAATATTGTATCATACTATCCAACTGTGATGTTATGCTTGCTAGCCTAAGCACACATTATTTATCCCCAGGCTTTACAGTATGTGAAATTGATTCTGAAAACAGAATTCTTTGTTAGGATAATTGCTGGTATTAATGTTGTTGTCGACTGTGTTCTCTCCTCTGGCTCTTCCTTCACTTTGGACCACATCGCATGATTATTTCCATAAAACAGCTGTAAGTATGGATAATTGGTCAGTTAGGCCAATCTTTATTTGCCTGCTTATCAGAATTACTTTCCCCTCATTTTGAAGTAACCTAGGCCTGTTACATAACATTTCAAAAGCTGTGGTGATGATGTTGGTTCGAATACCCGAGCCGACAAAGTGAAAAGCTTGTCTTAACCCTAATTTGCTCCAGGGGCGCCGTACTACTATGGCTGACTCTTTAGGTAGGCCGTCATTGTAAATAATTTGTTCTTTACTGACTTGCCTAGTTAAATAAAGGTTCAATGTTGTGCTCGTATGTTACTTTCCAGCAACAAAAGAATCTGGAGGGGTATGTGGGCTTTGCTAGCCTTCCCAACCAAGTGTACAGAAAGTCTGTGAAGAGAGGCTTTGAATTCACCCTGATGGTTGTAGGTAAGAAAATGCTATTCATATATTGAGGTCATGGTTCAACCGAGTCATGTTTTCATTCATTTCAGTTTACACAATACAGTTGACCTGTTAAATCTGTATGGTCAATTTGATTTGGAGACAGGAATATGTGTGTGTGTGACTACAGTTGTGTGCAAGCAAAGTGTGTACGTGTGTGTGTCTGGTTTTAACCTCTTCTCAGTCAGTGGAGTGAAGCTAACCTTGCTCGTTTACTTTTTTTCACAACCGCCTGCCTATTAAAATAGCGTTGTTTTTAATGGATTTATTCAAAGCTGCGCAGTATTATAAAAAAAAATACAGGAGTGCTGTTGAAGTACTTTAATGTGGTCGTTGAACTCGGCCAGGACCTTCATTTGCTAATCAGTCACTGTTTGGAGGGAAAATGTTTCTTTGGGTCAAACCATTTCCTGTGGTCGGCATAGCAGAATTTGTCCCTCACTGCTAAGAATAGTTTGCCTCGCATTTCATCTGAACAGCAGCCTCTTTCTGAGCCAGTCATGGGTTTATCATTGATCAATTTAAGAAGTTAGGCTACACTCCTCATTCTATCTAAACACGTTTGCCTTGACAGGCACTCGCATGCAACAGGCTTCCTCTTAAACAAGTCACCATGATTTACCTAGCTGTATAAAATGTCCTTTAAAGGCAGTGTGTTGGATGGTGTCCAAGTTGGCTGTTGGGGCCCAAAAATGCCTTGAAGAATTCGCCAGCCTGATTGCTATAATAATAATACGATTTTAAAGTCCTATTTCTGTGAATGCAAACACATCACAAACAATGCATACTTTGCATAGTTTATATCAATACACCTGTGTTTTCCATGTAACAGGACAGGTTGGTGTGCTGTGCCAGTCACTGCGGATAATGCTAGCCCCTTCTCACACTACACTACCAGTGACTTAAGCCAGCAGGGACATGTGGGCTCAAAGCTCCTCAGCACACTATGCCTTGCTGAGCGCAGCACGCCAACCTGTCCCGTTACATGGAAAACACTGGTGTATTGATATAAACTAGCCATCCTAGAAGTAGGAAAATGAGCATTGAAATGCACATCATCAAGTGCAATCACTCAACACAGAAACACTAGCTCTCAACTCCTAATAGCCTGTAAATGGCAGTTTGTTGACGATCGAGCCGTGGCCCCCAGCCAGTGAGGTCGTTTCCACTGACCTAATGATTCCATAAACCAGGCACATAATGGCTAGCCATACATGAGAAACGGGACCACACAGCCTGCATGATAAGAGGCATTCTCTAGCCATGTTCAGACTAGGAGCTGTTTCAGTTATTAGATTCAGTTATTTCAACTGTTTCTTTCTTTCTTCTAGGTGAATCAGGATTGGGCAAGTCCACGTTGATCAACTCTCTGTTCCTAACAGACTTGTACTCTTCAGAATACCCTGGGCCTTCACACAGAGTCAAAAAGACTGTACAGGTAGCTTAAAACACTTCTGCATGTGACCATGTTAGTTTGCTTCAGTGTTGATACCTTGGCATTTGGAACACATTCTGCGATATAGCGCAGAATAAAGTATTCATACCCCTTGACTTATTCCACATTCTGTGTTACAGCCTGAATTCAAAATGAATTAAATATATTTTTTCTCACCCATCTACACACAATGCCCCATAATTACGTGTTTTTAGAAATTGTAGCAATTCTTTTGCAAACTAAATCCATTTACATAAATATTCATACCCCTGAGTCTGAGTCAATACTTTGTAGAAGCACATTTGGCAGCGATTAAGTCTCAAAGAGCTTTCCACACCTGGATTGTGTAACATTTGCCTTTTTATTATTTTAAAAGTTCTTCAAGCTCTGTCAAATTGGTTGTTGATCATTGCTAGACAACCATTTTCAGGTCTTGCCATAGATTTTCAAGTTGATTTAAATCAACTATCTCGGCCACTCAGGAACATCTTCTTGGTAAACAGCTCCAGTGTATATTTGGCCTTGTGTTTTAGGTTATTGTCCTACTGAAAGGTGAATTTATCTTTGTGTCTAGTGGAAAGCAGACTGAACCAGGTTTCCTTCTATGATTTTGCCTGTGCTTTTTTTTTTTTTTTTTTTGGGAAAAACTCCCCAGTCCTTAACGATTACAAGCATACCCATAACATGATGCAGCCACCACTATGCTTAAAAATATGGAGTGGTACTCAGTGATGTGTGTTATTGGATTTTCCCAAACGTAACACTTTGTATTCAGGACAAAAAGTTAATTGCGTTGTCACATTTTTTTGCAGTATTACTTTAGTGCCTTGTTGCAAACAGAATGCATATTTTTATTCTATACTGGCTTCCTCTGTCATTTAGGTTATTATTGTGGAGTAACTACAATGGTGTTCATCTGGTATCTTTTTAGTGACTGGGTGTAATGATACAGCATCTAAAGTGTAATTAATAACTTCACCATGCTAAAAGGGATATTCAATGGCAGTTTTTGTTTTTTTACCCATCTACGAATAGGTGCCCTTTGCGAGGCATTGGAAAACCTCCCTGGTCTTTGTGGTTGAATCTGTCTTTGAAATTCACGACTCTAGACGTTTCAACTTTTCATTTAATTTGTTTTGGAAAAAATTCGAACAACATTATTCCACTTTGACATTATGGGGTATTGTGTGTAGGCTTGTGACAAAAATCTAAATATGATTCATATTAAATTCAGGCTGTAACACAACAAAATGTGGAAAATGTCAAGGGGTGTGAATACTATCTGAAGGCACTGTATGTAATTTAGTCTTTTGGTGCTCTACTCAGTCTCCAAAACCCAACGTTATCTCGACATAGATGCTGATGTGTTTTTCTGGTTCCTCTGCATAGTTAGGTAATAGCACAGTGTTTGGCTGCATGTTGATACATGCAGCTAGAATGAGAGTCATCCACTGGCCTCAATGTGTGATACACACGTTTAGAGTAGTAATTGGGGACAAGTTGTCTTCCTGAGAAGTTGGGATTGGCAGTATGCTAATTTCTTCTGTGTTGTTGCAAACACTCTTGTGGAGACAGGTGTTTGCTCAACGCATTGGGGCCTGCGTTGTCCAAAAAGTTAAACAACTAGAAGTGTAGTGAGTGCTTAATATTCTTACGACAATTCTTAGGAAAGTTGTATTGTTCACTCTTTATCTCACTGTCATACAGTCGTGGTCAAATGTTTTGAGAATGACACAAGTATTGGTCTCCACAAAGCTTGCTGCCTCAGTGTTGATGGCAATTTGCATATACTCCAGAATGTCATGAGTGATCAGATGAATTGCAATTAATTGCAAAGTCCCTCTTTGCCAAGAAAATGAACTTAATCCCCCCCAAAAAAATTCCACAAAAGGACCAGCTGCCATCATGTCAGTGATTGTCTCGTTAACACTGGTGAGAGTGTTGACGAGGACAAGGCTGGAGATCACTCTGTCATGCTGATTGAGTCAGAATAACAAACTGGAAGCTTTAAAAGGAGGGTGGTGCTTGAAATCATTGTTCTTCCTCTGTCAACCATGGTTACCTGCAAGGAAACACGTGCCGTCATCATTGCTTTGCACAAAAAGGGCTTCACAGGCAAGGAAATTGCTGCTGGTAAGATTGAACCTAAATCAACCATTTATCGGATCATCAAGAATTCAAGGAGAGAGGTTCAATTGTTGTGAAGAAGGCTTCAGGGCGCCCAAGAAAGTCCAGCAAGCGCCAGGACCGTCTCCTAAAGATTCAGCTGCGGGATCGGGGCACCACCAGTGCAGAGCTTGCTCAGGAATGGCAGCAGGCAGGTGTGAGTGCATCTGCATGCACAGTGAGGCAAAGACTTTTGGAGGATGGCCTGGTGTCAAGAAGGGCAGCAAAGAAGCCACTTCTCTCCAGGAAAAACATCAGGGACAGACTGATATTCTGCAAAAGGTTCAAGGATTGGACTGCTTAGGACTGGGGTAGAGTCATTTTCTCTGACGAATCCCCTTTCCGATTGTTTGGGCCATCCGGAAAACACCTTGTCCGGAGAAGACAAGGTGAGCGCTACCATCAGTTCTGTGTCATGAAGACAGTAAAGCATCCTGAGACCATTCATGTGTGGGGTTGCTTCTCAGCCAAGGGAGTGGGCTCACTCACAATTTTGCCTAAGAACACAGCCATGACTAAAGAATGGTACCAACACATCCTCCGAGAGCAACTTCTCCCAACCATCCAAGAACAGTTTGGTGACGACCAATGCCCTTTCCAGCATGATGGAGCACCTTGCCATAAGGCAAAAGTGATAACTAAGTGGCTCTGGGAACAAAACATTGACATTTTGGTTCCATGGCCAGGAAACTCTCCAGACCTTAATCCCATTGAGAACTTGTGGTCGATCCTCAAGAGGCGGGTGGACAAACAAAAACCCACAACTTCTGACAAACTCCATGCATTGATTATGCAAGAATGGCCTGCCATCAGTCAGGATGTGGCCCAGAAGTTAATTGACAGCATGCCAGGGTGGATTGCAGAGGTCTTGAAAAAGAAGGGTCAGCACTGCAAATATTGACTCTTTGCATAAACTGAATGTCATTGTCAATGAAAGCCTTTGACACTTATGGAATACTTGTAATTATACTTCCATAGTAACTACTGACATAAAGATCTAAGAACACTGAAGCAGCAAACTTTGTGAAGACCAATACTGTCATTCTCAACTTTTGGCCACGACTGTACACCAAATATGAACAGTATCAGTATGCATTTAGACAATACAACTATTGAATGCTAATACAATTCTCTATTACCCAGGTGGAGCAATCCAAAGTGTTAGTAAAGGAAGGTGGTGTCCAGCTCCTGCTCACAATAGTCGACACCCCAGGATTCGGCGACGCTGTGGACAATAGCAACTGGTACGCAAAGCTTGACAACTCCTCCATTTTGGCTCAAATAAATACATTGCTCTTGACTAATTTGACAGCCATTTCAGCTCATAGTTTGCAAACAGGTTTCCAGGAAGTAGCAACCATTTTGGCTCAATGTGTGTGGGTTTGTTTCCTCCCTGTTGCTGTGTGTACCACGCAGCTGGCAGCCGGTCATTGACCACATAGACAGCAAGTTTGAGGATTACCTCAACTGTGAGTCGCGGGTGAACAGGCGACTGATGCCCGACAGCAGAGTGCAGTGCTGCCTCTACTTCATTGCCCCCTCAGGACACGGGTGAGTCTGGGAGGGGGGAGAAAGAGAGGTTGGACAGTGTGAATGAAGGGGGAGGGCTCTTGTAGGCTTTTTTTGCAATATACACTGGGGGCCAAAAGTTTGGAATATTACTAATTCAAGGGTTTTTCTTTATTTGCACTATTTTTTACATTGTGAATACATCAAAGCTATGACATAACACATATGGAATCATGTAGTAACCCAAAAAAGTGTAAAAATATATTTTGATTTGTTTATATTTGAGATTCTTCAAATAGCCACCCTTTTGCCTTGATGACAGCTTTGCACACTTGGCATTATCTCAACCAGCTTCACCTGGAATGCTTTTCCATCCATCTTGAAGGAGTTTCCACATATGCTGATTTATTCTATTGATCCAACAGCCGAACAAACATTAATGCAGTTGGAGTCCGATTTTAAGATACTACAGGAGTCTCTTTTACAGCTCAAACCTTTTAAAAATCTTAATAAAACAAATGTTATGTCTTTTTCTAGGTCTAAACTCTCAGTTAGAAACACTCTTGCAAATATTTAGGCGTATGGTTAGATGATAGGCTCTCCTTTCAAAAACATGTTACGGAATTGGGAAAAAAGTTGTAAAAACCTCTCTGTCCTCTGTAAATAGAAAGCAAATTGTTCAGGCTACTTTTTTAAATCCATTTTAGATTATGGTGATATCTGTATGCATGCTTCGGCAACCACATTAAAACCACTGGATGCTATTTACCATTGTGCACTCAGGTTTATCGGGGGGGATAGTTTCAGAACACATCACTGTATTCTATACCAAAATCTGGGTTGGGCCCCTCTCTGTGAGGTGAGAAAAACATGCTCTTCTGTTTATTTATAAAGCACTCCTTTTTAAAAAACCCGCCATATATTTCAGCATTAATTTCCACTAGGCATACTAATTGTAATACCAGATCACAGTCATGGATCACATTAGAGACGCACGCCTGCAGTCTACACAGATTTGGGTAGAACTGCCTTCAGTTCCTTTGCACCTTTTCTGTGGAACAAATTGCAGACCCACCTCAAGCACTTTGGTGCCCCTTGCCCATTTCAAAAATATTTTGGAGGATCAATATGATGTTGTCTCTGTTGAACTCTGTTTTCTTTGTATTTCTTGAAATGTTTCTCTGTTTTTGTATGTTTTGAGATCTTTGTTCTCCAAAATGTCTGTCTGTGTGTCTAAATTGTACATGTTTACACAGGGCACAGCTGTAAAATAGATCTAGATCTCAGTCTGTTTTCCCTGTCAAAATAAAGTAAAAATACAATATAAAAAATTAACCTCTGTTAAGCATTTATTTGGGCTGCAATCTGAGGCTGGTAACTCTAATGAACTGGGTCTTCCATTCCTGTGGCGGTCCTCATGAAGCTGGTTGAGAGAATGCCATGAGTGTGCAAAGCTGTCATCAAGGCAAAGGGTGGCTACTTTGAAGAATCTCAAATATAAAATATATTTTGATTTGTTTAACACTTTTTTGGTTACTACATGATTCCATATGTGTTATGTCATAGTTTTGATGTCTTCATTTTTCATTCTACAATGTAAAAAAATAGTGCAAATAAAGAAAAACCCTTGAATGGGTAATATTCCAAACTTTTGGCCCCCAGTGTAAATAGTTGTTTCATATGACTGATAGTGCTAAAGGGTATTGGCTCTCTGTCAGAGAAGGCTGTGTGTATCGTGGCTGTGGGGTAAAAAGGATGTGTGCGTGCGTATTCTGTTCTATGGGCCATTGCGTCCATACAATCCCCCAATCAGTGTTGAGACAGACTCTTAGGATGAGCAGCTTATGCTGGCTCCACACACAGTGACCCCTCGCACACACTCCTCACAGCACCAGCTGATATAGCTCACTCGCACGTGAGTGCGTTGCACAGTGACACTGCTAACGAGAAACAGCTGGGGAAAGTGTTCTGTACACACAGACAATACTGTTATTTGTGTTGTCATCGTTGATGATTTACTTGTTTGTTTACACTACTGGAACTCCATTACAAAAATGCTTTATTAGTTGATAGGTTTAAGGAAAGAAATGTGATATGAAAATACTGGACCTGTCAGGAATCTGTCCATCAGTACCCCTATCCCATCATTTATGGTATTAATAATAATATTATTATGTCATGTCATGTCATCCTCCAGACTGAAGCCTCTGGATATTGAGTTTATGAAACGGTTGCATGAGAAGGTGAACGTCATCCCACTGATCGCAAAAGCAGACACTCTCACCCCAGAGGAGTGCCAACAGTTCAAGAAGCAGGTCAGTGGGCTCTGTCTGAGGGCTGGGCATCAAGGGTTTACACAGACGAAGACTTTATTGTTGCAGATAGGAATGCACTGTTTGGGCAGAATGGGCAGTTTCTTATTCCACATACTGCTCTGACGATGCCCTCAATCTCCCCTGGGTAGTACATTGATACAGTTTGAATGGAGTTGATACCACATGATACAGAACTGTCCCACATGTCATTGGGGCCCTTCTTAATAAAACATACTGAACCTTCCCTCTCCTCAGATCATGCGGGAAATCCTGGAGCACAAAATTAAGATCTACGAATTCCCAGAGACAGATGATGAGGAAGAGAACAAACTGGTGAAGAAGATTAAGGTATGAAACAAATGTACCACATGTAGTTGTAAGCACCATGCATTCAACAATGAACTGCGCCATTTAAACTTGGCTACATCAGTCCCGCTAGGATTTTGCAATATTGAGATCGCAATTGTTTTTGCTAAATTAACAATTCCCTGCTTATTATGCGAGGGCATGCAAATGACCAATCACTGCAATATTACCACATAAAACAGTAAAATCATGCAATATTACCGCATATAACTCATATCAGCGCACTAAAGAGACAGGGCTGGACATTTTAACCAATCACGCACTTTTACTTCATAAAATGGTTCAATCAAGCAACACATCACACATTGCCATGCAACATATCTGAATTGCTGCAGAAAATCAAGTAATTTGGCCCACAACTAGCCCATCACAACCTAGAGGGGCTGTTACATACACACACTCATTGTGTTATTCTGCTTTCAGGACCGTCTGCCCCTGGCCGTGGTGGGCAGTAACACCATCATCGAGGTGAACGGGAAGAGGACCAGAGGACGACAGTACCCTTGGGGAGTGGCAGAAGGTACCAGGCATGATGGGAGATGTAGTTTGATCAGGGAAAAGGAAATTCTATCGGAAGAGGGTCCTTTAAGAGAGGGTTTTTAATATGTATTGATTTTCTTTCCTTGCAGTTGAGAATGGAGACCACTGTGATTTCACCATCCTACGAGACATGCTCATCAGGTACAGACTCAAAACATGAAGTTACAAAAATGTAAAGAAAATGGGGAAATGACAATGCATTTTTTGTAATGTTGTCACCCACATTAACCAAAGCCTCAACTTCTAAGACTTGTTTTGTCTGTCTTTCTGTGTGCGTACAGAACCCACATGCAGGACCTGAAGGACGTGACCAATAACGTCCACTATGAGAACTACCGCAGCAGGAAGCTGGCGGCCGTCACCTACAACGGACAGGACAACAATAGGGTCAAGGGTCAACAGTCGACCAAGTGAGTCCAACAGCTACCAATGGTTCTCTATTTAACAAGACATAGCCTAACTCTTTTTGTCAGTGATCAAAGGCATATTTTACCTGACAGATAATCTACTGGACATCTGAGACTTTTCAGATGTTTTATCATATTGATGTGATTTTATTGTTGTAGTGTTCTTGGAGGTATTTTTGTCCAATATAGGTCCATCATTCCAAATGCAGGTATAACGGCTTAAATGGATACTTCAGGATATTGGCAATTAGGCCCTTTATCTACTTCCCCAGAGTCAGATGAACTTGTGGATCCCATTATGTCTGAGTGCAGTTTGAAGGAAGTTGCTAACTAGCACTAGTGCAATTGCTAACTAGCGTTAGCGCAATGACTGGGAGCCAATGTTATCTCTAACGTCCTTCATACTGGACACAGAGATATAAAAATGTTACCCACAAGTTCATCTGACTCTGGGGAAGTAGAAAAGGGGCCTAATTGCCAAAATCCCAAAGTATCCCTTTAAATTCCACACTGCTGCTCTCTCACACCGAAGACCCTGTTATGTACACCAACCACGCTCAGCATCTTCTCTTTACTGAGAAACGCCCTCACACACTGCGGTTCCTAACGCACAGCTACGCACCAAACACATGCTACTAATGTAAGGCTACCACTACACACTGTTTCATGCCTCTTGAAAAGTAGTTTTGTTTATTTGTGAACTTTTCCTTGTTTACCGTGAGGAAGTAGATGTTCCGTTGTTAGTCCATGTTTTTGTTAGTCCGTTTTAGTTGTTCCGTTGTCGTAGTGCATGGGTTCAACGCAGCATGCTAAGTGTGTGTGTTTCTGTTTTTTTAGACATGACACAGGTGAAGGCATGTAAGTGGTCAATTTATGTTTTCTTAGAACCTGTAATATTTGTTTTGTATACCTTTTTTCCTCCCGTTTTTGTTCTTTGTCTGGGTTCTCTCTTTCTCCCAGTTCAGGGTGGTTTCTTCTCTCCTTTCTTCCCCCCTTATGTCAGACAAGGTCTCAAGGAACACTGTGGAGATGCCAACATTGTGAGAAAAGATAACTGGGAATTGATAAATATGCATATTACATTGCAAATACTAAATGTAATTAGCGTAGTTGGACATGAGTGGAATATTATCAATTTTAAATATTTTTTTTGTTTGCTCAACTGGTGGCTTCTTCTCACTTTCAATTGAGTTGACTAACATTTAGCTAAGCTAACATCCCAAAGCACCACTATTTCACTACAGTTACTCACTAGCCTATGCTTGCAGCTTAGCTAACTCACCTCAGGGACTGCTTGGTGCTGGTCTTTGAGTCCCTGCTCCAGAACCAATTGGGTTTCTTCTTCCCTCTGCTTTTCCACACTTCAGTCACCATATTGTTGGGTCCTACCATTCCTTTTGTGCATAGATCCTTGTATGTACCAATTCCTTGCAGAGAAATGGGGGTGACATTTCTGTGCGGAGTGTTCCACTGTTGGTGAGGGGGTCGGTGACGGTGCACTGTAGGACTGGTCTGACTGTTTGCATGCATACGTGTGTGTGTGTGACCCTGCAGGAGCCCCCTGGCTCAGATGGAGGAGGAGCGGAGGGAGCACGTGGCCAAAATGAAGAAGATGGAGATGGAAATGGAACAGGTGTTTGAGATGAAAGTCAAGGAGAAGATCCAGAAGCTGAAAGATTCCGAGGCTGAGGTAACATCAGTCACATTGCCTTACTACACAACTGCCCTCTACCGTATGGTTTGACTTCTTACTTCCTGATGCATAAACACGGTCACTTTTCGGTGGGTGTTGATGCACTGAAAGTGAGACAGTGAGTGGGGTGTGTGAGCGTGTGTGTAAAGTTCACTGCCCTTCTCTCTGAAGTGTTACATTTCTAAATGTACTCTTATTTAACCAGGATTGTTCTCTTTTGCTTAAATTTTCACTGTTTTTCAGTGAGTCATACAGTTGTGAGCATGTCTTTCAAATGTTTGCAGCTCTCGAGGCGTCATGAGCAGATGAAGAAGAATCTGGAGGCCCAGCACAAGGAGCTGGAGGAAAAAAGACGACAGTTTGAGGATGACCGGGCCAATTGGGAGACCAATCAGCGGCTGGAGCAACAGAGAATGGATGCCTCCAGGTAACACTGTCTGTCTGTCATGCACCTGAACTGTAGTTACTGATGTAGCTCTGTTTATTGTTTGTTGGATAGAGAAGAAAGCTAAACTGGACACACAAATGGAAACAAAACAGTGCATAATGTAATACAAGCATGTCCCACTAGATGTCACTGTTGTATAATCATATCTCAACCACTGTTTGTAAATGTTTGCATCATTATATTGCCTTATAAACTATATTCACTCCAACATGATCTCCTCTACAGGACTCTGGAAAAGAACAAAAAGAAGGGGAAGATATTTTAGATACAGTCTGCAGAAACACCAAGTTGTACTTGTTGCCAATGTTGTCAGCCCGGACATCCGTGTGGCACCAAACCAACACCAAAGCTCTTGTACAGCCCAGCTGGGTCTGCATGTACTGTTACAATGACCGGAAGAGAGCTGCCTGTGGACTTCACCAAGGAATGTGTTTACCTTAACGAAACTTAACATCTTAAACAGGCCATATATAACTGAATACTGCCCCCCCTCCCCCCAAGGTTGCAATGTCTATTTAACAACTTATGTCTACAGTTTTATACAGAGCAACAACAAAATTAACTGTTGTACAATCATGTTTCGGTGGTTTTATTTGTTTACATGCACAAAAGATCTTCCATGATGTGGAAAAGGAAATGGCATTAACAAAATCCTTTTGTTTAGTAAAATGTAACAGATAAACCTCATACTGATCAGCTCCCCATGCAATGTAGCCTAAAACGAAACAACTGTCTCGGTCTCTCAACAGGAGTAATGGGAAATCTAGAGGCTAAAATGCACCTTGGCTTTTTTATGGCTAAAGCTTTTTCCAAAATGTAATGCTTTCTTCTGTTTTTAGCAAATTTCACTAGCCTTGGACCACCATTAACTTCATAAATGTTATATCAGTTAGTTTATTTTTATATATACCGAGCCAGCTAAAGTAATACTTTTTTGTATGTTAAAGAATTCTTCTGAAGCTTTGACCAGTTTCTGAAGAGGATTGACTGTTTTTAAAATACATTCAGTAGTCGTACAAAGAGCAAAAAAATGAATGAAAGGAATATTTCTGTAACTCCACAGGTGTTCAGATCAAGTGGGAAAGGAAAGTCAACACCACATTTTGCTTGGGCTATGTACTCCATCTGTATTTTTTATTTTATTTTTTATTTGTATTGTACAAAGTCACTTAATAAACATGTGATGATAGACAATTCTGCTAAGAGATGCATGTTGATACTACATTCAGAATACCCATTATGTAGGCCTATTGAAATTTAAACCGTTAAAATGGATTACTTATTTTGCTCTGTAGTTGAGTATTAAACTGCTTTGTCTACACCATATCTCCACCAGAGGGCAACATGGATTTCCTTTTTTCAGCGTTTCGCAGTTTAGTGTTTAACTTTTGATGTAAGTATTCTACCACATTGCATGCATAATATGAATGTTTTCAGAGCATTAACAGGTTATTTGCTTGAATAGATTTGACATTTCATACCACAGTAATATACACTGCCTGGCCCCAAAACAAGTCACAATTTGGATTTAAATAAGCAAATACTTAAGCCTATGATTGAATCATTACTGCAGTGATTAATATGTTTCAGCGGGAAACAATTATTTTAAACGTATACCGTAGTCGTGGAAAAGATGTTAGTGTTTCAGAAGGGTGAAATTATTGGTCTGCATCAAGCAAAGAACTATTAAGGGGATTGCTGAAATTACTGGAACTGGGTTAAGAACTGTCTAACGCATTATTACAACCTGGAAGGATAGTGGTGAAACAAACACTTCGCGGAATTAATGTGGTAGGAAAAAAATATTGAATGTCCGTGATCGGAGATCACTTAAACGCTTGAATCGAGAAAAAAAACTCAACAGTAGAACTCACGGCCATGTTTAATAGAGAAAGTAAGAGCATTTCCACGCTCACAATGCGACGAGAACACAGGATTGGGACATCACAGATGTGTGGCCACAAGAAAACCACTTGTTAGTGAGGCTAATCGGAAGAAAATGCTTCAATTTGCTATGGAGCATAAAGATTGGACTCTGGAGCAATGGAAAACGGTCGTGTGGTTTGATGAGTCCAGATTTAAAATATTCCAGAGCGATGGGTGCGTCAGGGTAAGAAGGGAAGCGCATAAAGCAATGCACCCATCATGCATAGTGTCCACTGTACAAGCCTCTGGAGGCAGTGTTATGATCTGGGGTTGCTTCAATTTGTCAGGTCTAGGCTCAACAACGTTATGTGGCAATAAAATGAAGTCAGCTGAGTACCTGAATGTACTGAATCACCAGGTTATTACATGATTTTTTCTTCCCTGATGGCACAAGCATATTCCAGGACGACAATACCAGGATTCATCGGGCTCGAATTGTGCAAGAGTGGTTCAGGGAGCATGAGGAATCATTTTCACACATGAATTGGTCCTGACCTTACATCTTTGGGATGTGCTGGAGAACACTTTACGGAATGGTTCGAATCTCCCGCCGTCAATACAAGATCTCGGCCAAAAATTAATGCAACTGGACGGAAATAAATGTTGTGACGTTGCATAAGGTTGTCGAAACAATGCCTCGACGAATGCGAAAATTAGTGTGACTTTTTTTTGGGCCAGGCAGTGTACATTCCTCAGTAATATACATATTCGTTAATTTTCTAAAGCAAGTTTTGCAAGTACTGTTAATTTGCTGACGCAAAATGTTAGCAAAATATTGGACATCACACTTGACTGAAACAATCATGCAAACACATTTTCAGTGCATCCTGGTACACACTTGATTCTTTCGATGCAAAGTTGTATGTTGCTGCTTTTCAGATCCATTAGAAGGAACCTGCAGGAATAACAGTTATCAAGAATATGCGAGAAAAAAAACACTGGCACTCAGAGAATGAGCCATAGATACACTAAATGCTGGTAGTTTACCTTGTTCCTCTGAGCTCCTTTTACCCATCAGTCCAACAAAAGACTCAAATTTATGCCCTGGAAAAGAGGTGAGAGTAGGGCTATTTCAGACTGAATAAAAGTGAATCTCCCACAATGATCCCATTTTGACATTACACACCAGAGTCTTGTAGGAATTGTATATGGCATGAGAACAGTTCCACCTTAGTGGATTTCATACCTTATATCATAGAATTACATATATAATTTAATAGGATCTATGTGCCTTATACCCAATTGCTATCTTCATACTAGTAGCCTCCGTTAAATTGAATTGAAATGGTGTGAATTGAAACAGTGTCTAATGCATGCAACACTTACTTCTTCTTGTTACCTGGGATTTTGCTGCAAAAAGTGGAAGGGACAAAGCAAAAACACAGATTAGCTTTTATAGAACTAGAATATATGTCCTTTAAAATATTAAATTATGACTAGGAAGTAGTTAGCCTACCAGAGCCTCTTTTCCCCATAAGACCAAAGAATTGGCGTGACTCAGGTTTTCGGGTCATTCTTTTCAGGATTTCCTTATATGGCTCAGATTGTGGCCATTTGCTCTGAATAAATAAAATACACAATTTAGCTTATTCGTTTGATAGTAGCCTAAGATAATCATTATATGCTTATTATGAAGCCTGTCACGGCTTGTGGCTGCTTCCTAAATAGTCCACATTTCCAGATGTACAGGACAGGGCTGAAACATTTGTTTTTATCTTAATATCGACAATGACACTATAGGCTATAGTCAAATATTTCAAACACATTTTTGCCAATTTGAGATAATTATCCTACCGTTTCATTGTCTTCTCTCCAACTGTCATCAACATAATTTTTTTGGCAAAGGACAGTTGCCAAAACGAGGGAAAATACCATAACGGTTAGGATTATCTTCATTGTGGTAGCAGGTGTGCTGTGCGTAAAGTTGTTCCTCTTCATGCGTTTATTTTATTTGACGAGTGTAACTTCACTGATAAAATCAGACTATAATGGCCTGAATAAATACTGAATTCCTATAATATCAAGAGTGTCAAAGATGCAGCCTACTGGAATACCCCATGGAGCAGATTTTCACAGAGAGAAGTGCATCTATCCATTGGCGCGACATTGCAAGGTGCGCCGGCGTTTTTATGCAGAGCCAGAGCTGAAGTGGATGTCAATGTCAAGCAGTTTCGTTGTAACATAATTAGGTAATATTATGAGTCAGTAGGTTTGCCTTTGTGTTTTAATTTCTGAAGGGGCAAACCAATGTTAATTCTGTTCAACAGAGGCCTAAAATCTAAATGTCTGGAACAAGGCTAGACTACTTGTGGCACTGTGCTGGGCTCTCAATCAATCAATTCCATCCAGAAGTACAACATATACAAGTGACGTCAAAACGTGACCCAACGCGTCTTTACATAGTATAAAAGAAACACAAGAAACACATATCTAATAAAAAAAATGCCAGACTAAACAGAAAGAGAAATGTTAAACAAAATGTAGGTAGTTGGGCTCAATAAATGGAAAGAGTGTGATGTGTCAGAGTGAGCGAGAAAGTGTTTGTGTGTGTATGAGAGAGAGAGAGAGAGGGATGGAGAGAAAGAGAGTGTGTGTGTGTGTACGTGCGTGTGGGTGTACAGTGAAGTTCTTGAAATAAGCACATAAACAAGTAAGGTAATATTCCTTGCGTGTTTAAGACTTTTTAGCATTTATGGGCCACCGTACAAGTGCAGGCGCCCACTTCATAAATCCCTTGTATTTAACCAGGAAGTACTCGTCCTTAAACCGTCTGTCAACCCTCTGCACAATGCTGTCAGTTTAAATTAAATGACCCAAGATACTGCTGCGTGCATGTTGATTTAGAAAATTATCGACATACCGCCGCCGTTGTGGGAGGAACATATGGCTTGGTTATCATCATCTCTTGTGCTGTGCTGCTTAACAGTAACGTTAGGCCTACATGGAATTGAAATTGACGCAACAGCGAAAAGGAGTGGGATGAAGTCAACTCATAATTTAGACTACGACGAGCGTGCGTTATCACCATCTACATCTGCGCACAGCACCGTTAACTTCAGATCCAAAATAACTCCTCAACAAGTTATGGGATTGGAGCCAGGTAACACAGCTCCAGCTTTCAAAGTGCCAACCCTGGATGGAGAATTAATTTACCCGCCACTTGCAGGACTGAAAGGGCCATTGTTAATTCATGCTTTTACCAGCAAGTCTGCCTTTTTGGAGTGCCTGTGGAACTCCGAGTCGTCATTAACCGACTTGGTCCAGGACCTACCCGAGAGCACCCAAGTCCTCTTCGTGTCTCTTGATGACAGCTCTGTCAACGATGCGCTATGGATGAGAGATCAAGTCCTTCGTGTAGCATCGCACAGGTAACATTACAAAGGAGCAACACAAATGTTTACAGTTGCTTGTTAATATAGAGGAGACCGGTCAAATGAACTGAACTGACATATTTCAACTTTCCCTTTGTGTTTCTGTTCAATAGAAAGAAAGAGGTTTTGTCCAGATTGCACTTCTCCCCTGTTCCTGTATTTGGCTTGGGGAACTGGATTCCCAGTGTGCTGTACTCTTGGGGCTGTTCGGGACACAATTGTGGCCTTTCTCAGGCAGTTTTTACCTCTACAGGTAGGGAATACTCGCTATGCACTGCAGGGCTCATCAAAGCACCAGTGGAAGTTTCATTGTTCCTTGCATTTAGGTCCCAACTAATTGTGGTCCATTTAACTATTATTCTATCCTGGATGAACATTTCATAATTCTCAGGGTGTCAGTTATTTAATGACAGATGATTGATTTCTATGTCCATCTTCTGGAAGTGATGTATTTTTTTTAACTTATTTTGTTACATACAGGGTGGCATATGCCGGTGATTGTCAAGAGACTTGATGCGCGATACGATTGGCTGATGGGTTGCTGGAGTCAGAGGAAACACCAGTTGATTGATGCAGGCGATGGGTGTGAGCCGGCCCCCTCCGCTGCAGGTGCTGTTGCCTGGGTTTCCGAGGGCAACTGCTCCTTTTTCACCAAGGTCAGTTACGTGAGGGAGAGAGACAGACAGAGAGGGAAAGGTGGAGAGATGCGGGGAAACATTTAACTGCCATTTTCCAGGTTTAACAGAAGAGTTGTTATACAGTTGTCCATAATTATGCCCATAGAGTTTGAGAGGTTGTGTTAACACTCACAAACAGACTTTCCATGGGATTGATCTCGACTTGAAGGAACACATTGACATTGTTTGTTTCTGTCCCCAGGTAAAGAACATGGCCAAATCCAATGCCACAGGTGTCCTTGTCCATGCACTTCCTGGAAACTCTATCCAGGATATGAACTGTGTGGGAGACGAATGTTCTACGCCACTAGGCATACCTGCTGCCATGGTGCATTGTGAGCCCTCTGTAGCCCAGGCCCTTAGGTAACTAACACTGACTGACTCATACAGTGTTAGTTAAAGTTGCTTTCCTCAACTCACTGGAAGCCATGCTTCCTCTAAGGATAAAGTGTTCTCTCAGTAGTCTTAGATGGATTACTCATGGAAATTATCTATCGACTCCTGACCTGATGAGAAATGCATGCAATGGTCAATAGAACATACTGTGTATGTTATTTTACACTTGTTTATTGTCAAATTCTCAACCATGAATTAATATTTGACCAAATAAAGTGAAATATATGGATGTTTATATTCTGTTCTATGTTTTGTAGATATGGGCACATGGTGAATGTGTCATTTCAGAGTACCCCCTCTCCAAACTTCTTCATTGGCATTGACCAGCAGGGGTCACTGTCTGAGATGGGCTGGTTCCTCTACCCCTCCTTCAAGTTCATCAACTGGCAGGCCCAGTGGTAAGCAGTAAGCCAACTATGGATAGCCCAGTTATTACAGTATACTGAAGACATCAGGAATTCTTATGTCAGGAGTATGTGAAGAAAGAGCAAGCTTTTCAGCTATTGGGTAACTTCAGCTATTCTCTCCCTCCTAGGTTTGATTTCCATGAGGGGCTTCAGACTAGACTCCGTGACCCAGCCTGGGTGGTCCCTGTGTTTGAGGGGGTCCAGATGCAAGGACAGAATGGAGCAGTAGCCACTGTGAACCTACCTTCTGGTAAAGAAACCTCATATCTCCACCAGTTCATTTACATATACACTGAGTGTACAAAACATTAGGAACAGACTGACTAGGTGAATCCATGTGAAAGCTATGATCCCTTATTGATGTCACTTCAATCAGTGTAGATGAAGGGGAGGAGATGAGTTAAATAATGATTTATAAGCCTTAAGACAATTAGATTAGATTAGATTAGATAGGTACTTGCGACAAGGATTGTGTATGTGTGTCATTCAGACGGTGAATGGGCAAGACAAAATATTTGAGTGTCTTTGAACGTGGTATAGTAGTATGTGCCAAGCACACCGGTTTGAGTGTGTCAAGAACTGCAACGCTGCTGGGTTTTTCCACGCTCAACAGTTTCCCGTGTGTATCAAAGAATGATCCACCACCCAAAGGACATCCAGCTAACTTGACACAACTATGGGAAGCATTGGAGTCAACATGGGCCAGCATCCCTTTGGAACGCTTTCAAAACTTTGTAGTCCATGCCTGACGAATTGAGGCTGTTCTGAGGGCAAAAGGGGTGCAACTCAATATTAGGAAATTGTTCCTAATGTTTTGTACACTTAGCACTTATGGTTGTGCCATACACTAAGTTGACCATAAATGCATCAGCTTTGAATATAATTTGATAGATATATCAAAGGGATAGGAATATTGACTTTGTCATTTCACTGTGTCGGTAGACATGTTGGATTTTGACATGCTGGAGTTGGACGCGTCTCTGTCCTGTCCCGGCCAGAGGGATGACTCCTGCGCCCACTGGGACCACACTGTGCAGCTGTTCGTGTGCTGTGACCATTTCAGTCCCCACTGCGACATGGAGATGGGGCGCTGGATAACAGCCTTCCGCAGGTATAGTCTGTGCATGGGTATACTATGTGACATCAGTCCCAAAATGCATTTTGATATTTGTTAAGATCACTCAAGAAGGGCAAAGCTGTTCTATTTCCATTGACTTAAAGGTCCAATGCAGCTGTTTTATCTCCATATCAAATCATTTCTGGGTAACAATGACGTACCTTATTGTGATTATTTTCAATTAAAATGGTCAAAAAGAAACCCAAATAGCTTCTTATCAAATAGCAATTTCTCAAACAATAATTTAGCTAGGACTGTCTGGGAGTGGTCTATGTGAGGGGCCCTAATTGGAGGAGCCTAATGGGAGGGATATGTAACTTAAAAACTAGTGGTTATTGGCAGAGAGGTTTGAAACTCTTTGTTATTGGTATATCAACTTATACCGCCTGGTGATGTCGCCAGGCAGGCCAAAACTCCACCTGTGCAAAACAAGAAGAAACTACAGGCAGTCTTTTCAAACAGTCTTACACTAAAAGGGTATTATCATATTTTTCCAAATTTTACAGTATTATTCCAACTTCATAGTGTAAAAATATATACTGAACAAAATATAAACTTAACATGCAACAATTTCAACGATTTTACTGAGATACAGTTCATATAAGGAAATCAGTCAATTTACATAAATAATCTATGGATTTTAAATGACTGGGCAGAAGTGCTCCACCCACTGGGCAGCCAGGCCCAGCCAATCAGATTGAGTTTTCCCCCCACAAAAGGGCTTTATTACAGACAGAAATACTCCTCAGTTTCATCAGCTGTCCGGGTGGCTGGTCTCAGACGATCCCACAGGTGAAGAAGCCGGATGTGGAGGTCCTGTACTGGCGTGGTTACACGTGGTCTGCGGTTGGAAGGCAGGATGGACATACTGCCAAATTCTCTAAAACGAAGTTGGAGGCGGCTTATGGTAAAGAAATTAACATTAAATTCTCTGGCAACTGCTCTGGTGGACATTCCTGCAGCCAGCATGCCACTTTCCCTCATTCTCAACTTGAGACATCTGTGTCTGACAAAACTGCACATTTTAGAGTGGCCTTTGTCATGACTGTCCTGTGAGGATCCAAATAGGTCAGATCAGGCTTGTAAATGAATAACTTCAACCAGACCCCCTCTCACCCGCAGAGGGGGGCAGGACGGAACTGGTGGGGGTTTGGCACCTAATGCCCTCAGAGGAGAGTCAGGTCTCCCTCTCCAATGTTCACAAGATGAATGTGCCTTTGTTTTCTAACATAGAACGTGGGGAATGGTCAAAGGTGATCTAAAGAACACTGGTTAGTTATTTTGTGATAAAGGAAATACTGTGATTTTAGGAGCCATAAGAGATCATTTGTTTTCCATACTACTTTGTTCAAACCATCCTACTCTCATCACCCCACTGGGAACCATCGACACGGCTGGCTAGCCTATCTTCAAAGAAGCATCTTCCAGAGCAAATAGTAGAATACAAACGGTAGTTCTGTTCAGGACTACCTGTCCGCGGAGAGAGATGCACGTCGAACCAGGCATTAAGTAAATACATTCAGGATTTCTTACAAGGTTATGATTAATAAGTTGACTGTTTATAGATTTGATAGGTAAAGACCTTTTTAGAGTTCAATTCGGGAGACGGCAACTCCTCAAAGAACCGCTCTCGTGCTGCCCCAATTAACTCCTAATGAGTTAATTGTTACATGATTCATTTAATCCGGTAACAATTAAACATAGTTAGATAAGTCTTCAGGGTAATGTTAAAATCACGTCACAACACTTTTTAAGGTGTACCTGTTTAATGATCATGCTGTTTAATCAGCTTCTTGATATGCCACACCTGTCAGGTGGATGGATTATCTTGGCAAAGGAGAAATGTTCACTAACAGGAATGTAAACAAAATTGTGCACAAAATTTGAGAGAAATAACCTTTTTTTGCGTATATATAAACATTCTGAGATCTTTTATTTGAGCTCATGAAACATGGGGCCAACACTTTACATGTTGCGTTTATATTTTTGTTCTGTATATATAACACAGGAAAATCACGTTTTTGACTGCAATGAGCCTTTTACCTCATGGGCTTTACCACTTCAAAGCGATCCCCTGTGGCTTAAAAAATACGCTCCTGCTATTTTTTTTTAACAATGTTATTGTTCCTTCCCCAGAGGCATTGGGCACTGGCTCACTAATGTTTCTCCTCTGGTGCCTCTGTTGAACAATGGGAGATGTACCTTCACCATGAAGACTGTGCCTTGGGCCATGCCCTGGGTGGTGTCTCTAAGTCTGAGATTCAGCCACACAAATCACTCAGGTAAGTTATAATGCCTACATAACACAGTCACAGGTGTTATAATCACTCCATAACACTGTCTTAAGACATTCATACTCTACACTTTTTAATGAGTATATTACTGTTCATTATGTATCAGAATTGTTCTCTAAAATGTATATTTTTTCCAGTATAAAAAAATGCAAAGTTAGGGTTAGGCAATAGGACTGACTCTTTCACTTTAAAAAAACAACAATACATTGGTTTCCAATAGGTGGGTATGTCGTCCTGTTGTATACAGTTACTACTAGTAACAAAGCAAAGGACAGAAAGTTTGACCATTTTATCCCTCGTTCATCATGTGTTGAAAAAGATGTGCACTTCTATGAGTCTTGGACACAGCAGAGTATTCATGGGAAAAGTACTCCAGTATCAGCTTTCTCACTACACCAATGCAATACCGTCTAAAGACAGTATCATACTGTATTCTTATATGGTAATAAGTAACAGAATGAACTCTTCAAACAGATTTTGTAACTACATTTTGCTGTTACAGCCAATCACTCAGACAAGCCTCGCCCCTTTAAGGTGATGTCATTGTACAGTGGAGGAACCTTTGACAAGGAGTACAACAAGAGATACCAACCAATCAAATTCACTGTCCCAGCCTCAACAAAAAAGGTATGATGCAGAATTGATATGACTTCTGTTTACATTTACTCATAATAAATGGCAATTGTCATATACTGCATGTCATTTAATTTCTTAATAAGCCTTTGTTTTAGTTAGTGCTTTGGCCATAATGTGTGTAGAAAGCTGCTTTACAAATATTATTGTAATTAGTCATTTTATGTACCATTTTGTGTCTTAGGTGGAGTTGTATGCTGTAATCACAGGCCACGGGAGCGACGAGAATGGTTGTGGCGAGTTCTGTGTGACATCACACCACTTCCTCGTCAACGGAGCATTCAATAACACCCGGATTTTTGACTCGGCAGGTAAGAAATGACTAACGTTAGAGTTTGGCCTTGCAGATTCATATAATCTTCCCATAGGCTTGGTCATAGTTACATTAGAATGATGAGGTTGAGTTCCTCCTAGGGAAATTAAATTTAACCGCGGGACAAATTTTTTTTCAGAATTGAATGGACTGGGGGGGTGGAACATTATTATCTTTACACCGCAAGTGAGCCCAAATATAGATATTGTATTTCACAATAACATAATCATTTCATACCTTGATTACATATGTCTCTGTATGTATTTGGGAACAGATTTCCTAAACTAAAGGAATAAGCTAAATTCCTGGAAATGTATTTTTTGCCCAAGAACAAAAATAATAATTTGTACAAAAACTATTAGTAAAAATGTATTTTTATTTGTTGGCCAAATAAAATCACTTTCAGCTGAATTTGGCCCGCCTGTTGCTGACCCGTTACCTGCTTGTGTCCCTATTATATTGTTGTTTGAATGAGTCAGTTGTGGGTCTTTTGTCATGCTTTCTGTTCCAAATTAATGTAGATACTACCATATCAATTAATTTGACTGTATTTACCAAGCTTTTAATGCATGTTCTTTTAACGATCTCATTGTCCTGACTGTTTCCTGGTGTTGTGTTATTCTCCAGGTTCAGCCCTGGGGTGTGCCATGCGGGTGGGTGAGGGGGCGGTGCCCAACGAGCATGGCACCTGGCTGTACGGCCGTGGAGGCTGGTGTGATGGGCTACAGGTCAACCCCTGGAGGGTTGACATCACCACACAGGTATAGAACCATTGCCAAGCCACGTCATGAAAAGTTGCATGTGAGGTTCGTCATCAAAAACCTCTTTGTTTACCTAGCAGTGGATACGATCACATGCAACGTCAAATGCAGCTCATGGAAGTTAACAAGCACTGTCATGAGAGGATTGATTACATCACAAATAGAGCTAGTTAAAGCCAGGAGGATAACGTACATGTTGGACATAGCTATAGCCACACATGAGGTTGGTGGCACCTTAATTGGGGAGGACGGACTTGTGGAAATGGCTCGAGCAGAATGGGTGGAATGGTATCAAATACATCAAACACGTGGCTTTTCCAGCCATTATTATGAGCCATCCTCTCAGCAGCCTCCACTGTATAGCCATCAGTCCTGCATGTTTTCATGGTCATCACTCAGTCACTTTTAAGTTTGTCAGGATCCTGACTTTAGCGTTGGCTATCCTGCTACAGAGCTTTTTGGTGTGGGTATACGTGCGCATCGCTCGAACTTGACGATTGCTTGTAAACAAAAATTGGTTCTACGCCCTTTTTTATCATTAGATCTATGGTAGATCTATCAAATGTAATCATTTAATTTCTATGGTTCTTTCCTCCTCGCCTTATACTGGATTGATATTGAACTATTAAATGATGATGTAACCGATTTCTATTTTCCAGTTTCAGAGTACAATGTTGCCACCTTCAAATGCATACTAGAGGCTTTCACCATGTATTTGGCAGTCTTTCGCCATGTAAACTACTTGGTGTTTTAGCTGTTTCTGACATTGAAAGAGTTAAAACAACAATTTTGCTCATCTTCTATCACGCACACTCCAGGGTTTTTGACGGAAAGGTTAAGCATTCAATTATTTATTTTTTTGCTACAGTAGGCATTTGTGTCCATTAGTTTGCAGTGGAGTGCCCTTCATGAAATTATCCTATTAGTTGAGTACCACACTTGATCACTCATGAGTCCTTGGGAAGGCCACATGATCCTCTTTCCAAAGCTTCAGTTACATTTTATTAATTTGATACACACATAATTTTCATGACCACTAAATTGAATTACCACAGGCTTCATTTGTAATCCATACAGTAGATATTACAGTATTGGGGCTGTTGTTTGATTACTATAGTGTTTCTCCTGAGGCCTTGAATTGTTCTTTCTTGCTGTCTTCTTCCTCAGTTGGACATGAGTGGGATTGAAGCCAATACTCTGCTCTACTTTGGCCTTTACGGTGGACAGGACCCCAATCCATCTCACGACCCTGGCTTCATAGTCATGTTCTCGTATCTGGTGTTCTACAAGTAAAGTCTCCCTGACAACCTGGTTGTCTTGAATTTGAATAACTGTGATTTTAATGACTACGAATGAACCAATCATGATAAAATATATTTTTTTCTAATCAGATTGCCACTTGTTTTTATCCAGTAATATTGTAACCTATTCTGTTTGGGTGTGTCACCATCTTGCACTGTTTTTCCACTCAAGAGTTTTCACTCAAGTTCGAACAAAGAAGCTAGACTTGAGTAGCTAGTTTTTCTCCTCAGAAAAGTTGAAGAAGGAGCTATTGTTATATTGGCTACTTAACCTTGTCAATTATGTGTAATTACACAAACGTAGCTTTTAGTGTCAAACTTAAACTTTCAGGCAATGACAAGACTCTTTTCCTGAAGATCAACCACTTTCTGCTTCTTCAATTATTCAATTGTGTCTTTCTAAATGGTTTACTTGCAAAGGTTGGGAGTGGGGGTTGGTTACAATTGGTACCACAGACTTGAATGCATTAAACAGTGTAATGTTTCATAAAATATATAATATCTGGATGTTCAACATTCTCTTTTTTCATTGAATTAACTTTAATGAAATTGTGCAATATTATAAACAATAATATCCAGAAGTCAGTTTTCATACAAATGAGTTACTTATAGAAAAGTTAATCACAGATAAAGGTTAGTGTTAAGACGTTCTGCCATGTTTGCAACATTACTATTTACTGCTCAACAATGTTTTAAGAAAACAAAAAGGTTAGCACTGCCCTTTAATTCTCCACCTTGAACAAGAATGAATGGAATGGTTCCCTCACTGTTTACTTCTTTCAAAAGCCCTAAGTTTCATTCACTTACAGTTACCTCCAAGAAATGAGGGAGCTTATGTTATACCAAAAACACAGATATACAGTTATGTAAATGGATTATTGCCCCTGAGGGGATAAATGAAGTTGAATTGAATTAAATTGAATTGGTGCCATGTTACCACCAACAGTTCCAAGACAAGGGAATACGAATCCAAAATAATTGTGAATGAACATTTGGTCCCAACATCACCTAGGGATCTCTTCGGCAAGTTTCCCCATTTCTATCCCCATGTCAAAGTATTGGTGAAGAGACGAGGCACTGACCCACCTTTGACCCTAATATACCATCTCTCTTTTCAATACAATCAAGTAGATTTGTAAGCAGTCAAAACAAGTCAACAGATGTGTGTATGTTAGACCTTCACACAGGTTGTTTTGCAGCTCTTCTCCGACTCAAACTGGTTTTGGTTTCCCTGACAGCCTCCGAACCAGAACTGGGCACAGGCGTTAGCCGTACTGTCATAGTACCACTTCACAACGTAATCCCTGCAAGGCCCGGGGTCCAGAATCTGTCCACATCTCTCATCTGGGGAAAAAGGAAGAGAAATAGAGGACATTGATTTTACTTGTACTGTATAGCGTTCTATGAAATTACAAGAATAGGAAATGGGGAAATATCAGCAAAAGTGATACAAACTAGTTTGAGCTCTGGAAAAGCGCTATATGCTATCACTCAAATTACCTAGTATTAAAGCATCCTGGGGCAGAGGTGGAGAGGTTGGGGGGAGCCTGGGTAGCTTTACTATGGGAAGGGGCGTCTGGGTGGGGGCCTGGGGGCCCGTCATGACCACACTGTGGGTGGGGTTCTTCACCTCTGACGGAAGAAGGAACTCTGGTAGGCGCTTAAAGGGTTCCCGGTCAAAGGATGGGACCCTGTAGGTCTCTGAGTTATCTCGGTCCCCTGTCTGGGGGCCCTGTGGGGAAAAGACTCTGTCTGACTCTCCTGGTGGACCTGGCTGTTTAACAGAGGGTAACGAAATGCAAATAAACATGTACACATACACACACACAACACACACACTCAATTCATGGTTGATTTAGTGGAAACAACATTTTGAGCCCAAGTTCAGATTCTCTCCTAATTTTGTTGACAATGTTATATTTTACAATGGCATGATATATTGTACTGCACTTTTCAAAGCTGATCATGACAGAACCATTATGTAAAGTGCAAGTGTTTTGTTCTCCTCACCACCATCTGTATTTTCTTGAAGTCTCCATTGAAAGTGGGCGTGTCAGTATCAGTACTCTCTGGGGTTTCCCTGTCAATCCCGGCTTGTCCAGGGGTTCCGGGGGAGTATCTGGAACTGGGGATGGAGCTGAACTGGGCCCCGCCATCCCTCTCACATATCCGACTCAGCAGCTTGCTCTCAAGGGCTGGACGATGCAAGACGAGACAGTACCCAGATATTATTGGGACTAGCCAATAAGACACAGCTATTTAAAACGTACAGACATTTAGGACTTTGTATTTTCTTTGGCTAGTTTTAACAGCACAGGTGTTTCTATGGCTTTAGAAGTATTTAGGCCTACATTGACTACTCTGATATACTAACTGTGCCTTTACAAGATGTTCCTTACAGGGAACATTAACTTCAGTAAGGGTGGACATCATAGTGAAAGGTACTTCCTGCTTACCAGGAAGTGTCCTGAAGTCATCAATCAGGTAGACGTGTTCCCTGTCTGGGTCAGAGGCCATGAGGTGGATCTCTTTCTTAAACTCCTCGTACAGTGGATCACTCTGGTTCACCACCCCGATGACAAAAGTCTCAATGTTACTGCCGTTGGCCTCTTTCACCGCCTCCTCCAGCCTCACAGAGTCCCTCTCGTCCGCCTGCCCATCTGTGATCACTATGGCTACTTTCCTCACCCCGGGCCTGGCCACCCGGAACACTTGGTTGGCCTGATGGATGGCACTGCCCGTGAAGGTTCCCTCGCCCAGGTAGGTCATAGTTCGGACCGCCTTCTTCACCTGGTGGTGATAAATATTTATAAAATCTTTTGTGAGGTCTTATGTGACAATGACCATAGGAGTTGGCAAGACAGCACAAACAGATCTGAGACCAGACTACTGATGATGCTTTGATCAAACAACTTTTTAACCATGATACTGTACTAGAGAGTAAGATGTTTTCATTTTGGATGCTTGAGAGATAATCACCTTGCATTGTCATATGAATTTAATGTTATCATTACAGAGGCCTCAAAAAAGTTTAGAGAAATGTAAAACTGAGTCTTAACCTGGTCCCTGCTGGCCTGCTGGTCCAGACTGACAACTACCATGTTGATGTGGCTGTAGAGGACCACCCCGACGCGAGTGGTCTCTCGGCTCACGGAGGCGCGGTCGACAAGAGCGATCACAAAGTCCTTGACCACGTTGAAGTTGTCGGGGCCCACGCTCTCTGAGCTGTCAATCACAAAGACCAACTCCAGTGGGCTCTCACGGCACTTCACCCCACAACCTGGGGAAAGAGAAAGATTCATTGAAAGTCTCTGCCAACAGCCATTATAGCTATGGTATTGTACCTGGGGTCTGAATTACCACATTCCCACACTTACCACATATAGATCTGACCAGTTTGATGACCTCCTCTCTCTGTAACAGATGGTAAAACAATTTAATGTCTAGTAATTGTAATACTACAGTATGGAGGTACAGTGTACAAAACAAACTATACATACTGTTAGGCCAGCTTCCCCTTTTTCTCCCAGTCTGCCCTGTAATTCAGGAGGTCACTTAATGACACATATATACATCTGATAATGTCCATGCTTTTTCCAGATGTATAGTATGACTAGTACCAGAGGTCCAGCAGCTCCTGTCTCTCCAGTCTCTCCCCTGTCCCCCTTTCTGCCTCGTTCACCCACAAATCCCCTGTCTCCCTGTAGGAACGGCAAAACTTCAAGACCATTTGTGAGACTGGATTTGGTTCTGGGTGCCGAGATTAGAGATTGGATAACATGTATTTATTTATAAAGCTACATTTTTATGTTGTTTGTGTGGAGGTTCTTACCTTATCCCCTTGAATACCCTGTCCTGTGGGCCCCCTGGGGCCTGTGATCCCCTGGAATCCTGACTCCCCCTATCAGACAAAATCAATTCAGCAATTTGACCTGTGAAAACACAGCACTAATATATGCCTGGCTGTACCATGACCTAACATGGCTTACTAAATGGTCCTTTAACTTTACCTTTGGTCCTTGAATGCCTTCTCCAGGCAGTCCCTGGGGACCCGGTGCTCCTATCTGACCAGCTGACCCCTGCAGAGAGAATCATTTGATCTTGATGCTCCGCCAGTCATATGGTTCATATAACTCTTGCTCAATCATTGATATCCTCATTGAGCTCCTCCGACACATTGATAAAATGATTATTATTTTTGACCTTGGGACCCATTAGCCCGACTCCTGGTGCTCCAGCTGGTCCTGTGGGGCCTGGAGTTCCCCGGTCTCCCTGAACAGAAAGATCCTCAGGTTAAATACTCACATATAGATGACAAAACAAACTCATTAAGTTGCCCCTATATAGTGCCTTCGGAAAGTATTTAGACCCCTCAACTTTTTCCACATTTTGTTAGGTTACAGCCTTATTATTTTTTTTGTTATGTTCCCTCATCAATCTACACACAATACCCTATTTGTATTTACAATGACGGCCTACCTACAGGGTCAGGCCCTGGAGAAAATTAGGGTTAAGTGCCTTGCTCAAGGACACATCGACAGGTTTTTCACCTTGTCGGCTCGGGGTATTCGAACCAGCATCCTTTCAGTTACTGGCCAACGCTCTAACCGCTAGGCTACCTGCCGTCATGGTCCAAAAACACCAAGACAGTCGTGAAGAGGGCACGACAAAGCCTATTCCCCCTCAGGAGACTGAAAAGATTTGGAATGGGTCCTCAGATCCTCAAAAGGTTCTACAGCTGCACCTTCGAGAGCATCCTGACTGGTTGCATCACTGCCTGGTACAGCAACTGCTCGGCCTCCGACCGCAAGGCACTACAGAGGGTAGTGCGTACGGCCCAGTACATCATTGGGGCCAAGCTTCCTGCCATCCAAGACCTCTATTTATTTATTTTTATTTCACCTTTATTTAACCAGGTAGGCGGTGTCAAGAGGAAGGCCCTAAAAATTGTCAAAGACTCCAGTCACCCTAGTCATAGACTGTTCTCTCTGCTACCGCACGGCAAGCAGTTCCGGAGTGCCAAGTCTAGGTCCAAAAGGCTTCTTAACAGCTTCTACCCCCAAGCCATAAGACTCCTGAATAGCTAATCAAAGGGCCAACAGACCCCTTTTTTACACTACTGCTACTCTCTGTTTATTATCTATACATAGTCACTTTATCTCTACCTACATGTACATATTACCTCAATTACCTGGACTAACCGGTGTACCCGCACATTGACACTGTACCGGTACTTCCTGTATATAGCCTCACTATTGGTATTTTACTGCTGCTGTTTAATTAATTGTTACTTTCTATTTTTTCTTAACTTCTTAAAGCATTGTTGGTTAAGGGCTTGTAGGGAAGCATTTCACTGTAAGGTCTACACCTGTTTTTATTCTGCGCATGTGACAAATAAAAATTGAAGTTCATTACACCGGAAAACTCACCTTAGGACCAGGTAAACCTTTTCCTTCCGATCCAATCTCGCCTTTCAGTCCTGGTATTCCAGGGGGGCCCTAATAAGCATGATATAACATGCATTCATACAGTATACATACTGAATAGTCAGCATAGATCAATGAATATTAGAGAAAATGGGGATACTTACAGGAGTTCCAGGAAGGCCTTCCCCTTCAAGCCCAGGTGGACCAATGGGTCCTGGTAGCCCTCTCTCACCCTAAAAAGTGAGAGTGGTTTCACACCAATGGTCTTAGGTGGTTCATTGGACATTAAAGAAATACTTGCACCTCTCAAATCAAACTGAAAGAAGCTGAATCAAATTACCTTAGGTCCAGTGATCCCTATTCCTGGTTCACCAGCATGTCCGGGTGGACCTACTGCACCAGGGTCTCCCTGTAAACAAAACAACCAAACATAACATAGAATAGAAAACAGAACACTGGTGTCATCCTTAAGATACAGCAACACTTTAATATCCTTCTCACCAGAACTTACCTTGATACCAGGTAATCCCCGCCCAGGTGGTCCATTTATACCTGCTCGTCCAGCACTTCCTGGTTCACCCTGAAACAGGAAACACTTTTTAACAGCACAACCAACCATGCTTTGGGTCAGTAGTGTTGAGCATGACTGTTGTGCATGTGCTTACCTTGGCCCCCATTGGCCCCACAGGCCCCACTGTCCCTAGCTGGCCCCTGGATCCCCGTTCCCCTCGGTCCCCCTGAGAGAATAGTCACAGCTTGATTTCAGACACTCTTTTCCATACATCCTTTGAAATAGTGAAGATACTTTAATACAACTGATTCGTACCTTTTCTCCAGGGACACCTTTTCCGGGTGCCCCTTCAGGTCCCCTGGGCCCCTGTAACCCAATGTCACCCTGATACCATGTGAAATAAATACACAATACTGTCAACAATGAACGCTGTCAGTTCGGGCATGAATGTACTGATCTAGTGATAATGACTGCATCGCAGCACACTGTGCCCACCTTCTGTCCTATGGCTCCATCCTCTCCAGAGAGGCCTGCAATACCAGGTAACCCCTCCGATCCTGGGTCTCCCTAGAGGAGCAAGGGGTCAAATTGTTATCAATTAAGGATTCATTACACATTTACAAATCTCTGTTAGCACAGTTTTACTTGATCTGGTGTAAATAGTCTTACTGAACCATCAGACTTACTTTAGGTCCTGGCTCCCCAACACCTATATCCCCTGGGATTCCAGGCTCACCTGAGAAGCCTTGGCTTCCCTGCAGAATAAACAGTATATGTGACATCATATTTACTATGTGAATATACTGTACGGTTACGTCTCGCATTCAGATCTAAGACTTTCGTTTTTGTCTGACATTAGACTCCCTTTTATTTTATTTTTTTTATTTAACCTTTATTTTACTAGGCAAGTCAGTTAAGAACAAATTCTTATTTACAATGACGGCCTAGGAACAGTGGGTTAACTGCCTTGTTCAGGGGCAGAACGACAGATTTTTACCTTGTCAGCTCGGGGATTTGATCCTGCAACCTTTCAGTTACAGGCCCAACACTCTAACCACTAGGCTACCTGCCGCCCCATAATCGAATATCATGTGACCTTCGACCCTACCTTTTGGCCCATAAGTCCCACACCTGGATTCCCTCTGGGGCCTGGAGGGCCAGCTGGCCCTTGGTTTCCCTGAAAAGAAGGGGACATTAGAAGAAAAGGAATGTGAGTATAAGTATGTGAGAGTATACAGTATGTGTGAGAATAGACATTACACAGTTTGACTGCAGTTTAATCAGAATGTACCTTTTCTCCTTGAATTCCCGCCCCTGGCATTCCCACCGGTCCTTGTGATCCAAGCTGTCCAGGATTTCCCTGACAGAAACATAAGACCTCACATCAATTTGCATTTCACTGAAGGAATATGGGCTCATTCTCAATGGATCATCGATCATTTATGATCATACGGACCATATTTTTTATCTTTTTGAGACCTCAGCATAGTAATGTCCAATAGTCTTAAACTTGCTTTACCTTATCCCCTTTGACCCCAACACCTGTGAGACCACGCTCACCTCTGGGACCCTCGTAGCCTCGATCCCCCTGAAAAAGAGATACTTGAGTGCATATTGAGTTTTTAAAATATTAAATATCCATTGCCCATTGTACTTACACCAGACCTCATTCTGTCTTAATGATTTGTACAATTATACATAACAGTATACATGAAACAGGATAATGCTCTGACACACAAATATTTGCCCACCTTTGGGCCAGGGAGTCCTTCCCCAACAGCTCCCTGGTTACCCTGTGCTCCAGCAAGTCCTGGGGGTCCCTGAAGTAAACAAACAGTCTCATCCTTTTTGACACTCAAACAGTTTCAACAATTACTGTCCAGTTAATGGCAACATTTAGTTTTGTCAAATCTTATCATATGTATCCGAGGTAGAAGAATAGGGTCATGTATAACGTTCCCATAGCGATCACTGTTTGGGTATCCAAAGCTGGCATCTACAGTAATACTTACTGGCTGTCCTGGCTCTCCTATTCCAATGGGACCAAGGGGTCCTGGTCTTCCCTGAATTCCTTTGGCCCCCTGGGAACAATGTCACATTTCAACATTGATGTTATTTACATAAACTTTCAATATAATCACTGTATTGGTTATTATTAGGTTACCTTTGGACCTGGGAACCCAATGCCAATGTCACCTGCTGGTCCAGATGCACCGGTGGGTCCTTGGTCCCCCTGTGTTAGAGGTGTACGATCACTGTGTGAATGTGTCAAAATGCCCACTACTTGAAAATCACACCACCAACAAGTGAGTCATAAAACATTTATATTCCAAGTTCATACGGTAAGAGAAAACCCATCCCCAGTGCTTCTCCACAGAGGAACTCTATCCATTCCAACAGAAGTCTACGAGGATGGAAAATGGCAATAAAATGCAGAAAAAATATCTTCGTGGAATTCAATAATGAGTGAGTGGCATTTATGAAGAACACAGCAGTCACTTGTTCCTGCTATACTTTATGTTCTTGATTACGTCGGATTGATTCCAAGGCCTTCCTTGTTTGAGAGGTCTGGTTGGTGTGACAGAAAGTGAAGGATCAGTATTTAAATAGACATGGACAGAAAGGTCAACTCAGCTCTAATGGCTCCTCTGGCCAAGCAACACACTTTAACAATAGAGATGCTGTGTGAAAATGTGTTTCCATGTAAGTGTCATACAGTAGCACCCATGAATGTAATTACATGAATGTAATTTGCTGATTTCCTAGCACCTATGAATGTCATTGGCTGAGAATCAGCGTGCCTACTTTAGGTCCTGTTTGGCCCTCCGGACCCTGGTCCCCGGGTGGTCCGTTAACACCCTGTGGAAGAAACAAAAAAAATCCAGAAATGGCCTTTAATGAATAAAAGCACAATAAGGTTTCATTGTATAATTCACTGGTTACATTGCAGTATCCTAACAGGTCCATGTGAAATGGTTTTGAAATGGCGTCTACAGAAGCCTTTTTTCTCACTAGTAGTTGTAGCTACTTTTTGTATAGAATTGATAGTCCAGAAAATCTAACTCATCCCTGATATCTGACAAAACTATATTGTGAGGAGGTGTATTTTACATTTTACAATGTACAAGTTAGTAGTCAATTCTTACAATTGAACTAATGCAATACAGATGCACAGAACAATACAGAACAGAACAGTAGTTTCCTTCCATTCTCAGGGACTGGTGTCAAAACAACACAACCACTGATACCATGCCAGACGACGGGCTGATAGTGAGGAGGAATAGTGGCACTGTACTGGCAACCCTGTCCTAGCAGCTAATCCTACGACACAAAGTCTGCTCCTGGAAAAGAATAATATCCTGCAAGCCTGGATTCACTGCTTTAGATACTCACATTAGCATCAGGATTAGGCGTAATCCAAAATTCACATTCCATAAGTGCATGGGTGGGAAAACGACAAACTCAACTTCCATTTTCCATGTTTGAGAATGAAAGGGAATAAGGGATGTCTCTGACTGGTGATGATTGTTACTATACTTATATGTAGTCTGTTCTCAATGTCTGTACTCAGGATTCTGGGTACTTTTACACTTGTTTTACCCTGTCATCAAACAACATCTCAGTGAAAAAAGTACTCAGCCCTTGCTGTACAGTGCATAAAAAATTGAGAATCAATTAACCTATTCCATATGAACATACTGTATCATATGCAATCATGATTAAGACAAGATCCTAAAAAGGTAGCGAAAGATACCTATTAATGTATTGAAGGATTAGTGTTCTTATAAAACAACCATTTTATATTGTACCTGGTCTCCTCTAGGTCCCCGTGGGCCAGGAGGCCCTCCAGGGCCCTGTAAGATCACAAGATGACATCATGCTTCAGTTGGCACACGTACTGTAGAATAGATAACAATGTTGACTGACCCAAAATGGCGCAGTAATCATTGAACTTACATCATCTCCTTTTTCCCCAGGGGTGCCACAGTCTCCTATCTCCCCCTGTAATACAGCACAGGTTCAACGAATCATTGGCAAGACACTTTAAGCAAGACAGTTGTATTCTGAAATGTTTTGAAAACAGATGTCCCACCTTGGCACCTTTATAACCAGGACTGCCCTGTAAAGTAAGAACAACTGTGTTCAACGGCTTGTACTGAAGGTATGGAAATATGGTGGCTAGATGGAAGTTATTTAGAATAATTACAGAATAAAGAAATACATAGTATACCTCAAGACCTTCACTTCCTGGTCGGCCACTGACTCCAGGTTCTCCCTTGTAGAATTGAGACAGTATTATAAATGTGAGATCAGGAGTGTATGTAAATCCCTGAGGCCATTAAAGTAGTGAAAATCACAATCTTCTTAATACTTACCCTTGATCCTTTTGGACCAGATGATCCTTCATATCCTGGATCTCCTTTTTTACCCTTGATGAAACACACAATGAATAAGTTAGTATATGGAGTCATTATTGAATGAGAGTATACAGTATTTCTTACAATGTTTTTGTTTTGTTTTTGTGTGTGGTGTGTCAGTCATACTGGGATACTGCATAATGCTTCCTTGTAGACCTACATGTTCTGTTGAAAAACGTATAGTGTACTCACTGGGTTTCCAGGAGGGCCTCTCTCCCCTCTTTCACACAAACACACTTTAGCCTGTGGACACTGATACAATGAAAATAATAGAAAATCAATCTTATCACTCCACCTCCTACTTCCAGTGCCATTGTAGTGTTTATTGTTTTGAAGTACTTACCGCCTCAAGCGCTATTGCACCCTGGATGGAAAACAATACAAGAAGATTGTGTGTGATTTTTACCTAGAAACAATTCCAACAATGCCACTATTGACTGAACATGGTATTGTACTTGAGCAAGCCTTAGAGGACCTGAACAATGGTACGGATGGTCAAGACATTGTTCTAAGGAAGAATAAAACAACAGCGAGGACAGACGATAGATAGCTAGATCACTTCCTGTCAGTTTTGCTCAATAAAGCTGTTCTCTTTTCAACCTCCGCTAATGATGAATATAAATTAGAAAAACTATGTTGGATTTTTGGAAAATGTATAATTCATGCTATTGTCTGCTAATAGACAGGTCTTGACCTCATTGAGACTATAGACAAATCTCTGTGTTTATGGAAAATGCATATTAGGGGAAGAATTCCCCACACAGGAACAATTCTGCCATTGAGGTTTGAGCCCTGCTTAGGACACAGACATGATAAAAAGACAAGTTTATCTGAGGAGCTCATTATTGTTGGACAGTGATGTTGTGTGGCAACTAACTCAATCTTAGTTTTCTCCACTTCTCCACACCCTTTTCACACTAACGATCCCAAGGCATACCGCGCTGGCCTGGTTTAGCATACCAATCATCTTCAACCTGAGTGAAGGTTGACTTTGATGACAGAACACTCACCAACTCTTTCAGTAACTTCTCCTCTAACTGGGGGTCAGTGAGACTGTGGACGAACTGCTGGGCCGGCGTGCTGGCGATAGCCCGGAGCTTGGCACTGTTCTGGCTCTGGCGGGCTAGGTCCGACAACCCTACAGCAAAGAGCTTCATGCCACTACCCTTAGCCTCCGCCGCTGCTCCGATCACATCAGGGTTCCTCGGATGATCAGCACCGTCGGTCATGAGAACCGCCACCCTGACGCTGTCCTCCTTGGTCTCCTGGGTGAAGAGCTGCGTGGCGTTGGTGATGGCGTAGGTGGAGTAGGTGCCGTGGCCAATGTAGGCCATGGAGCTGACTCTGTTGTGGAACACATCCAGGTCCTGCCAGGCAGTAAAGCTGTGCTCTACAGAAACAGAGCTGCTGTACTGCAGAGCAGCCATCCGCAGCCTCAGGGTCCATCCAGACACCTGGAGCATGGTGAGACGAGTGCTGAAATGCAGAACAAAGGACTTCTGCTTCTCGAACAGGAAGGTCTTGGCGCCCTCTGAGCTGTCCAGAATGAAGGCCACCTCCATGGAGCATGTTGTCATGTCTGGGAGAGGGATACATACTGTTTCACATGGAGATCGATTGGATAATCTTCAGGCCAATGTCAAAAGCAAATAAACATCTATACTGAACAAAAATATAAACGCAACAGGCAACAATTTCAAATATTTTTTCTGAGTAACAATTCCTATCAGGAAATCAGTCAATTTAAATAAATTAAAAGGTATCTGGTGTGACCACCATTTGCCTCATGCAGCGCGACACATTTCGTTCGCATAGAGTTGATCAAATTTGAAATTATTCCATGTTGCGTTTATATTTTTGTTCAGTATACATCTGCTTAGAAGAAATTGCTGTTATAATGATTAAGGCTAGGCACCATCAGACATTGATAAATTAAAATATTCCTGTTGGGTGAGAAAGCTATTTGACTTCTCCAGCAGATTGTGCAGCCTGTTTACAAAAGACCCAAACACCTTAAAGGGAAACTGAATGTAAAAAACATCGATACTTTTTCATTTAACCTTTATTTAACTAGGCAAGTCAGTTAAGAACAAATTCTTATTTACAATGACGGGCTACCCCGGCCAAACCTGGGCCAATTGTGCGCCGCCCTATGGGACTCCCAATCACGGCCGGATATGATACAGCCTGGATTCGAACCAGGGACTGTAGTGACGCTTCTTGCACTGAGATGCAGGGCCTTAGACCGCTGCGCTACTCGGGAGCCCAAAATACGATACGAGCCAGAAACATTTATTCTAGTGTCAAAATTTACTACAAAGTTTAAATTGGATAATTTTCGTCATGAAATCTCAAAAACGGAGATTTGCGAGATATTTAGGAAAAAAACGTATGTCACGGAATGACATATCCTATTGAGGAGATTTGAAACCGAGGCTAAATCAGGAAGTTCAGCCCCCCTTTAACATGCATGGGGTATTTCAGATGTAATTTAGACATATAGATAAAAAATAATAATAATGCATAAGCCACAGTGACTGTCCATCATCACTAACATGTGGACTTCATGACTGAATTTACCATTTCCTCCATCTCTGAGGACACTGTACTTTCCTTTTCTTCTCCTCTGGCATCTGGCCTCATGTAGAACTGCCAACAGTAGAAGGAACAGTGCCACTCCTTTCCCCATGTTGTCCTTTCTCAACATGCACACCCTATGCATAAAAAAAACATATATGTCTTATTAAATTGTGACATCATTATATATGTCAGGTGTGGATGCCCTCTCCTTCTCAATCACGATCATTCTTGATTGTTGGTGCACAGAATCGATGTACATCTGCAGAGTCAGGGTATCAACTATGGGCTGAAGCTGGCAAAATAAATGTACTTTATGAATTCCTGTAATGCTGTAAAATATTTTTACAGAGCCCTTTTCCTTGGCACTTAAAAAAAACACCGAAATATTCAACTAAAACAAAATGCCACATGATTTAAGTTTGTTTTTTTCAGCATAGAAAACAAAGTCATCAGTGTAAAGTAATCTACTTTTCATCTTTTACATTCCACAAGAGAAAATAATAGGCCAACTACTCAAAAAGTTTTGTATAATCTTACCTTAGTTCTCATTTAAATACAGCCACCGGTTTTGGTATAATCATCTGGAGTGGTTTAGGAAGCCGCATCTCGTCCTGATGACCAGTTCGAACTAGTCCAGGACGTGAAGTGTGATGTCGCATGGGGATGGACAGCGCTCTGTTCCTCTGCAAGAATATGTAGATTATTGTGCGCTACATGTCACTATGTATTATATTCATGTATCTTTATGAAATTTCACAGTTTTACAAACTCACAAACACTGAATAAATTGTAGTCACCCATAGTAGCGCGCGTAATACTGTAGCTTTGGGCAGTGTACACACGACTGTCATGAATGCCTTATAACGTATTGTGCTTCATTAACAATTATAGAGGTGTAATAAGCTAAGGATAAAAAGTTTGGTTTCTTTAAACATTTCACTTTCCCCACAGTCTACGTTTGAATCCCGTTATTTGCCATTTAGAACTGTTTGTAACCTTTCTGCATGGTGATTGTTTGGATGTTGTACATAAAAGTCCCAACAGATACATGTTATGAGGATTTTCCTTTTCTCCACTTGAACGCCCACTAACTTGAAAAACAGACATGATGTTTTTTCGCTAGAAGCAGTCAGAACCAGAACACAGGCTCCCCCGCATGTTCAATAATTATTTCATGCCGACCTGGAATGAGACTTAATTTGATTTGCAGTAGGATAAGGCCAACCTGCCAGTCCTATGGTAAACTAGGGCTAACTTGTTATGCCCCAATTCATGTTCTGCTGGTATAATAAAACATATATATAATTTAGTGAGGGCTACATTTTTTAAAAATCTTTCTCGAACTTTTCGCGGACCCCTGGCGCTTCCCTGAGGACCGCCGGGGGTTCGGCGACCCATGTTTGAAGACCCTTGATCATCTAACAGATGTAAAAGCCTATTAAACATGCATATCTACTATTACAGTAATACAATGTAGTAGTATCCCAATAGCATACATCTTTGGTTGTAGCGACACCTTTAGGAAATGACAGTGCCGTGTTCCCCGGAATTCTAACTGGTTTGTGCGTAACCGGACCCTTCGAATAGAAGTTTGCTTTTTCCGGGGAACTATTTTGGTGTAACACGAAAACAAGCACGGCTTAGGTTTGTGGTCTTCTCTAGTTACCACAGCCACAAAGCCCGCCTATTTCTAAATGTATCTTCTTAAATTTTCATTTTAAACCTAACCCTAATCACACTGCTAACGTTATGCCTAACCCTAACCTTAAATTAAGACCAAAAAGCAAATGTTTGTTTTCATAAATTTTTACGATATAGCCAATGTTGACTTTGTGGCTGTGGTAATTAGTGGAACCTCGAGTTTGTCCATGTTGACATGTCTGTAGCAATTTGTAAGTTTCTTTCAATTATTATTTTATCGTTATTATTAGAAACACGATCTGTTTTCTTGATACTGATACTTCAGGAAGCTAAAATTGTAGATAGCTAGCACTGCAGCTAGCCAGATAACGTTAGCTAACTACTGTAGTAAGCAAAGTTAGCATACGTTCACATTTTGCCTACAAATCTGCTGCAAAGTATCTTATATCCACAGTTTGTGTGTAATTAACCAGCTAGCTAACTACAATGTTGCAATAACAGCTAATGTTAATGGAATTTAGGTCTAACGTTATGTTACGCCTAGGGATTGCTAGCTAAATCGACTAAAACGTTAGTTGTGCCACATGTCACTAGCTAGCATTTAGCGACCTAATATGTTGCTCCCGTGCTACCCATAATGTTATCACAACTACATTGTGGCAATAGTTTTTACAATATCTTAAGCTAAGTTTATAGAAAGTAGGCTAAACATGTTCGTTTGCTCACAACTAGACTACTAACTACATGTTAGTTGGTAACTTTCAGCTGTACTGTAAATGCTGTTTCCCCTCAGTACATCCAGTTGTAACCAGCAAGACAATTCTCCTGGACATAAGCTTTTCCATTTGAACAATGAGTGGATCAAAGCCAGACATCCTGTGGTCTCCCCACCACGCTGACCGCTATGTCATCTGTGACTCAGAGCTTGGACTGTACCGCATCGGACCTGTGGGGAGCGGTGAGACCAAAGCCGGAGCCCTCCCCCTCTCTGAGGAGACCGCTGCTACCCTATTAGCTATCAATTCTGACACCCCATACATGAAATGTGTGGCCTGGTACCCAAAGCACGAGTCTGAGTGTCTGCTAGCTGTTGGACAGGCTAACGGCAGGGTAGTCCTCACAAGCCTAGGCCAGAGCCACAACTCCAAGTGCAAGGAGCTGATGGGGAAGGAGTTTGTACCCAAGCATGCACGTCAATGCAACACCCTAGCCTGGAACCCTGTGGACAGCAACTGGCTAGCCGCCGGGTTGGACAAGCACAGAGCAGACTTCTCAGTGCTCATATGGGACATTAGCAGTAAGTTCTCCCCAGAGGCTAGTGTAGCCGCTGAAAAGATCCGTCTCTCGCCAGGAGACACAGACTCTGGCCTAGTAGTGACCAAGCCCCTGTATGAGCTAGGCCAGAACGATGCCTGCCTGTCCCTCTGCTGGCTGCCCCGTGACCAGAAGCTGCTCCTGGCTGGCATGCACCGCAACCTGGCCATATTTGACCTGCGCAACACCAGCCAGAAGACCTTTGTCAACACTAAGGCCATCCAGGGTGTGACGGTGGACCCCCACTTCCCCGACCGCGTGGCCTCCTTCTTCGAGGGCCAGGTGGCCATCTGGGACCTGCGCAAGTTTGAGAAGCCAGTGCTCACGCTCACCGAGCAGCCCAAGCCGCTCACCAAGGTAACTTACTGGTATGCTTTTTTGGTCTGTTGTGAAATTCTGTTATCCCCTGGCATCCCCTGGCACATATCAGGAGTATACTTATTGTGTGATAGCATATTGCATAATTGTGCTATAGCCTACATGTTTTGGATGTAAGGAAGTACAACTCACTTTCCTTCCATTCTTAGGTGGCCTGGTGCCCCACGCGCATGGGCTTATTGGCCACGCTGACACGCGACAGCAACATCATCCGCCTTTACGACATGCAGCACACGCCCACCCCCATCGGCGACGAGACAGAGCCCACGATCATAGAGCGCAGCGTGCAGCCCAGCAACAGCCTCATCGGCAGCTTCGCCTGGCACCCCACTTCCCAGAACCGCATGGTGGTGGTTTCGGCGGCCAACCGCGCCATGACCGACTTCACAGTGTTTGAACGTATCTCTTTAGCCTGGAGCTCCACCACTTCGCTCATGTGGGCCTGCGGCAGGCGCCTGTATGATTGTTCCGAGGAGGGGGGCGTGGGAGGGGAGGATACAGTAGAGAACGACATAGCCACTATGATGAGGCACAGGGCCCAGTCCAGGTACGGTCATGATACGGTCCAGGTGTGGAAGAACCATCTGCTGGCCGGAGGGGACGACCCCCAGCTCAAGTCCCTGTGGTACACTCTTTTCTATATCCTTTATTACCGTCAAACTCAACTGGGCCTCGAAGCCAGTTCCACTGCTTTTTTTTCATTGTTCCCCTCTAATCAGGGACTGATTTAGACCTGGGACACCAGGTGGGTACAGGTAGAACAGAAAACCAGCAGGCTCTGGACCTCGTAGGGTAAGAGTTGAATACCCCTGATTTATTACATTACTGGTGCATACTAATTTCTAAACATATCTGGCTTTGCGTGATGGTTTATGTGCTGTTTGTTCTGTTTATCTTAGTAGACACAATGTCCTTGTGTGAGGGACATGCCTGGCGCTCTGCTTGCACTGTAGTGATGAATTGAATTATCATTTGCCTTTGTGTTCTTACACTTGGCATACTGGATACAATGTACATAGACGTAAGTTGGGTTCTTACACCTGACATACTGGATACAATGTACATAGACTCATTTGGTTTCTTACACCTGACATACTGGATACAATGTACATAGACTAAGTTGCTATATTGGATGTCACTGTTTGCACTGTGGTTCTTATGATGTCCCAGCGTTCCATTTCCTATGTGAGTATCACTCATGAAGCAGTACACTGAAGACATGGAGCAGAAACAGCAGGGGAACAAACAGGCCCTGGTCTATTCAGGCATCAAAAACATAGTCAAGTCAAGCTCAGGTAAGCAGCCTAAAGATATAGGTCATCCTTAGGCCTATATCTAGGCTAAAGATACATGCTGAACCCTTACAAGTACTATGTAACACTGTACATAGGTACTCTGATTCAGAGAGGTTGGGTTAAATGTGGAAGACACATTTCAGTTGAATACATTCATTTGTACAATTGACTAGTATCCCCCTTTCCCTGTTAGTTATACAACTATTTTTCAGTGTTTCCCCTGAAGTAACATTTGTATATTTGTTGCTCTCGACTCCACCAGGCACTACAGAGAACCGGCGGTGCTGGAGCGGCTCGGACCGCCAGACGGACGTCCCCAGGTTCCAAAGCGAGGAGCGCAGCCTTGCCCTGCGTCTGTGCGGCTGGATCAACCGAGGCCCCGACATCAACGTGGAACCCTTCTTGCGCTCCCTGGAGGGGGAGGGTGAGTGGGAGCGTGCGGCCGCCGTGGCCCTCTTCAACATGGACATCCGCAGGGCCATCCAGATCCTCAACAAGGGAGCCTCTGCTGAGAGAGGTACTGGAGTGGAGTCATCTGGGACAGGGCTGTGTAATGCATTTTTTAAGATTCTTTGTAAGGGCTTAAAAACATGTTTGCAATATACACCGTATGTACTGTACATAGCATAAAGTGTGCTACTAATTACTGCCTGGTCACATGACTGACGGGGAGACTAATTAGATATTGAGTGTTAACAGTACATGCATTGCCCTCCTGTGCCCTTGCTGCCTGAGGTGTCACTTCCATCACAGCAAAAGTACCATAACATACTGCTAGGATTCCACCACTGTAAACAAAAGCAGTATACAGTCAGAAGGTATACCCACTAATATTAGGTTAGGATTTGGCTATAGTTTACAGTGGAAGCTCATAAACCAAGATAATAAACTACTAATGAACCAGGCTAATAAACCAAGCTATCCAAGCTAAATAAACCAAACTTCCCCATCCTTCCTTCCTTGCAGGGGACCTGAACCTAAACGTGGTTGCCATGGCATTGTCAGGCTACACGGACGAGAAGAGTTCCCTGTGGAGGGAGATGTGCAGCTCTTTGAGGCTGCAGCTCAAGAACCCCTACCTGTGTGTCATGTTTGCCTTCCTCACCAGTGAGCCTGGCACCTACGACGGAGTACTGGTACGTAGGGAAGGGGTAAACCATTGATATAAACTGGGTTGCCAGATTTTTTATATGTATTATCCATTTATAACATTCATTATCATGGTAGGCTGAAGTACAAAGAGCTATAGTACCTGAGTTGTCAAACGAGGGTAGGGACCACGAGGGAGCCTCGGTGAGTTTTCATGGGATCCACAAAAAGCAGGGAAACTACAAATGAATCCTAAATATCAGCAGCAGCATGAAGAGGGCAGTGTTTGACATAGTTGAAGATTCCAACATGAAAAAGGTACAACTTAGTCATACAAACCTTGTTGTGTTTCCACCTTAGTATGAGAGTAGTGTGGCCGTAACGGACCGAGTGGCCTTCGCATGCATGTTCCTCAACGACGCACAGGTAAGACTTCCTCCAGCAAACACACAACAACATATACTAAATGGATAACAATCGTTTATTTCAACGGTTACCCTGTTTCGGTCTGTTGAAAGGAATGCGTTTCCTTTTCTGTGTTGTTATGTAGCTGCCTCGCTACATGGAGAAGCTGACCAGTGAGATGAAGGAGGTGGGGAACCTGGAGGGGATCCTGCTGACGGGGCTGACCAAAGACGGAGTGGACCTGATGGAGAGCTACGTGGACCGGACTGGAGACGTCCAGACCGCCAGCTTCTGCATGCTCAAGGTATGGTCAGAGCAGGGGCTGAATAGTCTTGCACCGCACAACATCATACCTTAGAACGGTTGTAGTCGAGGCAACAGGCTGACTGACCTTGTGGTTCGCTCAAGATCGATTGTTGGATCTTTTACGTAAGGTTTTTCCCACATTCAGGCTTATAGATTTGTTAAATTCTTAAGATTGCTGATCAAATGCTTACTGATAGAACGAAAAACAACTGTAAAAGTGACATGACAATACAAATGTCATAGAAGCTATGCTGATGATGTGAGACTGACACAGTTATGGGAGCCCACTTTCATTCTGATTCAAATAACTTTGTCACCGTAAGGGGAGCTTCATGGCCTAATGTTCCTCCCTCCCAGGGTTCCCCAGGGGAGGTGGTGAAGGACCCGCGTGTCCAGTGCTGGATCGAGAACTACCGCAACCTGCTGGACGCATGGAGGTTCTGGCACAAACGGGCAGAATTTGACATCCATAGAAGCAAGCTGGACCCCAGCTCCAAACCACTGGCACAGGCAAGAAACACTGCACTAAGAGATGGACAGTTGTTCATAGTTTTTCATGTCTCTGTCTTTTGGTCTATCTGTTCATAAATCTGAACATGGAGGATGTGACTGAGTGACCAACTTGCTTGCAGGTTTTACATAAACTTAAAACACAATAATGAATATGAATATCCTGATTAATAAGTGATGCTACTCTCTAGCTTCATAATCTTAACAATGATCTTGATGCTAAAACCTATTCATGTTGGCTTGTTTGCCAGCGCTTATCACAGTTGACCTTTGTGTTGTTGCCTGCTGCAGGTGTTTGTGAGCTGTAACTTCTGTGGGAAGTCCATATCGTACAGCTGCTCTGCCATGCCTCACCAGGGCCGCGGCTTCAGCCAGTACGGGGTCAGCGGCTCGCCCACCAAGTCAAAGGTCACCAGCTGCCCCGGCTGCAGGAAGCCCCTCCCACGCTGTGCCCTCTGCCTCATGAACATGGGCACGCCTGTGTCCAACTGCCCGGGTACTGGACATGGTATGCTTCACAGATCGGCTCTGGGTAGAAGTTGTCTGTAGCTACAGATCTAGGATCTGTTTAACTTCCTCTAACCATAACCATTATGGGGAGAGAATTAAAAACTCATGGATGAGTGTTGAAGGTCAACTTTACACTACTCTCACAGTTCTGCAGCCAGTCTAACTTCCTCATTACACACCTTATTATGCAAATAGGAATGCAAGTGCATACACACTTCAAGGTAATTGAGCGAGAGAAATGCATACAGTGCTTTCGGAAAGTATTGAGACCCCTTCCCTTTTTCCACATTTTGTTATGTTACTGCCTTGTTATAAAATTGATTAAATCAGTCTACAAACAATACCTAAAAAAATAAATAAAAAAAAAAGGTTTTTAGAAATGTTTGCAAATGTATTAAAAATGTAAAACCAGAAATACCTTATAAGTATTCAGACCCTTTGCTATGAGACTAAAATATTTAGCTCCGGTGCATCGTGTTTCTATTGAACATCCTTGAGATGTTTCTACAACTTGATTGGAGGCCCCCTGTGGTATATTCAATTGATAGGACATGGTTCCGCTGTTGTTGTTTTTAGGCACTGGGAAGTCAGACGAGAAGTTGGATCTGACCAGAGAGAACAAACTGGCCCAGTTCAACAACTGGTTCACCTGGTGCCACAACTGCCGCCATGGCGGCCATGCAGGTCACATACTCAGCTGGTTTAGGTAAGAACATTACCGGAACGTTCAGATAAAATGTTCTGTATCAGAGTAGTTTTGTGAACAGAATGAATCACAGGTCTTGTACGATGTCAGGCAATGTGGTAGCTTTGTGAGAAGTGTCACATTTTCAGTGGTTTGTGCATTTTAATAGTTGTTTGTTGATTAACCTTTGGTTATCCTCTCTGTTCCCCTTAGGGACCATACAGAGTGTCCAGTGTCGGCCTGCACCTGTAAGTGCATGCAGCTAGACACCACTGGAAACCTGGTGCCTTCAGACAGCCACTAGAGGGGCCTCTGGTAGGGGCCACAGCCTAACCACCAGCCTATAACCTGCCTGTGCACTCTCACTACACTACAGCACCCACCAGTCGACACACCCCAGACTAAGCCAGATTGCTGGGTACTGCTCTGGACAGGCCGGTTGAATAGCGTTAACACTGGGTGATGACTTGAGTTGAATAAAAACGTAACATCTTTTCATAATCATATGGTAAGAGAGGCTAGATATGTTACTGTTGAATCAATTACTGTCTTAAAGAAATGTGGCTTGATGCTTACTAATGACATTAAGGAGATCCTTAAAGGGATATATATAAAGGTTGTGTTATAAACGGCCTCCTCTTGACCAAACCTGAATCAGGATGATCCTTTAATTCCTAGCATTAGCTTGTAGCCTTAATGTCCTCTATGCCTCAAATCAGCCAGCAGGTAAAGGATGTGATTGTGTGCCAATATATTGTAGCTATGTTTTAAGACATATTTCTAGTTATTTTCAAGCTTTCTTTCTGGGTTACAATCAGACTGAGATATTTTGAAAAAAAAACATTGACAAAGTGATGGAAGGAAGTTAGTTACCCCCAGGCAACAGAAAGAGAATACATTGACAATGCTCTCTCTCTCTCTGGTTACCCTGGCTGTGCCACTCTTCATCTCACATTGTATGTTAGGGCTTACAGTGCAGGGGCAGTGAGGGGGGAGTTGTCTGTGTATTCACCTCCCTGCTCCCGGCCTGTGGCTTGTGAAAAGAGGCAGAGAAAAAACAGCAGCTGCTCAGCACTCTGACAAGACCCTCCAGATTGTTCTCCTCATAAAGAACTTCAGCTGCCGGAACACCACTGAACACCATTGACTAAAAGAGGGTGAGAGCTGGAGAGCGAGAAGGCCCTAATTTCTCTCTCCCCGGGCCAAAATCGTTCACAAAATATACATACCACATATCAATCCGGGATGGGTGTCCAGACGTACTCCACAGGGACGGCTATGTGTAAACTGCATTGTAAATGTGTTTGTCTTTCTCTGCCACCACCCCCCATGGACTCTACTGCTTCGGGGAAGCATTGTAAGTGAGAGGAGCATGCACCCGAGCTGGCAAAATCACTTAGTCATGGAGTAGGAGGGGGCATATGTATTCCGTTTTTCACCACTGTCTCTCAGCATCGGATGTTTTATATTGTACCCTTTTGTGAACCATAATGGAGTGGGGTTGACAAATTCGGTAGGCGTGTACCGTTCTGAATACAAAGTTACTTGAACTCAAGTCTCCTAAAAGCGTTTTTGCATTTGCCTTTTGAAAAAGGAATCAAGTAACAAATTGCTTCAATCTTCGGTGGAGATGTATGCTCGTTTAATTATAACTTTAGGCCTATGTCTGGCATTCTCTATAATGTATGATGCAACTGTTCGTCTTACATTTACATTTGCTTGTCTTGTGGAAATAAAATACACAATGACTTTCCAGAAAATATCTAGGGGGTATCTGTATATACATATAGTTTAGTCATGTGACTATGCAAATTTGGTTTAAAAACTGATAATCATATTTCATCAAATCATGACTTGTCCTAGAATCAGGTTTGTCCAAAATAATTTGTCCATATTAATTAATGTCAATACATCACAAATTCTGTATTTAATTGTACAGTTAATTACACAAATATTGTAAAGTTATTTTTTAAAACGAAGGTTTCGATAAAGAAATAAGTCCAATCCTTATAATACATCGATTAAGTTATTGGCTGAAAGTACAGTCGATAGACATCATTGGACCAATGAGTAATGTTACTGTATAATTTAGCTGTCCAACCACATGATCAGAATTAAAGAGTGCAGCCCGCCCACGTTCATCAGCCAGTAGTCTTGCCGTTACAACTGTCATTTACAGTGGGACATGAGGAAGGAAGGGAAGTACTAGATAATATGGAATATGTTTAGCTAACTGTACAAATTAAGTTCTTAAACAACATATATTTAAAGTTCTCGACAAACATGCACAAAGAAAACTTGTTTTAGTGTTCTTCAGGTAAGTTATTGCAGTAGAATTAGCCTTTTTGAGATGCGAGATAGCTGCAAAATTAGCTCGAGCAGCATATTAAAGGAAGTTTATCCTCTGTTTTCCAGAAACGGATATCTTGGCGATATTTTTCCTGAAAGTGATACGAAGCAGCAGAATGTCAGCTCCCACCAACTCGCTTCAACAGCAGTCCACAGTTAGACGTAGCAATGCAGGGTCCCCCAGTTTATCCAACAGCTGCCGTGTGCACCCCATCCGTGCTACCGTGCCCTACCAGCTCCTACGCGGGGGCCAGAGCAGCCCGACTCGCTCTCAGTCTCTCTCTGTTGGAGGCAACAATGGACCGACAAATAGCCGTGGGTCATCTCCCCCAAGTGCGACACTGAATCTTGGAGTAAATTGCACTGGCGCCACGAGACAGAGACTGTCTCCTGAAAATAGGGTCTCGCTCTCACCTGACCGGGGTCCAAACTCACCCGTTTGTAGAGGTAAAATATTATTCTATTCTCCACCTACACATGCTACAATATCGATGTAATCAGGACAAATGCACCCTTTGCTCGCTCTTGGAGATGGTCAAGATATTGTAGGCATTTTGTATTCCTGTAATACAGTGTTTGCTATGCATTTTATAGCCAAATTAGTTTTTTACAATATTGATGGATTAATGAGACTCACTGGGCCCTAGGTTTCTAAGGTAAGTCAAAAACATGATTTGTCTTGTGCTGATTCATGTAATTAATAATTTGTTAGCATATTAGTTTTGATTGAATATATGGCCCCAGAGTTACACAAAAGGGGAAGTAGGCCCATATGTAGGAAGGAAGCTTATAGTGACCTCTCTTCTTACTCTCCTGCTGCTTATGGACTATTGACAGAAAAGGGGAGGAGATAATTAGCAGCAAGACATGCTTTGTTGTTGAACAAACAGTCAGGTTACAGGTATATGCTGTACTCCCTTTCAACTGTACTGTATTGTACACATCGGGAACTAATTGTGAGCCCTATGCTTTGGAGGATGGAAGTGAGTGGTGTGACATTTCATGGCTATTGGTTCAGCCTGAGCCGTTGTTCCTTTCAGGTGATAAGGAGCTAGAGGGTGGACTGAAGGGGGAGATGGGAGACTAGACCACTCTAAATCATGTTTCTGAGACAGGCTCTCCTGCCAAATATTGATGTTGCCACTGGTATTGGGACTGATTATATTTATCTTATTTTCTGGAAGACTTTAGGTGTATTTCTCAGCAAACCCTCTATGCAGTAAAATGCAAGACACACAAAACATCCAGTTAATGTCTGCTTGCCTTTGTGAAGCAGAAATCTCTTGAATACCATTAGCTTTTTCTGTCACAGCTTGGAGACTGTGTTGAACCTGCTGTGTGACTCCAAATCTGCATCCAGGACTATGTTGTACTCACTATGCAACAAGGTATTTTTACTACAATGACCTCCGGCACTTTACAAGAGGGCAGGTCATGAATCACCATGGTTCAACAAGTGACAGCCATGACACTCCAGCTGTCTTGACGCCCTCCTAGATCAGTGGAGTATAATGGCGTCCGCCTTACCTTTCCCCAAGATGGCGGCCTCCTTGTCTCTGAGCTGCATTGCGGTTATTGTGGGGTTGGTAACTCTATGTTCGGGAAAATGGCATGACATGCCTTGCATTCCCTGGTCCTCAGAATCAGATGACCTTCAACCCTGAGCAGTGTCCAGTCACATAGTTCGTGATGGAGACTTGATCCGCTGTTGGATGGCAGTGACCTCCCAGTCGGAACAAGGCTAGTTTGTTTCATGTGATGTCATCTGCTAGCTAGGGGTTGGAGGTGCATTGCATTGCGACAAGTGGAATTGGGATAGCACTGAAAAGTGCACAGGGATGGAAATTGGCATTTGTACATGTATTGTTAATCTTTCATTGTCAAACGGAAATATGGAGATATTTTTATTTGAGCGTTTCCTCAGAATTGTATGCTATTTGCAGTGAACACACAAAGGGAATTTGTGGTAAAATTGTGGTTTTATCATTCGAGGCATCTGACAAATTAAGGTTAAGCGTTAAAGTGGACAATACATTGTGTCCTTGTCAGCCATGCAGCTTTGTGATTGGAACATTGTAGAAGTTAACTAGTGGGCATCTTCCTTTCAGTCAGTCAGTGTGTTCATTCGCATCACTCATTTGATCTGAGCTAGGTGGTGGTGAAAGGGTCACAAGGACAACAGGCCAGGGTGAAGGCCATGGAGAAGGGTGACATTCCACCACATGACCTTTAGGTTCACACTATGATATCATCCCCACACCAGGCCGTCCCAATGGTCTCAACAAAGAAACTCCCCCTCCCTGTCAAAGTGCCAGCTGTGCTGAAAGGGCCTGCCTCATTGTCACACATCCCCAAACTGCAGAGTAAGAGTAAATTGGAAAACAGGCATGTTGTTAAACCTAGAACCCAGACCAAAATTTGTCAACTTTGGTAGAAAGTTAGCTATTTTTGAAAAGGTTGATTTGGAAATTGTGAAAGGGACCGTATGCATACTAAAAGCCAGAAAATGATCTGACTTTATTTAGGTCTTGAGAGCCTAAATTTAGCAGTGGAGAGTCAGTGGAAAATCACTTGGGCTAAATTTGCATGCTGTGTTTGGAGAATATTGATGGAAATCCACTCCCTTTTCATCAGATAGTTTACCCTAGGCCATTGGGTTTACTTACTTAGCCAATGTCTTTTGGTTGATATGCTCAGACTTGGCTGATCATCTAGGCCCTAGAGCCTAGGTGGTGTGTAGTGGTATCGAAAAGTAACACTGTTTATATGCACCTAGACAAGGAACAGATTGAATGAAGAATGTGTACCCTGGTCATCTGCTTACCCTTCAGAAGCTCTTTGATATGGAACGCAAGGAGCTCCCATTGACTTCCAACAGTCACAAAGCATAATACTGCTTACTAGCCTATGCTTTAACCCATTTCCTCCTTCATGTCTCCCTGCTTTAGTAAAACTGCACATTTCTGTGTTTGGGTTTTTTACTGTGAGTTACAGCAGGAGGAATGTTGAGTGAATGCAGGCCGTATTGATGTCAATTGTGGTGTGGTTGTTTATGAGTTCTTATGTGGGCGGTGTATGTTTTAACTACTTTGGCTTCGAGAAGGCAACTCCCATAACATCAGACCTAGCTTCAACACAACCAGATTAGTTAGGCCTAGTATATATCACTGTAGAGCACTAATAGTAAGGTTAGCAATAGAGCCGTTTATGGAAAAAAGCAAGTTGTTCAGTATGACAGTGTGGCTGTGTCCTGTCCTGATCCTTGCTCTCCCCTCGCTCCTGTAGGAGAGAGGTCCAAACTGCAGGTGCGTAGCTCCAGTGCCATCCGGCGGACATCTTCCCTGGACGCCATTATGGGGCCGTACCTCACAGGCCAGTGGCCTCGTGACTCCCACGGACCCTACCCTTCCTGCATGAAAGACAAAGCCACACAGGTAACTGTAGGCCAAAGGACCCATAAAAGCTAATGGTGCACACCATAATAATTTCTTTAAAAGCATATGTTTTCTAAATCAAGTTTTTCTTTAGGAAAACATTTTCTGGGTTTATTTTGACCACGTTTTTCCTGGGTAGCAGCCCACACATCAGCACTCACTTTTCTGGTCAACGTGATTGACCGTTCAATGCAGTTTGAGAATGGGCAGATTTTTGTGGTTATGAACCCATATTGAATATGTATGATGATGGCAGGGCCATTGACCATGGTCTCGCTGTCCGTCCAAATAGAATCCTTTCATGTGGCTGAATGAGCGCCGCCCAGCCTCATTTACATGGCTTCATCCCTTTAACCCTTCATTCACCTTGGGGCTCTTTGTTTAGTCTTCGGAAGGGGTGAGGTGGGCCTCCAGGTTCATGTAGCTACATATAGAATCAACATTCCCCTAATGATGTTGTGGACTGCTTCACTTAAACCACTTGGATTAGGAAAAGCACAAACTCCCCAAGTACAGTCACAGACTAGCTACTTCCTGTTTGCTGTAATGTAGCTCTCTGTGGAGGTGAAGTTGTTTGCACCTGTCCCTCAGGCGATGGTTGGAGTGAGGAGAGGAATCCCACTGCTTACCACCTGGCCCTCGGGGCTGGCCCGTCTGCCTTTGTGTGGGAGTGAGGAGCGGAGGGCCATACATATGCTAATCACTGTTCCGGGATAGATCTGTCTGCCCTAGACCCTGTGGTTACAGAACACAGAGAAAGTCTGTATGAAGATTAAACAGACACACACACACACGCACACACACAGGCACACACACAGACAGACAGACAGAGCGTAATGATTGCATGTGTGCACACACACACACCAGACTAAAAACGGTCTTAATCTTCGTTTTTAGAATTGTGTTACACAGGCAGGATGTGGACAGTCTATTATCGATGACAATCAACTCAGCATGTTTTACTTATGAGTTGTCTAAAGTGAGCAGTTATGCATTACTGCTCTTTCCATGTTCTTCAAGCAGCTTGAATCCATAATAAGCATTTTGTCAAAGATATTTATCTATTCTCGAAAATGTTCCTCATGTTTTAGACGTGCATACTGTAAGATATCTGTAGATGAGAAGACCAACAAGGTCACAGAACCAGAACGTAATGCCAACCAAATGATAGCAGTGGCATTCAATACTCTTGCCTCAGCATGTAAACTAAACAAACCAACTTGAATTCCATTGTAAATCCATTGACTTTCAGTATCCCTGCTAGGGAATCAAACAGGATTCTAAGTGGGGTTAGAATCATTTAACATGAGCTGTAGGCTGTGAAAGTAAAGTATGCTTACTTTATCTCACCAGAACATTATCTGGCACAACACCTGGTGGCACACAACCCCCCAAAACACACAATGCAGGCCGGAAGTGCAAAAACTAAGTCGATAAAAGAGCCTTGAGTTAAACAAAGCTGGGAGCTCTGTGAACAGACACTTAATTTGTTATTAAAAATAAACATTTAAATTGTTATTACAATGATGATCGAGATAAGTAGCCTATCGTGAAAGCAATGCTATGTTCTTGTAGCCTTTTACCTATTTGCTGAAGGGTAGGCTTTAGTAGTACTGGAGAATTAGGCTACAAGTTAATAATATAATATAATATCCATATTACATCTCAATATAACTTTTTGCAAAGTTAGCAATTAGCAGTGGAAACTTTCTTTTCACCATTAATTCAGCCCTCAATGTTTGGCTCTAGCATCAAACAACACAGCAATACCATAGCAATGTACAAAATGTTACTGTAAACGCTAGCACATCTGCCATCCAACATAGTGGCCTCTTTATTGGAGCACAAGCACCCTTTTAAACCGTTTGTCCTTTCTGAAGAGCAATGTGCCAGTAGCCAGCCATAATGCTTCACTGGTGTTCTTCATATTGCATATCATAGACTCAGTCTTTTGTGTAACGTTGTGCGTTATAGAGCATGTTTTGTTTTTCGACAAGGGTCAAACGTAAGGCAGTACGAGGACGTTGACATTTAAGATGCTTCACTCTACTGTACTGACCACGACTCCTTGGCTGACCAATGTCACTGTTGATATGCATAATGAAGGGGAAGTGCATCATGGTGGCAAACATGCTTTTGAAACATCCTGTCTCTTTTTTGCATGTATTTTACATAAGTTAACCGTTTCCTTATTTATGTAAAGGTTGCATTCTTGTAGACACTAGAGCACTTTTCTCTATCCGCTGTAGTGGAGAAAAAGCAGACATTTCCCACAGACTTACCAGCTAGTAGTTAGTATGTAGTATGTCAGTCACCAACCACAAAGTTGGGCAATCTGTCCTAATGTCGGTTGTCATTACAACTGTAAGGATACAACTTTAAGTATTAGCTATGATGTTATTACTGTTTTGTGCTACTGGTGAGCTGCAACCATCTTTATCCCGCAAAGACAATTTTTTACTCGTTTGATTGTTTCCAGATGTGTGCATCTCTGGCGAAGCCACAGGGGTCATGCTTGCTTTCACCCATCTCTCTCTTGTCTGTTCAGTCTTGTCTCTCAGTCTTCCTGAATTCCATACAAATGATGGGGATTGATGTGGGTGTATTTGTTTATCCACTGCTTAGAGTATGCATATTTATGTGTGTGTGTGTGTGTGTGTGTTTTTCAGACACCTGGTCTGTGGATAGAGGAGGCTGGAGGGGAGCAGGGAAGCCCACACCAGCGGTCAGCCTCCTGGGGTAGTGCAGACCATCTGAAAGAGGTAGGTGCCACATTCAACCTTCCTAGCATGTATAGCCTAGCCTGCACACTCTCTGCATGAGCTATGTCTCTAGCCAAAACAACTGTAAGGAGAGCTATCCTATTATTTGTAATCCAATAGTGTAACCATTGTCAACACCATAACTCTCTGAGGAGTTTAGTGTTAGACCAGAATAGCTGGTCTGTCACAAAACATCCAGGAAGAGTTGTATTGTTGACATTATTAGAGCTGCACTGTATGTGCACAGTCAAATATACTTTCAACACGTTTTTGTCAGGGCTTTGAGGTTCAGCCATTACTTGAAATGTGTTTTATTTGTTAGGGTATGAGGTTCAGTTAAATATTATGCTCCTGAAGGTCGGTTTCCATGCGCGTAACCTGGCTGAATTAGTGGCTAGCTGGAGACCACATTAAGCTATTAGTTCTCTAGCTCTTTCAGACCACAGTGAGTCTTTATTTAACCTTCCTTTCCATCTATAGCCTAGTCCTTCAAATCTCATTGTGGCTGGTTGTTTTGAGAGGGGGGCAGACACTGAACTTGTCTGTAGGGTGTTACAGCCATATCATTTCCCCCTCAGCTTGGCCCTGTTGATACTCTAGTGACAAGGATGAATCTTATCTAACTCCATGAAGGCCTACTCCTCCTGCAAACATCACATATATAAGCTTGTTACAGTCTGCTGGCTTTTGCTCAAGAGCAACACAGCAAAACAATGGTATTGAGGCTTTTGAAATGGGCTGACGTCCGTAAGATAGGCCTGTTGTTAGATGAGCGATAAACACTAAATGGATGGAATGTTCTCTCACCATGTTGAGATGTTTATTTTTGTTCTTGACATGATTATGTTTATATTTTACTGTACTGTATGTACATGTAGTAACATATAGCAACATGTACTTTTTTCTACAGCTACTAATGATCTAAGTTTATCTAAGTCGCCCATTGTAACATAAAAGTAGCAATAGGTACATTTGGATTTGACATGTAGTCTTACATATTGTCAATGAAATTTATTATTTCAGCTGACACTTACATCCTGAGAGACCCAGTTAAATATAGACAAAAGCCAAATCCTCCCACCCAACAGTGAGTGGTACTATACAGTAGAGATGGGGGGGGAATCAATACAGTAAGAAGAGGTATTCAAATCTTACCCTACGAGGTCTGGATTTTCAGTTCTACCTGATAATGAATTGCACCCACCTGGTGTGCCAGGTCTAAATCAATCCCTGATTGGAGGGGAACAACAAAAAAATGCAGTGGGACTGGCTTCGAGGTCCAGAGTTGAATTTCAAGGCAGTAGATTATTGCAATATTGTTTTCGCCGATGTTATATCGATACTGTTGACTCCAAGTATGCATTTGTAAATAATTAAATACAAGATAACGTTAGCTAGTGCTAGTCAGGTCTACCTGCACCAAAATTCTGGTATTAATCATCCTACAGCTAGTTCTGCATCTTTTTTAATGTTTTAAATGTTGAGCCAACATGTTTTGAGCATTTTTACCTCAAACTCATTCTCTTATCCGGCTGGAGCAGACATATAGTGAGCAATATGTTTGGAATATGTTCGCAATAATATCGCAGTATTCAATAGCAATACATATAGAATCGTGATACAAACAGCGGGTGAAATAAGTATTGAACACGTCACCATTTTTCTCAGTAAATATATTTCCAACGGTGCTATTGACATGAAAGTTTCACCAGATGTTGGTAACAACCCAAGTAATCCATACATACAAAGAAACCAAAACAAATAAGTTCATAAATTAAGTTGTGTAATAATGTGAAATGACACAGGGAAAAAGTATTGAACACATGAAGAAAGGTGCAAAAAGGCATGGAAAGCCAAGACAACAGCTGAAAACTATCAGTAATTAAAAAGCAATCCAGCCCCCTGTCAGTGCAAATTATTATCAGCTAGTTCAGTCCCAACTGATAGACTTACAAAAAGGTCTCATTGCCAAGGTGTCAAACAAGACACATCTAATGATGGGTAAAAGCAAAGAGCTGTCTCAAGACATTCGCAACCTAATTGTTGCAAAATATAATGATGGCATTGGTTATAGGCGCATTTCTAAGCTTCTGAATGTTCCGGTGAGCACTGTTGGGGCCATAATACGGAAGTGGAAAGACAATCATTTCACCATAAATTTGCCTCGACCAGCTGCTCCTCGTAAATTTGCCCATTCATCCTTCCTTCAATTATGTGAAGTTTGCCAGTACCATTTGCTGAAAAGCAGCCCCACACCATGATGTTCCCACCTCCAAACTTCACTGTTGGTATGGTGTTTTTAGGGTGATGTGCAGTGCCATTTCTCCTCCAAACATGGTGTGTATTATGACATCCAAACAGTTCAATTTTGCTCTCATCTGACCACACTATATTCTCCCAGTATTTCACTGGCTTTTCCAAATGTTGTGCAGCAAACTTTAAACGAGCTTCAACATGCTTTTTTTCAGCAATGGAGTCTTGCGTGGTGAGCATGCATACAGGCCATGGCGGTGGAGTACATTACTTACTGTTTTCTTTGAGACAACAGTACCTGCTAATTGCAGGTCTTTTTGAAGCTCTCCACAAGTGGTCCTTGGCTCTTGGACAACTCTTCTGATTATTCTTTTCACTCCTGCGAGGAGCACCTGGTCTAGGCAAATTTATGGTGAAATGATTGTCTTTCCACTTCCGTATTATGGCCCCAACAGTGCTCACTGGAACATTCAGAAGCTTAGAAATGCGCCTATAACCAATGCCATCATTATGTTTTACAACAATTAGGTTGCGAATGTCTTGAGACAGCTCTTTGCTTTTGCCCATCATTAGATGTGTCTTGTGTGACACCTTGGCAATGAGACCTTTTTGTAGGCCATCAGTTGGGACTGAACCAGCTGATATTAATTTGCACTGACGGGGCTGGATTGCTTTTTAATTACTGATAGTTTTCAGCTGTTGTCTTGGCTTTCCATGCCTTTTTGAACCTCCCTTTCTTCATGTGTTCAATACTTTTTCCCTGTGTCATTTCACATTATTACACATAACTTAATTTCTGAACTGATTTGTTTTGGTTTCTTTGTATGTATTGATTACTTGGGTTGTTACCAACATCTGGTGAAACTTTCATGTCAATAGCACCTTTGGAAATATATTTACTGAGACAAATAGTGACGTGTTCAATACTTATTTTACCCGCTGTATACTGTAGAATCTCAATACATATCATATTGCTCACCTAAGTATAGTGATAATATCATATTGTGAGGTCCAGCCCTTTAATACACTGAGCTTTACACTGCCCTGTTCTTTGTCATCTTCAGAAACCTCATATGGATTGCCTTGTCACTATTGACTCCTATCATGTACTGTTTCAAAGCAAGTCAATCCAGACAAACCACACTGTACTGTACTATAATAACCTCTATGGATGACTTGGTACTGTTCTATAATAACCTCTATGGGTGACTTGGTACAGTTCTATAATAACCTCTATGGATGACTTGGTACTGTACTATAATAACCCCTATGGATGACTTGATACTGTACTATAATAACCTCTATGGATGACTTGGTACTATACTATAATAACCTCTATTGGTGACTTGGTACTGTTCTATAATAACCTCTATGGGTGACTTGGTACAGTTCTATAATAACCTCTATAGATGACTTGGTACTGTTCTATAATAACCTCTATGGATGACTTGGTACTGTTCTATAATAACCTCTATGGGTGACTTGGTACAGTTCTATAATAACCTCTATGGATGACTTGGTACTGTACTATAATAACCCCTATGGATGACTTGGTACTGTACTATAATAACCTCTATGGATGACTTGGTACTATACTATAATAACCTCTATGGGTGACTTGGTACTGTTCTATAATAACCTCTATGGGTGACTTGGTACAGTTCTATAATAATCTCTATAGATGACTTGGTACAGTTCTATAATAACCTCTATAGAAGACATGGTACTGTACTATAATAACCTCTATGGATGACTTGGTACAGTTCTATAATAACCTCTATAGATGACTTGGTACAGTTCTATAATAATCTCTATAGATGACTTGGTACAGTTCTATAATAACCTCTATAGATTACATGGTACTGTACTATAACCCCTATGGATGACTTGGTACTGTACTATAATAAACCCTATGGATGACTTGGTACTGTGTTATAATAACCTCTATGGATAACTTGGTACTATACTATAATAACCTCTATGGATGACTTGGTACTATATTATAATAATCTCTATAGATGACATGGTACTGTACTATAATAACCCCTATGGATGACTTGGTACAGTTCTATAATAATCTCTATAGATGACTTGGTACAGTTCTATAATAACCTCTATAGAAGACATGGTACTGTACTATAATAACCTCTATGGATGACTTGGTACAGTTCTATAATAACCTCTATAGATGACTTGGTACAGTTCTATAATAACCTCTATAGATTACATGGTACTGTACTATAACCCCTATGGATGACTTGGTACTGTACTATAATAAACCCTATGGATGACTTGGTACTGTGTTATAATAACCTCTATGGATAACTTGGTACTATACTATAATAACCTCTATGGATGACTTGGTACTATATTATAATAATCTCTATAGATGACATGGTACTGTACTATAATAACCCCTATGGATGACTTGGTACTGTATTATGATAACCCCTATGGATGACTTGGTACTGTATTATAATAACCTCTATGGATTACTTGGTACTATACTATAATAACCTCTATGGATGACTTGGTACTGTTCTATAATAACCTCTATGGATGACTTGGTACTGTTCTATAATAACCTCTATGGATGACTTGGTACTATACTATAATAACCTATGGATGACTTGGTACTATACTATAATAACATCTATAGATGACATGGTACTGTATTATAATAACCCCTATGGATGACTTGGTACTGTACTATAATAACCCCTATGGATTACTTGGTACTGTGTTATAATAACCTCTATGGATGACTTGGTACTGTTCTATAATAACCTCTATGGATGACTTGGTACTGTTCTATAATAACCTCTATGGATGACTTGGTACTGTTCTATAATAACCTCTATGGATGACTTGGTACTATACTATAATAACATCTATAGATGACATGGTACTGTATTATAATAACCCCTATGGATGACTTGGTACTGTACTATAATAACCCCTATGGATTACTTGGTACTGTGTTATAATAACCTCTATGGATGACTTGGTACTATACTATAATAACCCCTATGGATGACTTGGTACTGTGTCCTATAGAGTAGACATACTCTTTCTGTGTACTGTATAGCCAGGATTATAAGATCAGCATTAAAAGACCTCGCCTTAGTCTGCATTATACAACTGATTATTGTATGATTATATAACCAGCACAAAACATAATAACCCTTTGACTTCACTTACGTTTGATCATATCTACATCCATAAAAACCCTCTCTTTACAGCATTTTTCAAATTCATTCTGAATCTGTATACAAATCATGCTGAATGCTGGAGAAATGCTGTTCTGAGGAAAACAACAACTGTGCGTTTTGGCACACCTTCCACATCGTGCATTATTTTTCATGGAACGCATATCCCTTACGTATTGCTTTCTACCTTTTCTAAAGGCATATTCTATTGAATTATACCTAAAATATAGCCTAGTGGTCCAGTCTATTTGTGCTTTAGCCAGCTCCTCTCTGCCACGTATGGCATAAAACAATAAAAGTGTTGGCTACACAGCACATAAAGTATGACCAGGCTACCTTGAATGTCCATTGAGAACCATAAATTTTTCTGTGAGGTAAACCCCCGGTCTTCCTCCAGCAGATTGCTAAACTCAGGCTGCAGCTCCAGCGCAGTAAACAGGTCAGCCGCCAGAGCAAAGACAGAGATCAGCAGCCTGGACTACACACCAGCACCACATGCCAACCCCAGGTGAGTTGCAGTGGGAGTGTCACCGTACCATTTACAACCTTAAATAAGTACAGGACTTAATATGGATAACACTTAATTATACATTTATAGACTAGGGTTTTGGTTGTCTGGGTGCCAGGCAATTGTTCAGGCATGTTTCCTGTCATATGAATGTGGTCAGACCACTTGTGTTTATATATATACAGTGGGGAGAACAAGTATTTGATACATTGCCGATTTTGCAGGTTTTCCTACTTACAAAGCATGTAGAGGTCTGTAATTTTTATCATAGGTACACTTCAACTGTGAGAGACGGAATCAAAAATCCTGAAAATCACATTGTATGATTTTTAAATAATTAATTTGCATTTTATTGCATGACATAAGTATTTGATCACCTACCAACTAGTAAGAATTCCGGCTCTCACAGACCTGTTAGTTTTTCTTTAAGAAGCCCTCCTGTTCTCCACTCATTACCTGTATTAACTGCACCTGTTTGAACTCGTTACCTGTATAAAAGACACCTGTCCACACACTCAATCAAACAGACTCCAACCTCTCCACAATGGCCAAGACCAGAGAGCTGTGTAAGGACATCAGGGATAAAATTGTAGACCTGCACAAGGCTGGGATGGGCTACAGGACAATAGGCAAGCAGCTTGGTGAGAAGGCAACAACTGTTGGCGCAATTATTAGAAAATGGAAGAAGTTCAAGATGACGGTCAATCTCCCTCGGTCTGGGGCACCATGCAAGATCTCACCTCGTGGGGCATCAATGATCATGAGGAAGGTGAGGGATGAGCCCAGAACTACACGGCCTGAAGAGGTCGTGTAGTTCTGGTCAATGACCTGAAGAGAGCTGGGACCACAGTCTCAAAGAAAACCATTAGTAACACACTACGCCGTCATGGATTAAAATCCTGCAGCGCACGCAAGGTCCCCCTGCTCAAGCCAGCGCATGTCCAGGCCCGTCTGAAGTTTGCCAATGACCATCTGGATGATCCAGAGGAGGAATGGGAGAAGGTCATGTGGTCTGATGAGACAAAAATATAGCTTTTTGGTCTAAACTCCACTCGCCGTGTTTGGAGGAAGAAGAAGGATGAGTACAACCCCAAGAACACCATCCCAACCGTGAAGCATGGAGGTGGAAACATCATTCTTTGGGGATGCTTTTCTGCAAAGGGGACAGGACGACTGCACCGTATTGAGGGGAGGATGGATGGGGCCATGTATCGCGAGATCTTGGCCAACAACCTCCTTCCCTCAGTAAGAGCATTGAAGATGGGTCGTGGCTGGGTCTTCCAGCATGACAACGACCCGAAACACACAGCCAGGGCAACTAAGAAGTGGCTCCGTAAGAAGCATCTCAAGGTCCTGGAGTGGCCTAGCCAGTCTCCAGACCTGAACCGAATAGAAAATCTTTGGAGGGAGCTGAAAGTCCGTATTGCCCAGTGACAGCCCCGAAACCTGAAGGATCTGGAGAAGGTCTGTATGGAGGAGTGGGCCAAAATCCCTGCTGCAGTGTGTGCAAACCTGGTTAAGAACTACAGGAAACGTATGATCTCTGTAATTGCAAACAAAGGTTTCTGTACCAAATATTAAGTTCTGCTTTTCTGATGTATCAAATACTTATGTCATGCAATAAAATGTAAATTAATTACTTAAAAATCATACAGTGTGATTTTATGGATTTTTGTTTTAGATTCCGTCACTCACAGTTGAAGAGTACCTATGATAAAAATTACAGACTTCTACATGCTTTGTAAGTTGGAAAACCTGCAAAATCGGCAGTGAATCAAATACTCGTTCTCCCCACTGTATATATATATATATATATACAGTTGAAGTCGGAAGTTTACATACACTTTGGTTGAAGTCATTAAAACTCATTTTTCAACCGCTCAACAGATTTCATGATAACAAACTATAGTTTTGGCAAGTTGGTTAGGACATCTACTTTGCGCATGACACAAGTAATTATTCCAATAATTGTTTACAGACAGATTATTTCACTTAAAATTCACTATATCACAGTTCCAGTGGGTCAGAAGTTTACAAACACTACATTGACTGTGCCTTTTAAACAGCTTGGACAATTCCAGAAAATTATGTAATGGATTTAGAAGCTTCTAATAAGCTAATTGACATCATTTGAGTCAATTGGAGGTGTACCTGTGGATGTATTTCAAGGCCTACCTTCAAACTCAGTGCCTCATTGCTTGCTAAAGAAATCAGCCACGACATCAGTAAGAAAATTGTAGACCTCCACAAGTCTGGTTTATCCTTGGGAGCAATTTCCAAATGCCTGAAGGTACCACGTTCATCTGTACAAACAATAGTACGCAAATATAAACACCATAGGACCACGCAGCTCAGGAAGGAGACACGTTCTGTCTCCTAGAGATGAATGTACTTTGGTGCGAAAAGTGCAAATTAATCCCAGAACAACAGCAACGGACCTTGTGAAGATGCTGGATGAAACAGGTACAAAAGTATCTATATCCACAGTAAAACGAGTCCTATATCGACATCACCTGGAAGGCCGTTAAGCAAGGAAGAAGCCACTGTTACAAAATCGCCATAAAAAAGCCAGACTACGGTTTGCAACTTCACATGGGGACAAAGATCGTAATTTTTGGGAGAAATGTCCTCTGGTCTGATGAAACAAAAATAGAACTGTTTGGTCATAATGACCATTGTTATGTTTGGAGTAAAAAGGGAGAGGCTTGCATGCCAAAGAACACCATCCCAACCGTGAAGCATGGGGCTGGCAGCATCATGTTGTGGGGGTGCTTTGCTGCAGGAGGCACTGGTGCACTTGACAAAATAGATGGCATCATGAGGAAGAAAAATTGTGTGGATATATTGAAGCAACATCTCAAGACATCAGTCAGGAAGTTAAAGCTTGGTCGCAAATGGGTCTTCCAAATGGACAATGACCCCAAGCATACTTCCAAAGTTGTGGCAAAATGGTTTAGGGAAAACAAAGTCAAGGTATTGGAGTGGCCTGACCTCAATCCTATAGAAAATGAGTGGGAAGAACTGAAAATTGTATGCAAGCAAGGAGGCCTACAAACCTGACTCAGTTACACCAGTTCTGTCAGGAGGAATGGGCCAGAATTCACCCAACTTATTGAGGGAAGCTTGTGGAAGGCTACACGAAACATTTGACCGACCCAAGTTAAACAATTTAAAGGCAATGCTACCAAATAATAATTGAGTGTATGTAAACTTCTGACCCACTGGGAATGTGATGAAAGAAATAAAAGCTGAAATAAATCAATCTCTCTACTATTATTATGTCACATTCTTAAAATAAAGTGGTGATCCTAACTGACCTAAGACAGGGAATTTTTACTAGGATAAAATGTCAGGAATTGTGAAAAACTGAGTTTAAATGTATTTTGCTAAGGTGTATGTAAACTTCCGACTTCGACTGTATATATATATATATATATATATATATATATATATATATATATATATATATATATATATATATATATACACAGTGGGGAGAACAAGTATTTGATACACTGTCGATTTTGCAGGTTTTCCTACTTACAAAGCATGCAGAGGTCTGTAATTATTATCATAGGTACACTTCAACTGTGAGATACGGAATCTAAAACAAAAATCCAGAAAATCACATTGTATGATTTTTAAATAATTAATTTGCATTTTATTGCATGACATAAGTATTTGATCACCTACCAACCAGTAAGAATTCCGTCTCTCACAGACCTGTTAGTTTTTCTTTAAGAAGCCCTCCTGTTCTCCACTCATTACCTGTATTAACTGCACCTGTTTGAACTCGTTACCTGTATAAAAGACACCTGTCCACACACTCAATCAAACGGACTCCACACACTCAATCAAACAGCTGTGTAAGGACATCAGGGATAAAATTGTAGACCTGCACAAGGCTGGGATGGGCTACAGGACAATAGGAAAGCAGCTTGGTGAGAAGGCAACAACTGTTGGCGCAATTATTAGAAAATGGAAGAAGTTCAAGATGACGGTCAATCTCCCTTGGTCTGGGGCACCATGCAAGATCTCACCTCGTGGGGCATCAATGATCATGAGGAAGGTGAGGGATCAGCCCAGGACCTGGTCAATGACCTGAAGAGAGCTGGGACCACAGTCTCAAAGAAAACCATTAGTAACACACTGCGCCGTCATGGATTAAAATCCTGCAGCGCACGCAAGGTCCCCCTGCTCAAGCCAGCGCATGTCCAGGCCCGTCTGAAGTTTGCCAATGACCATCTGGATGATCCAGAGGAGGAATGGGAGAAGGTCATGTGGTCTGATGAGACAAAAATATAGCTTTTTGGTCTAAACTCCACTCGCCGTGTTTGGAGGAAGAAGAAGGATGAGTACAACCCCAAGAACACCATCCCAACCGTGAAGCATGGAGGTGGAAACATCATTCTTTGGGGATGCTTTTCTGCAAAGGGGACAGGACGACTGCACCGTATTGAGGGGAGGATGGATGGGGCCATGTATCGCGAGATCTTGGCCAACAACCTCCTTCCCTCAGTAAGAGCATTGAAGATGGGTCGTGGCTGGGTCTTCCAGCATGACAACGACCCGAAACACACAGCCAGGGCAACTAAGGAGTGGCTCCGTAAGAAGCATCTCAAGGTCCTGGAGTGGCCTAGCCAGTCTCCAGACCTGAACCCAATAGAAAATCTTTGGAGGGAGCTGAAAGTACGTATTGCCCAGCGACAGCCCCGAAACCTGAAGGATCTGGATGGAGGAGTGGGCCAAAATCCCTGCTGCAGTGTGTGCAAACCTGGTCAAGAACTACAGGAAACGTATGATCTCTGTAATTGCAAACAAAGGTTTCTCTACCAAATATTAAGTTCTGCTTTTCTGATGTATCAAATACTTATGTCATGCAATAAAATGCAAATTAATTACTTAAAAATCATACAATGTGATTTTCTGGATTTTTGTTTTAGATTCCGTCACTCACAGTTGAAGAGTACCTATGATAAAAATTACAGACTTCTACATGCTTTGTAAGTTGGAAAACCTGCAAAATCGGCAGTGTATCAAATACTTGTTCTCCCCACTGTATATATATATATATATGTTTGATTTAAAGAGCTCTAGTTCATGAGTCCCAATTCTGACCAGAGACAGAGATTTAACAATTATGCATCCATCCGTGAGTAACTCTGGTCCGTCAGCACTCATCCACTCAGGACCTATTTATTCATACAGGTCTGTATATACATACTCATGTACAGTTGTTATATTATATCACATGCAATATTGTAAGTAATAATTGGACTTAACCTACGTAGGCATTCACTCAGGAATGCATATTAGTATCCTGCCAGTTGCACCTTTTCTCATTGCTTTTAGTATATCGAATGTGCAATACGTGCAGTTGTCTGTAATTAAACCCTGCGCACTAAGGACTGTATTTTAAGGGAATTACTATTATTACCCCAAATGATATCATACACACATTTAGCTATTAAAGTATCTCTTCCTGTCATTTACCTGTACAGTTTGTGTAAACATGCAAGTATTCACTTATCTGTAAATATAACGGTATACCTAACTGTACAGCTAATTTAACCATGCAAATTTTTCACTTACCTGTTCATTTACCCAGTCTGTCTATTAAGTAAACTATTATTACCCTCACTCATATCATACGCATTTTTAGCTATTGAAGTATTTCTCTGCCATCAACCTGTATAGTATAGTATAGTTAACCATCCAACATCCACCAATGTATAGTGTACATATTCAGCCATCCACTCATACTATGCAATGTCTTTTTATAGCTTTTTTTGCACTCCAGATATCTTGTATTTCTATACTTTTTCATACTGCCGCTCTATGTATCATGTACCGTGTATCTGTCTTTTGTGTACTTTCGTTGTGGCATTTTGCACCTGCCCTGTGTTTTTGTTGTAGCTGCTTGACAATGAAATTTCCCCCCCGGGGGATCAATAAAGTACCTATCTATCTATCTCTATCTATCTATCTATGAAAGAGAGGGAGAGGAGGAGGAGACGTGTCTGGGCATGTACAGTTCCCAGTACTCTCTGTGTTTGTTCATTCATTAACGGATACTGAGCAACTGTAAACAAAGCACTGGGAAAAATAACAAACTAAATTTGACATGGTATGATTTTCACCTGTGGTAGATCACAATCTAGCATATATTATCATTGGCCTCACTTCAACGTCATTTAACCTCACATAAATCACATTCTATAGCGATATCATACACTGAAATACAGGCGAGAGCATACAATTGACTAGATGTCTGTTTAAAGTTATTATAGAAAAGCTACAAAATATTTCCACCACCTAACAACATTGAATTTTAAACTTTGCTTTGCCGTATTTTCCAGAATAAGGTGGTTTCCACAGCCCTGTCGAATATCCCAGTGCCAAAGTCCCTCATATCTAGAGTGCCTAGCAGTGTGGAGGGCATCAACCACGAGCTGGAGAATGTGTTCATCAGAGAGGACTGGAAGCAGGGAATACAGGTGGGCTATATTCTCACTCACACTGATGTAAATGGCTGACAGTTGAGTAGAGCTGTACATTGTGTGTGAAGTAGGGCAGTAAACCTTGACAGGTTAGCGAAATTGCTCTCCCTAAAGCATGTGCATTCATGTGGACACTCGTGCACACACACACAAGCACACACACATGCAAACAATACAAACATATTTACGGCCTGCAGCTCAGCAAGCCTTCCTCAGCTCAGAATCAGCTGTACCCTACAGCACAAGCAGAAGGGCTCTGAACGTTTTCATACAGTATCAAGCATTATCATCTGCACTGGTATTCGCTTTTCTGCTTGCCATTCAAATACGTCCACACATACTGGAGTGTACATAAAGTGTGATAATACTGAAATTAACTGAATGCATAGAATGTACTTATGTATGATAATGTCCTGCTGTGGTTCTTGCACTCGTTCATTCTTCCCTCCTTCCATCTCTGACCTCTCAGACTTTGGACGTGTTGGATGGCCGCCGCGCCCCCTTTCAGCCGCATAGCTATGGCAATGGCGGTGACACACGTGACACGGACACCCAGGCCCCCTCTAGTGGTGGTTCCAGCCCCTGGCCCTGCCCCTTCACCCCTGACCCCCTCCACTCCCCAGAAGGTAGCCCCAGCTCTGCAGAAGAGCCTGACAAAGGTATTCCATTCAGATGCATTTTTTGACTTGCGTGCGTGATCTATTACTGTAGTTCAATGCACACATACAACAGTCTCCACCCATTGCATGTCTTAGGAGCAGAGTATGTGAGCTGAGTTGAGTGGTTGGAAATCCCGCTCACCGCTCCATGTCCTTTCCTACCGCTCCGCTAAAAAACGCTCCATGCTCACAGGAAAAAGAACTCCAGCTCCAAATTCATTAAAATCACAATTTAACCAACACCATCTTTTTTTGTGACTACCTGGACCTACCAATTGGTTTTTAAGTATTGAAACCAAACCATATGGATTTCAATGTTTCCATTGATCATCCTTGAGAGGTTTCTACAACTCGTTTGGAGTCCACCTGTGGTAAATTCAATTGATTGGACATGATTTGGAAAGGCACACACCTGTCTATATAAGGTCCCACAGTTTGACAGTGCATGTCAGAGCAAACACCAAGCCGTGAGATCAAAGGAATTGTCCATAGAGCTCCGAAACAGGATTGTGTCGAGTCAAAACATTTCTGGAGCATTGAAGGTCCCCAAGAACACAGTGGCGTCCATCAATCTTGAATGGAGAAGTTTGGAACCTTCTAGAGCTTGCCGTCCGTTCAAACTGAGCAATCGGGGGAGAAGGGCCTTGGTCAGGGAGGTGACCGAGAACCCAATGGTCATACTGACAGAGCTCCAGAGTTCCTCTGTGGAGATGGGAGAACCTTCCAAAAGGACAACCATCTCTGCAGCACTCCACCAATCAGGCCTTTATGGTACAGTGGCCAGATGGAAGCCACTCCTCAGTAAAAGGCACATGACAGCCCGCGTGGAGTTTGCCAAAACCACCTAAAGGACTCTCAGACCATGAGAAACAAGATTTTCTGGTCTGATGAAACCAAAATTTAACTCTTTGGCCTGAATGCCAAGCGTTACGTCTGGAGGAAACCTGGCACCATCCCAACGTTGAAGAATGGTGGTGGCAGCATCATGCTGTGGGGATGTTTTTCAGCGGCAGGGACTGGGAGACTAGTCAGGATCGATGGAAAGATGAACGGCGCAAAGTACAGAGAGATCCTTGATGAAAACCTGCTCCAGAGCTCTCAGGACCTCAGACTGGGGTGAAGGTTCACCTTCCAACAGGACAACAACCCTAAGCACACAGCCAACACAACGAAGGAGTGACTTCGGGACAAAAAAAAACACATTTTAGAATAAGGCTGTAACGTAACAAAATGTGAAAAAAGTCAAGGGGTCTGAATACTTTTCAAATGCACTGTAAATACTCTAAATAGGTCAGGAGCCAGAAGGATGTAAAGAAGGAACAAAAAATTATTATTTAGGCTATATTATTTCAAGGCTATAGCCTACAAATAAATAAATTGTGAAGCATTTGCGAGTGCGACACAATAGGCTGATAGGGACATAAAGCATGCAGCATTTAAACATTTTGTTGTATTAAATCATTATAGTCTATAAATTGTGCATTTAGGCTGTGACTTACTTATAATTAAATACAAATTCAAATTCAACGAAAAATGACTTGTTAGTGCCTTTTGAATTCATTTTTAGAAACACGAGTTTGGCCAGTCTGTGGCTTCAGGCATGGAGAGCCGGCCAGCAGCGGAGAATAACCTCTCCACACTTTCAGAGCCACTGGGGATACTAAACACCCTTTTGGCTGGGCAGAGATGCAGTTGTTTTTTAGGCAAAATAATCCAGTCAAAACAGAAAGGTCCTTGAACTTGGCAATATGCCAGGCCTATTGGGCCAAAATCAATTATGGCCTATTGTATAGGTAATAGAACGAAAATGAACAAAACGATTAAGAGGTCAGATTTGTTGTTTACACTTAGTTATCTACCCACCTCATTCTTTTCTGTTAGCATGTGTACGCAGTAAGTACACCATCATACTTTTGGGATAAGTGTCTACAATGATTCTTTAATTGTAGACATTACATCACTGCACTCGCCTCTCTTGCTCTTGGTCCTCATCTTTGTAAGTCACCTTGATTTAGTTCTGTCAACACGTCTGTCGGTTTCTTCATGAAAATATTTTTTGTGAACTCCATGACAGTAGCTCAAGCAAGGGGCTATTAGCAGCACACAAGTACACTACAAATGCATGCTGGGCCGGGCATGCCCTGAGCTCCTGAAGTGAGCGCTACTGGAGCGAAATTGAGAAGGCCGATGCTCCAGCTTTTGGGAATCTCGCTCCAACGCTCCAATCAATTGGGCGCGCTCCGCTCCAGCTCCGCTACGCTAACATACCCTGGTCATGAGTATAGTGATCTGGATTAGGTCAATGATACATATCTCATGCTATATTAATACTGTGCCGTATTATATGAGTCACCACATTGTGTTCTATAGACAACCGCTCTCTAACACGCTTTCCTTTATAGGGACATAAGATCACCACATTGACCTGCTTACATGCTTCATTCTGTTTTCAGACAGCGGATGCAGCTCTCCCCTTCCCAAGTTTGCCACCTCTCCCAAACCCAACAACAGCTACATGTTCAAACGGGAGCCTCCGGAGGGGTGTGAGAGGGTCAAAGTGTTTGAAGAGATGGTGTAAGTCTTCTTTCTCCTAAGTTGCCACCTTCACTACTTTGAGGGCTATTTCTAATTATTCTCAACTTCATAGTGTTACATTTTTTTTTTTTTAATTGGTCTGATAGTGTATGTCCTTATGCCGCTGTGCAGGTGTAGGATCTTATTTTTGTTCTCCTGCAAAAGTGTGATCAAATTAAGATCCTACATCTGTAGGACTCTCTCACTGTAGGTGTTTCATATAGACACTTTGGTGTGTGATGATAAAAATATGAAGACATTCTCTCTCTCTTTTCCTCCCCAGGTCTGGTGTCTCCAAAGGCTTCCCTCTCTTTTCATGCCCAGACAAAAACAAGGTGAATTTCATCCCCAGGGGCTCTGCCTTCTGTCCCGTCAAACTCCTCTGCTCCTCCCTCTTCACCACAACCTCCTCTTTCAGCCCTGGTCTCCATGGCAAAGGCAGCACATGGCCCGAGGACGCCATGACGCCCACTTGTTCCACCACTCTGGCCTCCACTAACTGGAGCTCGTCTATAGGCACAGACATGGTCAGTAGCTCAGACATAGGCACCGACACAAGCACAGAGAACTGCACAGACAGTCTGAGCCCAGACACAGGCCCTAACACAGACACAGATCAACTGACAAGCTCAGCAGTGGTCTAAGACGACCTGTCTACAGATCCCTGCTCCACTACACACATCCTTCTTACCAGCTAGTTCTAGGTTAGTAAGGATAGGCCCTCCTTGCTGGCTAACGTTGCGTTAAAGAGCCATTCTCAGCTAGCCTGGTCCCAGATCAGTTTGTGCTGTCTTGCGCTACTCCTATGGTCGCAATGACCATAGGAGGTGGCAAAACAGCACAAACAGATCTGGGACCAGGCTAGCTGAGAATGGCTCTTTAACGCAACGTTAGCCAGCAAGGAGGGCCTATCCTTACTAACCTAGCCTTCTCTTCTGCAAGGTGTGGCAGGCAACATCCTCCAGAAAGACTTGTTTTCCTTTCAGAGGGTCGATTCAATTTTTTCATGTATCGTGTTGAGTAGCAATCAGCTCTATCAAAATCAATTCAAGAAATTGAGAAAAAATTAAGGGAATTAAGCAATGGGCAAGAGAAGAACATATATTTTATTGAATTTTGAAAGCAGCTTATTTAGCTGTTCTGTGTTGCTAGTGAATTCTACAGCATGGATAAGCTTTTTAAAAATATGCCTGTTTATATTGAAAACCCTATTGCGACGTCCTACAGTTACAATACTCCACTTTTCCCCCGACTGTTTACACTTATTTCAGGTCTCAATCCAGTTTATGTAAACTCATGACAAAAATCTAAAGAAAGTTGATCTGAAAGTGACCACACTACTAAGCCAGCTACAAAGCAGTGTCCCCACATAGCCTTGTTTCAGGTCCCCTGAAGAACCAAAGAACTCAGGTTATTTGGAATGTACTACTACTCATGCATGAACTTCGACGTTGCCTTTTATGGTTCGTTCATGACATTACTCCTAAGACATTCCATAGTATTTAAACAAGTGCTGATTCTAATCTTTCAACACCACATTTTAAAGGATTGCCATCGATAGAAATTATAACTTAGTGCACAGGAAATTAGTAAACATAGTTTCAAGTGCTTAAGAGACATTCCAGAACTTATATTGTAGCTCCAAGATATCAGCAGTATTAGCTTCAACCTCCCTAATAAATGAAATTTATAAATATGCGCTATGACATTTCATCAATAAAATTGATTTTAGTTTGGTCAAAGCAAGGCCTAGATTAAATCGGATTAAGCGTTAACCAGCGGTGTCTGAGTTTTGGCGGTGTCAGAGGTGTTACTGCGTTGGAGCTGTCAAATCGGTGAACAGCTACTCCTGTGATCATTGTCACAAAGCCACACCCGTCCCACTCGCGCTAGAAGTTCAGAAGGAGAAAGTGTAGGCTATATAGAAATATTGATTCTCAAATTGAAAATCATTCAACAAAATAATGAGAACTTCTATCAGCCTAATCGAGGTATAGATTACATCTCACATTCCAGTGTTCAAACTTGTAAACAAGGCTGCATGGGATTTCTCTTAATGTGTCTCCATGCAGCCAATGGCAATATCAGCTATAGGTATAATGCCAGGAGCCGCTTGTGGATTTGACAGCTCTAATGTGGGTGTTGGCTAGTGCGGATCTGATAAAATATATTTTTTAGGGGTAGATTCTAAGCAACAACAAAAAAAGCAAAGCAGAAAGTAAAAAATGTACGAAATAAATCAGCAATCAACAAACCCTTCTAATTCTGTCAATGTCTGACTTAACATTGACGCTAATGAGATATTTTCAAAGCACTTATTTCCAGATGGGATAATACACTATTTAATAGTAATATTACACAGTACTATATAAAATGTAAAACAAATCAGATCATGTTAAGTGTGCAATTACACAGATCTGTTTAAAAATACAAACTGAGTATCCTAGTGTTGATTTGACGTTCAGTATGGAGTAAAATATTTAATGAAACTGTGTACAAGGACTGGATTAAATCCATGTCGCGGAAGAACCGCGGGAACATTGCCTTAAATTTAAAATCGAGCTATAACGTGAATCTCCCCTGATACTTCTGCGATATGGATTGAATCCAGTCCAAGTGTATTATGTATCTTCAATACCTTACGTTAACCCCTTGGCAATAGTATAAAAAAAAGATTATTCAAATAAAAGCAGGCAAAATCATTTGTTAAACGAACACAAAGCATATGCAACACAATCTACTCAAACCTAGATGTCGGTAAAGATTACCGCTCCTCCATGACTAGTTTGAATCACACTAACATTATTTTCAAAGTTCAGCAAGGCTTGCCATGTTCGGTACTAATATTTCATGCCTGTGTATTTCATATTTTATATGTAGACCTTGTGTGTTTTTACAATAAAGTAAGCTATAAAATCACACTTGATGTTTGTCTAAATTATTTTTAAAAGCCTAGCTTCACAATATTTTAGATGTTAGTATTAGAACACCTTTAGCTTAATCCCGCAACGAGACAGGATTTTGGAAGGCTGGCCACGCGAAACTAGGGGCTCGATTCAATTCGTATCGCCAAAGTTAAGCGCTATAGCACAAATTTAATTTAAAGGCAATGTTCCTGCGTTCACGGAGACTGCACTCACGGTAAACAGTGCATATGTCATCTCAATCGAAAATGTTATTTCAAGCGTGCTATAGTGCTGAACTTCGGAGATACGGATTGAATTGAGCCATAGACCCCCTTAAACCTTATTATGTAAGGAGAAGATGGAGGACAAGCTGAGGCAGAGCCAGGTGAGAGAGGTGTGGAAGGGTATGAGAAATATCACTGGCTTCAAACAGTGGGCAGACGGAGGGGACCCAGGACAGAGCCAATGAGCTGAACCAATTTTTTAACAGGTTTGTTACTGGCCCTGTCCACCTCCCTTTCAGTTCCCCAGGCCACACACCCTAACGGCTGTCCCACCCCCACTTTGCTCACAACACCTCTGCTGAGACAATCAGTGACCCCACCTCCACCCCTGCTCCCCCTGGACTGATCCTCAACACCCCCCTTCCCCCCACCTCCCCACCTGGGCTGGCTTTCACCACCAACCTAGTGAAGAGAGAGCTGGATAGACTACATCAGTGGAAAGCGGTGGGCCCTGATGGCATCAGCCCAAGGGTGCTTAGGGTCTGTGCTGACCAACTGTGTGGAATACTCCAGCGTCGCTTCAACCTTAGCCTGAGCCTAGAAAGGGTCCCTGTGCCATTAGTAAGACCATTAGTAACACACTACGCCGTAATGGATTAAAATCCTGCAGCGCACGCAAGGTCCCCCTGCTCAAGCCAGCGCATGTCCAGGCCCGTCTGAAGTTTGCCAATGACCATCTGGATGATCCAGAGGAGGAATGGGAGAAGGTCATGTGGTCTGATGAGACAAAAATATAGCTTTTTGGTCTAAACTCCACTCGCCGTGTTTGGAGGAAGAAGAAGGATGAGTACAACCCCAAGAACACCATCCCAACCGTGAAGCATGGAGGTGGAAACATCATTCTTTGGGGATGCTTTTCTGCAAAGGGGACAGGACGACTGCACCGTATTGAGGGGAGGATGGATGGGGCCATGTATCGCGAGATCTTGGCCAACAACCTCCTTCCCTCAGTAAGAGCATTGAAGATGGGTCGTGGCTGGGTCTTCCAGCATGACAACGACCCAAAACACACAGCCAGGGCAACTAAGGAGTGGCTCTGTAAGAAGCATCTCAAGGTCCTGGAGTGGCCTAGCCAGTCTCCAGACCTGAACCCAATAGAAAATCTTTGGAGGGAGCTGAAAGTCCGTATTGCCCAGCAACAGCCCCGAAACCTGAAGGATCTGTATGGAGGAGTGGGCCAAAATCCCTGTTGCAGTGTGTGCAAACCTGGTCAAGAACTACAGGAAACGTATGATCTCTGTAATTGCAAACAAAGGTTTCTGTACCAAATATTAAGTTCTGCTTTTCTGATGTATCAAATACTTATGTCATGCAATAAAATGCAAATAAATTACTTAAAAATCATACAATGTGATTTTCTGGATTTTTTAGATTCCGTCACTCACAGTTGAAGAGTACCTATGATAAAAATTACAGACTTCTACATGCTTTGTAAGTTGGAAAACCTGCAAAATCGGCAGTGTATCAAATACTTGTTCTCCCCACTGTTCATACTCATGTACAGTTGTTATATCATATCACGTGCAATATTGCAAGTAATTCTTGGACTTAACTTACGTAGTCATTCACTCAGGAATGCATATTAGTATCCTGTCAGTTGTATCTTTTCTCATTGCTTTTAGTATATCGAATGTGCAATACGTGCTTTTATCTGTAATTAAACCCTGCGCACCAAGGACTGTATTTTAAGGGAATTACTATTATTACCCCAAATTATATCATACACACATTTAGCTATTTAAGTATCTCTTCCTGTCATTTACCTGTACAGTTAATGTAACCATGCAAGTATTCACTTACCTGTAAATATAACTGTATATTTACCTGTACAGCTAATTTAACCATGCAAAATATTCACTTACCTGTTCATTTAACCAGTCTGTCTATTAAGTAAACTATTATTACCCTCGCCCATATCATATGCATTTTTAGCTATTGAAGTATTTCTCTGCCATCGACCTGTATAGTATAGTTAACCATCCAACATCCACCAATGTATAGTGTACATATTCAGCTATGCCAGGTCTTTTTATAGCTTTTTTGCACTCCAGATATCTTTGCACCTGCCCTATGTTTTGTTGTAGCTGCTTGACAAAGAAATTTCTCCCTCGGGGATCAATAAAGTACCTATCTATCTATCTATCTATCTATCTATCTATCTATCTATCTATCTATCTATCTATCTATCTGTTTAGTTTCATGGTTCAGAGGAAGTGACAGCATATGCCTCGGATTCATAGTGAGATAGTAGAAATGCACACAGTTGAGAGAATGCACACATCCCACTACCTATTCAAAGCTAATAAACCTAAGAGGAAGTATTTTGTGGTAGTTGTAACCTTACAATAGCATAGCTTTACAGCATTCAAATAAAGCAACAATACAGGAATAAACAAGGCTTTAATTTAAACAATGGCAATAGTTTAATTCTAATAAGTTAGTCTCATTTAGCAAAAAATTACTGTGACAAAATCCAAATGCACACTTTTCTTCTGCACTACACAATTAATAAAAGTAAATATCATTCTCTAATAATTTATTGTTTACACGCTTAAAACCAGTCACCAATTACGGCATATGTATTTTATGCAGGTTAGAATTAGTTTTATGCACATTTCTCACTCTTCCACAGGTTGATCTCCAAGCAATATAATACAGATTGTGTACTTGAAAGTGAAGCTAGTTAACAAAATGTACACCTAGGCTGGGATTCAATCTGAGGCGTGCTATAGAACAGCGCACTAGAAGACTTTTAAAGGTAATTCACGCTTGAGCGGACACGTGCAGCTGTTACCGTGAATACGATTCCCGCAAACATCTGAGAAAATGCCTTTAAAAAAGGTGCAATGTCTGCTGTCTAGTGCACTGCTCTATGACGCGCCTTGAATTTATTCCCGGTCCTAAAGACAGGGTATCTCAAATAAATAAAATGTTAGATACGTTATTATCAACAATAACGTATTGTGAGTACAATCATACACAACTAAATATGGAATACACAAAACATGCAATAAATGTATGCTCTATCAGCCAAAACCGATACTGATTTTCCTATTGTTGAGGAAGGTCTCATCATTATCACAACCAGAAAGCTTGACAAGGCAATACTTCTGAAATAGCTAATCATGAACCCTTCGTATATCCTTTGGTTGTTGAAAGCAGAGTCTACCCTCTCTGACAACATAACTTATAAACATTGATAAATCATGTCAAACATAATGTCAAACAAAGACACGAATGACATTTGTTTTCTTTTGGCATTCATCAAGCTCAATCGATCGATACCACTGAATACATGTACAGTAAATGCATCCTTAACAGCTGGTCCAGGGTCAAATTATTGTTTAACTCATAATGGTAAGGAGTAGGACAGGGTGTCGAGAGAGATGACCCTAGAACAGCTGTTAACAGCAAAATAACCATAGGCTTGTTGTGCATTATGCTATCTTATACTGGAGGATCTTGCCCTAGACGTGAAGCAGGTCACAGGTCTATGCGTTGTGAAGCTCATGCTCCTGACCACTCCTACCTACTGCGTCTGGGTTCGAGAGAGGGTCCAAGTCGGCAAACAGGTTAAACCAGGCTGAGAGGTCTTTGGAGGTCTCTGGCATCTCTGTAAAATCAGAAACGGGTAAACCATCTCACACAGTAAACTTGGATGTTGAATAATAATGTCTTGTTTAATACAGGGCTTAATCTGACTCAGACATTGTGCTATTCCTGGAAATATTTGTACCCTACAAGTACTCTGAAAGCACTCATAAACACAGGTTCTTGCTGCTTTTTTTTTAATGAGTTAAACCTTTTCTTTCAATTCTATTCATATGTTTTACTCGTTTGGCCCAATCCTACCTCTCGCTGCTGCTGGCCTAGAGGGGTTCTGATTGGCTCCAGATGATTGCTCTGTTGCCTGGGAGATGGGCTGTGGAATGCTCGTGGCCCAATCTGGAAGGGAGATGTAGATTTAGACCCATCTTGAGGGGATACACATCGTTGCTTGATCCAGGAGACAATAAATTACTTTCACACAGATCCTTTGTATGAACATCCTTTGTATGTGCAATGGACAAGAATATTGCAATTATTGAACACTGCATGTCTTTACTAAATCTATGCATGTCAGTCCATAACCCTTTCAAATGTCAAATAAGGGGTGCTTATATTTGTCCTGTGCATGTACCCTGTACAAATGTGGTGTGTTTAATAATACATTTAGATCCACATGAGGTTAAAAGATTCTATTTCAGTATGACTGTTCACTTTACTAGCCCCCACGTTGAATATAGACACAAACACAAAAACAGATGAGGGACTAGTAGTCGCTGCCCAGACCCAGAGAGAAACGGAATGGAAAGAGATTAGCAATTAGCTATGGGTAAGCAAATCAAATAGCCAGTGTCAAATAGCCAGTACCTATTACTTACACAGCTTTGGTTTTCAAAAATCATTTTTAGGGCCACTTTTCTCTGTGTGGAAATAGTTACGCACGGGGATGTATTCAGAGAGAAGAAAAAACAGTCAAGGCCGACTGCACAGCCCTAATTATGTCATTTCTGGGCTCATTCAAAATCTAACCAACCACAGGGTTAAATTTAATTACGCTAATAATACAAATTGATTCAATTGTTGCATACGTCATACTCTGGTTAGGGATTTCTCCTCAGTTTAATCAAGGATGATCTTTTACATGCTTTCTCTCTACAACGTTTTGGAAGAACTACACAGTGATCCTTACATGGTTTGTTTTTCAATGAAGAGCAATGCAATCTGACCAATGAATAAATATGCACAACAGTGTTGTATGATCTACAGTATTTGACCTCTGACCTGAGAGAGATGATTGGAGGTTGTCCCGGTTCTGGTCCAGGAGGTGAGATGGGAGGAAGATTGAGGAGTCTTCCACCTGCTGGGGTTCCACTAGGCCCCCTCTACTAGTGGCTCCGCTCTCCTGGTCCCCCTTACCAAACACCTCCTGCCACTCCTGTGAGAACTCGCCCTCATCCAGAGACGTGCTGCCCAGAATCTCATTCAACAAGGCCATGCTGTCCCGCTCTCCACCCTCCTCCTGCTCCTGACGAGAGAAGGCTGAGAGAAGATCCTCAGGCCCTGGAAGAACCAATCAAATACTGTGTTATTGAGAGGTGGGCAGTGGGGCCTAATAATGGGTAGTTGATAATGTGGCTGCTATGTATGTTTTTTGGGGTGAAATAAGAAATAATTTCACATGATCTGTTCATATATTTTTCTCTGGTATTAATTTAGGACACACGTTGAGGAGGTGCTTTTGTACATTACCTGTCATTTGTCTGTTAAGGTCAATGTCTTCAAAGAATTGTCCAGCAGTTGTCTTGGTTTGAGCTGTTCAGGATGAAAGTGAAAAGTGCATGGTAAATTTGTTTGATTGATTGAATCAAATTAAGCGTTAACCCAGACTCCATGCAGCCAATGTCCGTGATAGGTATAATGCCGGTAGCCGCTTATGGATTTGACAGCTCTAACACAGTTCCACCTCAGACACTGTCAACACAAAAGCTATGCGGGTGTCAGGGATCTGATTTAATCTAGCTCCAAATCCACCAATATTGAAACATTTTTCATTACAATGGCTTGTTATTTAGTTGAAATATTCATAATACACTACATGTCATTTACCTTCTTCACTCGACTCTTCAGTGGAATCTATTGCGATAAGTCTATGGGCAAAAAAAACCTGTTACCTGTAGTGTACAGTATATGAACCAGTGTAGCCTAATGTAAGACTTTATATTAATTCTGTCATGTTGTATGGATTTCTACTTACTGGCCATCTGCAGTCTCCTCAGAATCTGTCTTTGCTTTGGCTTTCTTATCCCCTTTTTTCTTTGATCCCTGAGATGACAGTTTATCCATGGGGTCTTGGAGGCTCTGGAAGTAGAAGAACGACATACTGACAACGTCACAAGACGTGACACTGACAACGACACCTTGTGCTGTCATCTAATGTAAAGTACAACACTGTACGGACACCTTTTGAGTATATCATAGATATAAAAACGGACTATTCACCTTTTCCAAAATCCTGACAAAGATGATACAGCTTACAGAGGGATATGATAGAGCCTCACCTTGAGTGTAGAGAACTCATAATGCTGGCAGCCCTTAAAGCTCTCATGAATGGCAGCCATAGTGTGAGACGTCTTCTCCCAGAAGTGCAACAGGGTGGTCTGAAACACACAAATACATATTAGCACAAGGCTGTAGCCAACAATTACTATTATGCAATACTTATACTACTTATACTAATTTCAATAAGCATTTTGCTACGGCTGGCCATGCTTTCCACCTGGCTACCCCTACCCCGGCCAACAACTCTGCACCCCCGGAAGCTACTTGCCCAAGCCCCCCCCGCTTCTCCTTCACCCAAATCCAGAAGGCTGATGTTCTGAAAGAGCTGCTAAGTCTGGACCCCTACAAATCTGCTGGGCTAGATAATCTGGATCCTCTCTTTTTGAAATTATCAGCCAAAATTGTTGCAACACCTATCACTAGCCTGTTCAACCTCTCTTTTGTATCGTCTGAGATCCCTAGAGATTGGAAAGCTGCCGCGGTCATCCCCCTCTTCAAAGGAGGAGACACTCTAGACCCAAACTGTTATAGACCAATATCCATCCTGCCCTGCCTTTCTAAAGTTTTCGAAAGCCAAGTTGACAAACAGATAACTGACCACTTCGAATCCCACCGTACCTTCTCTGTTATGCAATCTGGTTTCCGAGCTGGTCATGGGTGCACCTCAGCTACGCTCAAGGTACTGAACGATATCATAACCGCCATCGATAAAAGACAGTACTGTGCAGCCGTTTTCATCGACCTGGCCAAGGCTTTCGACTCTCAATCACTGCATTCTTATTGGCAGACTCAACAGCCTTGGTTTCTCAAGTGACTGCCTTGCCTGGTTCTCTAACTACTTTGCAGACAGAGTTCAGTGTGTCAAATCGGAGGGACTATTGTCCGATCCTCTGGCAGTCTCTATGGGGGTGCCACAGGGTTCAATTCTTGGGCCAACCCTTTTCTCTATATACATCAACGATGTCACTCTCGCTGCTGGTGACTCTCTGATCCATCTCTACGCAGACGACACCATTCTGTATACATCTGGCCCCTCTTTGGATACTGTGTTTACTAACCTTCAATCAAGCTTCAATGCCATACAACACTCCTTCCGTGGCCTCCAACTGCTCTTAAACGCTAGTAAAACTAAGTGCATGCTTTTCTATCGAACGCTGCCAGCACCCGCCCACCGGACTATCATCACTACTCTCGACGGGTCCGAATTAGAATACGTGGACACCTACAAATACCTAGGCATCTGGTTAGACTATAAACTCAACTTCCAGACTCACATCAACCATCTCCAATCCAAAATTAAATCCAGAATTGGCTTTCTATTCCGCAACAAAGCCTCCTTCACTCATGCTGCCAAACATGCCCTTGTAAAACTGACTATCCTACCGATCCTTGATTTCGGTGATGTCATTTACAAACTAGCCTCCAACACTCTACTTAGCAAATTGGATGTAGTCTATCACAGTGCCATCCGTTTTGTCACCAAAGCCCCATACACTACCTACCACTGCGACCTGTATGCTCTCGTTGGCTGGCCTTCATTATATATTCGTCGCCAAACCCACTGGCTCCAGGTCATCTATAAGTCTTTATTAGGTAAATCCCCGCCCTATCTCAGCTCACTGGTCACTATAGCAACACCCACCCGTAGCATGCGCTCCAGCAGGTATATCTCACTGGTCACCCCCAAAGCCAACACCTCCTTTGGCCGCCATTCCTTCCAGTTCGCTGCTGCCAATGACTGGAACGAATTGCAAAAATCATTGAAGCTAGAGGTTCCTATCTCCCTCAATAACTTTAAGCATCAGTTATCAAAGCTGCTTATCGATCACTGCACCTGTATATAGCCCTTCTGTAAATAGCCTACGCTACTACCTCATCCCCATATTTATTTTTGTTTATTTTCACTAATCTTGCACTCCAGTACCTCTATTTGCACATCATAATTTGCACATCCTTCATTCCTGTGTTAATGATGATAATTCTGTAATTTATTTCACCACTATAGTCTATTTATTGTCCTACCTTCTAACCTTACTGCATTTTTGCACTACATTTTGCACTCTGTATATAGATTTTTCTATTGTGTTTTTGACTGTTTGTTTACTGTGTAACTCTGTGTTGTCTTTTGTCGCACTGCTTTGCTTTGTCTTGGCCAGGTCGCAGTTGCAAATGAGAACTTGTTCTCAACTGACCTACCTGGTTAAATAAAGGTGAAATAAAAATAAAATAAAAAAATTATTTTACTTTCTGTACATACACCACTCCTTGATATTCTGGTGTACCTGGTATGTGGTTAAAACATGAGAGAGAAGATTGCAGCGGCTGGCTCCTAATAAATCGACTTTCTGGCAGACATCATTCTTCAGTTTGTCAAAGCTTGTTTTAGTGGTTCGCACCTGCACTTGAACCTGAGACGAAGAGAAGAGATAAGTGATTAAATATTGCTCAACTGAAGACAAGATCATAACATAGGCACATAACATTGCATGGAATAAAGATCACACATGAGAATACACAGATGTTGCAAGTGCAACTGAAGTCTTTCTCACTCAAGATAACCCCTGAGTGCAACCAACACAAAACAGAATAAAACATACCTTTCCCCTAGTTCCCATGAATCAGACCCATACTAAAGTACACGATCACACACGCAACAATTCTACAGTAAATTGCACCATCTAGTGGTAAATGTAACAATTTCCATTTTCAGTTTGATTCTATGAAACTCAGATTAAATTCTCTCTGTAAAGAAACAAATGCTTAATCAATCTGGCCCACAGACTTCATTCATACTGTTTAAACAGTCCTTCATCCTGATATGATCGAGACCGATATCTAAAGAGAGTATCCTAACCTTGCGGAATTTCTCCATCTGTTTGTGCGTGTCTGGATCGAGCTCCTGGGATACATCCTTCATCCAGAGCAGTGCTCCACGGTATTCCGTCCTGGACTGTTCCATGCGGTTCACCGTCAGCCAGGTGTCAGAGATGGCCCGGTAGCGGAAAGTCTCCACCTCCTGGTAAAGGCGGCATAAAGGACTACGCAGAGACAGTCTGAGGAGGACAAAAGACTCATCAACAGAGAACAATTCCACTCATCCAAATGAAGTGCAGCTGACACAATGTGGATGAGTGAGTGAGGTGAAGAGCAGGAGCTGGATGAGCGAGTGAGGTGAAGAGCAGGAGCTGGATGAAAAGAGGCCTTTAGAAAGAAGATGATTGTCTGTTGACTGTTTTCTGCTCCGGAATTCTTTTTACTCTCTGGCTCTCTGGCCTGCTCCTGAATCCTTTTTACTCTCACGCCGCCTATGATAGTAGTCTCCCTTTACCGGAGGGAGGGAGGGAGGGACGTCCGTCCGTCCGCCCGCCAGTCCGTAACAAAATGTACCTTTATAATATAGCATTCCATGCATCATTGCATTTGCAGACTTACTGCATGTAAGTCTGCAAATGCTATTCATAGATTGGATAGTCATGATTTAGGCTAATAATAATATAACTCAATCACCGCAAAAAAGACTGTTCAATGCATGGCTGAGTGCGTATAGTGTAGAGCCCTGGGCTACAGGCTATATCAGATACATTTCTTATTATTTTGCACTGAAAGAATTACAGGTTAAACTACTATGCTGACACCGACAATCAGATCAATAAAAATGAGGTTGTCTGATCCATATTGTATTCATGTCTCCCCTTCTCCTAAGCCTAATATATTCTAACAGGCCTACAAGAAGGGGAGACACAAATACATACAATATGACGTCAATCTAACCCGGAAATTATTGTCCGAAAACAAAAAACTTTCAATTGGCACTGATCACTGAATATGTGCACTCCCCGGGAGATATATAGTCGATGATCTCGGCTGGTGTGGATAAGATTGTTCACTCAATTAAGTGAAGCATTTTGATAACTAAAATATAGTCACATACAGTAGTCGGCTCAGGGATTCGAACCAAGGACCTTTCAGTTACTGGCCCAACGCTCTTAACAGCTAGGCTACCTGCCGCCGATTTTAAAGTAGCTGATGATCCTCTCTCGCCAAATCATGCTTTCTGGTGTAGTAGCCTATTTTATGATTTTATTCATTTCTGTATAGACAGGAGTAGGTTAATTAGGCTCTATCATTTTGGCAACTTAATTCCTCTAGCCACATGGACAAGTCACCTATGACTACTATACTGCATGTCTGTCTCCTCTGGTAGAGGGAGAGAGACTACTATCCTGCATGTCCGTCTCTACACTAGTAGTCTGTCTGTCTCCTCTGGTAGAGGGAGAGAGACTACTATCCTGCATGTCCGTCTCTACACTAGTAGTCTGTCTGTCTCCTCTGGTAGAGGGAGAGAGACTACTATCCTGCATGTCTGTCTCTCTACACTGCAATATCCAGTGTGTCTGTCTGTTCTCTGGTAGTGTGGTCCAGGTACAAACCTCTGCTGGGAGGAGAAACAGAGGGCCTTCCCGGTAGCCTGCATGATCTTCCCAGCCCTGGTCCTATCTTGGGAGCCCTGCGAGCGCAGGAACCGCCCCAACTCATTCTCCTCCTGGGATAGAACTGAAGAGGAGGGACAGAACCACGTAGTAGAACTCAGAGGATTGAACAGGGTTTCAGAATCCGGGTCCAGAAGAACTTTGAGTATCCTGATGTAACTGGGTCCGACATACTGTAAATGCTAGGATTTAGCATGTAAGTGGGTGCAAAATGTGAGGGTGAAAAATGGACTCACAGCAGATTCTTCTCTGGTACTGCTCGATCACCTTCAATAGCTCCATGCACGTTCTCTGGACAGAGTGAAACACCTACAATGCCATGTAAAAATTATTTATGCACAGTCATACCAGTCAACAAATATATATGCATTTTATGCAACTCTTTAATGGTCATCTGCCTATGTTATGTGAGATGAACGGAGGTTGATACTTGATATTGTCAGCTTAGGTCTTTGGTAATTGGCGCAACAGTTGTCTGTGTATCTATGACAATGTATCCATGACACAGTAACAAAACAGATTTGAAGCATTTGATCTGTGAAGCTAACCTCCAGTTTGCCATCCAGGTCTGCGTCTGACGCCACGACATGTTCGTCCTCTTTCTTTCCTGTGACCTTGATGATCTTCTGTTTGGTTTTCCAGTACTTTTGCTGGAACTTGTTCACCACAGATGAGTCTTGGCTTTCAATAAAGCGGTCAAAATACTCCCGGGAGTAGCCACCACTGCAATGACATCCGAAACAGTCAAAGTTTTGTTACTTAATCAACCATATGGAAAAAAAACATACATACATTTGTGATGTTAATTAAATTAATATGTTGAGTGTTTGTGTACTCACTAATTTCCCCTCTCCATTTTGTCAGGTTATCTGTAACATAGGTGACATGTTATGTCAAGGCTTTGCAGGCCAATTTCAACTCACTTCACTAGGTAGGTCTGGACCAATGGTTTTGACAGTGGACTCAAACTGTATGAGTTTCTAGCTGCCCATTGGTTGAGGTCAAACATTAACCAAAAGTAGCTACTGTGAAAACAAACTTGACATCCAACACCATTTTGAAAAGTGCACCTGCTGCACACAACCTGTTATCCTAGACAGTCATGGTGAATTTATTACCCCAATCCTTCTGTTATTTTTTATATACACCTTTTTTTGTAAACATATTTATATAAAATGTATCAGGTTAGGGGACTCATTATCTTGCTCGGTAGACAGTTCAAACAACAACAACCATTGAATTAGGTTGTCTCTCTACAGTAATATATATATATATATATATATATATATATATATATATATATATATATATATATATATATATATATATATATATATATATATATATATATATATATTGATATTCAATAACTTTTTACAAAATGAAACAAGGCTCAAACTATCATGCTAGTATAGTCTGTTGGCTAACAGTCAATACTCTGGCAATACTCTGTCACGATTCAGCAGCCTCTGATCAGAAGGTGCCTGGTTTTAGGCCTCTCGCTGAGAAGGCAAGCACACACCTTGTTCAAGACATTATCATCAGATAGCCAATGATAATGCCAAAACAGAAGATTTATAATAACATGATTCCTGCATGTGAATGAATACAATTTCCGGCTTTATTCGGCCGCCGTACCATAATAAACACAGAAGGCTTCGCATCATCAGCGTATGTGAACCAGACTGCCCTCTCCATATTCTTATAGCCGCCATTAAATACCTATTGACCAAAAGCAATTCATTTACATTGGAAATCTAAATCACATACCTTGCTGTGCTGATAGCCTACCATTCAGCTATGGCCAACGTCCATACATTTCTTCTACTATTATTAACTCTAGGCTATACAGTGCAACCAGCTGCTGAATACAATCCTTGCGCAGAATGATCGATGACGTCACGTAACAACGCAGTAAATTTACTCCCACGTCGCTCCCATAAAAAAGGGTGCAGTCGCGTTTGTTGATCAAATATTTGGGATTAGCAAATAAAGTGCATGGATATCCTCACTGCATTACACGTGTTTGTCGTGAATTTTAAAAATATATATATATTTATTGTATTAATTTTGGATTGTAGGCCTATGTGAACTGTAGTTGCCTTAAGGACTCGGTTGATAGTAAATTTGAAAAATTCCAGTAAATGGGGCACAGTAGGTCAAAATAGTTAGCGCATCTTGATGCCCACTACAGAGGGAATTTATTAACAAGCTCTTATTTAATGTGATTTTTTTTCTTCTTCATATTGCACTGCTATGAAAACTTACCAAACTATTCCTGAGATATGTACCTGTTAAACTCCGTTTATACCTGGTTCTAACTTGCATCCTTTGTCTTGTCCACATTCTGATTGTGCCCACCTTTTTAGACAGGTGTAGACGATGAAAGGATGCATTGTGATCTGATTGTGATCGGACCTTTCAGACCTCCTCCGGAGATAACCAGGTACGCTTTGGTCAAGATCCCCTGCTCAGACGATGCATGGGCATCAATCAATGGTTGTGTGCCACGTCATCGACTGACAGATTGCTGTAATATATGATGTGATTAGCTGTACCTAAAATACATATTCTGGCGTTGTAAGATCTGGCAGCAGTCAGCAACGCCTGGGCAGAGGAACTCGCCCATTGTGTCAGGATATGGACAATGAAACCATTTAAATCATCACGATCCCGCCTCCTAAAATCATTGCCAGGTGTCCCAACTGACATAACATAAATATATGTCTCAAAATAAATACATACATATTATTAAAGAAGGAACAGTGATGCCGAAACGTTGGTGTTTTACGCAATAAATTACTTGGTGTTTGTACAGTACCAGTCAAAAGTTTGGACACACCCACTCATTCAAGCAGTTTTCTTTATTTTTACTGTTTTCTACATTATATGATAATAGTGAAGACATCAAAACTATGAAATAACACATACGGAATCATGTAGTAACCAAAAAAGTGTTAAACAAATCCAAATATATTTTATATATGAGATTCTTCAAAGTAGCCACCCTTTGCCTTGATGACAGCTCTGCACACTCTTGGAATTCTCTCAACCAGCTTCATGAGGTAGTCACCTGGAATGCATTTAAATTAACAGGTGTGCCTTGTTAAAAGTTCATTTGTGGAATTTCTTTCCTTAATGCGTTTGAGCCAATCAGTTGTGTTGTGACAAGGTAGGGGTGGTATACAGAAGATAGCCGCAAAAACCATCAAGCGCTATGATTAAACTGGCTCTCATGAGGACCACCACAGGAAAGGAAGACCAAGAGTTACCTCTGCTGCAGAGGATAAGTTCATTAGAGTTACCAGCTTCAGAAATTGCAGCCCAATAAACACTTCAGACACATCTTCATGGAGACCTTCATGGTTGAATTGCTACAAAGAAACCACTACTAAAGGACACCAATAATAAGAAGAGACTTGATTGGGCCAAGAAACACAAGCAATGGACATTAGACTGGTGGAAATCTGTCCTTTGGTCTGATGAGTCCAAATGAGAGATCTTTGGTTCCAATCACTGTCTTTGTGAGACGCAGAGTAGGTGAACGGATGATCTCCTCATGTGTGGTTCTCACTGTGAAGCATGTAGGAGGAGGTGTGATGGTGTGGGGGTGCTTTGTTGGTGACACTGTCAGTGATTTATTTAGAATTGAAGGCACACTTAACCAGCATGGCTACCACAGCGTTCTGCAGCGATACGCCATTTAATCTGGTTTGCACTTAGTGGGACTATCCTTTGTTATTCAACAGGAAAATTACCCAAAACACACCTCCAGGCTGTGTAAGGGCTATATGACCAAAAAGGAGAGTGATGGAGTTCTGCATCAGATGACCTGGCCTCCACAATCACCGACCGCAACCCAATTGAGATGGTTTGGGAAGAGTTGGACCACAGAATGAAGGAAAAGCAGCCAACAAGTGCTCAGCATATGTGGGAACTCCTTCAAGACTGTTGGAAAAGCATTCCTCATGAAGCTGGTTGAGAGAATGCTAAGCGTGTGCAAAGCTGTCATCAAGGCTACTTTGAAGACTCTAAAATCTAAAATATTTTTTGATTTGTTTAACACTTTTTTGGTTACTATATGTGTTATTTCATAGTTTTGATGTATTCACTAGAATGTAGAATGTAGAAAATAGTAAAAATAAAGAAAAACCTTTGAGTGAGTAGGTGTGTCCAAACTTTTGACTGGTGCTGTATATATAGATTGTGCGACTCTCTTTATTTATTTTTAAAGCTTAAAGTTTATTCGCTGTTAGTCAGCACCTCCACACAAAATTATTAATTAGAATAAACTGTAAGCTTTAATATAAAACATATGTTTTAAAATAAATAAATACGTATTATTTTGAAAGAATAGCTGCCAAATATTTTCCATACAGGGAGGGACCAGGAAATCTGGTCGCAATGTAGACACAGTGGACTGATATGAGACACATTTTAATACCATGTGTAGACCACAGGAGGTTGGTGGTACCTTCATTTGGGAGGACAGGCTCGTGGTAGAGGCTGGAGCTGAATAGGTGGAATGGTAGCAAATTCATCAAATACATGGCTGCTGCATAGATTATGTCGGACCAGGGCCCTGACAGTGAATCTTAGTAAGACAAAAATAATGGTGTTCCAAAAATGGTCCAGTTGCCAGGACAACAAACATTAATTCTATCTAGACACCGTTGCCCTAGTGCACACAAGAAATTGTACCTACTGTACCTTGGCCTAAGCATCACCACCACAGGTAACTTTCACAATGCTATGAACGTTCTAAAAAACAAGGCAAGAATGGCCTTCTATGCCATCAAAAGTAACATAAAACTCAACATCCCAATTAGGATCTGGCAAAAAATACTTCAACCTCGACTTCGTCTCGGGCCTAACAAAACCTGTGCCAATATATCCTCCAAACACCGGCTTCTCTGGCATTATCACTTAAATAGAATGCCCGCTATGGATGTAAGGTCTGGGGTCCACTCACCAACCAAGAATTCACAAAATGCACTCTTAGAAACAAAGGTGCTATCTAGAACCTAAAAGGTTTCTTCGGCTATCCCCATAGGAGAACCCTTTGAAGAACCTTTTTTGGTTCCAGGTATAACTCTTTTGGGTTCCACGTAGAACCATTTCCACAGTGGGTTCTACCTGGAACAAAAACGGGTTCTACCTGGAACCAAAAAGGGTTCTTCCTGGAACCAAAAAAGGTTATCCTATGGGGACAGCCGAAGAAACCTTTTGGAACCCTTTTTTGTAAGAGTGTGGGACAAACAATCAATTGAGGCTGCATGCAGAATTCTGCAAAAATATATACTTTGTGTACAACTCAAAACCCCAACCAGTGCAAATTAGGACTATACCCGCTAGTTATCAAAATCCAGAAAAGAGCTGTTAAATTCTACAACCACCTAAAAGGAAGCGATGCCCACACATTCCACCATGAAACCCTACAGTGAGATTAACCTAGAGAAGAGTCCCCTCAGCTAGCTGGTTTTGGGGCTCTGTTCACAAACACAAACAGACCGCAGAGCCACAGGACAGCAACACAATTAGACCCAACCAAATTATGAGAAAGCAAAAATATAACTATTTGACACACTGGAAAGAATCAACAAAAAAACAGAGCAAAATGGAATGTAGATAACGTTCCATTTTGCTCTGTTTTTTGGATGATTCTTTCCAGTGTGTCAAATAGTTATATGGTCAGGTGGCAGAACACCTGACCACTGTGACTGACCCAAAGTGAAGAAAATCCTTGACTATGTACAGACTCAGTGAGCATAGCCTTGCTATTGAAAGAGAAGACAGGATATGTGCACACTGTCCACAAAATTAGGTGGAAACTGAGCTGCACTTCCTAACCCACCAAACGTATGACCATATTAGAGACACATATTTCCCACTGATCACACAGACCCACAAAGAATTTGAAAACAAATCAAACTTTGATAAACTCCCATATCTATTAGGTGAAATACTGCAGTGTGCAATCACAGCAGCAAGAATTGTGGCCCGTTGCCATGAGAAAAGGGCAACCAGTGGAGCAACAACAATATTGTAATACTTATGTATTTTCCACTACTATTTGTATTACAACTATTTGCACATTGTTAAAAACACTGCACATAGCTGATAATATAACACTTGAAATGTCTTTATCTTTTTGAAATTATTTTGAGTGACATTTTTACAGTTACTTCTATTCGTTTTTTGTTGATGTTGTTAAACGTGTTTCTTCTCTGGCAATGTAAACATAACCAATAAAGACGCCCCATTTAATTGATGAGATAGAGAGGGGAGAGCATACAATTATAACAGAATGTGTCTTTGAATTACTAGTGCACAATGTTTTCATAATAAAGACATCTTTGTAATAGGCAACATCTGTTCTACAATAACATGCTTAATATCAGCATATAGTAACAGACTATGGGTCAAGGAAATAAAAAGCAGATATGCTGTAGTATCAGTTATGACCATAGGATGGCAGCAAAACATCAAGGAAAGAAGAGACAATCGTCTTGCCCTTTCCATTGAATCACTGATCTATAGATGTTTTTGTCTCATCATGACAGAAGTCCTTCAAGTATAGCTCCTTACATTGTATACTATTATGGAGATGATGCCTCATCAATTCAATGTTAAAGATACAATGAATAAGAAGTTGTTGAATCCTCATTGTGAGTTTCAACATCATAGGCCTACCAAAAGGCTGATGACTGAACCAAATAACCTTTTTCATGTAATGTAATGTAAGGTCTATGTAATGTATCTTTGTGTGTATCTATATCTATGTAATGTATGTTTGTTTGTATCTATATCTATGTAATGTATCTTTGTGTGTATCTATATCTATGTAATGTATCTTTGTGTGTATCTATATCTATGTAATGTATGTTTGTGTGTATCTATATCTATGTAATGTATCTTTGTGTGTATCTATATCTATGTAATGTATCTTTGTGTGTATCTATATCTATGTAAGGTATATTTGTGTGTATCTATATCTATGTAATGTATCTTTGTGTGTATCTATGTAATGTTTTGCACCATGTACTTTAAGTAATTGACTTTTTGTTGTGTTATCCCTGTCAGGTGTTTAATATGTATTGTATGTACTGTGTGTATATGTATTTTTTATGTATCAATTATCCATGGATTTATAACAATGATATGTGTTTAATCACTTATTTACTTTTATGTAAAGAGGTCATTCTCATTAAATATATACAAACGTTGTGTCATGTGAATCTATGCAAAGTATAATCTACGAACACAGAACCACATCTTGCCTGAACAGCCTGTCGTGATAGACTACCTAAAGCATTACTCTGTCGGGATATACTACCTAAAGCACTACACTGTCGTGATATACTACCTAAAGCACTACTCTGTCGTGATAGACTACCTAAAGCACTACTCTGTCGTGATAGACTACCTAAAGCACTACTCTGTCGGGATAGACTACCTAAAGCACTACTCTGTCGTGATAGGTTACCTAAAGCACTACTATGTCATACTCTTCACACAGATCATAATATGTCTCCTTTCCGCTTCATTTAAACTTCCCTTTTCTCTGAGAAGTTCATAGCTTGACCTCTGACTTCACTGGGAGGCTCTAGGCCAGACTTGGGCTAATGTAGTAGTATCTCATTTTAATCTTGATCTCCATCATTTCCATACTTACTGATGTCCTCCATCCCTATCTGTTCCTCCGACTGCTCTTATCTCAACGTCCTAGATCGTATCAAATCAATTTGGTTCTACTTAAACTAAACAAGAAAATGGAGCGTCTTAAAATAGTTTTTTTTTTGCAATACAATTAAATCGGGATAAACTCTCAGAGAAAGGTTATCGATTTATGAAGATCTCAATCAGACCGGAGGCTACCTAACTGATTGATTCTTTCTGTCTGACAAGTGCCATTCTACTACTGCAGTTTGTGTCCCCACACTTGAGGATAATCTCCATTAAGCTCTTGTGTCTTCCTTGTCACTGTCTTGTTCTTTGTTTAAAGACCTCTCTACCCTCTCACAGTCTCTGCTACATTAGCAAATGTCACAATTAACGACTAATTGAGCAAATTGGTTTGTGTCTGCAACCGACAAACGCTGTGTTATTTCCCAGTGCACTGCGTCAAAATGAAAATGAAAAAACGTGTTTGTCGCTAGAGAGGTTTCCACTCCTCTAGATCCCCTGACCCCCAAATGGACTATTCCTGCATTGATAGGTCTCTAACAATTGCCCAATTGACTTTTCTCTCTGTAGTTAAGCTTGATGATAAGGAACCATGGCATTTACTGAGAACCATAATGCACTTCTCTTATCTCTGTATCCGCTGTACAGTAAAGTTATGTCCAGATTTGATGGGAAACAATTTTAGATTGTTTGTGTAGATTGGTCGTTTTTATTAATCCATAGGTTGAGAGTCACAAATTCCAGAGGAAAACAATACAAATGAGATGTATAAAAACCTAGGTCCATATTTTACACAGCACACTTAACCACAAGACTCTCCTGACCATTGCTGTAAGCATTATGTGCCCTTTGCCAGTCTTGTATCTTGACTCTTACAGATGGAAAGAGAAGACCTGATAAAGGCTTTATGCCAAAATACAGTGCTTTTCCAACATTTCTTTCTCTCTAGAGTAATGACCAGCTAAACCATTTTTTTTCTCATCTAAACTTCTCTGCCCATCTTTGTTAAAAAGTGGTTTCTGTTTCTCTCTGCCTTCCCTCAGTTTGTCACTAGAACATGATCCAGATTCCAAGCCGAACTCCTCAGTACCCAGTCATGATTCATCACTTCTTCTGCTTGTGTTTGAAGATTAGTCTGTAGCACAGATACATCCTCACTGGGCATCCAGGCAGCTTAGAGGCCAAAATCCATAATCCCTTCCCCTTCATGGGAATGGTCCATGCACTTTACTATAGTGCAATACGGCCCCATTTTCAGCAGGCTTTCAAGTCCCAGCCACTGACAACCTGTGATGTGGATGTCGCCTGTTTCACCAAGGGTTTTGACGGTTAGGTTGGTATATTGTATTTTGAATCCCCTATGTATCAACAGTTAATGGTTGTCAGTTATTCTTGGAAGAGATGTGACAAGCCCTCTTAACGTTCAAACTACTCAAGAATACTTGCTTTCAATAGTTTGAATGACATTGAAATCGACTCTTGCCTTTATAGTTTCTCAATTTCACTGTACAACAAATTGCATAAGCCTTTGTCAGGGAAAGTAAAGTACTATTTGTTAATGCCAGTGGCTGGCTAGTTCCATCCCTACACTGTTTGGCATGCTATGTGGCACTGAGGGCAGAATTCACGTCACTGTGTTGGCACAGAGTTTGACTCATTCAAGGTTACTCCTTGATTTAATGGTGATGCATTTTTTAAGTACATCATCTCTCTCTCTGCGTAGCACCTAGTCCATCTCTGTCACAAACACTGCCGTTCCATCTCACCTTTAGAGGTAGAGGTAGGAGGAGTGGTTTCAAGAGATAATAGAATATCCAAGGCAACAGAGTAGTTGAAAGTAAACATGGCACTGTATACATTAACTGCCCATAAATCACAATTTCCTTTATTCACATGTTTAGATCTGTTATTTTTTTCTGTAATTGAAATGGGGCCAAACATATTCAGACAAGGGAGCTGGGCTCAGCCTCTTCTCCTCTCGCTGGCAATACATAACGGTAGCAGGGAAATACAGAGCTACAGTGTCCCTGCTGATTAGAGGGCTTGATAACACAGACGATGGGTAGAGGAATGTGTGAGAGGCATGTCATCCGCTTAAGCCTCATGTAATTTACAGGAGCCAGTGGATCCTTAACTTAAAAATGTCAATACTTACTTAGGTGTCTGCTTTGGATCAAATAATTTCCTACTTAGCATTGATGCTACATATAAACGGTTCAGCCTTACTTAGTGTAATGTGTAAATATAATAGTGTGTAACCAGCTGTGCCACTATTACGCATTATCCCTATGATCATTATCCCTACTTAGTGTAATGTGTAAATATAATAGTGTATAACCAGCTGTGTAACTATTTACGCTAAATTGGGAAATTATCCCTATGATCAAAATGTGAATTTGATTAATGTGGTCTAATTGAAAATGCTTCCTCTAGTCACCTTTAGATAGCTCTCTATGGAACATTTGATTCATGGCTTGATTCTCTTTATTCTAGTGAAAGCTGTTGGAAATATTCATACAGTGTTTAAAACATGTACCAGCTGACAACGTGAACATGTAAAAATAGCTTCAGAAACGGTCTTAATGAACATAATGTGAGAATTTGTAGGTGTGGAAGCCTACTGTTCCAGAGAGAAGCATAGACAGATGTTCATATGGTGGTCCAATTGCGCTCAAATTATGTCAAATATGAATTATCTCCTTACAGTTGAATAGAATTCTGTCCTTCTCCAAATGGCAACAATTTGCCTGAAACTGAGTGAAACATTTACATTACATTTTAGTCAATTAGCAGACGCTCTTATCCAGAGCGACTTGGTCCCCGTGTTAATCAAACCCACAACCCTGGCGTTGCAAGCGCCATGCTCTACCATCTGAGCTACACAGGACTGCATTAAGCAATACACGGGACTGCATTAAGCAATACACGGGACTACACGTGACACAAGTTTAGCATGTCAAATGTTGCTGCACACGAGTTTGAAAGGATTAAGAGCGTAAACTTAATTTAATGTTGCCACAATTCATTCTATTCATATGGGCTCAGTAGTATTGTTCATTTTGCAACATATTTAGGGGCGAAGTGTTCATACCTAGTTCTGCCCAGGGGCATTAATTCAGACTAATGAAACGATCCTATTCTCTGTGGCTTTTTAATCTATTCACTGGAAAAGTAATTGACAAGCCACAGTATGTGCATTAGGATAGCTCCATCACCAAAGGACAGCTGTCACTAAAGCAATTAAAATGACAAAGTTTAATTAATTCTCTCTAGTTTTACCTGATATGAAACACTTACAATAAGTGAGCTTTCATTTCAAGTATATTAATAGCGTTTGGACGAGAGCAATTCATTTGTAATTAAAAAAAACACAAGCCATTGTCTGATAGAGCTTTAATATGTCAATATTCACAAAGAAATTAACCTCACAGATTCAAACCATGACATGAATTCTGCAATAACATAACAAGATATGAAATTACATTAATGAATTACTATGGAATTAGATGCCAGTACTCAAATAAGTCATTTGACATCCCCATCTGATTTTCTGTTTATGAGTGATATGCTATTTGGTCACTAATATAGATGTCATATCAGATCAAGAGCTAGGCTAACCAAAAGCCCCTAGCCCTACATACAGTAAGTGAAGCACTGCAACAAGCATGATACTTAGCAGACTTTTAGCTTAGCTTCTTGAAAAGAGACCAAGACACGATTAATTACGGAGCCAACTACCTCTGACACCAGGAGATCCAGATCCCAATAACTTTTTAATCCACCTAAATGTCAAGGCAACGTTTACAGCTCTCCTCCTCCTCCCAGTCTGCCAAAAGGCCAGTGGTTATTCATCTGTTTACTCCTGCAGCTGCTGGGTGTCATTGGGAGTCTGAAGGAGAAATCCCCTGATTCTATCTGCCATTTGTGACATTTCCCCGCCTAGACCACATTAATCTGGAAGTTCTCTGAGAGCAGGAGGAGACCAGAGGCTTGGTGTGTGGCTATGGCCCAGGACAACTGCACCAACGAACTGGATCTGGGACGGGGATAATTCACTCATCAAAAGCCTTGTGTTAATCATGCAGTAGTATTTTATAGATAGAGAGTTTCAGTCATAGAAATAGTGCCAGATAGAGCATAGACTCAGAACCAAGTGCAACTATCGGACATGGCCCATCTAAAACAGTGCAATTGAATTCATATATACAGTATATTTAAAATAAATAATAATTAGCCATAACTCAAGTACAGTATAGTGTATTCCAGAAAATGAAGACTAGTGTCCAGTTTTGCAACATATTTAACTGACCTTATACAGAAAATGACTGAATGAAACATTTGTCAGGCTTTAGCCATGATGACAGATAACTGCTCTCAATTCATGAAAGTGAAATGTTAATGCTTTTTTATGTCAGCTCTGTTCATTCACATCCTAAATCCCAGTTCACACTCTCTCATCACATAGGCCCCTCTCTTCACAGGAAATACACCCTATTTCTTATAAAGTACCTTGTCAAATCTTGCATCCCATTTTTCAGTTGTGTAAACATCAAACGAGTCTGTATGCAAGTTTACAGTACCAAAGATCCTGTAACAGTTGACTAGTTAGATGCACAATGCAAACTGCATAAAGAACTATACCTCAAAGTGCCTATCAACCTCATAAAGGATTTCTATACCCATTGTGTATCAGTGTAATTCCCAGATATTACGCTCTCACACAGGGATGATGATGATCACAGTGATGGTTCTCATAGATGTTTCACAATCAGCTACAAGCATCACATTTGCATAATGAAAGCTTAATGGCCAAATCGAATATCCAGTATCATTATCGTATAGTGTTATTACATCATCATCATCCAGAATTTGCGTTATTGGTGTCAGAAGTGGGATTATATGGTTGTTATAATGTGTGGAGAGATGCCCCTGCAGTTTAATGCATGCCCTTTGGCAAGCAGCACATTTTATGCTGTAACTTCCTTTGATTTCATTGATTTAATTTTTTTTAGTGAACAGAGTGGGGACCCTTTACTGTGTTTTTTCTCATGGGGCAAACTTAAATGGTTGTTTTTTTAAATATTGAAATACACTTAGATCCATAATGATTGAAAGTCCTCCATTGATCTGATTTATTCTACATTAACTTGTGTTGGATAGGATATGACTTATGCCAAGAGATTGCTATCAACATGGCATCCATGTCAGAGCTGAACACCATTGCTAAAAATAATTTTCTTTATCTACCAAAAACAATGTACACTGATGTTTCAATAATTCAGTGAGGCTGAAAAAGAAACCATTTTGAAAGGATCTGTATTTCTGGCTGTCATACAGATACAAACATGTAATGAAATAGATGGCAAGTCCTAATTCATTCTGACACTTTCCTTCACAGTAAGTCGACATCTACTTATTTAATTTCCACTTTGTGATCACCAGTGACAAACAGAAATGGACAATGAGAGAGACGGAAAATGAAAAATGCTATTCCATCATCTAGAATTAGAAGAAGAAAACTGTTTCTTATAGAATGACGTGGGATTTATCTCTTATTATTTACATAATGACAAATCTTCAGGGAGGGCACCGGCTTAGTACTTTCTTATAGCTACTATAGGGGGTCAAAATACAGTAAAAAGTATGCCAAGCCAGGAAATGTTGCGTCTTAAATGCTTGTGTAATGGCCATAGGGAAGGTCTGCTCAGTGTAGCGATCGCACAAGCAGCATGGATACATTAGCTTTAATAATACCTTTTAACAGTTCTGTTCCGACAGTACAGCATCCCCCCTGTTCTATTGAGGGCCCAGCCAGCCTAACGCAAATCAACGGACACCTCTCAGGAGCGAATGCCCTGTCTGTCTCCCTTAGCCCCTCAGCCAATCACCCGGTGGGGAGGTAGGGAGTTTCGCTGTGGTAGTTGTAATCCGGACACACTTTCTGCACCAGCTTATAGTCGGTGCTGTAGAAGGAGATGAAGATGCAGATGACTTTGAAGGGCTTGGAGCACAGCCAGGACACATGGCTCTGGGTCTGCTCCTGAGGGCAGCTCTGCGAGGGGTCGTGGGAACACAGCGACTTCCTGGTGCCCTTCTCCACCTTCTCGTACTCCACCCTGCAGTTGAACAGCTTGGTGTCTTTGGGCTCAAGGACCGTCGACTGCTGCAGCTGGAACTCCACGGCCTTGGTGGGCGGCACCAGCCCCACCGACACGTTGCCCTGGCCCGTGGCGTTGTGGCGGAAGTAGACGCTGAACGTGCCGTTGCCGTGGTCAACGATCTTCCCGGTGATCAGCAGGTTGAGCTTGACCGTCTTGATGTTGGAGTGGAAGTCGCCCCAGCCGAACATCTTCTTGAACTTGCCCGTTTTGACGATGGGTCTCCTCTTGGATCGGGAGTGGGGGTCATGGAGGCTAGAGGTGTTGTGGAGCCAGTCCCAGAGCTCCTGTTTAGAGTACGGTTCCAACTTGTCATAGTTCAGATCCAGGCCAGACAGGTTCTTGTCATAAAAGGTCTGGGAGAGCAGGCGACTGATGGAAAAGTCCTTGCTGGTGTCTGTTGTCAAGAGGTCCTTAGCTCTTGACTTTGGCCTCACTGACTTTAGAACGTCTGAGCTTCCAGAAGCAGATGAATGGGCACTTGTAACCTGTGGAAAACAAAGAGACATTACAATCCTATTTCATTGATGAGACACAACAGGCATGCCATGAATGGCATACATCATTACACAAATAAGCCTGCTGTGTAGGATAAAAGTGATATGTTCTTCATATGCCTTTCTTTTGTTTTATACCAATAGATCATACATGAACTGTAGGTCTTAAATAAAGTCAATTCCCATTTGAAATTCAGTGATGCTGAAGGTTGTGACTAATGGATATAGAAAGAATATGAGACAAATTCAGTGCATGACAGAATTGCCTCATGTGAACAGTGTCCTTTATCAAGAGTAAGGACATTCCAATCCTGCCATACGTAAAGATGAATGAAGCGTTTATTCAGTAGCCTACAGACGTGATGCAACACTAGACTATTACCTGCTGAATGTGCCCTGAACGGTTGATTGATGATTCCTTTACTCCAGCCCATATAATAACACAGATGAGAGGGCTAAGATTCCCACTGCACTTCATGAAGAATGGTGACAGTGATGGCCTAACCCCAACTGTGGAACGTGACAGCAGATCTATCTGGGCAAAGCCTTCCATTTTGTACCTTTACCCTAGATCAATACTGGGAGAACAAGGTCTCCTCTCTTTCACAAAGTTCACTGGATGACATTGCGGTAGGGTAGTCAGTATATTGCAACAGTTATAGTGCAAATGCATGTTGGATATGGACATAGAATACTTCATTTGAAAAATATAAAATCTGCTTATTTGTGGTGCTCAAGTCCAATTTCAATCTCATCTTTGTTTCGGGCCTAAACTGACTTCACACAATGAACAAAATAATTTGAGATGTAAGGCGACATTTTCACAGTGCAAAAGAATTGTGCAAAAACCTAATTATACACTGGCAGCCTGATTTAATTTGAAACTTAATTATAGTTAAGTTATAAAGTGGCAACTATTTATGTCTTGTTGAGTTTGCTAAACTGTAGTTAAATAATCACCTCCTTATAACGCACATTGTTGAAGAAAAGTTTTAAATTAAATCACATTGCAAGAATATAATGACATTTATGGTATTTTTTTGCACAAATATTTTGCACTGAGAAAATGTTGCCGCAATGTTCTTTAACTTATACATTTGCATTCTCCATCTGAAAAGAAACAGGAAAGGTTTGTAAGGGCCTGACTGAGGCCAGGTCTCTGACTCCCTCTAGGGGAGTGGGATGGCCACAGTCAGGTCCTGACATTCACAGGGTGGGTGTTGGGTTTTGGTTTATCCCCAATTAGAGGCAGCTGTCTTGTGTTGTCTCTAATTGGGGATTCTATTTAAGTTCCACTGTGTGTCACCTGGGTGTGTATTCTTGTGTGTCTATTCGTGTTGTTATGTTCACGCCAGTTCACGGTTGCTACCTCTCCTTTGTTTTCGGTTTGTGTTTAAACGAATAAATGAAAGGAATGTCGCTCCACCACAGCGAGCTCTCACAGGATGGGGATTGGCGGTGGAGAGATGACAACTTGGGCAGTCGGAGATCTCCAGCGCTGATTCCCAGCCCGGTACGGCCCATGCCTGCTCTTCGCACCAGACCACCGGTGCGTCTCCACAGCTCGGAGCCTCCAGCTACGGTCCACAGCCCGGAGCCACCAGTGACAGCCCACAGCCCGGAGCCTCCAGCGACGGCCCACAGCCCGGAGCCTCCAGCGACGGCCCGTAGCCTCCTGTGACGATCCAGTCCGGAGCAGTCCGCGCCACCGGTGCCTAGTCCGGGGCTGGTAGCCAGCATAGCTACGTGGTGGGGGAGCTTCTCTGCGCTGGTGTGCAGGCCCGCTTTGGAGAAGGAGCTCCTTAGCGTGCCGGTGCCCAGTCCGGGGTCGGCAGCCAGCACAGCAACGTGGCTGGAACTCTGCTCTGCGTCGGTGCCCAGGCTGGGTACGCCGTTCAGCCCCGCTCCAGCGCTAGATCAGCCTGCTCAACAGGTGCCCAGTCCGGGACCAGTCGACTGCGCCGCTACGGCGCTAGATCAGCCCGCTCTATCGATGCCCAGTCCGGAAGCGGTCATCAGCCCCTCTCCAGAGTCGGAGGCTCCGGACAGGACTTGGTGTGTCATTGGAGTACTGGGGGGGTGTCCATTGAGCCGGGGTCCGGTAAGGATTGGGTTCGATGCCTGGGTCACGCCCGAAGCCAGAGCCGGATCCCCCACCGACAACCTCTCCAATACTCCGCCCTTTACCCCCTCCTTTTTTTTGGTGTTGTGTTTAGGACTGTGTGTTTTTTGGGGGGGGGTTTGAGGGGGAATGGTGCGGTCGGGAGTCCGCGCCTTAGGGGGGGGGTACTGTAAGGGCCTGACTGAGGCCAGGTCTCTGACTCCCTCTAGGGGAGTGGGATGGCCACAGTCAGGTCCTGACATTCACAGGGTGGGTGTTGGGTTTTGGTTTATCCCCAATTAGAGGCAGCTGTCTTGTGTTGTCTCTAATTGGGGATTCTATTTAAGTTCCACTGTGTGTCACCTGGGTGTGGATTCTTGTGTGTGTCTATTCGTGTTATGTTCACGGTTGCTACCTCTCCTTTGTTTTCGGTTTGTGTTTAAACAAATAAATAAAAGGAATGTCGCTCTGCTCATCGTCCCATCATTACGCATCGTGACAAGGTTGAGTGGTTCAGCTTCATTGAATAGGAAGTATGACCCATAATTCAAATAAGCCCCATTTATTTCCCAAGGCTTTCTCTTTCCTGATTCATTAGCAGTGGGGTCTCCAATGACCAAATGAAATATGGCTTTCATAGAGCTGTAATTACCTGTGCTGCTAAATTACTGAAGCTCAATCTCAATGGATTCCCCCTACTCAGAAGGACTGGCAACCATTGTTTTTTCATTTAACCAGGAGAAAGACTTGAGGTTACAAGCTTATTTTGCTAGTGCGACTTGGAAAATAAAAATGTAGTGTTCCCTTTAAGGATCTCACAACATATAGCCCATTTAGTTGATTCAGACATGTTTTTCCTAAGCAATCATATGCACAATTACACTGTATTTGGTACATCTTAAATTTCTCAATTTCACTTGAGAGCTAGCTTGGTCCTTGCTGTCTTGTCATGAGCGTTATATTATACTGGGTTCAACAACGACATGTAATTAGCTTTCATCTTAAACACCTGACAGCCTGTGCAAACTGTCATGGCCGGGAGGGCTCCGTGTCACGTTCACAGAGACCCCCAATTCACGGATTATAACCAACCTGTAATCCACACTACAGAGATTAGGCAAATCGAGGCACTCCTGACTAAACCAACATTTACATCAAGGCAGCCTTGTCTGAGGGAACAGAGGAAAGACCAAGATTACCTCGCTCTGGTTGAGAGCATGTGAGACAGAGAAGACAGAAAATGATTTTGCTTTGCTGGTGTTAAATTGAGGTGGAGAAACAGGTTGTCACCAACAGCTGTATTGGGGTGAATTTGAAAAGTTTGAGGCATTGCTCATCAGCCAGTTCTAAATCTCACTTTTTTTTCAATCTTACCTGTGGCCTCAAACAAACCAGAATTTCAGCACATGATTATAAAAATACTGGGTTGATTTTATCATGGAGGACATACCCTTTTGAAACCTTATAGGAAATACCCTAGTGAGTCCTACTGAAAATACCTATAGACATAATGTGTGGTATACACAGTAGATGGATGAACCTGAATGTTATCTCTTCCTGTTAAGGCATCGTTTCCCTAGAGAGAGGAAGATAAAGTCTGGTACTCTACAGTAGCTTCCCTTGTGAAGAGGAGGATATGCTATAGGTTAAAACCCCAATATAGCAACAATTTATTGTTCTGATAAGACCTTGGTAGATAAAAAACCCCACCTAGGAGAGACTATTAAAAATGTGTGAGCTTTCTTTCACTGAAATGATACTGCAGCTGCAACTCTGAGGCAGACTAGTCTCTTCCGACAGACTGTTACCATTTTAGCAACTAAATTGAGTGAATTCTGGGTGCTGCGATTAAAGTCGACACTTCCGGGTTAAACAGTCATTAGAGCTAGACTGGTTGGAACCAGCTATCTCTATTCCTATTCAAAGCAGCAATGTAATCCATCTGACATCTTGTTTGGGTAGTTTGGAGTTGTTTGTTTACCATAACTTGTCTCAGTATTTTGGGTTATAGTGAAACAAAATTGGACCATGTTGATGCATCAATGTAAATCCAAAAATCATGACCATTACACCCATTCTATTTGTCCTATAAAGGATCTTTACTGACATGACATACCTGATTTCCCTTTCAACTCTCAGCTACCATTTGTGCCAAAATGAATCTCAGAGAGCACCTCACAGCACTGGTCAATCAGAACCATTCAGAATGAGTCCGCAGGACATGATTCCATCGTTCAGTGAGCAGAATGGAATTTGATTTTTTTATTAGATTTTTTATTTAACCTTTATTTAACTAGGCAAGTCAGTTAAGAACAAATTCTGTACACATCTCCAGGGATATGTTTCAGGGCAGAGGTGGCCAACCCTTCTCCTGGAAAGCTACTCGCTGCAGGGTTTTGTTCTAGCCCTAATCTAACTCACTGATAACCAAATTGAGCTTGAAAATCTGTATGATTTTCTGATGTTTTCATGGATCAGCTATAGCATTCTCAGAGACGAACAGAGATCAACGTGAAATCACCAGAAAGCTTGGTCTCCATGTTACCGCCACTGTTCCCTGAGGGGGTCAAAGATCATGAGCTTTAGAGTGAGCCACCTCAAGACATCTCAAATATGTGTGAAATAGAATGGAAGACTATCAAACAGATAGCAAACACAGGGCAGTATTATCGCCATGACTTCTGCAGAGGATGAAAATGGTCAGCAGTTGGACTATGGGTATTATCGTGAGAAAAAAAAATTGCCACTGGTTTCTCTCCAACTCACCCAGAGGATAAATACATAATCATATTATTTCACACACGAGTTGGTTCAAAGGCGTCCAAAATAAGTTTGCGAAGTTCCCATGGGTCTGTCAATCTGTCAAAGGAGCTGGAGGCTAGAGCTTAGGATGCACCGAGTACGAAACAATTATGAGCACCCCATTAAAGCATGGCGAAGCAATTTAGAGGCAAAGCTTGGAAAAACATTCACATCAAGTGGTACAGTACAGTTGAGAGTAAACACTTTCTGTACATCCAACACTTTATGTTTACAATACTGTAAGGACATTTCACAGTAATATAGTATTAGTTTAATATAATTGCATCATAATCCACTGAATAAAAGTGTTCCTTAAAAAGGGAAAGGCTTCATTAGTTCAGGGGATAAACTTATTAGTGAGCCTAGTCAAGTGTGAAATTGAATTTATAATTTTCAAGACTGCAAATTCAATTCGATAATGGGAATTAAATTATAGAAATATTCATTAATAATTGACTTATTTCAATCACTTTGCAAATTAAGTGCTGATAACCCAAGGTAACTATTGAAGATTAGTCAACTTTGTGGGATTAAGTAAAAATAATTAGTAAGAGAACATTGGGCCTGTTTATCTTGCTTGTCTGTTGACAGATGTACCTAATGCAGGGTTACTGAGTACCAGAAGATTAACACAATTGGGTTTTCAGAAACTGTGATGGTATAACAATAAAGATATCAAGCTTATCGAAAGGTGACATGTCAAGCATTATTACTTTTCAACTGAATTGAGTGACTCAAATGGGAGATGAATCTGAGTTGATTGATTAAAATTAGATCTACAACCATAGGAATGTGAATGACAAAATGTTTCCCACTGCATACAACACAATAGTGCATCTATTAAAACTATATGAGTCAAAGATGTAAAGGGACATTTCTAAAATGTTCTACTTCATATGTTCTACTCCAGCTCCACCCCAACATCAACATATGTGAAAATTGTGCGTTTCTATGTTTTGTAGTAAAAAAGATAGAGGAAGACATCATCGGTGTGCATTGTTTGATTTTAACCAATTATTAGTAGGCATTGCCTAATTGGTTGATGATGTCATTGGAAAGACTTATCTTCCTCTATATTTTTTATTACAAAACATAGAAACACGCCATTTTCACATATGTTGATATTGGCGTGGTGCTGGAGATGATGAATATGAAGTTGAAATATGGTTAAATTTCCCTTTAAGAGTTAAATCAAAGATTGGTGCTCTCCAAGGTTCTGAAAAGTACACTCAAAATAAATGCTATGGCACAGGCAACATCTGTACATTTAGCTGGTAGCTTTGAACTGAAGATTTCAAAATAGAGAAACATTGATTTAGACTACATAATTGACAACAAAAACTGAACTTACCATAAAAATGAGTGACAGTAGAACAACAGCGCACCAATATGTGGACTTCATTCCTCTTGCTAGTCCTTCACTTTTCATACCAACCTGTACGCAAAACCCTTTCTTGAAAAAAATAAAATTGACTAGGTAAAAATGCCACAACTAGAGATAAATGACAAAGTGAAACCCAAAACAGACCCTGCAGCAAATAGCAGGGATCAATCTTCAGATTGACTGAGGGTTGAACATCAAATGCTCTGTCTATGATTTGTCTATTGAAAGATTTGAATGATACTTTCTTTGTTGCAGGATTAGTGGCGGTGTTGCGTGAATGGTAGTGCTTGTAGGTCTGATTGTCAGTGTGATGTGATGTTTTATAGAGCGAGAGAGAGAAGAGAGAAAGAGGGAGAGAGAGAGGGAGGGATATAAAGAGGCAGGAAGAGGGAGAAAGAGAGAGAGAGAAGTGAAAGAGGAAGAGAGAGAGAAAGAGGAAGAGAGAGAGAGAAGGATAGAGAGAGGCAGGAAGAGGCAGAAAGAGAGAGAGGAGAGAAAGAGGGAGAGAGAGAGGGAGGGTTAGAAAAAGGCAGGAAGAGGGAGAAAGAGAGAGAGGAGAGAAAGAGGAAGAGAGAGAGGGAGGAAGAGGGAGAGACAGAGGGAGAGAGAGAGAGAGAGAGAGAGAGAGAGAGAGAGAGAGAGAGAGAGAGAGAGGGGGAAAGAAGAGACTGCAAGAGAGCCTTGCAATATAACTTTTCATTTGTGTCTAGAGAGACATCTAGTGGTTCCTCTAACATAATGAGAGCTCAGTAGAAAGGCATCAATCAACATTTTCACTGTAACTCAGTATGTTTATAACATTTTCTTCATTTATTTTTAGGCATTCTTCCGATACATATATAAACAACCTCTACAAAATGACAGTCTTATCTTTTTTCACAACACACAACTTTCATCAAGAGAACAACCATCAGCAATATCATACACCCACGTTGCAATATTCAAACTAAACATTTCTGTGCAATACAAAATAAATGTACACATATGTTGATATTTTTTTCAAAAAATAAAAAAATGTTATTATTTACAAGGAAAACTAACAAAAAAGTAAACATTCTCCTCATCAGCTGCTCTTCTAGGTATCAGGCAGACTGGTCGAATTCTGCCACTGTAGGACAGCGGCATCATATTTCCTCTGTATTCATATACTGTAATGAAGGTTGCTTAGATGGACCTTGATATATACAGTATATATGATGTAATATTGTACCTCAGGAGAACAACTGCATCATTATAATGTGTAAGGGCACCTATGATATGGGTCATTGTGAAAAAGGACATTTAAATAGTCTTAAGTGTGAACTGAAAAGAACTGTAGTGTACCTAGCTCCTTGTTCCTAGAAAACGGTACTGTTTAACTTCCATCTAAATTCATCAATCATCAAATTCATCAGTCATTCCTCACATATCAATGACATACTGTAGATAGTTGATCATTGACAATAAGGCAGAAGTTACGTTTGCGTGACAGAAGTTAGACAGAAATACAATAGTAGTCACACACATCGGTTTTGTTTTTTGCAAAACATATTATCTAAAAAAGAAGAAAATCCAGTTACCCATTTATCTTCCATGTACATATGGGCTATGTTTAATATTTAGAACATTTAAACCATTGGAAATATCTCATTGTATGCAAGAACAGAATCAATCCGCATTTACGTAGTCTATTCGATTTTGAGGGACAAAACAAGGAACAAATTATATAGACCACAAAAGATACTGGACCAAAAACAAAACAAATTGTGACAAAATAAAATCTATACATATTTACTATTGATTCATATCCCCTGTGTTACAGAATGTGGACATCATCTCCAGTTTTTTTGTAGCCATGGTGTAGTGTTCCATTGAAAATGCTTATTATTTTCACAATTTGTTTCCAACTGCATATGGTTGTGTCTTAAGAGAGGCAATGTTCTATGGCAATACAAGGTATAAGTCATCATGTGCATATCATGCTGCACTAATATAGTGCAATAACAGTGCCTGAAACAAAGCAAAAGGGAGACAGGCAATATATCCAGTAACCAGTGATTGTTTCTCAGTGTTCTCTGTCTGTACATGTACATCCTTCAAGATAGGCCTCTCCCTAGGAATCAACCGGAAACCAAAAGTATCTCTTTGTTTGCGACTGAAGAAGGAGATTTCAGTCAAAATCCAGTTGAGGTTTGAGAAAGGAATCCAAGCCTTTTCATGGAGATTTTCTCCCATTCCCTGCAGTGACTTTTGGCAATGTGCAAACCGTCAGTTCTTCCTAAGCCTCCAGCTACTCAGCGTTTCAGTGACAAGCAGAAAACACGGCAAATAAATTAGCTTGTGCTGTTTGTGTTCAAAGACAAAAAGTTTGTCTCTTCGCAGCAGCCCTTCCATTTGAAAGCAGCCTTTGCCTATAAAAAATGGGGGGAAAAAGACATTTTCCTCGTAAGGCTTCTGCGTTCGGAAATATCTAATCGAAAAGAGGAAAAAACTAGAGCTGCTGCTTGAAATGGACTAACCCCAAATATGTCTAATTTGAGACATTTTTCCTCAATTCCAATCTCCATTGAACTCATGAGGACCAAAATGGATTCAAGATGGCCGTTGGTCTTCTTCTTCTGATCTGCAGATGAAAACATCCCTGTCCTTTGTCTCTTTGTTTTTTCATGGAAGGTGTGGCAGTTCTCTGGAGGACTAGGCTATCCCAGAGTCCTACATGTCAGCGTCCCCGTCATAGGCTAGGGTGAGAGGTTTCAATCGGTTGTTCATCTGCCTCTGTCTCTGTGGTTTCTTTGGCTTTTTGCTAAGAGGAAGAGTAAACAACATATTACTACCCTGCCTTACAATCTATACACTACAGGGCAAGTCAAATACCACCAACACTAGAAAGGGGGATACTATTATGTCAGTTCTAACATATCGCTGTGATTGTTCCAAATGAACAATATCTCTATGAAACTGATATTTCGGAAGACATAGGTAAATGAAAAAGATAAAAAGCAAGTTAACGGTATTAATATGTTAATTTGCATTATTATCTGTGGCCATGCTTCACATGCCTTCTATGGCTCTGAACTATAAAGTAGCTTTTGCAAGAATTTTACAGAGCTATTTAACAAACATCACCATCCTAGGAAAAAATAAGCCCTATTCTTGTAATGCAATCATTAATGCCTCAAAAAGATGCATGCATAAATGCTTACTTCTACTGCACGTGTCCATATTTCTTGATGGTAATGTGAACGTGATGATCCTCAACAATTGGTGTTCCGTGTAAGCAACATAAGACATGTATGTGACAATATATGGTAAATAGAGGATGAACAGGTATGAGATGGCAGAGGGGAATGTTGCTCCTGCTCTAAAATATCGTAGCTATCTGTCATGGCCACCAGAGGGCAGTATGACACCATCAGTGTGCAATTTTACATTCAGGAAAACAAATGAGTCTACAGGAAAAGGCCAGAATGAGTCTTAACAGGGGTTGAATCAGTCAATGATCGTCACATTAGTAGTCACTAACCCTGTTCACAGATTTTGTTCCAGGCCCACACTAACACTTCTGAGTCAACTAATCTTCATCTTGAGTAGCTGATTAGTAATTGGTTGTGTTAGGGTCTGGAGACCACTGCCCTAATGGTTTAGGTTTATGATTTGGGGAAGGTAAGCTCATCCTAGTCAGAAGCCTACCTACGACCAGGTTCTATACGGAGCCTACCACCAACAGTACGAAGGACCCCTAGAAGGTGATTTGCTGGGACCTCACCTGCACCAGCAACTTCACACAGCTAGTCAAGCGGGACATGTCATGTGACACTGGTGGAGGTCTCACAGGTCAGGGGTCAACGATTGGCACTGCAGCTACTCGTAGGGCTGCCCCCTTTTCCTCTTTAGCTGCTTTGGCCACTGCCTTGGCCCAACTCTTGGCAATCGGGGCACGTATAAGTCAACTCATGTGCATTTTGGCCCATCCAGACCACAGTCCCATTAGCGTTGGACTCGGTGGCCTGAAGATGGCGGCGGATGACACTGTAACTGCTGCTGGCGACAGATGGCATGAAGTAAACAAAACAAACAACAAAACAATAAATAAACCAAAAAGATGAGGGGGGAAGAACCGACTAAATGAAAGGGTTCAAAATCTAATTGGACCGAAACAAATCAGTATGGGGGTTTTTAATGAATGATGAAGGGATGTATGACTAAAGACGACTTAAAAAGGACAAGATCAGAGCGGACTCACCAAGCTAGGTATATCATAGACACTATGAATATGAGCAGCACCAGTGCTCCGGCTGCTACACCATACACCCACATCTTCAGCTTGCCATCTGTGGAGGAGGGAGGGCTGTCAGTTCAGCTGGCTACATGGCTGACTGTGTCAGTAACACAACCACAATTGGGAAGAACAATTTATTTGTCAAGCGCTTTGCCCACGCATCTAACAGAACTGGATTAAGGTACGAACACAAGGTTGATTATGGGATCCTTTTAAATGTAGTCTTCAGAGCTTCCACTTAGTTCCGCAATTTACAAAATGGAGATGTTTTGTAGATTAGCAATGCAAGGCAACATATGCCCGTTTCCATTCATTTCTGGCTTTGAAAAAATGTTGGTCTGTATTGTGCATTGTCTAGACAGTCTCAATCTGTTGAAAATGGTAAGAGCCCAAGTTCCACTTACTGCCTCAATGACATGCAGCACTCTAACCAGAAAGCACTATGTCGTTAACAAAGCATTTTGGTCTTTAGAAATGTTAAAGCAGTTAATATTAGGTAAGAGCATACAGTAAATTAGCATAATATATAGTCTTCTGCATTGGCTATAATCCTGTTGCAGCATCTAACAAATCATCAGCCAAGTGCTTCCTTTTCATTTCATGCACTTATTTATTTAGCAATGATGAAAGAGTTTCAGTGAAACATCCAAACTCCATCACTTTACACCCTTGCTATATTTGCTATTGTCAGAAATAAGAAATAATCTTATTTCTGTAAGAAATAATGCCGCCGTAGCATCTATCTATCTTTCATGGGTTTACTTGTTGTACCCTGCACCTGCAAGTTACTGGATGTGTGTTCATTACTTCTACACTGGTGATGTAGCTGGTTCACCTGGTCCAAAGGGCTGCAGGTACCAGGTGCGTCCGGTGCGTCCAGGCTGTATAGTGGCAGGCAGGGTGGGGTTGATGGCACGGCTGGTCTTCACGTCAGTCTTCTTGTCCTCGGCTGTGGGGATCTCCAGGATGGGTATGGGGGTGCACTGGTCGAGATGGCCACTGGAGGACATCACCTCGGTGTAGCCCTCCTCGCACATGCACACGCCAGCCTGAAGAGGGCAGTGTTACACAAATACAGTCCTCTGCTGTGTCTGAATATGTTACTATCTGGCAAATCCTTGATTCCTCTGTCCTTCAAAGCTAATTGGAGGAGGAGGTCAGATGGAGGGACCTTGGATCCTCTCCTCCGATGCAATTTGAGAGGAATTGAGGAGGCAAGGATGGAGGAAGCAAGGATTTGACAGCTAGTGCTTTTAGACGCAACCACAGCTTGTCACTATCTGGCCATGCTAGAATGGAGTGAAGTGTAATGCGTTCAGAGCAAACCTAATGTGAACCACTCTCACTAAACATAGATGACTACCCATGAACAGCTCACCTCAGTACAGAAGGACATTGGCATTTGACACAGTGGGTCGCAGAAGTTGTTGTTGTCCCCTGGAGGATTGATAGGGGGACATCCTCCTGTATGTCAAAGATCACCAAGGAAGGATCAGATAGCATGTGATTGGTTATTAGATTGAACTCTAATAAGGCATATGTAAAGAAGTACATTGAGGCACCACTAAAGGTTTAGTAGTGCCTACCTGTGACGTTGAGTCCATCAGAGCGCTGACACCAGGTGATGGGAGAGGAGCCTGACCACATGCTGCTCATCCACTTGTACTCAAAACACTCCCCATCTGTAAGAGCACAAAACATAATGATATCGATAAGCCATTAAGCCAGGTACAGAACAGAGCCAAATTGAATTCAGATCAGTTCTACTGAATTAAACTGAACAGAGGGGTGTGGTTCAATTTTTACATTCTGGATGAAAGGCTCAGGCTTTTGCTAGATGGCTTACTATGAATGCTGTTAATGTTTGATCAATATCTCCATCAGTGCTCCAAATGACCCATACGTAACTAATCACCTGCACAACCAGTTCAAATCTATTGTAAATGAGCAATCTTCTCTCTCTCTCTCTCTCTCTCTCTCTCTCTCTCTCTCTCTCTCTCTCTCTCTCTCTCTCTCTCTCTCTCTCTCTCTCTCTCTCTCTCTGCGCATGCGTGGGCGTTTGTGGAGCGTGTGTGAGAGCTCGAGCTTTGAGCGGGTGTATTTGGTTCTTTTCCTTATATATTTCTATTCTATTTTTTATTTGTATTTATTTTTTACTTCTAAGTTTGTTTATTTGATTTAGTATTTATTTTGTGGGTTGTTTGTGCTGCCTGCTTTCTTAGGAAGCATGGCAGCTCAGGCTGGGAGTGGGCTTGATGTCCTCACACGCCGTCACGGAGTCAAAATAGTAACCGTGGCGAGTGTAGAGGCTTGTTGTCTGGGTGTAGGAGAGATTGTTGGCCATCTAAACATTGTCTCCGCATCCAGAATGAATGGCGCGACCGTGATTTTTTTGAACTCGGTGGAAAAAGCAAACAAGGTGGTTGCGCGAGGTATAATCATTGACGAAATACTTACACCTGTTTTACCGCTGTTGTTACCGTCTAAAAAAGTCACAATATCGAATATCCCTCCGTTTCTCAGTGATGATATTTTGAAACAAGCGCTGTCACGGTATGGAAAGTTGGTTTCGCCGATCAAGAAGATTATGATCAGGTGTGAATCTCCTTTATTGAAACATATCGTTTCATTTAGGAGATTTGCTTTCATGATTATCAAAGATGACGCAGAATTGGACTTGGCGCTAAATTTCCGTGTGGACGATTTTGAATATGTCGTGTTTGTGACTACTGACAAAATGAAGTGCTTTGGATGTGGTAAATCGGGCCATTTAATCCGTTCATGTCCTGACAAGAATGCAGCTGGAGGTAGTAAGGATAGTGTTTCGACTGAAGAAACTACTGTTAAACCGTCTGGGGTCGGTCTGGCTGAAGCAGTGCCGACCGTGGATAAACCTGCTGGGGAAGGAACATCTGTTGAGGGGCCTGTGGAAGCTGGATCGACCTCGACGGAATCAGTGAATGAAGGTAGGGATACTTCTGTAGCTGCAGAAACTGGGCTGTTGAACAGTGATGTAGAACACATGGGGGAAGATGATGTGTCTGACACAGAAGCGGAAAATAGGATGTTTAAAATACCCAAAAAACGAAAAAATATGGCAAAGATCAGTAAGGCAAAGTGTTTTAAAAAAGGAGAAGTGTTTGACGATCAGAAAGAGTCAGAAAGTGGAAGTGAAATGTCTGACTCAAGTACAGTGTTGTCACAGATCGAAGGTATTAGCAGAAGCTATGATGTTGATGACATAAAACATTTCCTTAATACCACTAAAAACAAAAGAGGTGTGATTGTAAAAGAATATTTCCATGACTTAACGCAGTTCCATGACAAAGCCAAAAGCCTAATAACAGCTGGGTACCTTTCAGATAGGGAGGTTTATCGGTTGAAAAAGATTGTGAGGAAAGTTGGCACGGAATTAAATGAAAATGAGGACTAAGAATAATCTGGTTTTGCTTGGTTTTTTTTGTTTGTTTATTTATTTCAGTATGGCTGAAGTGCGGATTGCCTCCTTGAATATTAATGGTGCTAGAAATTATAGAAAAAGAGCTGAGCTGTATGAAATTATCAAGCAGAAAAAAATAGATGTCACTTTGATTCAGGAAACGCATAGTGACGTGAACAACGTTAATGATTGGATGAAGGAATGGGAAGGTTTATCTTTTTTCAGCCACAACACCACGTTAAGTGGAGGAATAGCAATATTATTTGCAAAAACCTTTAATCCATGTTCATATCAAGTTAAAGAGTTTTTGAAGGGTAGACTTTTAAAAGTGACAGCACAAATGGAGAATTATAATTTAGTTTTTATTTGTGTGTATGTCCCCAACTCAACAATTGATAGGATGTTGTTTTTAGACACATTATGTTCTGTTTTACAAGATGTTTCTAATAATGATTATTTATTTTTAGGAGGAGATTTTAATTGTACAGTGAGTAATTGTGACAGAAATCATATTGAACCCCATATGCCTTCAAGAAAACGTCTCATTCAAATAATAAATAGGCATGAGTTAAGTGACGTATGGAAGTTTTATCATGAGGATAAAAGACAATATATTGGGCACATGCACGTGATAATGTTTTATCTCTGGCAAGACTGGATAGATTTTATGTGTTTAAGCATCATGTTGGTATTTTTAAAAATTGTTGTATTTTTCCTGTTGGCTTTTCAGATCATTGCATGGTGCAATGTTATTTTATTTTGAATTCTGTCAAGCCTAAAAGTGCTTACTGGCATTTTAATTTAACTTTGTTAGATAATAAGGATTTTATACACACTTTTAAATTGTTTTGGGCTGATTACAGAACAAAAAAAGAATCTTTTCGATCAGTACAAAAATGGTGGGATTTTGGAAAAGTACAAATTAAACAGTATTGTCAGCAGTATGCTCACAACAGCACCAAAGTTTTAAATCAGTCAATGAAAGACTTAGAGAATGACATAATTAAGATACAGGAATTGGCAGAATCAACAAAACAACAAAGCTATTTGAAAATTCTTTCTAAGAAAAAGAATCAATTGGCAGAATTATTAGGGGTTAAAACACAAGGGGCTTTGGTCCGGTCAAGATTTATAAGTCTTGATCAAATGGATGCACCTTCAAAGTATTTTTTTAACCTTGAAAGGAAAAATGGGCAAAAAAGAATCATTCATGCTTTGCGATCTGAGGAAGGAATTCTATTGTCCAATCCTGTAGTGATTAGAAGGAGGGCAATTGGTTTTTATGAGAAACTGTACAGAAGTGAACTAGGATCAGACAATGAGAGTGTCTTCTTTGAGGATTTACCCAAGGTGTCTGATGAAGCTAATGCAGAGATTTCAGGTGTGCTTAGCCTGGGAGAACTGCATCAGGCCGTTCAGAGCATGGAATCCGGAAGGGTGCCTGGAATTGATGGCATACCAATAGACTTCTATAAATGTTTTTGGGAAGTTTTAGGAGAGGATCTCTTAGAAGTACTCAATGGTAGTTTGGACGAAGGTCTTCTACCTTTGAGTTGCCGGAGAGCAGTCCTGACCCTCCTTCCCAAAAAAGGAGATCTCACAGAGATCAAAAACTGGAGACCTGTTTCACTTCTGTGTAGTGACTATAAACTTCTTTCAAAGATTTTAGCAAACAGATTATCAATAATTATGAATGAGTTGATTCATCCAGACCAAACCTACTGTGTCCCCAAAAGGTCAATTTTTGATAATATTTCCCTTATTAGGGATATTTTTGATGTCTCTAAGTTATCAAATAGTGACATTGGACTGATTTCACTCGACCAAGAGAAAGCTTTCGACAGAGTTGAACACACATACTTATGGGAAATGTTAAAAGCTTTTGGTTTTAGTAAAAGTTTTATAGATAAAATTAAAGTATTGTACAGTGATGTTGAGAGCATACTCAAAATGAACGGTGGCTTATGCACTCCTTTTAAAGTGTTTAGGGGAGTGAGGCAGGGATGCCCGCTATCTGGAATGCTATATTCGCTAGCAATAGAACCTCTGTTACAACAATTGAGAAAAAATGTACAAGGTTTTAAGTTGCCTAATTTCGTAAAAAGTATAAGAGTCTCTGCATATGCTGATGATGTTTTAGTGTTTGTTAGTCAACAGAGGGATGTACAGGTTTTAATGAGTGTACTTGATGATTTTAAAAAACTGTCCTCTGCTAAAACTAATTGGGAAAAAAGTGAAGCAATACTAATAGGGGATTGGAAAAATTGTTATTTTCCCCTTCCTCCTGGTTTAGTATGGAAGAGAGGAGGCTTTAAATATTTGGGTTTTTTTTTAGGAGATGAAGCAACTGTGCAAAAACATTGGGAAGGAACTCTTGAAAAAGTTAAAGGTCGACTTGAAAAATGGAAGTGGTTAATCCCAAATATGTCATATAGAGGTCGAACTTTAGTTATAAATAATTTAGTAGCTTCCTCTTTATGGCATAAGTTAACATGCATTGATCCTCCTTTGCGTCTCTTAGCAGAGACTCAAGCGATTTTAGTAGATTTTTTCTGGGACAAGTTACATTGGGTTCCTCAGAGTGTATTGTTTTTACCTAAAGAAGAAGGAGGACAAGGATTGGTACACCTTCAAAGTAGAGCAGCAGCTTTTCGTTTACAGTTTTTGCAAAGACTTCTTGATGGTTCAATAATTTCAAGCTGGAAAGTAGTTGCGTGTAAAATACTACAAAATCTTGGAAATTTGAAAATGGACAGAAATCTTTTCTTTATGGACTTGTCAAAACTGAACCTCAATGGAATGCCTTTTTTTTTATCGGAATGTTTTTAAAGTGTGGAACATGTTCAAAGTGCAAAGAGAAAGACATTTTGAATCTCTTCACTGGATCCTTGAAGAACCGTTAATATATGGAGCACGCTTTGATTTAACACACAATGACTGTACATTTCCTGGACTCACGGAAACACTTGTGGCTTCCAAAATATGTACAATGGGGAGTCTAGTTAACTTGACAGGACCAGACTTTGGGAACATGGAAGAAGTTGCTGCCAATGACTGGAACGAATTGCAAAAATCATTGAAGCTGGAGGTTCCTATCTCCCTCAATAACTTTAAGCATCAGCTGTCAAAGCTGCTTATCGATCACTGCACCTGTATATAGCCCTTCTGTAAATAGCCCACTCTACTACCTCATCCCCATATTTATTTTCGTTTATTTTTCACTAATCTTGCACTCCAGTATCTCTATTTGCACATCATAATTTGCACATCCTTCATTCCTGTGTTAATGATGATAATTCTGTAATTTATTTCTACTCTATAGTCTATTTATTGTCCTACCTCCCAACCTTACTGCATTTTTGCACTACATTTTGCACTCTGTTTATAGATTTTCTATTGTGTTTTTGACTGTTTGTTTAATGTGTAACTCTGTGTTGTTGTGTTTTTTTTGTCGCACTGCTTTGCTTTGTCTTGGCCAGGTCGCAGTTGCAAATGAGAACTTGTTCTCAACTGACCTACCTGGTTAAATAAAGGTGAAAAAAAAAAAAAAAAAAAAAGTTGCTTTGAGTCTAAAAATTAAGTCTAGACGATTTGTTTTTCATTTATTAGAAAAATGGAAACAAAGACTCACTTCTGATGAACTGAAACTTTTATCAGACTATAGTGAAAAAAAAAATGTTCCTAATGAAAAAGATCCCCTCCCTGTCTCCCCCTCCTCTCCTCTCCTTTTTAAAGAGTGCTGGGCCACCCCATCCCCTCTCCCTCATGGGCCCAGAGTGATGCTTGTTAACCAGGTCATTCCAGCGATGGCTGCCATGAGGCGGCAGCAGCAGTGGGTGAGAGGACGAGAGACTCCCCAGCCAGAGCCCAGGGGGACGTAATGGGGGGTTGGGGATTCACATAACACTGTATGCTCTAATCTAGTCCAACCCGTCAATAAGATGCCTGAGGGACCATGCTAGTACTGTATATAAACATGATGAATTAGTTTTGCCATATTTTGACCTGTTAATTAAATTCCTTATGGGTATTGTTATGTGACTTAAAACATAAAACCTGGGTCGTATTCATTAGGCACCAAATGGAAGAAAACAGACTGAAGCGGGAAGGGACTACCTTAGTTGTCCAATAAAAAAAACATGCATTTTTGTCTTCCGTTGCAAAACATTTAGCTTGTGTGCCTTAATGAATACAACCCAGTCTCACCAGTGCAGGGTTGGGACTCCCAGTCCTGGTCAGGACACAGCTGGATGTTCTCGGGCTCCTGGGCCATGACGGCTCGCGAGCGCACCTGGACAGAGCCAAAGTCCACGCCGGCCCCTTTAGCGCACACACTCAGACACGGGCTCCAGTCAGACCACTCCATCAAGTAGCATTCACCTTTCAGAAAGAGAGAGAGGATATAGGAAACCACTCAGCTGTTAGCTTTGGAGTGCCTAGAGAAAAGACAACACAGCAAGAAACACAACTAAAGCTAACCAAGTCAGGCTTATTAAGGTCTTGACGTTAAAGAACGTCTATTATCAAAGCAGATTGTTGTTGATGTAATATATGTGTATATCTGTATGTAAAAGAGATGTTATGAATTCACAGTGTGTTGTACTGTTTTCTCTCTATGCTTCATCTAGATCTTTGCGTAATAGGCTTTATCTAGGTCTATGCAACCACCCACACTGTACCACAATGCACAACATAAAAAACAGCCCACCTACAGTTGAAGTCGGAAGTTTACATACACCTTAGCCAAATACATTTAAACTCCTGACATTTAATCCTATTAACAATTCCCTGTCTTAGGTCATTTAGGATCACCACTTTATTTTAAGAATGTGAAATATCAGAATAATAGTAGAGAGAAGGATTTATTTGAGCTTTTATTTCTTGGTAGCATTGCCTTTAAATTGTTTAACTTGGGTCAAACGTTTCGGATAGCCTTCCACAAGCTTCCCACAATGAGTTGGGTGAATTCTGGCCCATTCCTCCAGACAGAACTGGTGTAACTGAGTCAGGTTTGTAGGCCTCCTTGCTCACACACACTTTTTCAATTCTGCCCACAAATTTTCTATAGGATTGAGTTCAGGGCTTTGTGATGGCCACTCCAATACCTTGCCACAACTTTGGAAGTGTGCTTGGGGTCATTGTCCATTTGGAAGACCCATTTGCGCTTTAACTTCCCAACTGATGTCTTGAGATGTTGCTTCAATATATCCACATCATTTTCCTTACTCATGATGTCATCTATTTTGTGAAGTGCACCAGCCCGTCCTGCAGCAAAGCACCCCCACAACATGATGCTGCCACCCCCATGCTTCACGGTTGGGATGGTGTTCTTCTGCTTGCAAGCCTCCCCCTTTTTCCTCCAAACATAACGATGGTCATTATGGCCAAACAGTTCTATTTTTGTTTCATCAGACCAGAGGACATTTCTCCAAAAAGTACGATCTTTATCCCCATGTGCAGTTGCAAACCGTAGTCTGGCTTTTTTATGGCGGTTTTGGAGCAGTGGCTTCTTCCTTGCTGAGCGGCCTTTCAGATTATGTCGATATAGTACTTGTTTTAGTGAGGATATAGATACTTTTGTACCCGTTTCCTCCAGCATCTTCACAAGGTCCTTTGCTGTTGTTCTGGGATTGATTTGCACTTTTCGCACCAAAGTAGGTTCATCTCTAGGAGACAGAACGCGTCTCCTTCCTTAGTGGTTTGACGGCTGCGGGGTCCTCTGGTGTTTATACTTGCATACTATTGTTTGTACAGATGAACGTGGTACCTTCAGGCATTTGGAAATTGCTCCCAAGGATGAACCAGACTTGTGGAGGTCTACAAGGTCTTGGCTGATTTCTTTGGATTTTCCCATGATGTAGAGCAAAGAGGCACTGAGTTTGAAGGTAGTCCTTGAAATACATCCACAGGTACACCTCCAATTGACAGATCTTTCATGAAGTTTCCAAGCTGTTTAAAGGCACAGTCAACTTAGTGTATGTACATTTCTGACCCACTGGAATTGTGATATAGTGAATTAAAGGTGAAATAATCTGTCTGTAAACAATTGTTGGAAGAATTACTTGTGTCATGCACAAAGTAGATGTCCTAACCAACTTGCGTGGTTGAAAAATGAGTTTTAATGACTTCAACCTAAGTGTATGTAAACTTCCGACTTCAACTGTACTGAGCGCTGAAGACAGTTAGCTGGTTGTTTACCTGGACAGGGCAGAACACAAGTCTCCTTCAGTATGATCAGTTTGTCTATGTTGACAGCCAGCTCCAGACCCCCACACAGCTCCTCCTCCACCATACTGCCCTCTCCCTCTCTGGAGCCGTCCGACACGAAGCATGACAGGTTCCGGTAGCGAAGTCCCGCTCCACACACCACCTCCTGGGGGAGACACACACACAGAAGCATACACAGACACAGACACAGACACACACATGGAAAAGTCAGATCATATCCTCTGTGTCAAAGAGTGAATAAGACAGCGTTGGTGTAGCCTACCTCCACTCTGCACTCAGACCAGGGGCTGTACTGCCACCTGTAACAGGGTCTGACAGGACAAGGTTTCCACTGCTCCAGCTGAGAGGGACAGGGACGCCCGTCTCCCTGGGACCCCTGCACCACCACCCTGCTACGCCACATCCTCCCTGGAACACAGAAATGCAGTGACATCATCAACATGAGACATTCACTGGACAAATAGTCTTGTACAGATCTAGGATCTTAATTTGATAAACCTGTTGCAACGCATTATAGTGTATTTCAGGTTTAAAATGAAATGCTCCTAAAGTTTATATTTTCCACTTTCAGACTTGATTTTCACTTACATAAAAAATGTATCAACCCCTTCAATTCCATGAATTATAATCCAGATAATAATACGCATTTCCTGGTGCTGCAGAATTATTTTCCTGCTGTAGCAAACTGTCTCAAATTAAGATCCTACATCTGTAGTAGTTACAGTATCACATCTACCTAAAGACATGTAGAAACTCTGCAGACATTGGAACTATTTTGTTCAGAAAGGATGTTTTGATGGTAATTTACGTCAAAATACGAGAGATGCATGGGCTGGGGCTACAAACCAAACACAGCACTGATCTCTGTCTAGACAAACACCAGCCAATGATGTATTTGTATTTATTTTATTTGATTCATTTAAGCTTTATTTAACTAGGCAAGTCAGTTAAGAACAAATTCTTATTTACAGTGACGGCCTACCAAAAGGCAAAAGACCTCCTGCGGGGACAGAGTCTGGGATTAAACATAAAATAATAATAAATAAAATAATAATAAAATAAATAAATAAATATAAATATAGGACCAAACACACATCACGACAAGAGAGACAAAACAACACTACCAAAAGAGATACCTGAGACAACAACACAGTAAGGCAGCAACACATGACAACACAGCATGGTAGCAATGTAACATGACAACATCGTAGCAACACAACATGGCAGCAGCACAAAACATGGTACAATCATTATTGGGCACAGACAACAGCACAAAGGGCAAGAAGGAAGAGATGACAATACATTACGCAAAGCAACCACAACTGTCAGTAAGAGTGTCCATGATTGAGTTATTGAATGAAGAGATTGAGATAAAACTGTCCAGTTCAAGTGTTTGTTGCAGCTCGTTCTAGTCGCTAGCTGCAGCGAACTGAAAAGACGAGCCACCCAGGGATGCGTGTGCTTCGGGGACCTTTAACAGAATGTGACTGGCAGAACGGGTGTTGTATGTGGAGGATGAGGGCTGCAGTAGATATCTCAGATAGAGGTGGTGAGGCCTAAGAGGGTTTTAGAAATAAGCATCAACCAATGGGTCTTGCGATGGGTATACAGAGATGACCAGTTTACAGAGGAGTATAGAGTGCAGTGATGTGTCCTATAAGGAGCATTGGTGGCAAATCTGATGGCCGAATGGTAAAGAACATCTAGCCGCTCGGGAACACCTTTACCTGCCGATCTATAAATTATGTCTCCGTATTCTAGCACGTTTGGGATGGTCATCTGAATCAGGGTTATTTTGGCATCTGGGGTGAAAGAGGAGCGAGAGGAAACCAAGTCTAGATTTATATGATATGTGCTGAGAGAAGGACAGTGTACCGTCTAGCCATACTCCCAGGTACTTGTATGAGGTGACTACCTCAAGCTCTAAACCCTCAGAGGTAGCAATCACACCTGTGAGGGAAGGGTACTCTTCTTACCAAACCACATGACCTTTGTTTTGGAGGTGTTCAGAACAAGGTTAAGGGTAGAGAAAGCTTGTTGGACACTAAGAAAGCTTTGTTGCAGAGCATTTAACACAAAATCCGGGGAGGCCAGCTGAGTATAAGACTGTATCATCTGCATACAAATGGATGAGAGAGCTTCCTGTTGCCTGAGCTATGTTGTTGATGTAAATTGAGAAGAGCGTGGGGCCTAGGATTGAGCCTTGGGGTACTCCCTTGATGACAGGCAGTGGCTGAGACAGCATATTTTCTGACTTTATACACTGCACTCTTTGAGAGAGGTAGTTAGCCAACCAGACCAAAGACCCCTCAGAGACACCAATACTCCTTAGCCGGCCCACAAGAATGGAATGGTCTACCGTATCAAAAGCTTTTTTGTGGGGGCTATGGGGATGGTCTGGCAATGAAGAGGACGCGCCAGTACCACTCTCCATGTGGGATACGCTGAGGCCGAAATACAAGTGGGGGGCGCAAAGTGAAGAAGAGGAGGAATATTTGGAGAGACATTTTGGAGACGTTCTGGAGGGAATGTGGGAGATAGCGGAAGAGGTAGAAAGAGAAATGTCGGAATGGAACAGTCGAGTGTCCAGTCGCCTACTCCACTCCCGTGAAAGAGCAGTCCGCTCCACCGGTGCCTAGTCCGGGTCCGGCCGTCTGCTACACTCCAGTGCCAGAGGAGTCCGCTCCACCGGTGCCCAGTCCGGGTCCGGCCGTCTGCTACATTCCAGTGCCAGAGCAGTCCGCTCCACCCGTGCCCAGTCTGGGTCAGGCCGTCTGCGACACTCCAGTGCGCATCTCCAGTCCTGTACGTCCAGTGCCTGCTCCCCGCACTCGCCCTGAAGTGCGTGTCACTAGTTCGGTGCCACATGTGCCGGCTCCACGCACCAGGCTTCCAGTGCGTGTCTCCAGTCCGGTACGTTCTGTGCCTGCTCCCCGCACTCGCCCTAAGGTGCGTGTCATCAGTCCGGTGCCATCAGTGCCGACTCCACGCACCAGGTTTCCAGTGCGCCTCTCCAGTCCGGTACGTCCTGTGCCTGCTCCCCGCACTCGCCCCAAGGTGCGTGTCATCAGTCCGGTGCCATCAGTGCCGACTCCACGCACCAGGCTTCAAGTGCGCGTCTCCAGTCCGGTACGTCCTGTGCCTGCTCCCCGCACTCGCCCTAAGGTGCGTGTTATTAGTCCGGTGCCACCAGTGCCGACTCCCCGCACCCGACCTCCAGTGCGTGTGCCCAGCCAGGTGCCTCCAGTGCCGGCTCCACGCACCAGGCCTCCAGTGCGCCTCTCCAGTCCGGTACGTCTCGTGCCGGCTCCCCGCACCCGACCTCCAGTGCGTGTGCCCAGCCAGGTGCCTCCAGTGCCGACTCCACGCACCAGGCCTCCAGTGCGCCTCTCCAGTCCGGTACGTCCCGTGCCGGCTCCCCGCACCCGACCTCCAGTGCGTGCGCCCAGCCAGGTACCTCCAGTGCCGGCTCCACGCACCAGACCGCCGGTGCGCCTCCCCAGCCCGGAGCCTCCTTTGATGGTCGACAGCCCGGAGCCTCCCGTGATGGTCGACAGCCCGGAGCCTCCCGTGATGGTCGACAGCCCGGAGCCTCCCGTGATGGTCGACAGCCCGGAGCCTCCCGTGATGGTCGACAGGCCGGAGTCGCCTGCCACACCGGTGCCCAGTCCTGGCCCGGTTATTTGCCCCGCTCCATGGCCTGAGTCTTTTCCCCCACCGGTGCCATTTTTAGGACCGGTTGCTCACCTCTTTGAAAGGCCGGAGTCGCCTGCCACACCGGTGCTCAGTCCTGGCCCGGTTATTTGCCCCGCTCCAAGGCCTGAGTCTTTTGCCCCACCATGGTCATTTCCAGGACCAGTGGGTTATCCCTTTAAATGGCCTGAATCGCCTGCCACACCGGTGCCCAGTCCGGACCCAGTAGAAATGAGGAGGAAGATATCCACTTCGCCGGGGCCGGAACCGCCACCGGCGAAGGTTATTGTTGGATGTTTTTCCCTCCCTGACCCTTCCCTCATGTTTTTGTTTGTTTTTCTTGCGGCCGGGAGTCCGCGCCTTTGAGGGGGGGTACTGTTAGGCTCTGGCCATACCTTAATATATATATTTCTATGGTCAGAGTCTGGCAGATCTAGTATTTCTACGTCTGTGTGGTGTTGTGTGTGGGATCCCTAATTAGAGGCAGCTGCATTGCATTACCTCTAATTAGGGATCCTACTTATATGTCTGTGTTCCACTCCCTTGGCGTGGTTCATTGTTGTATGTTGTCCCGTGTCGTGAGTAAGTGTGTTTCTGTTATTATATTGCATATTTGTTATTTTGTATAGTTCACATCCAGTCTAGTTTATTCATTTAATAAACGATGTCGAACTATCGCTACGCTGCGCCTTGGTCTCTCTACACACCCGAACGTGACATTGGGGTTCCGTCTTTAGTTTTTTCCTTTGTTTTGAATGGAGCAGTCTTCTAAAAGTTCATCCTTTGTTTTAATGTCAGTTATTTCACCATTCAATTGGCAAAGAAATGTAATTACAGTATAGGCCTACAAACAGTTATTGTGTGTATTTGTGTGTGTATTCATGTGTACTCATGTGCGTGTGTGTGTGCATGTGTGTTACTGTATTATTTATATGTTATTGTATTAGTCGCCCCTAACTTGACTTCACAAAAAGCCTGCTATTCTGTTCTGTCCTCCAGTTATATTGATTACCTCTCTCCTTCCACTCTTCTACTTGAGCAAAATGACTTTTCCTTTCTGTTCTGTCAACTACTGTTTTCCTTCTTTTTAACACCGGTACAGGAGCATATGAGGTGGTGAAATCTCTTATGTGTAATGGATCCGGTGTGCTGCAGTTTGAGTGTTTTGTAAACTTTCCTGATTCTAAGGGCTTTGCAATGTGGTGTATACAGTAGTTATACTAAGAGTGTATCATCTCAGATGAAGCATAAGTATTAAGTGAGTTCGCACGCACACATACACACACAGTGCTTTGCTGTAACACACTGGTACATCTATTACTGCAGCCTCAATTTCCATCCTTTCACTCTCACATTCATTCCTCTCTTCCCACCCTTCTCATATAAATCCATCTCACTGCTTCCACGCCACATACATTTTCAAACCCCTTACCCTATCTACATCTCCGTTTTGCAATTGGTCACATATAACAGCTAATTTTTACAACACAGAGCCAGCACTCCTCTCCCTCAACCAAACAACAAAGAACACCTGCTACACTTACAACATAAAATACAACATTCTCCCTCAGGCATAATTCTACCTCACATCCTGTTCTAGCCAACAGAACATCCTCTATAGATCAGGTGAGGATCCCCATTGCAGCTTTAGCTTATCTCTTGCCGGTGATTTAACTGCAGGTGCTAGAGGCTACAGGCTGGCTGTTACTTCAAAGCGCTCCCCACAGGGGAGCAGACAGACATAATAGGACAGAATCAATGGGCTGATACTGCACAACAACAAACAAGGACAGAGCAGACACTTCACAGGGTGATTTATGATGCAATCTCTCTCAGTTCACTGAGCAGTCTCACATTTTTTTTCCTAACCCTTCTTGGGTTCTCCCACCCCCAGTAAGAGATGTGATGTGTCTTAAATGTGCCAATGTTGTTTTTGTGCAGGCGGAGATCCCCGTGATCGTTGGTAATCTGACAGTGTGGAGGAGCTGTTGATTTAACATGGGTTGATAGCACATCTAATGTAGGAAGATGTGCATTCTATTATGTAAGGACATTGGTTGAATGAAATAGAGTGAGATTGAAGATACTGTGTCTAATGCTGTTTGCCTGAGAAATTTTGTGATAATAGCTTGACTAGGATATTTGTAGCAAACAAGGCATTCAGTTGTAGAACATTCAAACATTAATTATGTAACTAATGCACTGTATCTCATATGGAACCAATATTCTTATATAACCATCAAGATGAGTCTGGTTTGATTACCCACATAAGACGTTAACCCATTAAGTGTCCTCCTATTCATCTTTTAATCTGAGACGTTCACCTAGGAGCCATTAACAGTATAAGGATAGAAGAGTATTATCAGGTCTTTTCCTTACCATCCAGTCCACACGCGTGTGAGCATTCCGACCAGGCCGACCAATCAGACAGCTGGCAGTTGACGGGACACTCCACCACACAGGAAATGTTCATCTGCCACTTCCTCTCCAGGCTCAGCTATGAAAGAGCGGGATCATTATCACTCAGTAACAGTATCAGTCACAACATCTATAATAGTGGTGTTTTACAACAGACTGTTACAGCCAGCCCAGACCCATCATTTCTAACTTCTGCCTGACCCCTAGGTAAAAATCCTATAATTGCCAGGAGCCTCTGGTTCTGTTCTGGCACAAGATGGGCAGCCGGCTTGTTTAAACCCTATTATCACTGATTGAGCCGGACTGAAACTGGGCTATGGGTTCAATAGCAGTGAGGTTAGTTTTTCCACTAAATCCTGCAGGGGACAATTTGAGAGGGAATTCATGGATTATGAATGAATTTAGTTTAATCTGATGGGACTACAGCAATCCTCATGTGTAAACACTTCTAAATGTTTTATGGAGATACTGTACATGCCTATCATTTTATTTTCCTAGAATCACTTGTGGCTGATACTGATCCAAAGAGATAATATATTAAGTTACTGCTGCTCTGCTGAGCTAAATTAGTACACACAACCTCAAACTATTGACAGTTCCTCTCCAGGCTCAGTTACTCTGGAAACGGTCCAATTTCAATATCACTAGTATTGACTCAGTATTGACTTTCATCATAGTGGGCCTGAATGAGAGCAAGGATTGTAGGAGTTGGGGATAGAGCATTTAAGAGGGTCTCACCTCCTCACAGAACTTGAGGTCGACAGACTTGCCGTCACTCCGTACACAATCCAGCATCCGTGTCTTGATGCCGTTCCCACACACAGCATTGGCACTTAGCTGACATGTGCTCCAGTCTGAGGGGAAAAGGCAGACCAGTAATTCAACACAAACTCACAAACATACACTGAGTATACCAAACATTAGGAAAACGTTCCTAATATTGAGTTGCAGCCCCTTTTGCGCTCAGAACAGCCTCAATTCATCAGGGCATGGACTCTACAAGGTGTCGAAAGTGTTCCACAGAGATGCTGGCCCATGTCGACTCCAATGCTTCCCACAGTTGAGTCAAATTGGCTGGATGTCCTTTGGGTAGTGGACCATTCTTGACACACACACAGGAAACCGTTGAGCGTGAAAAACCCAGCAGCGTTGCAGATCTTGACACAAACCTTCTTTAACCCGTCTCCTCCCCTTTATCTACACTGATTTAAGTGGATTTAACAAGTGACATCAATAAGGGGTCATAGCTTTCACCTGGATTCACCTGGTCAGTCTATGTCATGGAAAGAGCAGGTGTTCTAAAATGTTTTCTGTACAGTAGGGCCCGAACCAATGATTTATACAGTATATACACTAGATGGCTACCAGGGCGGGGGGGCTGATTTGAAGCCACCGCACCTCCATTTTACTACTCCCCCACCGTTGTAAAAAATAAGCTATAAAATTAATTTTATTAATGTCTACATTTGTTTTTACCAAGTTTATTCTATTACAGACACCATAATACATACTTTGAAATTATATTATGTGAGCTAAACATACAAATAATAATAAAATAAATATATAATAATATTTTCCTTAAAGTATAATTTTTTGAGAGTAATAATGTGGCTGTCCCCCACTACAATATTAAAATACTTAAATACATGTAATTTTGTCCTTGAAAAATGTAATTGAAATACTGTAGAGTCCCATTAATTCCTATGGAGGACACCTTCTTCTGGGGAGTACCAATATGTCCGGCCGGGGGCTTCAAAGCCTCTCATTGGCGAATACATAGAATTCGCAATCTAGTGTTTATATACATAATTGGCCCAAACTGAACTTGAGATACACGAGCAAAGCTTCAATCATTAGGCAAAGTTGAGTTAGATGGCAGTTGATTAGTTTGGCAACAGATGCATAGAGAGTAATGACCGCTTGTAACACCTGCTCTGCCATGCTTTTGACAGCTAAACTAGGGCACATGACGGATGAGCACGTAAAAAGCTCAAAAGAAACGCCTAGGCCTATTTCAAGTGAAGTGGTGGAAAAAGTACTCAATTGTCATACTTGTGTAAAAGTAAAGATACCTTAATATAAAATGACTCAAGTAAAAGTAGAGATGACCAGAGATGTTCTCTTGATAAGTGTGTGAACTGGACAATTTTTCTGTCCTACTAAGCATTCAACATGTAAGGAGTACTTTTGGGTTTCAGGGAAAAAGTACATGATTTACTTTAGGAATGTAGTGAAGTAAAATTAAAAGTAATCAAAAATATAAATAGTAAAGTAAAATACAGATAGTCAAAAGTACTTTACACCACTGTTCAAGAGAGACATCAAGTTGTGTGTTGTGCCCCTTTTGCATTTCCCATCACCAATTTCTCATACACCACCTTGATTTTGCAGTTGAACCTGTTTAATACAGACCCAAAATAAACAAGCCTCTGAAGTGAAGCGTATCATTTGAATCCAGAGAAGTTAGAGTCCCAGAGCCCCCAGTCAGATAACCATGTGGCTCTTGTTAAAGCCAGAAAGCCTGTCTACCACCGAGGGGCCTGGGGATCACTCAAACGCCTGCAACACTCTGACAAAGATGAGTGGCTGTTTTTAGCGGCTGTTTTAAGAGCTCAACTCCTGCTGCAAAGCTTTGTGACGCTCGGGGGAGTGGAAGAGGAAGATTGCTGTGAAAGAGAGAGAGCGATTCAGAGAAGGAGAGGCAAGATGGTCCCTGACAACATGAAATAGAGCATTTACAGTAATGATCTCTACTGGTATTTCATTTACATAGATACCGTGTGGCCCTGAAAGGCCTGGGTGCCGCTGGGAGCGGAGCGCTACAGATTAGCAGTGGGGGCTTATAGAGAAGTGAGCAAAAGACAGAGCGAGAGAAGGAGAGGGAGAAGGAGCTACGGTATTGAAGATAACACTACAAATCTCTGGAATCACAGAGGATCAACCACAAAAGTAAAAAACTGTGCAGTTTAATTGGAGCAAGTGGTTTTGTAGTAGCACTAGATAGAATATGCTGCAGCAAGAGTGTGCAATATTAATACACTACCTTATAGCATGTATATAGATTTAAAAAACTGCATTTGTTGGGTAAAGTTATTTCAGTATGAGTAAAATTAGAACACTTAAAGGCCCAGTGCAGTCAAAAACGTGATTGCCCTGTGTTTTATATCACACAATGAGCTTGGAATAATACTATGATTTTGTGAACATGTTGATAATGCCCTTTTAGTGTAGAGGTGTTTGAAAAGATTCACCAGGCAGTAAATTAGTTAATAGACCAAGAAATTGCTCTTGCAATTAGATATTTTTGTTTCTTTTTGACCATTTTGATTGAAAACAGTCACAGTAAGGTACTTAATTGTTACCCAGAAATGAGTTGATATTGAGATAAAAACGGCTGTATTGGGCCTTAAAGTAACAGTGTAAGTAGATAGCCACGGATGAGGGAAAGTACCTACTTATAGACAAACTAAATGGAAGATGTCAAAATTTGATGTTCTGCGATTCATATATATTTTTTTACCTGTGATGTTGTAGAAATAGTGAAAGCAGTTCAGGTTCAGACTACATGGCTCCTTCTCTGTGGTGTCCGGACATTGTCTCCCTGCTCCAGGTGACCGGATGGCGTAGGCTGTCCGTTTCCTGCTGTTGTTGTAACTGCATGGCTGAAAGGTAGACACAATTTCACGTAAACATGGAGAGGTTGAGCAAAAAGGGGGAAGGCCGTGCATTTTTCTTATAGCATAAATGATTTACAAATCCATATTGCAGCAAGTGATAAGAATTTGACGTAGACAGATCACTGAGCTGGAACTAAGCCCTTTTTCAATGGAGAGGCCTTGCCTACACGATGTCCATATTTATTGAACATAAAAGTCGATTAAACTGTGAGAATTTGCGGGCTTCTGGATTATTTCCCAGAAAGTTTGGTGAAAAACATTGAGGGTGCTTCTCGAATAGATACTCCATCCTAACATTCCTTACATTCCATTTGCACAGTATAAGAGTTGGAAAACACTGCCTCTGGAATAACTGGAATGTTTTATTCATCATGAACAAAACATGGAACAAGCCCAGTTGGTACCAGTGTGACTCCATGTCGAGATTGGAATTTTGGGAAGTCAGCATGTCAAGCACTTAAAGAGAATTGGGTCTGATTAACAATGGCTGATGCCCTTTCAGGAAAACAGCAGGTGACGTCGAAACAGTTCAATCGCTCTTTAACAACCAATGAAATGTGTCAGAGGGAGAGGAGTGGACCAAGGCAGTATCCCACTGTTACTGCGGTTAACTACTGGACTTTGATTGTATTCAGTACTATTTTATATTTTGTACATGTGTCTATTTTACAACTGTCAGGCTGGAGAGTGAAAGTGGTTAATGATCCTATCAGATCTGTTTCACTAGGGGAAATTTACATCCAGAAATACAATCACCTCCAGTGAAGTCTCTTCCAGGAGTAGTTACCTCGGTTTCTTTCCCTGTCTATTTTAATGGGTGAGAATTGGATAACGTGATTCACAGGTATTTGTTACCATTCTACAGCACATATTTATTTGTATTATTTTTCTGCTTCTGTGGAGGAAGAAAATCATACTGTGAAAGATTCACAATCCATTTATACTAAGACAAACAAACTCCTTATGTTATGTTCCAGTCTCTTTTAAAAAGTGAGAAATGGATATCACAGTTTCAATCACAGGACTTCATATCACAGAATCAGAGGGCGAACTAAAAATACTCTCCTACAGATCCAGGGTCATTACCACAGACATGTACCAGTGGATCTTAGAAGGCTGCAGCGAGGACAAAACCTTTGTACAGATCCCGGATACTTCTTATAAACAGCCATCACATACACATCATACATACATGAATAGAGATGACTGGTCTCAGACCAGTTATTCTTACCAAGCTGCAGCGGTTCCAGCTGCCCCAGTCAGAGAGGACACAATCCTCGGGGCAGGGCAGCCGGCTTCCCCGTGTCCCCAGGGGCATATCCTCCGGGTCACACAGGTAGTCCTCCACAGACTCAGATGGACCGTCAATAGTGTTCAGCATACACCTACGGGATTGGCCCAGATATGTGTTCATATGACCTTACATAGTCAAAAAAAATTATATTAAAATCAACTGTCAATCAAATGCAATACTGTATATACAACAAATTTGACATGCATATGTTGAGGACCATGGATTTGTCTGTGTGTGATACAACAGTCTTCGTATGAGGGAGTAGAACATTGCTTGGGATGGTTTTATTTAGTCTACAGCAGTGTGATGCAGTGAAATTATATAGTACCTGACTTTGCGTGTCTGGATGCCCTCTCCACAGTTCTCTTTCAGGTCCACGTTGCTGACCTTCCACACACTCCAGGGTTCAGCCACCCACAAATACTGACTACAGTCACTAATACAGGGCACAACCTCATACACCTGGGGGAAAGCACCAGGCAAGGGGTTTGACATTAATATGTAATTTATATGGTTATTACATCTATTATCATTGCGTTTGGGTGACAAGAATAGCGTCAATGTTACTGTGTTGAGATGATTAAGACATCATCAGAGGTTTCTGTTAGTGCTTATATCCATCCTTTTTAATCTTACCACTCTACATCTGTTATGTTCTGTACAGTACTATGCACAAATAGATATATTCTGTATATGTAACATTTTTTATAATATGAATTCCTAATACTGGAAAGGGTCTTACCTGGGCCTATTGTGGTAAGCCGTATCCAGTGTGCATTGTGGAATGAAAGTGACATAGATTTGGTATAATTGAAAAATGCAAATATTGAACTGTTAAGATCAAACATTTGAAATAAATTGTAAATAAAGGCTGCCTCTGTGAAGACCCCTTTAGAGAATTCAAACACTGACAAACAGATCAACATGACATGGCTTCAATCCACTTCTCTGAATCTGGTTCTATTCATATTGAAGGTAAAATATTACATTTCTCAAATCAGGAATCAGCTAGCTCACAGGGGCATTAGTGTGGATGGATACATTTATACCATTAATTCCTTTGGCTCTCTATTCTACCCAGCAAAAGCAATTTGGAAATCATGAGAGAAAGTAATGGAAGGTAATGCAAACTGAATATTTTCATGAATATTTAATTTCTCTCTCTCTTATGTGTTTGTAATAATGTGTCTCTAACACAAAAACTGTGTTTATTTATCACAACCATTCCCTGAAAAAACAATATCCATATTAGGAAAAAAATGGCATCCATTTTAGGAAGTCCCTCAGCTGAGACAAAATTCTTACAAGAAAACATGAACTCATTTCTACATTAGACAGTCTTGTTAGTTTTTCTCGTGCTGTACCTGGTTGATGTGATCCAGTTTGGGGCAGGGTCGCCCTCCGTTGTAGGGTTTCTCACGGAGCCACTTGGAACGCACTTTGACCCCGCTACCACATGACTTGCTGCAGCGGGACCAGTTGGACCACTCGCTGAGCTTACAGTCTGACGGACAGGGGATGATACACGCCTCCTCAATGTAGCCTGCATGGAGGAGAGAGAGAGAGTGGTGTGAGAAGGGCCAGGAAAAGACAGGGGCCCATAGAGGCCCTCAGGAGCCCTAAGAAGCATAGTCCTTCCTTTCCATGGCACAGCATCTATTTGGGTCTGATTGCAATAAGGTTATGACATGTTATAAAACTTGACATTTTCATGAAGGAGTTAAAAGTACTGACCACAAATAAAGTGTTACCCATGATTTTTTGGTTTTCTGTAATAAACAATAATATAATAATAAACTCTTGTGTCTTGAAAATATCGTATGTGCAAAATCCAAGGTGTAACGATATCACATGACCAGAAAACCAATACTAGCACCAACAACATGAGCAAATAATGACTCAACTGTTGATTTGCAGACTGTTGATTTTGTGCTATAACAATAGAGCTACCCTCCAGGGTCTCATATGAAGCTGTTATATAAAGTCTAAAAATACGCTTGAGCAGTGGTTTGGGTCCGCTGTAAGCTTTTTCATGTGATATGTTTCCTTAAGTGGCTGACGGGGTAATGACATGGTAACTGGGGTTGGCTGGCTTAAGCATCTCACTCTGCTTATTACTCCTGTTTATCTGGATCCCTACATCCGCAAGCCCAATACCCTGTGTCTGTTTGGTCACACACACAGAGGTCCTAGGCTAATTCACTGGAAGAGGTTATCCATTTGAACCACTGGCTACATTTCAGTGGAGAACAACACATTTCTTCTCTATGCTTTCACGATGCAGTTGTTAAGGAACTGGAAAGTACATTGTATTGTGTAAGTTCGAGGGCTGGGTCTGAACTAAAGCTTAAGGGTTGAAGGCCTGAGGCTTAACTATTGTGTAACAGTATTTCCCTGTGGTCCAACACAGATTTAATTGGAAAACATCTAAATCAATGAAGTGAACGCGGAAGGAGACAAAATGAAGTGTTTGCGCATACAATGCACTTTTTGACAACATTCTGTCTTCCTGAAAACTCTCTAGGTGCTATATTTGTGATTGATTGGAAGCCCTGGCTATTAAACTGCTACCATTGTCAGCAGTATTTTACTACTGTAGACCCTGGAATCCTGTTCAAACATAGGAGCTCCCTGAGTGATGGGACAGACCATGTGACAGAAAGACAGGGTGGCAAGGAGATAAACCTCTCCAATACCCAACAGGGGTGACCCTAGTGGCACAGTGACACATCTTACTGTCATGTGACATCACATACACCAATGGGGGCTGGTGGGAGGAGCTATAGGAGGACATACTCATTGTAATGGCTGGAATGGATGAATGGAACGGTATCAAACACATACACTCACACACACCTCCCACATATCCCATTGACCTCTCCCCTCCTTACTCCCATAGTGGCCCTCAGTCCAACTCCACATCGCCTTCTCAGTGTCCGACTCCCTTAACGGGGGGATGAACTTCCTGATTTAGCCTCGGTTTAAATTCTCCTTGTTAGGAAATGCGACATAAGATAAGATTTAGGTCTTGGAGGCGTACTTTGATTTGGGTGTCTTGTGTGTGTGTGTTAGAACATGGGAAGCGTTTGTACTTTCACTCTGCCAAACAGTACACAGTTACAGTAACTCAACCTTAACTTAAAACAGTCTAACAAGGTATAGTTAGCAAGCTAGCCAACTTATTTTGCCAGCTTCAGCAGGCCATTGTGCGACTGTGGCAAAGTTGGTTTGACTTCAGATAGCTTATCTGTGGGGCTAGTAAACGTAAATAGGACAATATTTTAATGTTGCACATCTTTTAGTTGTCTCATTAAATGCTTTCAATATTTTTATATGAATTTCTACAATTATAGTTGGTTAGAGATTTTTAAGTCATTGACATTTGGAGCTATTGACATTTTCAAATACTGTCCCATGTACATTGTGTAATCTACTGATGGTCCCTAACTAGCCCCATAAGGATAACAAATGTCAAACCAATCGCAAATCTCAGTTTTGGATGAGACTGACTTTATGACCAAAATTATCCTATTTACACTTTGTAGTAAATTTTGACAATAGAACAAATGTTTCTGACTAATATCGATGCCACATAGGCCATTTTTTACCAGATAATTTATATATTGCCTTCAATTGTGTGTGCAGGGGTGTGGTGGAATGGTTACGAAGTAGGAGAAATACTGCATATTGTACTACATTCCATAGACAGGATGTATTGCATAATTTCAGCAGTTTAGAAGTGTCCCAGTCATCTCTTAATACCATGGCAGCCCCTCATCCTCCCATTACATTAGCTAACCCTAATCCTCAACAGTGCTCTCCTGCCCATGTAGAGTAGTTCACTGGCCCTTACTAATATGTCCGCCTCCAACAAAACCACATCACCACCACAACCTCCCACACTAGAGGTTACTGGTCCTTACCAACATGTCCGCCCTACTACTACTACTACAAGCTTTCACATATAGTGCAGATTCCCACAGTGACCTCATTCCCTCTTAACCACCCAATTCCTGTCAAGCCAAGGCCAAGGCCCTCAGAGTCATCCTATAGTATATAATCATAGAAAAATGTACAGAATCCATATTAGGAACAATGTCAAGATGTGGGGTGAGGTCTGAGGAGGAGGAATGGCAATGTTCCTAATATGGATTCCTAACCAATATATTCTAACCCACCATGGAGACTTTAACAATTCACCTGTGAAACGTTAACCACATTCTTTTTGAAAAACTACATAGACTCCAAAAAATCAGCAATAGATGAAATTGTTATCTTGAAGCATTTAAGCCCTTTAAAAAAAGGAAGGTGAGTAGTAAAAGGACTGTGTACGTCATCGCTGTGAGCAACACAGCCTTTTAGCATTAACCCCTGTCTTTATTGATATCTGGGGGGAATAGAGATAATAGAGAACATTCCCTGATCTCCATCACAGCCTGGGGCAATGTGTCACCATACACACAGTGGTGGAGAGGACAATGTTTCCTCTTCTATTAACATTAACCCTGATGATGGTATGAAGAGAGAGGGGGGGAGAGAGAGTAAGTGAGAGAGAGAGAGAGAGAGAGAGAGAGAGAGAGAGAGAGAGTGAGAGAGAGAGAGAGAGAGAGAGAATGAGAGAGAGAGAGAGAGAGAGAGAGAGAGAGAGAGAGAGAGAGAAAAGCAAGAGAGAAAGAGAATGAGAGAAGGAGAGAGGGGGAGAGAGAGAGAGAGTGATATTGGATGTATTACGATACGTACTGTAAAGAGACGGAACGTAACCATGTAATCTCTGTTACAAAATCACACTATCAATAATGCCCTTCCATAATATATACAGTATACAATGTCCCACAAACCCACACATATTTTCTTTCCTAATACGTCCCAACGTCGGGCTCCAGTCATACCCACTCCCAGCCTTACTAATGTGCAACTGAATCTCTGAGTCATAGCTTAGGCTCTGTTCAGAAATGCATGACACTGATGTGTTCATTTCTATATCTTGCTCTGTGCTACTGCTTATATCAGTACATTCTCAAATTAGAGATGGTATCGAGTGTTCCTTTGCGCTTCATGTTTTAAGAACAAGGAGATAAGAGTTATTCAGATAAGAATAGTTCAGACAAGAATGTTTGAGAAAAGAAATCATGTAAAATTCAGATATTCATGAGAGCCAGAGAACTTTGAAAGTGGAAAATATACAAATATACAAATTCAAATACAGATGTTGCAAAGTTTTGTACACACAGTGCTTACTGTGTCACTGAAACCATAATTGGAGAGAAACCGAACAACCCAGTCGACCCACATCCCCGTCCTTGGCATCAAACCAAGCACTGTAGCTGTGATTTGGGGCAGCTTTGGTGCTGGCAGGTCAGCAGTCATCATCAGAGATCAGGGGTCATAGTTAACGGAGCAATGCATGATGCGATTAAGTCGCTGTGTGTGTGAGGGGCTCAGGGGGGATTACGGCTAGTCGACTCCCCCTGGGGGGGTACACACACACATGCACACGCATGTACACACAAACACACACACACAACCCACATTTTTCCACCTACCCTCCCACACACCCCCACACCCCCAACAACTCCACCCCACCGTGGCTGTTGCAGCGTGACGTCTCCACCAGTCTATTGTCCTGGTCGTAACACACCATGGCCTGATATCGGTAGCCCTGGCCACACTCCTTGGAGTCCCCCTGGACCTTCATGCCCAGGAGGCTCTCCACGCGGTCTCCCCCGGCCAGGATGCAGTCGGACCAGTTGCCCACAGGCTGGGCGTTGTACTTGTCACACGGGCAGTACTGGGTCTCGCTCAGAGGGTACATCTGATTGTTCTTACACTTGTCCTTCTTCTTGCTTCTCCCTGGGGTCGAGAGAGGATCGGGGTTAGTAGGTATGGCGTTTGTGTGTTTGTCTGCCTGCCTGTCTGTCATGTGCAATTTAAAAGCTGAGCTCCATTCTGTCAGCAGACATTATTATGCATCATTACGTTCTCATTGAGTGACATGTAAATATTCCACATCCAGATTAATTGGACCAGACCAGACCTCATTAAAATTCTCAGGCTGCTCCCCAAACCAAGGGACTTGAGCTAATAGTTGCTAATAACATCTCTGCTGCACTCTAGCAGGCTACATGCTACTTCATAGCGTAAGTGAATCAGTCATGTGTTGCTTATAAGCTATACAACTTCCTTACTGGACTGTCACTGTGCAAAGGTGCAATATGCGCCATATCCTCACGTTTTGTTACCATTCCTCACCTACAAGTAACCTCTTCCTGGTTCGGACCCCCACACAGTCGGCTGTGCAGGATGAGAATTTGGACCAGTTGGTGAGCTGGCAATCGTCCTGGCATGGGAGCTGGCATCGCTGAGTGATGGGGGGCATGGTGTTGGCAAACTTCAGACACTCCCCAATGTCTGCCTGTGCTCCATCCAGTTGGCGACAGGACACGGCTGTGGGGGGAAATCAAAGGCACAGTGGCCCTTACAGGGTTGGTGGCCATTTTATCTGGGTCACAGAGATTTAGCTGGAATGGAGACATTGATTGGTTCGGTAGGGTTGCAGAAAAAGTATATGATGTAATACAGGTTGGCTGCCAATTGAACACAGCCTCAGGGAGACAGTTTTGCCAGTAACATCTCAGAAAGTAGAGTTAGAACGATCAATACAGGTTCAATGTTAATATGTCAAATATGTTATATTTTGATTAAACAGATATTACTGGAGATATTGCAGTATGTGCTTCTCATTATGTTGTTGACACACAAGATAGGATTACTTTTCTACGACAAAGTAACCTACAGACAGAGTTCTACTCAAACTCCCTTTGGCCTCTGTTGACTCTATACGTTTGGATTGCTGTAGTCTGTTGATGTGTGTGGGGTTGTTTGTGGGGGGCATATATGTCGACAGTGCGTGTGACTGGTAGTCGGGAGAGTTCCAGATCCCTCCAAGTACACTGGATGGAGACGTTGTGAGAAGCTGTGAGACGCCCCAGGGGTAAAGAGGCACTATGTCTCAGCGTGTCTCAGAGAATGACAAACAGTGACCTGGATTCTTGAGAGCCCAGGGATGTTGACGTCTACTATCACAGGCTATGAGAGTCAGCCCAACAAGATGTTTGGATGTTAGCTCATTTGTATAAAGAAAAGGAAAATATAATGTGTCTCTTTCCATTTATGCATATTAGCACTTCACAAGTGGCAATTTACATAATTGCCACTGATAACAGTCTCCATTGAAGCTATACAACAATGGAATTATTCTGTGACCTGAAAAAACACATTTACAATACTTTGTAGTACAGATTCTTTATCTACAGTAGGTGAGCCATTCCTGTATGCAAGTAAAACGCACGCTTCAATATGCTGTCATATGGTGTGTGCTTACAATTTAAACATATTTACAGGTTGTAGTTAGCCAGAGGGGGAATGTAGCAGCTCTCCCAAACAGAGCTGTGATTAAAGCTGCATGGAAAGAGCCTAAGGTACCTGGTACCTAGAAACTCCAACTGTCTCAAGCAAGGTGGATGCCTAGTCATGAAGACATTGACATCCTAAATTCACTGAGGGATGACAAATGGTGTCCTCAGTGCTGTGGGGAGTGTCAACCTGTGTTCACGTCTTCGTCTAAGTAGGGGGATTTGACAAGTGGTTGAAGAAGCACAATTGGCCACTCCTAACCTTGCCAAATCCATCTGTTTTCTCCTGGCTGGGATTCAGAGGCCACAAAGAATGTCAATTTCATTGTGGATGTTTAAATTGGATTGAAGAGAAAATAATAAAAAGGGGATTTGTGAAGGAGAAAAGAGACGGTTAAAGGATGCCATTTCACCTCTTGTTTGAAGACCTGGTCCACACGTCTCTTGAGCCCCTGGGCTGTCCTTCCTGATATACCATGGCACCAATTGACACCTTCTCCATTTGTGTGACTTCCACCTGCAATAGAGGAGGTATTATGATGATGATGATGACGATTGTGATAATGATAGTGATGTTGAACGTTAAGATTAAACTCATCATATTCATCATTAACATTATCAGCAGACAGTAGAGGTAATTAGCGTATAATGAGAATACACTTTATGTGCAAGAGTTGCTAACGATAGTAGCAATAGTATTATCATTGGTGTAAAGTATTCATACCCCTTGATTTATTCCACATTTTGTTGTGTTACATCCTGAATTCAGAATATATTAAATTAAATATTAAATATACACACAATACCCCATAATGACAAAGTGAAAACATATTTTTTAGAAATGTTTGCAAATTTATTGAAAATGAAATACAGAAATATCTAATTTACATCTCTGAGTTAATACATGTTTGAATCACTTTTGTAAGCGATTACAGCTGTGAGTCTTTCTGGGTAAGTCTCTAGCGCTTTGCACACCTGGATTGTACAATGTTTGCACATTATTCTTTTTAAAATTCTTCAAGCTCTGTGAAGTTGGTTGATCCTTGCTACACACCCGTTTTCAAGTTTTGTCATAGATTTTCAAGCCGATTTAAGTCAAAACTGTAACTTGGCCGCTCAGGAACATTCAATGTCGTCTTGGTAAGCATCTCCAGTATATTTGGCCTTGTGTTTTAGGTTATTGTCTTGCTGGGTCCATGTGACTTGTTAAGCAAATGTTTACTCCTGAACTTATTTAGGCTGGCCATAACAAAGGGGTTGAATACGTATTGACTCAAGACATTTCAGCTTTTCATTTTTATTAATTTGTAAACCTTTCTAAAAACATAATTCCACATTGACATTAGTGGATATTGTGTGTCGGCCAATGACACAAAATATAAATGTATTAAATTTCAAATTCAGGCTGTAACATAACAAAATATGGAAAAAGTAAACGGGTGTGAATACTTTCTCAAGGCACTGTATAACTGTACTCTTGGTGCTGTACCTGTAACCAGGGCAGACTTTAGGAGCCTCACAGTCCTTCTCCTCCTCCAGCACATCAGGACAGTCTTGGCCCCCGTTGGCTGGCAGCTGGAGGATGACACGGTTTCTCGACTGCTTCTTCTTCTGAATGTTACCAGCTGACAAAGCACACAGTACATGACGCATTACTTTAATTATATATTATAATTAGATTTTCAAACACCGGAAATTTGTCACAATACCTAGAGTAAACCTGTCTGGCTCAATACTGAGTCAGAGAGGTTTAGGTACATTGACAAATTAAGACATTCCATGTCAAACTGACATATTCAGGGCAGAGTGGGCGAATGTTAACTGCTTTAAGTCCAAATCTAATGATGAAGTAACATCAACAAGATGAATGCTTTCCCCATGATCGGCCTGTATTCCCAAAAGACACACCCATTGAATAAATACAATAAATGACTATAAAGTTAAACCAGAGCTCTGGCTATCTAGACTGATTAAGATGTAGTTTTATGGTCCAGGATTGGCCCAGGAGTGTTTAATCAAATCATATGAGTGTATTACAGGCTCTGTGTATCCCTGACCTTTAGTTTCAACCAGTGTGGGTGGGTCATCCTATACAGCAGGAGAACATCAGCACTACCATCAAAATATACGACTGAGACTGTGTGTGGCGGTGGCCAAAGATTTATGCTCTCATGCCAAATAAAGAGGTCATCAAAATCTGAATGACGATGATTTCATGCCATAAATCAACGTAATGTATTCAACAATGTCCTCCAGCTGTGGCCATGGCTATCTGACAAAAATGACCTGTTCTGAAGGTGTTTTTTTTCACAGCATGAAAACAACAATAACAACAACAACATGGCGCCCTGTCACTTGGCGCCCTGTCACTTAAATTAGGTAATCTTAAGGTCATCCTACATGTCAATCTGTCAAATGAAATATCCGTAATGAAACGAGAGTAATAACATTTAAGGAAACTATAATGAGTTGTTTACATGCATCACCCAATTGGTGGCAGTTTCCTTATTCGTCCAAGGTTTCCATATAATATCAATGATCTCCAAATGATGCATCATGAGCATTTTTGGTCCATAGTTCTTAGTTCCTAAGAGACTTGAAATTAAAAGGTACAGATGTATGATTTTAATTTGGGCCAGTTTGCTACAGCAGGAAAATAATCCTGCAGCAACCGGAAATGTGAATTATTATGTGGATTATAATTAATAGATGTTTTTTGTAGGGGTTGATACATTTTTCGTAATTGAAAATTAAGTCTGAAATTTCAAAGTGGAAATTACAAACTTTAGAAGCCTTTTTAAGCCTCAAATACACTGCATTGCAGGTAAGTTCTCCTGCAACAGGGTGATCAAATTAAGATCCTACATATGTAGGGTTGTTATTTATATGAATGTCTTTGCACAGTAGTTTGAATTCTTCTTTCATACCTGCATCACAGGTGGGAGAGCACTGGGACCAGTCGCTGAAGGGGGTGACGATGCAATCCTTCTTACAGGGCATTCGACAGGGCTGCACTGTACCTGGACGAGGACTCTCAGGACATCTACATGGTAAACATACACACACTGCTGGTAACACATGCAAACACACAGCTGGTAACACACAGACACAGGCTTCTCACTTTGGCTGCAGGAATTCAAATGACGGTTACTATTGGCCAAGAGCCATGGCGCTATCGACGAACAATGATAGATTCTTGGCTTAGAATATACTGCTCTCAGAAAGTACTGTAACCTGCTTGGCTTCCTACTATGTCGTTTTTCTTTGTAAAACCAGTACATCTTTTACCGAGAGAAATCCAGTGTTTTCCGAAGCACAAACTAGGACAACAAGAAGCAACTGTCTGATAAGAAGTCCTATGTCTTATGTCCATTTCAATCTATGGTAGCAATGACAGATAAGGAAAGAGAAGATCATCTTATGTCTCATGTAGGGGAATTTAAACATGACTTACAGTATACGGCTTTATCAGTTCAGCAGTGCCTTTGTTAATATTCATTCCTCTTAAATGGAGAATCTGCAGTTAATTCCTCCAGGCTAGATTCAGTTCACTATAGATAAGACGCTCCATGGGAATCCTTCCCATCCTTCTGCTCTGTTTTAAATTTGATTCTATTACTGGACGATAATCCGTTCGATCGCTGGGATTGTGGTTGGAGTTGGTCTTCATATTTAACGGACAAAGGGTTATATGTAATCTACAGCTTATAGTTATAAGTACCTCTGATTCCCAGTGAATGGCCACTGGATGAAGATAAACGAGGGAAAATGTACCATCTAAAAGATATGAAGTATTCCGATTTTTCGGACATGGGCTCTCCTGGGGCTTTCTAAGTGATGTTGCGGCTCTATTTCCTCATCCTATTGCAGAGATAGCATAGATAGCCAAGCTACCGCTGATCATCTGCGTCAGGTTTACACACTGGGTGTAGGACCACTGTCTTTTTCTTGAGTTGCTCCACTTGTTATCACTGTGTCATCAGGGGAGAAATAGGATGCCTCACACATACAATGTAATAATGCAGCAGGCAGCTATGCGAAGCGAAAGATTTATGTTTAATACCAATAGAGAAAGCTAAATCCCTCTTTAGTGAGAAAAATCCTCTGGCATGTTTGTACACTGGTTCTACACTCCAAAGCATGCTCAGGTGTAGGACTGATGATGATGATGATGATGATGATCAATATGAGTCAGGCTTGGATCAAATCAGTTTCTTATGTCCTCTTTAGGTTTAAAGAGTTTAGACGGTTTAACTGCATTAACAACAGGTGAAAATGTCATGGGAACCTGTTTAAGGACAAGCTACTTCAAAAGAAAAGCCTACAGGTAACAATCTTCTAGACAAATCAGTAAAAGATAAGGCACAACATGATCCAGATTGAGCTTTTGAGTTAAGCATTCATCACCTCACTACACCTCACATAGCTAATGCTGGATGCCCTCTAGTCTAGCAGACAGAAACATCCCTACTGTTCCCTTTCAGTTTTAACAATGTTCCAGACAAAACATAGTAAAAGATGAGACACAACAACATTACCCAGATTGAGTTGGTGACACGAGCACTTAACTACATCATATAACTAATGTGGAACTAATGTTCCAGCAGACAGAAACATTCCTTTTTACTTTAATTGTATTTTAGGTCAGGTATAATGATAGGTATTATCCGAATTTGGATGAATGCAATTAAATTACATTCTCATAAAAAAAACAGGCCACGTTCATTGCCAGAACACAATACCGACGCCACAGAAAGATTGCATCATCTGGTTTAAGCCGACTTGTTTTCCCTGCTAGTGTTATCATATCTTAATGATCTTTAAATGTAATGATTTGTAGTGAGGCAAGAAACACAACATTTACGCTGAGTCTGTCCCACAGCACATCATTAAGAAGAGTCTGTCAGAGTAATGTTTTCGTTCTGCTATTTGCTATTACCGCTTGAATAATCTGTTCGGCAAGCGATTCTTCAAAATGAGGATACTGCATGGTTTAACAGAGAGTGAGGATTGCAACCCACATCGTTTTAAAAAACTGCAAAGCACACAAGGCCTGGCACAAAATGATAAGGACTAATTAAATACATTATTAAAAAGTACAACAGCAAATAAAACATAATTTGTTTAATATTTGGGGAGAAAACAGCTCCGGCTTTGCGTACGTTTCTTTGGCCTCTGTCTCGACAGCTTTTAACCATCTATCACTGTCATCCGCAGTGACTAAACACAGTTGTCATTAGGAGACATCCACATGATTGACTTATCCCGACTCTTTTTACGACAGTCCAAGTAAGCATCAGTGTGATTATACAAACACATCGGATGTCAATCCCCATGCAAATTGTCACAATCAATAACCAATAACCACTGCAATCCTCTGTATATAGACTGATAGAAGCGTATGCCTGAGGGAGTGACATTTCTCTCTGAGAGACTCTCCTCTCTATTGGGCATTGACAGTGTGTGAGGTTCACTGCCTCGGGGTGTGTGAAGACATCCCGGAGCCTCTGTGAGTGAGCTGGGGCACATGTGCATACACACCAGAGAGGCAGACGTGTGTTTGTTTGGTCTGCCAGGTTCCTGGGGGAGCGCTAATCAGACCTACCTGCCAAGTAGGATGGTGGGAAGAGAAGACTTGGGGGGGAAAATAACAACTAGAGACCATGTTAAGTCACAATGCAGTGCACTGAGTACAGGCAGGGTGAAACCACCTCTACACTTAAGCAAAATAGCTAGTGGGGTTAAAGTGATACTTAATTCCAAAATCAACATTTGTCAGACATTTTGTCAGACCATAAAAGTGGTTCAGTGTCGAAATAAGTCCACACCACCTCTCCCAAGCAAATGGAAAAGATTGGCACCAATTGGACATGGACTCACCCTGACATTAGACCACATTTGAAGTCTTATAATGACTGACAAATATTGATTTTAGATTGAACTATCACTTCACAACAGGACTTGAAGACAAAGTACTGAGAGAAGGCACTTTTGGATCTTTGCCAGCTTAACCTAATCCACCGTGACAGGGGAAAGCCTCTTTAAGAGCAACAGTGGCTTGAAATAATGCAAAACATGCAGGAAAGTTATTTTATAACAAAGGCAAAATACAGTGGCCTTAAAAGGATATGGACCTAATAGCAAAGCCTATAATGGCCCAGAAGAGAGTTCCAGTGTCAGAAAGATATTCAGCAACTTTGACAGATACCACTGGGAGGTTTTGTCCTGCCAGGTGAAAATGACTTCAGGACCTTGGATAGCAACAAGATCTGTCTAACGGTTAAGATTTCTGGATCTTACATACAACAGGTTAATTAGTTAAATGAACATAAAATCCCACCTAGATAAGCCTAGCGAAGCAAATCAGCACCCATGCAAGAACACAACTTTAGGCTAATTGTAAAGTAAACTTATTGATGCATTTTGAGGCTGCAGTGTATGTTCTGCATTGCAAACTATAGACATCCTCTCATCTTGTGGTAATTTATTTGCCTTAAAGTATCAAAGCCACTTAATTACTGTCATTACTATCAGTGGGAAATTACACAGGCCTAAATTAACAGGGTTAATTAGCCTGTTTGGGACGGCATATATATTTATTTATCTGTGTTTGCCTGTGGAGTAGAGATAAGGCTTGAGAGCTACTCTTCACACTGTATCACTTCTTGTCATACCTTTCTAACAAACTTTCTCTGTATCTGTCTCACACACACACACACACACACACACACACACACACACACACACACACACACACACACACACACACACACACACACACACACACACACAAACACACACACACACACACACACACACACACACACACACACACACACACACACACACACACCAAGGGCCTAAATGTTCTTACTTCTTCGGCGGCACCTGTCCCACATTGACCCGGACACAGATGACCTTGCGTGTCTGCATGCCCTGGGAGCAGGGGCCCTGCCCGTTGGTGTTGGGGCCAGCAGCAGACCTGGGGCCAGTGGTGGTGTTGAGGGCTGAGGCTGAGGGGTCTTCAGTACAGGGGCCCCAGGGGCCAGTCTGCCAGTGGTACACTGTACATGCATGCTCGTTGCAGTTACGCACCTCCTGCAGGAAACTGCTGTTGGGACACATGCCACCACCTAGGAACACGCACGCACACATGCACACACAATGAAATGAACACACATAGAAAGGGCAAGCTGATTAGTTACTTTAAAGAAGTTTGGCATCGTGCACAATGACACACCACACATATATACAGGGTAGTCCCAATGTCATCAGTTAGGGAGGCTCTGCCTTATACATGAAGCCCTTAAATAATGACAGAGATTCTGGCATAACAAAGTCTGCTAGATTCAGCCAATTATTGATAGCGACAGTTCATGATGATGTTGAAAGGCTTGACCTCCCCCGGTGATTGACAATGCTTTTTAATCCTCCCGCCCACTTTGAGGCTCAGACGATTCATCTCCTCCTACTGCTAACCCTGCGCACTAAGGACTGTATTTTAAGGGAATTACTATTATTACCCCAAATGATATCATATACACATTTAGCTATTAAAGTATCTCTTCATTTACCTGTACAGTTTGTGTAACCATGCAAGTATTCACTTATCTGTAAATATAACTGTATACCTAACTGTAAAGCTAATTTAACCATGCAAAATTTTCACTTACCTGTTCATTTACCCAGTCTGTCTATTAAGTAAACTATTATTACCCTCGCTCATATCATATGCATTTTTAGCTACTGAAGTATTTCTCTGCCATCGACCTGTATAGTATAGTTAACCATCCAACAATGTATAGTGTACATATTCAGCCAACCACTCATACTATGCAATGTCTTTTTATAGTTTTTTTTGCACTCCAGATATCTTGTATTTCTATACTTTTTCATACTGCCGCTCTATGTATCATGTACCGTGTATCTGTCTTTTGTGTACTTTCGTTGTGGCATTTTGCACCTGCCCTGTGTTTTGTTGTAGCTGCTTGACAATGAAATTTCCCCCCCGGGGGATCAATAAAGTATCTATCTATCTATCTATCTATCTATCTATCTATCTATCTATCTATCTATCTATCTATCTATCTATCTATCTATCTATCTATCTATCTATCTATCTATCTATCTATCTATCTATCTATCTATCTATCTATCTATCTATCTATCTATCTATCTATCTATCTATCTATCCATCCATCCATCCATCCATCCATCCATCCATCCATCCATCCATCCATCCATCCATCCATCCATCCATCCATCCATCCATCCATCCATCCATCCATCCATCCATCCATCCATCCATCCATCCATCCATCCATCCATCCATCCATCCATCCATCCATCCATCCATCCATCCATCCATCCATCCATCCATCCATCCATCCATCCATCCATCCATCCATCCATCCATCCATCCATCCATCCATCCATCCATCTATCTATCTATCTATCTATCTATCTATCTATCTATCTATCTATCTATCTATCTATCTATCTATCTATCTATCTATCTATCTATCTATCTATCTATCTATCTATCTATCTATCTATCTATCTATCTATCTATCTATCTATCTATCTATCTATCTATCTATCTATCTATCTATCTAGTTGCAAGTCTGATTCCCAACCCACCTCTCTCTCTCTCTCTCTCTCTCTCTCTCTCTCTCTCTCTCTCTCTCTCTCTCCCTCTCTCTCTCTCTCTCTCTCTCTCTCTCTCTCTCTCTCTCTCTCTCTCTCTCTCTCTCTCTCTCTCTCTCTCTCTCTCTCTCTCTCTCTCTCTCTCTCTCTCTCTCTCTCTCTCTCTCTCTCTCTCTCTCTCTCTCTCTCTCTCTCTCTCTCTCTCTCTCTCTCTCTCTCTCTCTCTCTCTCTCTCTCTCTCCTCTGCTCAGTGGAGGCAGGTGGGTCGATAGAGTGAGATTCAGAGCCCTTAGTGCTTCAGAGTAATTGCAGACACTTACAGCTTTGGGCAGTGATGAAGGGGCATTGTGGGACTGTAAGTCCTCCACACCTGCAACATCCTGAGATGAAAGGCAACCGGCTCCATAATGAGCAGCAGTGGTGTTGTTCACAAGCCGGTCAATATGGAACGCCAACTCAGACAAATCTAAACCTGATGGCAAGTGAACAGACCTCCTCCTCCTTCCTTTCTGCTGATTGCTACCTGCTTACATCGCTGACTAACCATGTCGGTTTGCTGGTTCTGCCAATAGCATAAACTAACCAGATAAATAAGCCACAGATGGTGCCCAGACAGCCCAGACTGATCAAGAAAAGTGGTTTGGGTTGGGCAGAGGTAAAGTCTATGTCAATTCAAAAAAATGGTCAGTCCAGTCTAAATGTGACAAGTGGAATCGTTTTAATGCTACTCAAAGGATGCGGCTCATGGAATATGGGTTTATTCATGTTTGCGGTATGGGTTTCAGGACTTTTCTGACTTATTCTCAAAATTTGCTCGGAAAGACATCCATAATGTATTGGGTCTCTGAGCTAGCGCGGTTACATTTAATATGCAGCTTATGACATACTGGAACTTGGGATCACCCAACAGATGGCACACTTGCCTGTTAAAAATATCTATCTTTTGGGAAGTATTCTTCGACAGTAAAAGGCAAAAAAAATATTGAAATAGCATACATGAGAATGTGAAGACTTTCCACATTGGTGGGGAAGAACACAAAAAGGGACAATCTGCTGTTGTGGTATCCATTTTGGACTTATAAATGAATGATATGTACCCGCTAGAAGAATAAAACTTAAAAAATGCCTAATAAACTTAGTTCAACTGTCATAACCCATCAGAACCCAAAAAGGTAAATGTAAACAAGAACTGTACAGCCTCAAAACAGGTTTAAAAGTACCATTTTGATATAATGGATGGTCAATCCTTGGAGGCCACTTTTTACTGTTTCAACAATGGATTGCCCCTTTAAATCATCTACTACTCATCACCGACTACTACTATTACACATTTTACAGATACAAATTAAATGTACCAAAAAGCTCTGGAAACTTTGGCACCCTTGAAAGACCTTTGAAAAACATTGACATAGAACGTTACAATTTTCACATCAAGATATGAGAATATCTAAATACATTTGAAGAATTAGTTATACTTACTTGCTGTACCACAACAACAAAAACAACAGCAACTACTTATTTCACTACATCTAGTGCTACTAGGATTTCAAATCAAACCTATGGTGGCCAAAGGCGGTTGAGGTATAACTACAGTAAAGTCTATTTGGCAGAAATCCTATTATTTTGTCATTTGTCAACATGTCGCTAAGGTTAAATTTAGCTAACAGCTAGTTTCAATCACAAGTGTTACCCTCCATCACTGTGATCCATGCCACTACCATTGCAGTTACTGTGGGGAGGTAAACAACATGCAGATCAACTTTTAGCCAAATGTTTCAATGAAAACAAAAGTGACAGATAGAGGGACAGACAGACAGATAGACAGTAACAGACAGAGTGATAGACATACAGTAACAGAGCAACAGACAGAGGGACAGACAGACATACAGTAACAGACAAAGGGGCAGACAGACAGTAACAGACAGTGATAGACAGACAGTAATAGACAGCAACAGACAGTAACAGACAAAGGGACAGACAGACAGTAACAGACAGAGGGACAGACAGTAATAGACAGTAACAGACAGTAACAGATAGAAAGACAGACCGTAACAGACAGAGTGATAGACAGACAGTAACAGACAATAACAGACAAATGGACAGACAGTAACAGACAGAGGGACAGACAGACAGACAGTAACAGACAGAGGGACAGACAGACAGACAGTAACAGACCGAGTGATAGACAGACAGTAACAGATAGAGGGACAGACAGAGGGACAGACAGTAACAGACAGTAACAGACAGCAGGACAGACACCATGAATGACAGCTTGGCTTGAAAGCTACAGTATACAAAGAAAAAGAGCCCCTCTGCATAGTATATTAACACTACAGTAGATAGACAACACAGACCATACAGAACAGTACACCATCTACAGTACATGGTCTATATAGTCACCTTCGCCAGCATTGTAGGCCAGTATGGAGCGGGTCCTCAGCTGCTTGCCCTCAACGGTTTTGCTGGAACAGGTTTGGGAGCAGGAGGACCAGGAGGTCCAGTCGCTGAGGACACAGTCCTTTGGGCAAGGCACCTCACAGGTGATGGGCTCGGGGGCAGGGGCTCCCCCACACATCTCCATGTTCACCGTGTCACCTGGGTGGCACAAAGACCGGTATGGTCAAGGAATGCACACAATTATAACAATAGAAAAACTATAATTTATATAACTTTTCATTACAGAAAAAATCTCAAAGCAAAAACAGAAGCTGTAATTGTACTACACTTAATATAACTTAGCAGACTCTTATCCAGAGAGATTTAAGTGCCTTCCTCAAGGCACATCGACAGGTTTTTTCTCCTAGTCAGCTAGGGGATTCAAACCACTAGGCTACCCTCCATTATGTCTACAATATGATAAACCACAATACCATTTCCTGGTCCATTGGTGGGCTTGTTTGTATATTGTTTAGTGTCATTGAATGCTAATCAATTTAGCTTTGGACATAGTAAGTACAAACTCACATGGGACATTTTACACGTATTTAACCCACTTAAGCGCACATTTATGAGCACTTAAGTGGGTTATACTATTAAGCCAGGTATTCCGTACGTGCTTTTAACCAGTTAACCTTTACCTGTAGTGGGCTAAATCATGGTCTCACAGAGTGTTTCTTGGTAGTTGTCAGGCTCTGGCCATAGAGAAGCCTATTTGCTTCTCTATGTAACCATGGTCAGAGTCTGACAGGTTTATTCTTTCTGTATCTGGTGGTGGTTTGCGTTGGATCCCTAATTAGAGGCAGCTGCTGCGCATTGTCTCTAATTAGGGATCCTACATAGGTTTGTAATTTTCACACTGGGTTGTGGGTCGTTGTCGATTATTTCGCAAGTCACGGTGAAAGTAAGTGTGCAACTTTTTGTTACGTCCGTTCATTCGTGTGTGTTTTGGTGAACATGACGTTTTGTCTATCGTGTTAGTTTTGTATAGTTCGTTCATTTGGTGATTTATTTACATAGTAAATAATAAAAATAAAATGTCGAACTACTATCCCTGGGTCTTGGTCTCACTATGCACCCTCGCGTGACAGAACGACCCACCAGTACGAGACCAAGCAGCGTAACTGGGGAGACGGAGAGAGAGGAAGTGCCGCGTCAACGACGCGCGAGACAGAGAGGAGCCCGCAAACAACCCCAAGGTAATTTTGAGGGGGGGGCTATGAGGGTGGTCTGGCTACAGGCAGGAGGAGCCAATACCACCCCCCCCGTGGAGCATGGAGATGCCGAGGTACAAATGGGGGCGCAGAGCAAAGAGCAGGAGGTGTATTTGGAGGAGAATTTTGGAGAGGTTCTGGAAGAACTGAGGGAGATAGAGGAAGAGGTCGAGAGGGAGATGGCGGAGTGGTCCAGTCCAGGTCCGGTCGTCTACTCCACTCCCGGGCTGGAGCAGTCCGCTCCACCGGTGCCCAGTCCGGGTCCGATTGTCTACTCCACCCCCATACCAGAGCAGTCCGCTCCACCAGTGCCCAGTCCGGGTCCGGTCGTCGTCTCCACTCCCATGCCAGAGCAATCCGCTTCACCGATGTCCAGTCCGGGTCCGGACCTCTACTCTACTCCCCGCACCCGACCTCCAGTGCGTGCGCCCAGCCAGGTGCTTCCAGTGCCGGCTCCATGCATCCGACCTCCGGTGCGCCTCCCCAGTACGGTACGACCCGTGCCGACTCCCCGCACCCGACCCCCAGTGCGTGCGCCTAGCCAGGTGCTTCCTGTGCCGGCTCCACGCAGCCGACAGCCGGTGCACCTCCCCAGTCCGGTACGTCCCGTGCTGGCCCTCCGTAGCCCGGAACCTCCAGCAAAGGTCCGCAGCCCGGAACCTCCAGGTCCGTAGCCCGAAGCCTATAGCAAAGGTCCGCAGCCCGGAACCTCCAGCGAAGGTCCGCAGCCCGGAACCTCCAGCGAAGGTCCGCAGCCCGGAACCTCCAGCGAAGGTCCGCAGCCCGGAACCTCCAGCGAAGGTCCGCAGCCCGGAACCTCCAGCGAAGGTCCGCAGCCCGGAACCTCCAGCGAAGATCCGCAGCCCGAAACCTCCAGCGAAGGTCCGCAGCCCGAAACCTCCCGAAGTCAACACCGCTCTGTGGTTGGAACGTACCGCTCCACCGGTGCCCAATCCGGGTCCAGCTGTCTGCTTCGCTCCAGTGCCTGAGCAGTCCGCTCCACCGGTGCCCATTCTGGGTCCAGCCGTCTGCTCCCGTCCTGAGCCAGAGCAGTCCGCTCCACCGGTGCCCAATCCGGGTCCAGCCGTCTGCTCCGCTCCATTGCCAGAGCAGTCCGCTCCACCGGTGCCCAATCCGGGTCCAGCCGTCTGCTCCGCTCCATTGCCAGAGCAGTCCGCTCCACCGGTGCCCATTCCGGGTCCAGCCGTCTGCTCCGCTCCTGAGCCAGAGCAGTCCGCTCCACCGGTGCCTAGTCCGGGTCCGGCCGTCTGCTCTGCTCCAGTGCCTGAGCAGTCCGCTCCACCGGTGCCCATTCCGGGTCCAGCTGTCTGCTCCGCTCCTGAGCCAGAGCAGTCCGCTCCCCCGGTGCCCAGTCCGGGTCCAGCCATATGCTCCGCTCCAATGCCTGAGCAGTTCGCTCCCCCGGTGCCCAGTCCGGGTCCAGCCATCTGCTCCGCTCCAGTGCCTGAGCAGTTCGCTCCACCGGTGCCCAATCCAGGTCCGGCTGTCTGCTCCGCTCCAGTGCCAGAGAAGTCCGCTCCACCGGTGCCCAGTCCTGGTCCGGTGGTCTGCTTCACTCCATGGCCGGAGCCATTTACCCCACCGGTGCCCAGTCCGGGCCTGGTTGTTTTCCACGCTCCATGGCCGGAGCCGTTTGCCCCACCGGTGCCCAGTACGGGCCCGGTTAATGGTCCCGCTCCATGGCCGGAGCCGTTTGCCCCACCGGTGACCAGTCCGGGCCCGGTTATTTGCCCCGCTCCATGGCCGGAGCCGTTTACCCCACCGGTGCCCAGTCTGGGCCCGGTTAATGGTCCCGCTCCATGGCCAGAGCCGTTGGCCCCACTGGTACCCAGTCCGGGCTACGCTCCATGGCCGGAGCCGTTGGCCCCACTGGTACCCAGTCTGGGCCCGGTTGTTTTCCCCGCTCCATGGCCGGAGCCGTTTGCCCCACCAGTACCCAGTCTGGGTCCGGTTATAAAGAAGGGGCATGGGAGAAAACTGTCCACTTCGCCGGAGCCAGAACCTCCACCGACGTACTAATCTTCCCTCACTAAATACACCCCCCATGTATTTGTGTGTTTTGTTTGGTGTCCGGGAGTCCGCGCCTTGGGGGGGGGGTACTGTCAGGCTCTGGCCATAGAGAAGCCTATTTGCTTCTCTATGTAACCATGGTCAGAGTCTGACAGGTTTATTCTTTCTGTATCTGGTGGTGGTTTGCGTTGGATCCCTAATTAGAGGCAGCTGCTGCGCATTGTCTCTAATTAGGGATCCTACATAGGTTTGTAATTTTCACACTGGGTTGTGGGTCGTTGTCGATTATTTCGCAAGTCACGGTGAAAGTAAGTGTGCAACTTTTTGTTACGTCCGTTCATTCGTGTGTGTTTTGGTGAACGTGACGTTTTGTCTATTTTGTTTGTTTTGTATAGTTCGTTCATTTGGTGATTTATTTACATAGTAAATAATAAAAATAAAATGTCGAACTACTATCCCTGCGATGCGTCTTGGTCTCCCTATGCACCCTCTTGTGACAGTAGTCTTAAACAAATCTACTTTGAAACAAAAGTATAAACCTTACACACATGGCTATTGGCTTATAAAAAAGAAGACACATTTAGATTTAGATCAAATGTATAAAATTTTGAGTTTGCATCCCAATATTACACTTCATATACATCACAGAAGACTGAAATATAACAAAACCGTTTGACATAAACAAACAAAAAATGTATTAATTATCAAATTATGAACAAATGTAATAGTATTCCACCCATGAGGCCACTAGAGGGCGATTTGGTCATTTGACAGCAGGATAGGACTACCATGTTGGAATGAACTGAATTCAAGACATTTCTCAGCAGTCCAAATGAGCAACACAATGGCTCTGCAGAGTAAATATGTATCTTCCGACGGTTGGTTTTTGCAATTTCAGGCTGAGGATGAGTTGAGCTTCAAACCCTCCAATCGGCGTGCCTTTGCATTAAGATGTCACTTTGATGAGTATTCAGTGAACCAATCGTGACTGAACCGAGACAGTGTGGAAATGCGAAGTGACAGGGAAGCCCAGTGGCTCTTACGGTGGCGAAAAAACATGAATGAACAGAACATCCTCTATTAGAAAAACTCCAGACTTAGTGAACAGAGAAAAACGGTTCCTTTTAAATGAATAAGAACAGTGAATATCAGTATACGTCAGAAACTCTCAGTATAGACTGGCGTTTCAATTACATTTGTATAAACACTTGTCTGCGGTGTGGCTGTTTGCTGTTGGTGTGGCAGTTTCATGAGATTCAGCCTCAGAGTGACTGAGGAAAAGTATGGAAGACAGACATTGAGCCAAAAGTCTCTAGGGCGGAAAGTAGCACAATATCATAACACAACAAATCAATTTCCATCAGGGGAATCAGTCAACGTCTGTCAAGATAGGCAGAAAAACACAGGGGTTATGCCTCTCACAGAGCTACTAGGAAGACATCACCTGACCTTGCAATAACCCTCACTAGTGGATGTACTGTACAGTTTGTCCTATATGAGGTGAGATGCCAATGTAACGTAGGATGTTATATTAGAAATATTTCAGTTTTTCAGAATTTGGAGGATGATAAGAGAGGTCATTGTCAAAGGAGTAGTATGATTTGGACTCAATCCATTACAGTGCCTGTATCTATCTCTATATATCTCTTTCATAACACTCAAACTAGGAATGGTGACTATACTTGATAACATAGCATCTTTGTCAACTACACCCACATTCTGAAACCTGCTGAAAAACCCAGATAGCATCTCTCTGCACCGACTGCCATTCTTCAGTAAAATAAAATTGACGGTTTTGCCAAGGAGATCTTAGCCGCTCAATTACATCTAACTAAGATGTTTGGTGCAGTGTTTCTCAATGAAAAAATGTGCTTGAAAATGAGTCTCCTTTATTGAAGAATCTCTACTGTTGACCAATCACAGACGAAGGGCCGTAGACTTCGGCTATAAACTTAGTCTTGCCTCCAGAAAAAAATGTATGTGCCCGAACAGTTGAAAAATCCCTCACCGAAGTCCAAAACAAACAAAAACGTCACAAAATGTTGTCATAATATACAGTGCATTCGGAAAGTATTCAGACCCCTTGACGTTTTTCCACATTTTGTTCCGTTACAGCAGAAATGCCGCGTCGTCAGGTCTTTTAGGGCCAAGTCTAAGTCAAGTCTGAAGTCCCTTTTGGCAATGGCTTTCTGCCTGCTGTGGGTTAGGTCTATAAACCTTTTAAATTATTTGAAGTAAATTATTTCTTTTCTGGACAATTTCATGAATTGAAAGTTAGTTGCCAAACACTGTCATAATTATGTAATTTACACCATTTTTATTTAAATATGACATGATTTCACATACTATGATAAACGATTGTCTTAACAAGCTTAACTTGAGATAAACTTAAGATAAACGATAGCTTAAAGTTTTGCTTGTGTTTTAATGTTCAGATCTACGTATATAGCAATTGCATACACAATGTCCGCTCAATAAAATAAGGACAAAGTGCAAATATGAGTAACCACTATCCTCCCATTGAAATAGATACGTCCTTGTCTGCATATTTTTTGCGGAACGCCAACGTTCTAGAACGCTTTTCAGCCCTCTGTATTAAACTACTTTCTCTGTGTTACGATGCCGCCTCTTCCATGTTATCTGACAGAATGCACAACAAAACTTATCCCAGTAATGACTTGCATTGTTCAAAAGTCTCTCATCTAGAGTCTAAGTCAAGTCGCAAGTCATTTTCTCAGACTCGAGTTTCCATCTCTGCATCACAGCGTTATTCTAAGATTGATCAAAAAAATGTTTTGCCCTCATCAATCTACACACAATACCCCATAATGACAAAGCAACAAAAAAAAGAAAATGGAAATATCACATTTACATGAGTATTCAGATCCTTTACTGTGTTGAAGGACCTTTGGCAGTGATCACAGCCTCAAGTATTATTGGGTATGATGCTACAAGCTTAGCACATCTGTATTTGGGGAGTTTCTCCAATTCTTCTCTCCAGATCCTCTCAAGCTCTGTCAGGTTGGATGGGGAACGTCGCTGCACAGCTATTTTCAGGTCTCTCCAGAGATGTTTGATCGGGTTCAAGTCTGGGCTCTGGCTGGGCCACTCAAGGACATTCAGAGACTTGTCCTGAAGCCACTCCTGCATAGTCTTGGCAGTGTGCTTAGGGTCGTTGTCCTGTTGGAAGGTGAACCTTCGCCCCAGTCTGAGGTCCTGAATGCTCTGGAGCAGGTTTTCATCAAGGATCTCTCTGTACCTTTCTCTGTTAATCTTTCCCTCAACCCTGACTAGTCTCCCTGTCCCTGCCGCTGAAAAACATTCCCACAGCATGATGCTGCACCCCCATGCTTCACAGTAGGGATGGTGCCAGGTTTCCTCCAGATGTGACGCTTGGCATTAAGGCCAAAGAGTTGAATCTTGGTTTCATCAGACCAGAGAATCTTGTTTCTCATGTTCTGAGTGTCTTTAGGTGCCTTTTGGCAAACTCCAAGTGGGCTGTCATGTGCCTTTTACTGAGGAGTGGCTTCCGTCTGGCCCCTCTACCATAAAGGCCTAATTGGTGGAGCGCAGCAGAGATGGTTGTCCTTCTGGAAGGTCTCCCATCTCCACAGAGGAGCTCTGGAGCTCTGTCAGAGTGACCATCGGATTCTTGGTCACTTCCCTGACAAGTCCCTTCTCCCCTGATTGCTCAGTTCTAGGAAGAGTCTTGGTGGATCCAAATTTCTTGTATTTATTGAATGATGGAGGCTACTGTGTTCTTGGGGACTGCAGAAATGTTTTGGTACCCAGATCTGTGCCTCGACACAATCTTGTCTCGGAGCTCTACGGACAATTCCTTCGACCTCATGGCTTGGTTTTTACTTATGTAAATAAGGTATTTCTGTTTTTTTTTTATACATTTGCAAACATTTCTAAAAACCTGTTTTCGCTTTGTCATTATGGGGTATTGTGTGTAGATTGATGAGGAACATTTTTTATTTAATGCATTTGAGAACAAAATGTGGAAAAAATCAAGGTGTCTTTCTGAATGCACTGTATGCACAAACCTTTCCGAACAGTTTCGGCTGGGAAGCATGCGGACACCTTTATTCATCACAGATGGAAATAGTTCATCTGGAAGTGGTGGGCTACTCTTGGGGAGCTGAAGTAACAATGTGGTGGATTCCGAGCATAATAGTAAGTCAGAATACTATATTACAGTGTTATTGTACTATGCTAGTTTAGCAGGCATAGTTGGTTGAAATAACGTCTTAATAACAACATTTCAACAAGTTTCTGGTTGTAACGATGTCATTTCAATCAGGACTCTATAATGTGTATTAACTGAATCAATAAACCCATAGACTGCAATCACAGAGCTTAATGGAATGAATGGGGGAAAAATCCAAATCCAATTGAAATAGTCTTTAGCCAACAATTAGTTATTAATATGGTTTTCCTCACCGGTGCTGTTGACACACTGGACCTGAGGTATTTGTGTCCCGGGGCCACACGGCAGCTCCCCGTTGGGGATACACTCATCCAGTCTGACCAGGCGCCAGTCCCAGCAGCTGGGTTCGTCACATGGGACAGCCTCCACCAGGTGAGGGCAGTTCCCTGGTCCACCCGTTGGCTCATTGCTGATCTCCCGTTTCCTCAGTTTAAAACCTGCGGAAGCAAAAAGACACATAATTCCATTTAATATTACAAATATAATGAAAAATACATAAAACCAAAATATATTTTTTTACATATTATGTCTAATTGTCCTCCTTTGGAATTGATCTCTTTAACAGCTCGCTCAAAATTGAATAATAGGATATGTTATTATGATAGCATTAGGATTAGTGTACAAGCGCAAGCAAAAAATTGGCTAGTTAATTGTTGGCGCTTTAACACATACTGTGATCAAATTGACCATAAATTGATACAAAAGAGAGGATTTCATTGTGAAGAGCCAGCATGTAATTATCATGTTGGTTTTGGACCACCCACAGATGTTAGATACTGCATTTATGCCAGAATATGTTCGTTCAAGAGGACCTTACAATGGCTGCAATAACACAGACTACTATATATTCACAGATACTTACTGTACTGTATAACCTTCTGAAACAATGCCATGCTCTGTCAATTCCATAACACCATGCATAACTCATGGCAAATACAAATCATATAACAATCATATGTCATATGGCATGTTAACGCTTAATTTTTAAACTGTTTATGTTTTATAACAGTGGAATGCCAGTTGCCATTAGTTTGATAGGAGGGACATACACTGTATATTAAAACACATAATACCACATACGTGTTATGAAAGCATTATGCTAGCATTAGGACATCAAATATAGCCACAGTCACCTGAAACATTTCAACCCATACCCATTAAGGCCCTACAGTGGACATACAGTTAACACTTTACTTGGATATTCCCAAGTAGATGGTTTGTGGATGTTCAGTAGATGTTCCATAACTGTCAAAAACATTTCAACTAACTATCCACTAACCCTAACACTAACTTTAACCTATATCTTTGTCAGGCTCTGGCCATAGCGAAGCCTATTTGCTTCTCTATGTAGCTATGGTCAGAGTTTGACAGTGTCGTTCTTTTCTGTTTCTGTGTGGGGTTTGGGGTGGATCCCTAATTAGAGGCAGCTGCTACGCATTGTCTCTAATTAGGGATCCCATATATGTTGAGTCTGTCCTTCACTCGGGTGTGGGTCGTTATCGTTATATTTCGCAGTCACGGTTAACAGTAAATTACGTTTTGTTACGTCCGTTTCATTTCGTGTTTGCTTGGTCAACGTGACGTTTTGTGCTTAGTGTTTGTTTCTGTTCTTTAGTTCGTCAGTCGTGGTTTTGTTTATACATAGTAATTATGTCATTTCATTACATAGTATAAATAAAAGATGACGAACTATAATCACTGCGCTGCGTCTTGGTCTCGCTATGCACCCGATCGTGACAGAACGACCCACCACACTGAGACCAAGCAGCGCAACTGGGGAGAGACTAACTCAGAGGAGTTAGTACCTATTCCCACATGGCCTAGGGTGAAGCCTGAGGACCGGGGTAGGTTCATGAAGCAATGGAGGAGGATGGAGAAGGCAAGGTCTGTCATGGCTGTGAGCACCACACCATCTGTGCACGGCCAGAGCCCGGAGAGGCTGAAAAAAGTGAATCGCACGCCGCTTCGTATGCCCACAGATCTGGATAGGGAGCGGCCAGAGGGCTTCGAGGAATACCCGGAGAAGGAGCGGACGAGGTGGTGGAGAGCCTGGAATGCTCTTCCTCTGGAGACGCAGATGGATCCGCTGGTTGTACAGGCGTTGGAGGACTTCAAGCGCCAGATGACTCTCGTGGCGAGGCGTATGGTTGGACCGGAACCTCCAGCGAAGGTCAGCGTCCCTGCGCCTCCAGCGAAGGTCAGCGTCCCTGCGCCTCCAGCGAAGGTCAGCGTCCCCGTACCTCCAGCGAAGGTCAGCGTCCCCGCACCTCCAGCGAAGGTCAGCGTCCCCGCACCTCCAGCGAAGGTCAGCGTCCCAGCCGTCTGCTCCGCCTCGGTGCCAGAGCAGTCCGCTCCACCGGTGCCCATTCCGGGTCCAGCCGTCTGCTCCGCCCCAGTGCCAGAGCAGTCCGCTCAACCGGTACCCATTCCGGGTCCAGCCGTCTGCTCCGCTCCAGTGCCAGAGCAGTCCGCTCCACCGGTACCCATTCCGGGTCTAGCCGTCTGCTCCGCCCCAGTGCCAGAGCAGTCCGCTCCACCGGTACCCAATCCGGGTCCAGCCGTCTGCTCTGCCTCAGTGCCAGAGCAGTCCGCTCCACCGGTACCCAATCCGGGTCCAGCCGTCTGCTCCGCCTCAGTGCCAGAGCAGTCTGCTCCACCGGTACCCAGTCCGGGTCCAGCCGTCTGCTCCGCCTCAGTGCCAGAGCAGTCCGCTCCACCGGTACCCAGTCCGGGTCCAGCCGTCTGCTCCGCCTCAGTGCCAGAGCAGTCCGCTCCACCGGTACCCAGTCCGGGTTCAGCCGTCTGCTCCGCTCCAGTGCCAGAGCAGTCCGCTCCACCGGTACCCATTCCGGGTCCAGCCGTCTGCTCCGCTCCAGTGCCAGAGCAGTCCGCTCCACCGGTGCCCAGTCCGGGTTCAGCCGTCTGCTCCGCTCCAGTGCCAGAGCAGTCCGCTCCACCGGTACCCATTCCGGGTCCAGCCGTCTGCTCTGCTTCAGAGCCTGAGCAGTCCGCCCCACCGGTGCCCAGTCCGGGCCCAGTTGTTTTCCCAGCTCCATGGCCGGAGCCGTTTGCCCCACCGGTGCTCAGTCCGGGCCCGATTGTTTTCCCCGCTCCATGGCCGGAGCCGTTTGCCCCACCGGTGCCCAGTCCGGGCCCGGTTGTTTTCCCCGCTCCATGGCCGGAGCCGTTTGCCCCACCGGTGCCCAGGCCGGGCTCGGTTGTTTTCCCCGCTCCATGGACGGAGCCGTTTACCCCACCAGGGCCCAGTCCGGGCCCGGTTAAATGTCCCGCTCCTTGACCGGAGCCGTTTGCCCCACCGGTACCCAGCCCGGGACCGGTTATAAGGAAGGGGCATGGGACAAAACTGTCCACTTCGCCGGAGCCAGAGCCGCCCCCGAGGGACTAGTCTTCCCTCCCATTAACCCCCCCTGTTTTGTGTTTGTTTTTGGTTTTTTTGGTGTCCGGGAGTCCGCGCCTTGGGGGGGGGGGGGGTGGTACTGTCAGGCTCTGGCCATAGCGAAGCCTATTTGCTTCTCTATGTAGCTATGGTCAGAGTCTGACAGTGTCGTTCTTTTCTGTTTCGGTGTGGGGTTTGGGGTGGATCCCTAATTAGAGGCAGCTGCTACGCATTGTCTCTAATTAGGGATCCCATATATGTTGAGTCTGTCCTTCACTCGGGTGTGGGTAGTTATCGTTATATGTCGCAGTCACGGTTAACAGTAAGTGTGCCTTTTGTTACGTCCGTTTCATTTCGTGTTTGTTTGGTCAACGTGACGTTTTGTGCTTAGTGTTTGTTTCTGTTCTTTAGTTCGTCAGTCGTGGTTTTGTTTATACATAGTAATTATGTCATTTCATTACATAGTATAAATAAAAGATGACGAACTATAATCACTGAGCTGCGTCTTGGTCTCGCTATGCAACCGATCGTGACAATCTTAAACCTAAACGTAACCCTTACTGTACGTAACCCTTATTCTAAACCTAACCCTAACCTTTGCAAGCATATGTTTATCAACAGATAGTTTCTTAATAGTTTGACCATATATAGATCATCTACAGTTGAAGTCGGAAGTTTACATACACTTAGGTTGAATTTTTCAACCACTCCACAGATTTCATGTTAACAAACTATAGTTTTGGCAAGTCGGTTAGGACATCTACTTTGAGCATGACACAAGTAATTCTTCCAACAATTGTTTACAGACAGATTATTTCACTATATCACAATTCTATATGACAGAAGTTTACATACACTAAGTTGACTGTGCCTTTAAACAGCTTGGAAAATTACAGAAATGATGTTATGACTTCTGAGAAGCTAACCATTTGAGTCAATTGGAGGTGTACCTGTGGATGTATCTCAAGGCCTACCTTCAAACCCAGTGCCTCTTTGCTCGACATCATGGGAAAATCACTTCTTTTTTTTCTGTAGACCTCCACAAGTCTGGTTCATCCTTGGGAGCAATTTCCAAACGCCTGAAGGTACCACGTTCATCTGTACAAACAATAGTACGCAAGTATAAACACCATGGGACCACGCAGCCATCATCCGCTCAGGAAGGAGACGCGTTCTGTCTCCTAGAGATAAACCTACTTTGGTGCGAAAAGTGCAAATCAATCCCAGAACAACATCAAAGGACCTTGTGAAGATGCTGAAGGAAACAGGTACAAAAGTATCTATATCCACAGTAAAACGAGTCCTATATCGACATAACCCGAAAGGCCGCTCAGCATGGAAGAAGCCACTGCTCCAAAACCACCATAAAAAAGCCAGACTACGTTTTGCAAATGAACATAGGGACAAAGATCGTACTTTTTGGAGAAATGTCCTCTGGTCTGATGAAACAAAAATAGAACTGTTTGGCCATAATGACCATCGTTATGTTTGGAGGAAAAAGGGGGAGGCTTGCAAGCCGAAGGACACCATCCCAACCGTGAAGCACCGGGGTGGCAGCATCATGTTGTGGGATTGCTTTGCTGCAAGAGGGATTGGTGCACTTCACAAAATAGATGGCATCATGAGGAAGGAAAATTATGTGGATATATTGAAGCAACATCTCAGGACATCAATCAGGAAGTTAAAGCTTGGTTCTTCCAAATGGACAATGACCCCAAGCTTACTTCCAAAATTGTGGCAAAATGGCTTTAGGACAACAAAGTCAAGGTACTGGAGTGGCCATCACAAGGTCCTGACTTCAATCCTATAGAACATTTGTGGGCAGAACTGAAAAAGTGTGTGCGAGCAAGGAGGCCTACAAATCTGACTCAGTTACACCAGTTCGGTCAAGAGGAATGGGCCAAAATTCACCCAACTTATTGTGAGAAGCTTGTGGAAGGCTACCCAAAACGTTTGACCCAAGTTAAACAATTTAAAGGCAACAATTTACAAATACTAATTGAGTGTGTAAACTTCTGACCCACTGGGAATGTGATGAAAGAAATAAAAGGTGAAATAAATCTTTCTCTCTACTATTATTCTGACATTTCACATTCTTAAAATAATGTGGTGAGCCTAACTGACGTAAGAGAGGGAATTTTTACTAGGATTACATTTCAGGAATTGTGAAGGTGTATGTAAACTTCCGACTTCAACTGTATATGAGACTATCCAAATAAAGTTTGATCGACATACAGTAGTCCCACTCAAACTCTTATCCACACACCTTTCTTCCCTTCTTGGACATCACAGTTCTCATAGGTGCAGGGTCCCCAGGCCCCCCATGGGGACACTTCACACTCGATGGGACAGGGGATGTGACACAGCTGGGACGTGTTGGGGACGTGACCCCTACACAGCTTGTTGTCCACAGGACGGGATGCTAGGGACATGGAAATAAGGGACAGGCATTAAAATATACTTACAGTATAGCAAGAAATATAATGATATATTCAGAAATACATGTACACTTGGACAGTGGATGTATTTACTTGGACAGTGAAGCTAAATCGTTTAATTTGGCTCTATACTCCAGCATTTTGGATTTGAGATCAAATGTTTCATATGAGACGACAGTACATAATTTCACCTTTTATTTGTTTAATTGTTTAGAAATTAAAGCACTTTATGTAATGTATGTAGTCCCCCCATTTGAGTAAGAACGTTAGAAGCACAAAGATCATACACCCAAGACATGCTAACCTCTCACCATTACCAATAACAGGGGAGGTTAGCATTTTTGGGGGGTGTATGATATTTATGCCTCGGTAACTTTCTCACTAATCATTGGTCACTATTCATTCATGATTATCCATAATCATGGTAGCATACACATTCAATACAAAATAAATACAAATACATGTAAAATGCTTCATAAATAACAGTAGAATAACGGGGCCTTTTCCAACAATGCATTAAAGATAAAAAATAAAGATAACAAATATAAAATTAAAATATAAATAGTGACAATAGGAATAAATACAGAGTGAATAATGTAGAAGTGTTCAGAAACACATTCTATTCCTATTTACAATAAAAGTTACTCCAACATGACACAATACATAATTTACCATTTATTTATTTTGGGCACAGCATAATCTGAAACACAACCAAAACAAACTGCAAAAGCTTAATGTAATCATTGCATGTAGAAATATGACTTTTTTTACTACCTTAATACACGTAAGTGAATTTGTCCAAATACTTGACACCTTCAAATGGGGGGACTAGATACATAAAGTACTTTCATTTCTAAACAGATATGTATGAATATACCCTCAAACAAAAGGTGACATTATGTACTGTCGCCTCATATGAAACATTTGATGCTGGAGTATAGAGCCAAATTAAACGTTTTAGCGTCACTGTCCAAATAAATACTAACATAGTCATACTAACATAGTCATAAATATACTGATATATTCCGAAATAAACCGATATACCCAGACAAATAGAAATAGATGAACAAATATACTGAGAAACAGATTAACTGATAGACAAGCATTTCACTACATCCGCAATAACATCTGCTAAATATGTGTACTCTGTACAGTATGTGACCAATAAAATGTGATTTGATTTTACATACAGCAGTGGTATTTAAGTATTTTCTTGGAATCGGCTGAATATATTTTCCATTTGTCTGTTTGATCTTATCCCGTACTTGTCTTCATGTGGAATGTTTACTAGTGTGCTTGGTTATGACAATGCAGAGGGAAATGCCATACTGTAAAAACATTGGTTTTCACTTTTATGCATGCCTGCACGACACATAAGGTCCCAGAAGAGAGCACACGAAACCCACAGTAAAGGTCTGCAGTCTGTGAAGTCCTGCCATATTGCAGTATTTCCCTTTGTTTATCGCCCCACTGTTAGCATATTGTTAGCATGTCAGGGTGATAAATGAACTCTGATTAACCTTTCAGCGCTATCTAACACTTGAAACAACATGAAGACAGGCCCACAGCTCTCACTGAAGACACATAAAAGGTGTGACAGAGCTTCGGTGTCTCCTCTCATACATATTCTATGAATAATCATCCAGTGCTATGATTCCCCTGTTGTAGCGCTTCAGTTTTAGAAGCTGTATACACAATGCGTATGTTCCCACCGAGGAACTTCACTTCACGCAAAGGAACAAAAGAGAGATTGTTTTTCTCGGTAGGAGAATAAGTGTGAGACGCCATTTTCTGGATGTTTCTTAAATGCACTTGAATAAATGGATTTGTTTGGAGTTGAAGTGGAAAGTTGGTGGGTAGTTTTGTGTGTCTGTCACATCAAAGCTGTTTTGGAATGCAGCACAATGCAGGTTGTCCTAGTTGATGCAACAAAGGCTCTTGATCACCTAACAGATTGTCTGAAGCAAACCCCACTACCATGGGTTCCAATGTCTAATTGACACCCCTCCACCACATCATATGAACACACACACGCACAGATGCAACGTGCAGAGGCATGTGGGCACACATGTGGGCACAAACAGACGTACACACAAGCATGCACATGCACACATGCACGTACGCACACATGTAGACACATACAAGTCGGAAGTTTACATACACCTTAGCCAAATACATTTAAACTCAGTTTTTCACAATTCCTGACATTTAATCTTAGTAACAATTCCCTGTATAGGTCAGTTAGGATCGGCACTTTATTTTAAGAATGTGAAATGTCAGAATAATAGTAGAGAGAATGATTTATGGTCATCAGGGTCACTGTTTAACTCCATGTGTTTCTGTTCAACCCTTGCGGGTTATTATTATTTCTATGTATATTGCTGTCTCCTCACTATATTAAAACCTTGTTACCTTCATTCTCTCTCTCTCTCATTTTTCGCCTCATCACTCACTTTCACCCCTCGCAATATCACAGAATAATCCGCCTAGCCAGAGGCACCTTTTATTTTTATTTTTTTCACCTACCTGTGGTCGTCTTCACCGTTAACTCTTTCCTTTTCTCACTCATATCCCTAGGTCTCCATGGACGGGCACGGAGGGGGAGCTGGGGCACCCGGCAGGTCACCAGAGAGGAGAACTCCAGGGAGCCACCCCCAATTGTCGTGGGTTCCTTCTTCAGTGCGAGCTGTATTTAGATGATCAGCCTGTGCCGGACTCGGAGAAGGTCCACACGATGATCACTCTCCTCACGGGGCGTGCACTTGAGTGGGCAACGTCACTTTTGGGAGAGCGGAGCCTAAGAGTTACGGTCGGTTCCTAAATTCGTCGCTCAATTCCGAGCTGTTTTTGACCATCCAGCGGAGGGGAGAGATGCGGGCGAGCGGATTATGCGCCTTGCCCAGGGGAAGGGCACGGCCTCGGAGTATGTTCTGTCATTCTGGATGCTGGTGGCGTCCAGTGGGTGGAACGAGCCGGCTTTTAGGACCGTCTTTCGGAGGGGGCTACGGGTGGAGGTCCAAATGGAGCTGGCTTGTGTGAGTCAGTCCATGACCCTGGACGCCAACATCGCCTGGGCCATTGTCATCGACGGTCAGCTCCGAGACCGCGACCAACTGGCGCGCATTCTCCCCTTCCTCGATCCGAGCCGGAACATGAGCCGATGGAGGTGGGGATCACGAGACTCAAAGCAGAGGAGAGAGAGCGATGGAGTCGTCAGGGGCTTTGTCTGTACTGCGGAGAGAGGGGTCATGTCAGGAGGGCATGCCCCTCTGTGCCAGCAGGACGCAGGAAAGGGGTAAGTGAAAGGATGGCCCAGGTGGGCACAGTAAGTGTTTTACGGGCTGAGAAAATCGCCAGACCTTTCTGCTGCTCAGTTGTGCTGTCTGGTAACTTCCCCGATCATGTGTCCACAGCCCTGATTAACTCCAGAGCGGCGGGGAGTTTCATTGACCAGACTTTAGTTGACGCTCTCCGGCTGCCGTTGTGCCGTTTGAGGTCCTCCCTGCCAGTTCAAGCTCTGGATGGTCGGCCGGTGGGTTCCGGTTCCATCACCCACGTTACCCGTCCTGTCACCCTCACCATACACGGCTGCCATCGAGAGAGGCTGGAATTGCTGGTGATCTCGTCGTCCATACATCCGGTTAGCTTGGGACTTCCCTGGCTCCAGCAGCACAACCCTACCATCAGCTGGAGCGCACTGAGGATTCTGGGATGGTCGGATAAATGCAGGAAGACCTGTATCACAACGACGGTAGGGGCTACATCAGTGGAGAGTCCGGAGAGCGCCCTCACGGGGAGCATTCCACCCGAATATGAAGATCTACGCAGGGTGTTCTCCAAAGAAAAAGCCAAATGTCTTCCTCCACACCGTGCTTGGGACTGTGCCTCCCCGAAAACGTATATGTCCGCTCTCTATGGTCGAAACGGATACTATGGAGACGTATATCCGAGAGGAGCTGGAGCACGGGCATATTCGCCATTCTACGTCCCCTGCTTCAGCTAGCTTCTTCTTTGTGAAAAAGAGGGACGGGAGATTAAGGCCGTGAAATGACTATTGTGGACTGAATGAGGTGACAATGAAGTTCCGATATCCAATGCCCCTCGTTCCTGCGGCCATAGAGCAGCTACAGGGAGCGCGTTTCTTCACCAAGCTAGACCTCCGGAGTGCATACAATCTTATACGAATCCGGGAGGGAGATGAGTGGAAGACTGCATTTAGCACGGCGTCAGGTCACTATGAATACCTAGTGATGCCATACGGACTCGCCAATGCGCCCGCGGTATTCCAGTCTTTTCTGAATGAGGTATTTCAGGATGTGTTCTCAGAACACGTGACGCACGTTCGTGCTGTCCTCCGCCGTTTATTACAGAATCAGCTGTATGTCAAGGAGGAAAAATGCGCCTTCCACCAAACGGCCGTCTCCTTCCTCGGGTACCGTATTTCTCCGGAGGGGGTGAGTCAGGTCATTGAGTCAGGTTTGTAGGCCGCCTTGCTCGCACACGCTTTTTCAGTTCTGCCCACAAAATGTCTATAGGATTGAGGTCAGGGCTTTGTGATGGCCACTCCAATACCTTGACTTTGTTGTCCTTAACTTTAGATGTGGCAAAACCAAGCTTTAACTTTCTGACTGATGTCTTGCTTCAATATATCCACATCATTTTCCTTCCTCATGATGCCATCTATTTTGTGAAGAGCAACCAGTCCCTCCTGCAGCAAAGCACCCCCACAACATGATGCTGCCACCCCTGTGCTTTACGGTTGGGATAGATAGATAGATAGATAGATAGATAGATAGATAGATAGATAGATAGATAGATAGATAGATAGATAGATAGATAGATAGATAGATAGATAGATAGATAGATAGATAGATAGATAGATAGATAGATAGATAGATAGATAGATAGATAGATAGATAGATAGATAGATAGATAGATAGATAGATAGATAGATAGATAGATAGATAGATAGGTACTTTATTGATCCCCCTTTTTCCTCCAAACATAACTATGGTCATTATGGCCAAACATTTCAATTTTTGTTTTTAAATCAGACCAGAGGACATTTCTCCAAAAAGTATGATCTTTGTCCCCATGTGCGGTTGCAAACCGTAGTCTGGCTTTTTTATGGCAGTTTTGGAGCAGAGGCTTCTTCCTTGCTGAGCGGCCTTTCAGGTTATGTCAATATAGGACTTGTTTTACTGTGGATCTAGATACTTTTGTACCTGTTTCCTCCAGCATCTTCACAAGTTCATTTGCTGTTGTTCTGGGATTGATTTGCACTTTTCGCACCAAAGTAAATTAATATCCAGGAGACAGAACGTATCTCCTTCCTGAGTGGTATGACGGCTGTGTGGTCCCATGGTGTTTATACTTGCGTACTATTGTTTGTACAGATGAACGTGGTACCTTCAGGCATTTGGAAATTGCTCCCAAGGATGAACCAGACTTGTGGAGGTCTACAATTATTTTTCTGAGGTCTTGGCTGATTTATTTTGATTTTCCCATGATGTCGAGCAAAGAGGCACTGAGTATGAAGGTAGGCCTTGAAATACATCCACAGGTACACCTCCAATTAACTCAAATGATGTAAATTAGCCTACCAGAAGCTTCTAAAGCCATGACATAATTTTCTGGAATTTTCCAAGCTGTTTAAAGGCACAGTCAACATAGTGTATGTAAACTTCTGACCCACTGGAATTGTGATATAGTGAATCATCAGTGAAATCTGTAAACAATTGTTGGAAGAATTACTTGTGTCATGCACAAAGTAGATGTCCTAACTGACTTGCCAAAACTATAGTTTGTTAACATGAAATCTGTGGAGTGGTTGAAAAAGTTTTAATGACTTCAACCTAAGTGTATGTAAACTTCCGACTTCAACTGTATATATGCACATACACGTACACACACTCAATCTATGACCCAAACATTGCATCAACGGTTGCAACACTTTCATTCATTTACACTTGTCCACAAACACACTTTCTCACTAAGCAGGATGTGAAGATCAGCCGAACAAACATTAATGCAGTTGGAGTCCGATTTTAAGATACTACAGGAGTCTCTTTTACAGCTCAAACCTGTTTTAATCTTAATAAAACAAATGTTATGTATTTTTCTAGGTCTAAACTCTGTTAGAAACACTCTTGCAATTACTAGCCTGGATAGTACTCAAATCTAACAGGTCTCTGCATATAAATATTTAGGCGTATGGTTAGATGATAGGCTCTCATTTCAAAAACATGTTAGTGAATTGGGAAAAAGTTAAAACTCAAGTTAGTTTTTTTTTTACAGAAACAGGGCCTGTCTGTCCTCTGTAAATAGGAAGCAAATTGTTCAGGCTACCTTTTTATCAGTTTTAGATTATGGTGATATTGTCTATATGCATGCTTCGGCAACCACATTAAAACCACTGGATGCTATTTACCATTGTGCACTCAGGTTTATCAGCGGGGATAGTTTCAGAACACATCACTGTATCCTATACCAAAATGTGGGTTGGGCCCCTCTGTCTGTGAGGCGAGAAAAACATGCTCTTCTGTTTATTTATAAAGCACTCCTTTTAAAACACCCGCCATATATTTCAGCATTAATTTCCAATAGACATACTAATTGTAATACCAGATCACAGTCATGGATTACATTAGAGACGCCTGCAGTCTACACATATTTGGGTAGAACTGCCTTCAGCTCCTTTGCACATTTTCTGTGGAACAAATTGCAGACCCACCTCAAGCTAGACACTTTGGTGCCCCTTGACCATTTCAAAAATATTTTAGAGGATCAGTATGATGTTATCTGTGTTTGTTTCTGTTGGACTCTGTTTTTCTTGACATTTTTCTCTGTTTTGAGATACAAAATGTCTGTCTGTGTGTCTAAATTGTACATGTTAACATGTTTACACAGGGCACAGCCGTAAAAGAGATCTTGGTCTGTCTGTTTTCCCTGTAAAAATCAAGTTTAAATAAATTCAATTTCCTTGCACGTCTCTCGCCCTAACTCTGACAGCTTCAATAATACATTCAGTCTTATCAAGTCAAGAGTCAAGAAAATAATTATACCGAACAAACAGCTAAAAGCAAGCACAGGTTTGAAATTGATATGCAAAAGGTATTATTCCCTTACAAATAGTCAAATACTGCATATGGTAAGCCTGATAATCCTTGTATTATTAGTGTGCAGAACAGACTTAAATATAAGTACATCAATCGATTCTGAATAGAAATTGTCGACCAACAGAGTAATGGTGTTAGTGATAAAGAAAAACCCAGCATCTTCATTACACAACTTATACAATGTGTTTGTATTTCCTGCATTGTATGTTAACTACAATGGTAAATGTTCCTGGTGCAACTAATGTGAGTGTCGCTTATTGTTTGCCAGAGTAGAAAAACATCTCACAGATGCTTTGCATATTCCATTTGGAAAAACAACACAGAGTTATTTCACCATTCCCACAAAAGCTTAAAAACGTGTCCCGACGTGCCAGTCAAATACTTCGTAGTCCTTTTTCCATACCACTTCTTGAAACCTTTTATGCTCAAACTTAGTTGAAAACACACGTTAGTGTTTCAAAAACCGACACCACTTGAGACGCAAAATCTGAGGAGAGGCCAACCTATCAAAACTGTCATAGTATCATCTATCAAAACATAAATACATACAGTACATTATTAGGAATGGAAATTAAAAGAGTAGAAGAGAGAAGCAGCAAGGAGGATGCGGTCTACAAGGCAGAGAGAGGAGGACGTCTGGGTTGGTCTAAAGCACCTACCTGTAATTTCAAAGCTGATGGATAGAAGAGGGGGAACACTAGGCTTCTGCTGGTTTGGGGTCTGACCTTCTGCAGGCACAGGGAGATACAACTATTAGCAACACAGTCACTGGAAAGGGAGAGGGTTTTGGAAGTTGAGGCATGCTATTACAGGAGTCTAGCGGTCTTCCAATATGAGACTGGTGCTTGTAGAAAACATAAGAATGGGAGGCAGGGATGCACTTGTCAATCTAAAAAAAGTAGATTGAAGATCAGTCTAGTTACCCCTAGAAACTGATCAACAGTCACTTTAGCATTTTCCCCTCTTGAATGGTTAAGGTTTGGATTAGGGTAATCTGATCCTGGACCTGTGCTTAAGGATGTGTTCTTCTAAGAGTGTGGTCATTTAGTTTATGCATGCAGTGGCGGTTGCTGCAGACTTCACTGAGGCACTGTCTGCCTGTGTCTGCCTCTATCTATGTGGCAGCCGGGGAGATTACCCCCTGATGGGGGAAGAGGAATCCTGCACCAGGAAGATAAGAACGCTCTCCCTTCTAACTCCCAGACAACGCACGCACAGACACTCAGACAGACACACAGGAATGAATGCACATGAACACACAGACAACGCACGCACACACACACGGGAACACAAACATACATTTCAACAAAATCATTAGTACCTTCTCCTTTAATGTCAGTCAATCTTTAACTGCATACTAAAGCAACGTGTTTCAACATGCATGAGGAAATGATGTGGTTTCAGGATCTATGGTTAGATAGAGAGATAGAAAGAGAGAGGGAGAGACTGTTGTCGATGCAAAGAAGCCCAAATTGCTGTAGTGGCATAAAGGCATACCACAGTAGTGACATACAGTATAGACAAACATTTATTTATTTTTATAGAATGGCACAACACACATACAGTGCCTTCAGAAAGTATTCACACCCCTTGACTTTTTCCAAATGTTGTTGTGTGACAGCCTGAATTTAAAATTGATTAAATTGAGATTTTGTGTCAGTGATCTACACACAATACCCCATAATGTCAAATTGGATTTATGTTTTTAGAAATATTCATATATTAATTAAAAATGAAAAGCTGAAATAACCCTTTCGTTACGGCAAGCCTACATACAGTGGGGAGAACAAGTATTTGACACACTGCCGATTTTGCAGGTTTTCCTACTTACAAAGCATATAGAGGTCTGTAATTTTTATCATAGGTACACTTCAACTGTGAGAGACGGAATCTAAAACAAAAATCCAGAAAATCACATTGTATGATTTTTAAATAATTAATTTGCATTTTATTGCAAGACATAAGTATTTGATCACCTACCAAAAAGTAAGAATTCCGGCTCTCACAGACCTGTTAGTTTTTCTTTAAGAAGCCCTCCTGTTCTCCACTCATTACCTGTATTAACTGCACCTGTTTGAACTTGTTACCTGTATAAAAGACACCTGTCCACACACTCAATCAAACAGACTCCAACCTCTCCACAATGGCCAAGACCAGAGAGCTGTGTAAGGACATCAGGGATCAAATTGTAGACCTGCACAAGGCTGCGATGGGCTACAGGACAATAGGCAAGCAGCTTGGTGAGAAGGCAACAACTGTTGGCGCAATTATTAGAAAATGGAAGAAGTTCAAGATGACGGTCAATCTCCCTCGGTCTGGGGCACCATGCAAGATCTCACCTCGTGGGGCATCAATGATCATGAGGAAGGTGAGGGATCAGCCCAGAACTACACGGCAGGACCTGGTCAATGACCTGAAGAGAGCTGGGACCACAGTCTCAAAGAAAACCATTAGTAACACACTACGCCTTCATGGATTAAAATCCTGCAGCGCACGCAAGGTCCCCCTGCTCAAGCCAGCGCATGTCCAGGCCCGTCTGAAGTTTGCCAATGACCATCTGGATGATCCAGAGGAGGAATGGGAGAAGGTCATGTGGTCTGATGAGACAAAAATAGAGCTTTTCGGTCTAAACTCCACTCGCCGTGTTTGGAGGAAGAAGAAGGATGAGTACAACACCAAAAACACCATCCCAACCGTGAAGCATGGAGGTGGAAACATCATTCTTTGGGGATGCTTTTCTGCAAAGGGGACAGGACGACTGCACCGTATTGAGGGGAGGATTGATGGGCCCATGTATCGCGAGATCTTGGCCAACAACCTCCTTCCCTCAGTAAGAGCATTGAAGATGGGTCGTGGCTGGGTCTTCCAGCATGACAACGACCCGAAACACACAGCCAGGGCAACAAAGGAGTGGCTCCGTAAGAAGCATCTCAAGGTCCTGGAGTGGCCTAGCCAGTCTCCAGACCTGAACCCAATAGAAAATCTTTGGAGGGAGCTGAAAGTCCGTATTGCAAAGCGACAGCCCCGAAACCTGAAGGATCTGGAGAAGGTCTGTATGGAGGAGTGGGCCAAAATCCCTGCTGCAGTGTGTGCAAACCTGGTCAAGAAATACAGGAAACGTATGATCTTTGTAATTGCAATCAAAGGTTTCTGTACCAAATATTAAGTTCTGCTTTTCTGATGTATCAAATACTTATGTCATGCAATAAAATGCAAATTAATTACTTAAAAAACCTTTTTTTTTTGTTTTAGATTCCGTCACTCTGTCACTCACAGTTGAAGAGTACCCATGATAAAAATTACATACTTCTACATGCTTTGTAAGTGGGAAAACCTGCAATATCGGCAGTGTATCAAATACTTGTTCTCCCCACTGTATGTTCAGGAGTAAAAGTTTGCTTAACACATAATAAGTTGGATGGACTGCAATAATTGTCACGATCGTGTGTTTCCATTGACCAAGGCAAGGCGTGGCGATAGTTCGACATCATTTTTATTAACACAAACTAGAACTCAGTCGGAACTATACAAAATAACAATGAATTACAGAAAACGAAAGAGAACACACTTACTCTGATAATGACACCAAACAATGACCCACACACTTAAGTAGAATCCCCAATCAGAGACAACATCTCGCAGCTGTCTCTAATTGGGGATTCAACACAAAATGCAAACACATAGATCTAGAAAACTAGATCCTGTCAGGCTCTGACCATGGCCAACTAGGTGAGCAAAAGGCCTCCCTATGGCCAGAGCCTGACAATAATAGTGCTTAACATTATTTGTGGATGACTATCTCATCTCTGTACCCCACACATACAATTAACTGTTAGGTCCCACAGTTGAGCAGTGAATTTCATGCACAGATTCAACCACAAAGACCTAGGAGGTTTTCCAATGTTTCGCAAAAAATACATTGAGTACCCCTTTGAGCATGATGCAGTTATTAACTTCACTTTGGATGATGTATCAATACACCCAGTCACTACAAAGATGCAGGCACCCTTCCTTACTCAGTTGCCAGAGAGGAAGGAAACCGCTTAGGGATTTCAATATGAGGCAAATGGTTACAGAGTTTAATGGCTGTGATAGGAGATAAGGATGGATCAACAACGTTGTAGTTACTCCACAATTCTAACATAAATGACAGAGTGAAAAGAAGGAAGCCTGTACAGAATAAAAATATTCCAAAACATGCTTCCTGTTTGCAATAAGCCACTAAAGTAATAACTTTTTGTCCTGAATACAAAGCGTTATGTTTGGGGCAAATCCAACACAACACATCACTGAGTACCACTCAGGTGTTTCCATTATTTATTGACGCAGGGGTTTGAATACTTATCTAATCAAGACATATTAGTGTTTTACTTTCCATTAAATAAAACAAATATATATAGTTTTTCCTCCAATTTGACATTAGAGTATTTTGTGGAGATAGTTGACAAAAAATGACAATTAACTTTTAATCCCACTTTGTAACACAACAAAATGGGGAAAAAGTAAAGGGGTGTGAATACTTTCTGAAGGCACTATAGATGTCACTGCTGTGTGTACTGTGTATGATATGACACACTGTGTGTGTGTGTGTGTGTGTGTGTGTGTGTGTGTGTGTGTGTGTGTGTGTGTCCTGCAGTGCACAGGAGAGATACATCTATCTTCATCATACTTAAAGGGGCAATCTGCGATTGCTACATAGGTTTTTAAAACTTTTAAATCAATGATATATATCAATATATATACATTGATTGTTGAAGAATATAAACGCAGAAATGCCTCATGAGCTTAGTTCAACTGTTTAAACCCATTAGAACCCAAAATATAAACTTGTTTTACTCCAATGTTTCTTAACACTACAGTAATTGTAAACAAACACTGCATAGCCTCAAAACACGGTTGAAACTTAAGCTATGGTAGTCCTTGCATCGATAGCTCTATCTATGAATTTGAAAGTGATTACATTTATCCAGCCCCATGCCTCAGCTGTTTACCAAATCAGTGTCGGGTTGAACACTTTGTGGATGTTACTAAAAATATTGTCAGAATACAATTATCACTCTACAAACAATTACCGTTCCATGGACAGGATCATCTCTTGATATAATAGCTAATTGTGCTTCTCGCGTAATGGAAATGCTTTTTTTTTTTCTCACACCATCTCCACTGGTGGTGTTAGTCTTAGAATCCTTGCTAATATAATTACCAGTGCGTCATTGACTTCATCTGGGCTTGACAGGTCTGAGTGTCAAAGCCGGAGTGTTCTCACTTTTCTAACGCTTAAGAGTCACACCAGGACAGGAGCTCCACTTCCCTTGTTGCCTCTTGCTGCAGTGTTCAAGAGGTGCTATGGTAATTCTGCAATGGCTACAGTAATTCAGCAATGCACTATAAGGATATTTGTATAGCATAAAGCATGTTATTCAGATACTGCTGTTAGGAAATGTGGGAATGGACACAAGGTATGGAACTCTGAATACTGTACTCGGCAAGGTGTGTTACTGAATTTGTTAGACACAAGACAACAAACAGGATGATGCTGAAATAGTTTGGTGTGTCAACATGTGTTGTCTTTGTTGTTGTGAAAAATTTACCTTTACAGACATGCAACAATATCAGACGTGGGACTACATTTGTCATGTTATAGTCTTCTTTGATGTAGATTATTGCACATGAGATGGTTGGATGGTTTATGAACATAACACCATCAGATATGCATTTGTTTTTTAGTACTGAGACAGTTTCACATAGGAAAGACTTTGTTATAAGAAAGTGTTAGGGACAGATCGAAATTTACTTAGATCTGCCCCTTTACTGGGGTAGGCGTGGTCCAAAATAGGGGAGGATTGTCTAACTTTTTTTTTGCTTTGGGGAGGGTTGTGTTTTTCTTTTATTGGGCACAGGGAGGGTAGTGCATTTTTTCCCTGATTTACATTTGCTCTTCTGCTCGTATTTTCCCTATAAACAATGGATTGACTTACTTTTGATATTAGCCTAGTAAAATGTAGAATCATTTGTGATGGTGTGGCTATTTTTAAACTTCAGCTACTGCCTATGCAAAATATTCTGATTGAAAATTAACTAATTAGCCTAGTCTACATCTGTATAGCAGACGCAGTAGCCATCTGAGGTAAAGAAATGCATGTCGGTGTCGTAGCATCTCTCTGGGGTTAGGCCTAAGCTTCTCTTCCTTTATATAGCCTATATATTTAAAAAAAATGTTATATCATACAGTGGACACCTAAGCCTATAGGCCTATGCATGCAATGCCCTAAAAACCAATAAAAAATGAGCTATAAAGTTCTGCATATGCTACACATCGAAACACAAGGAAAAGTGTTTTTGTAATTTGTTATCTAATTTGGCCAATGCCCCTCGTTTATTGATGGCGCTGGTTGTGCCAGGTCGGATCTGAATGCGTATGGATGTCCGGTAAATTTCTCATATGTCCAGTAAATTAAAATCTTCCCTGTCATGTTGTCTGGTGCCAAATTTTCCTAAAGGAAACTCTGAAACGGCATATTATTTTATGAAGATTTTTGAATATTGGCATGAAAATCTGTCGTCAATTAGATGGAAACCTAGCTAGTGCACTAGTCACGTGCCACTTTGATTATGCCTGCACATCATGGTTCACTAGCAGCCCTAAACATCTAAAGAATACTCTACCAGCCAAACAAGGGAGGGATGTATTTTTTGTTTTTCGAGATTGACATCTATTTATTGTGGTGTTGAAAACACAAACCATGATATCAAAGTGCCCGAAGTCGGTATGCTTTGTTTATTGGTTGTGTGGTGCATTGGCACAGAAAGCTGTTGGTGGAAAACTCGTTGCATATAGGTATTTTATATAATTATAAATATGAAAATATGATTACCCCCTAGCTGATAATTGTCTGCAACCGGCTCTGATCATATTGTTAATGAAACAGGCAGGAAGAGTGAGCTCGTCTGGGGTGGTCGGCAAACCTCCAATCTTCTGGCCCATCGACTGTGAAACCAAAGTATTCTGAAGTCGATATCCATGTTTATAAACGCAGGATCGCTACAGTTTTTGTTATTTGTGGTCGTAAACATTATTTTGAGTTATTTCTATGAAGGGGGAGGGTGTTCCATTTATTTTAATGTATTTTATTGTAACGTTGGAGGGTCATGTGAAAATATTTCTAACGTTGGGGAGGGGGATGCATTTGATCTGTCCCATATACATAGGAAAGACTTTGTTATAGAAAGGTGTTATATATAGAAAAGCCTCATTACCATCTTTGTCTTTGAGGTTGTTGAGATAGGTCAGTAGTTCGGCATTGGCTTGGACACAGTACACCTCTCGATTCTGGAGTCCTCCCCCACACAGGCCGGTCTGGTTGCTACGCCGACGGTCCTGTTGGCTTAGCAACGAGTCCACTCTACAGTCGCTCCACTCTGTAGTCCTCCAGGTGTAACTGTGACGGTGACAGATAGAGATGGGCGTGTGAGTGTTATGCTGTCAAAACACTTTTATAATCTGACTGAAGTTTCTTGAGCTAATGAAATCCCTGACATGTCTGTGCTATAAAAACACACGGGTGTTGATCTGTTTCTAAGGCTGCCAAACTTGAATTACACTAATCCTTATCGTTCCACTACAACTTCAACAGTTATCAGCTCCATGTTTGGCTAATTTCTTCCAATCCATGTAACACATGAGTAATATGAAAAGATACATTATAGTCATAAATATTATACATTTTAAAGGATATGTCATGGCTGAAAGTTTTATTGATGGTGGGGTTTTGAATAATTTCACAGAATCAGAAAAAGGAGAGTTCAGGTGTTATGGGAATGGTTGTGTAAAAACGGGATATGATGTCAATAAGGCCAATCTGTGTGTGCGTGTGTGTGTGTGTGTGTGTGTGTGTGTGTCAGGTTACAGGAGAGACAAATATTGTCATAGACTCCACTTGACGGGAGTCTGTGTCTAGCAAAAGCTCAAACACTTGCACCAATCTTTCTCCATATGATCTCTCCTCCACCACACACACGCAAACCCACACAAACAAACTCCTACGGGCCACCCAGGAGAGCAAATTAGCTTGGTGAAGTAGCTAATGGGAACTCAACAGGAGGAATGTATCACCTCTGTCAGTGAGAATCCAGTAGTCTTTGGGATGTTAGTGCACTAAGTGGTTCCAATTTGTTGAACATTTCCTGGATGCCTATCAGGTTCCTGAACTATGTACTGTAGTATCTTTAGACATACTAATATTACTGTGTAATACATTACATTTGGACACGACATTTCGTAATTTTAAATTCCACTAATACAACATTGATTTAACCCCCTTTCAAGCTCTAGGCCTAACATGAATGTTCAGTATCTTTCTCACTATACATTCAGTGTAAAACTATAATTTCCACACATACATCCATACATCCTCATAACACTAGGTGACACTCACGTGGCGCAGGGCAGTACTCCATCCCCCTGGGGGTCACATGGCTCCATCTCCTCCAGCGGCGGGCAGTCCTCCCCCTCCCCCACGGAGAACTGGTGCACGCGTCTGGACCTGGAGCGTTGGCCCCGGGGGGACTCAGGGTCTGGGTCTACACAGGCCTTGGAGCAGGGGCTCCAGTCTGCCCACTCGCTCAGCTTACAGTCCTTAGCGAGGATGCAGGACTGGACCGTCAGAGGGAGGTCCCTGGGCAGACACCGACTGGAACACAGAGGAGAGGCGAGAGTAGAAGTAGCAAGGTCAGTAATCTGAGATCTGTCTGTGGTATGTCTGTAATTTGAGACAGTGGATGTGAAAGCTGGTCCTGAAGGAGACCTGTGTGCTTGTGGTCCTAGACCAAAGCGTTAGTGGTCAGTAGGTTTCAAAGCCAGTTGAGGTACATTTTGAGGAAGAATTTAGGGTATGTTGGTTGCATTTGTGGAATGTTGGTTTTCGTCCTGTCTATTGCAGTGTATAATTTATCAAGGAAGCACTAATTGTATTACGTCAGATAGAGCGTTGTGTATACTAAGCATGTTGTAATAAGCTGTATTCAAGAGTCCTTATGGAACTGACTGGCATTGAACCCTAGTACTCAACCCTTCATTCAGAATCATCACACCTTAATAAACATGCAGAAACAATTCTGAAAAGGGTTTTGTGCAACAGCCCCTACATTTAGGTATTGAATTTGATCGCTGGTTCAAATCCGTCTCGAAGGACCATGAAAAAGAGGGGTTTTGTACATGTAATACAATACAATATATAAAGTTACTTATACTAGGTTCATATCTACATCAATTATGAAGGGTTGTGCCTCAAAGGCATCAGAGTAGTAACAACAACTGATCAATCACCAAATCACCAACAACTGATCAATCACCAATTACCAACAACTGATCAATCACCAAAAGCAATCACTCTGTTAATCATTCAACTTGCAATTACAGCTAATTAATAAACGCTGCCTCTTTAAGCTCCTTCAAATGATTAGGAATTAAAGCCAACCATTTTCTGTTCCTTGCTCTGCAGTGTGCATCGCCTTTCCCCTGAAGCGCTGCAGCTGACGAGCTTTTACTGCTAATTACAGCTCTGCTTCATTTAGAAACCTCTCATTTAGGCAACGACGATGCCACACTTCACCTCTAGCTTCTCACACTTGAAGCACTTGAAAAAGAGTCTGAGTTGTGTTTTTAACCCCTCTGTCTCCACAGATGAAGATACCTTTGATGTGGTGGGCCTGCAACAAGGCACACTGGAGTTAATTCTCAGTGAAAAACATTCAGGAATCAAAACAAAGGTTTTGTGGCACAGTGAGGATAATGGCTCTCTTCCTGACTCACAAGAAACTACACACATGCTTAAAAAGCCTTAAAGCGTCCATTGACCCTTTCACAGCAACTTAATCCCTTTCAGTATTTGATGTTTTTGTTGTGTTAACTTTCTATTATATTCTGCATTGTTGTGGGGGTTTTGAAGACTTGAAAGTAGTCGTTATTTCTTCATCTACGTCAGTCAGACAGAATGGGGACAGACAAATCATTTCACATGAAATAAGAGAGTAACAATATTTTTAAAATACTCAAACTCTCATTTTAAACCACTAAAGATTAAACAACAAACAAGAAATTCCATGAAATTCCACCAAACAGAGTTTGGTTTTTGAAGAATATCCACACTGAACACAAACATGCTCATTACATGAGGCTTTGGCTAAGAAACATGTTGTACAATTGAAGCCTACAAAACAGGCTGTACTATGTGGGTCAGGAATGTGAAACCCTGTGAGAAATCCTTTAACAATCTTTTTTAGTGCTTTGATGAAAACACAGTTTAGAAAACAGAGTGGAATAGTAGGAAGGCCAGTGAGTCCAGTTAGGAGCACGAGCATGGTGCCATGTGGGACACTGTAATTTGAACTAAAATATGCAAAGTGATATTTTCTAGAAGTGCTTCTAGTGGTAAACGGAAATCTCAGAGGCCACCATGCAAGCTGGAACCTACAGTAAATAGCCTACACATCAGTGGAGGCTGCTGTGGGTAGGACGGTTCATAATAACGGTTGGAACGGAGCAAATGGAATGGCATCAAACACATAGAAACCATGTGTTTGATACCATTCCACTTATTCAGCTCACCATTACTATGAGCCGTCCTGCCCAATTAAGGTGCCACCAACCTCCAGTGCTACAGGTGCATGCTGATGACACATGATTACATGTGAAGCCAGGCACTATTCTACAACCAAGCTAAAGCAAAGTCTAATGAGTCAAGAGAAAGCTGTGGCTGTCAGGCTCTGGCCATAGAGAAGCCTAATTGCTTCTCTATGTAGCTATGGTCAGAGTCTGACAGTGTCGTTCTTTTCTGTTTCTGTGTGGGGTTTAGGTTGGATCCCTAATTAGAGGCAGCTGCACGGCATTGTCTCTAATTAGGGATCCAATATATGTCGAGTCTGTCTTTCACTTTGGTGTGGGTTGTTATCGTTACATATCGATATCGATGTATGTCGCAGTCACGGTGTAGTAAGTGTGTTTTTCTTTACGTCCGCTTCATTAGTGTGTTTTTGTGAACGTGACGTTTTCCCTGTAGTGTTTGTTTTTTGTTTTTGTATAGTTCGTCGTGTGTTTTGTACTGTACATAGTATTCTTAATAACATAGTACAAATAAAGAATGGCGAACTACTATCCCTACGCTGCACTTTGGTCTCTCCATACACCCAATCGTGACAGAACAACCCACCACTGCGAGACCAAGCAGCGTAACTGGGGAGAGAGGGAGAGAGAGGAGGTGCCGCCGCGTTATGCGCGACGCGCAAGAAGAGGCAACTCCCGCAAACAACCCCAATGTAATCTTGGGGGGAGGCTATGGGGGTGGTCTGGCTATAGGGAGGAGGAGCCAACACCACTCCCCATGTGGACCATAGAGAGACCGAGGTACCAATGGGGCGCTCAGAGCAAGGAGCAGGAGGAATACTTGGAGGAGTATTATGGAGGTGCGTTGGAAGAATTGGTGGAGATAGAAAGGGAGGTCGAGAGGGAGATGGCGGAGTGGTCCAGTCCGAATCCGGTCGTCTACTCCACTCCCAGGCCGGAGCAGTCCGCTCCACCGGTGTCCAGTCCGGGTCCGGCTGTCTACTCCACCTTCCTGCCAGAGCAATTCGCTCCTCCGGTGCCCAGTCTGGGTCCGATCGTCTACTCCACCTCCATGCCAGAGCAATCCGCTTCTCCGATGTCCAGTCCGGGTCCGGACCTCTGCTCTACTCCCAGCACCCGAGCTCCAGTGCGTGTGCCTAGCCAGGTGCTTCCTGTGCCTGCTCCACGCACACGACCTCCAGTGCGCCTCCCCAGTCCGGTACGACCCGTGCCGGCTCCCCGCACCCAACCTCCAGCGAAGGTCAGCCGCCCTGAGCCTCCAGCCAAGGTCAGCCGCCCTGAGCCTCCAGCCAAGGTCAGCCGCCCCTGAGCCTCCAGCAAAGGTCAGCGCCCCTGAGCCTCCAGCGAAGGTCAGCGCACTGAGCCTCCAGCGAAGGTCAGCGCCCCTGAACCTCCTGTGAAGGTCAGCGCCCCTGAACCTCCAGCGAAGGTCAGCGCCCCTAAACCTCCTGCGAAGGTCAGCGCCCCTAAACCTCCTGCGAAGGTCTGCGCCCCTAAACCTCCTGCGAAGGTCAGCGCCCCTAAACCTCCAGCGAAGGTCAGCGCCCCTAAACCATCCAGCGAAGGTCAGCGCCCCTAAACCTCCAGCGAAGGTCAGCGCCCCTAAACCTCCAGCGAAGGTCAGCGCCCCTAAACCTCCTGCGAAGGTCAGCGCCCCTAAACCTCCTGCGAAGGTCAGCGCCCCTAAACCTCCTGCGAAGGTCAGCGCCCCTAAACCTCCTGCGAAGGTCAGCGCCCCTAAACCTCCTGCGAAGGTCAGCGTCAGCGTCCCGCCACCTCCAGCGAAGGTCAGCGTCCCGCCACCTCCAGCGAAGGTCAGCGTCCCGGAGCCTCCAGCCACAGCTCAAGGCCTGGAGCCTCCTCCACCGGTACCCAGTCCGGGTCCAGCCGTCTGCTCCGCCTCAGTGCCAGAGCAGTCCGCTCCACCGGTACCCAGTCCGGGTCCAGCCGCCTGCTCCGCCTCAGTGCCAGAGCAGTCCGCTCCACCGGTACCCATTCCGGGTTCAGCCGTCTGCTCCGCCTCAGTGCCAGAGCAGTCCGCTCCACCGGTGCCCAATCCGGGTCCAGCCGCCTGCTCCGCCTCAGTGCCAGAGCAGTCCGCTCCACCGGTACCCAGTACCCAGGCGTCCGGGAGTCCGCGCCTTTGGGGGGGGGGGGTACTGTCAGGCTCTGGCCATAGAGAAGCCTAATTGCTTCTCAGTGTCGTTATTTTCTGTTTCTGTGTGGGGTTTAGGTTGGATCCCTAATTAGAGGCAGCTGCACGGCATTGTCTCTAATTAGGGATCCAATATATGTCGAGTCTGTCTTTCACTTTGGTGTGGGTTGTTATCGTTACATATCGATATCGATGTATGTCGCAGTCACGGTGTAGTAAGTGTGTTTTTCTTTACGTCCGCTTCATTAGTGTGTTTTTGTGAACGTGACGTTTTCCCTGTAGTGTTTGTTTTTTGTTTTTGTATAGTTCGTCGTGTGTTTTGTACTGTACATAGTATTCTTAATAACATAGTACAAATAAAGAATGGCGAACTACTATCCCTACGCTGCACTTTGGTCTCTCCATACACCCAATCGTGACAGAACAACCCACCACTGCGAGACCAAGCAGCGTAACTGGGGAGAGAGGGAGAGAGAGGAGGTGCCGCCGCGTTATGCGCGACGCGCAAGAAGAGGCAACTCCCGCAAACAACCCCAATGTAATCTTGGGGGGAGGCTATGGGGGTGGTCTGGCTATAGGGAGGAGGAGCCAACACCACTCCCCATGTGGACCATAGAGAGACCGAGGTACCAATGGGGCGCTCAGAGCAAGGAGCAGGAGGAATACTTGGAGGAGTATTATGGAGGTGCGTTGGAAGAATTGGTGGAGATAGAAAGGGAGGTCGAGAGGGAGATGGCGGAGTGGTCCAGTCCGAATCCGGTCGTCTACTCCACTCCCAGGCCGGAGCAGTCCGCTCCACCGGTGTCCAGTCCGGGTCCGGCTGTCTACTCCACCTTCCTGCCAGAGCAATTCGCTCCTCCGGTGCCCAGTCTGGGTCCGATCGTCTACTCCACCTCCATGCCAGAGCAATCCGCTTCTCCGATGTCCAGTCCGGGTCCGGACCTCTGCTCTACTCCCAGCACCCGAGCTCCAGTGCGTGTGCCTAGCCAGGTGCTTCCTGTGCCTGCTCCACGCACACGACCTCCAGTGCGCCTCCCCAGTCCGGTACGACCCGTGCCGGCTCCCCGCACCCAACCTCCAGCGAAGGTCAGCCGCCCTGAGCCTCCAGCCAAGGTCAGCCGCCCTGAGCCTCCAGCCAAGGTCAGCCGCCCCTGAGCCTCCAGCAAAGGTCAGCGCCCCTGAGCCTCCAGCGAAGGTCAGCGCACTGAGCCTCCAGCGAAGGTCAGCGCCCCTGAACCTCCTGTGAAGGTCAGCGCCCCTGAACCTCCAGCGAAGGTCAGCGCCCCTAAACCTCCTGCGAAGGTCAGCGCCCCTAAACCTCCTGCGAAGGTCTGCGCCCCTAAACCTCCTGCGAAGGTCAGCGCCCCTAAACCTCCAGCGAAGGTCAGCGCCCCTAAACCATCCAGCGAAGGTCAGCGCCCCTAAACCTCCAGCGAAGGTCAGCGCCCCTAAACCTCCAGCGAAGGTCAGCGCCCCTAAACCTCCTGCGAAGGTCAGCGCCCCTAAACCTCCTGCGAAGGTCAGCGCCCCTAAACCTCCTGCGAAGGTCAGCGCCCCTAAACCTCCTGCGAAGGTCAGCGCCCCTAAACCTCCTGCGAAGGTCAGCGTCAGCGTCCCGCCACCTCCAGCGAAGGTCAGCGTCCCGCCACCTCCAGCGAAGGTCAGCGTCCCGGAGCCTCCAGCCACAGCTCAAGGCCTGGAGCCTCCTCCACCGGTACCCAGTCCGGGTCCAGCCGTCTGCTCCGCCTCAGTGCCAGAGCAGTCCGCTCCACCGGTACCCAGTCCGGGTCCAGCCGCCTGCTCCGCCTCAGTGCCAGAGCAGTCCGCTCCACCGGTACCCATTCCGGGTTCAGCCGTCTGCTCCGCCTCAGTGCCAGAGCAGTCCGCTCCACCGGTGCCCAATCCGGGTCCAGCCGCCTGCTCCGCCTCAGTGCCAGAGCAGTCCGCTCCACCGGTACCCAGTACCCAGGCGTCCGGGAGTCCGCGCCTTTGGGGGGGGGGGGTACTGTCAGGCTCTGGCCATAGAGAAGCCTAATTGCTTCTCAGTGTCGTTATTTTCTGTTTCTGTGTGGGGTTTAGGTTGGATCCCTAATTAGAGGCAGCTGCACGGCATTGTCTCTAATTAGGGATCCAATATATGTCGAGTCTGTCTTTCACTTTGGTGTGGGTTGTTATCGTTACATATCGATATCGATGTATGTCGCAGTCACGTGTAGTAAGTGTGCTTCAGAGTGAGCCCAGAAAACAGGGAACATTCCCAGAACATTAGCTAAGATTCCAATTGAGTTGTAGTTAGGATTTTATCTAACACTAGGATGATAACATCCCAAAAACATACAAAGAATGTTTTTCATAACAAAATGTTTTATTTTCTTCCAGAAAAAGTTAAATGAAATATCCTTGGAATGCACAACATCTGTAAAAACCACCACAGAACATTCCCCCAAATGTTCTCATTAGGTTTCCAGCTAACGTACAGTAATAAAACAATGTACCAGTAATGTTTTTAGAACATACTGCCGTAACAAAATATGAGAGCAAAGTTTTGGGAAAGTTCTTACAACATCAGGCAATTTTTTTAATACGTATAATATAATCATCACCACAACTGGACAGTTTCTGTGTTATGAGAACATTACTGCTGTCACGCTCGGGTGTGTATATAGACCAAGGCGCAGCGCAGCAATAGTTCAACATAATTTATTTACTAAACTAAACGTGAGCTATACAAAACAACAACGAATATACAATGAACGGAAAAACACTTACTTCGACACGGACATGTAGACAATGAACCACGCCTATGGAGTGGGACATACAGTGGGGGGAACAAGTATTTGATACACTGCCGATTTTGCAGGTTTTCCTACTTACAAAGCATGTAGAGGTCTGTAATTTTTATCATAGGTACACTTCAACTGTGAGAGACGGAATCTAAAACAAAAATCTAGAAAATCACATTGTATGATTTTTTTAGAACTAATATACATTTTATTGCATGACTTAAGTATTTGATCACCTACCAAACAGTAAGAATTCCGGCTCTCACAGACCTGTTAGTTTTTCTTTAAGAAGCCCTCCTGTTCTCCACTCATTACCTGTTTGAACTCGTTACCTGTATAAAAGACACCTGTCCACACACTCAATCAAACAGACTCCAACCTCTCCACAATGGCCAAGACCAGAGAGCTGTGTAAGGACACCAGGGATAAAATTGTAGACCTGCACAAGGCTGGGATGGGCTACAGGACAATAGGCAAGCAGCTTGGTGAGAAGGCAACAACTGTTGGCGCAATTATTAGAAAATGGAAGAAGTTCAAGATGACGGTCAATCTCCCTCGGTCTGGGGCACCATGCAAGATCTCACCTCGTGGGGTATCAATGATCATGAGGAAGGTGAGGGATCAGCCCAGAACTACACGGCAGGACCTGGTCAATGACCTGAAGAGAGCTGGGACCACAGTCTCAAAGAAAACCATTAGTAACACACTACGCCTTCATGGATTAAAATCCTGCAGCGCACGCAAGGTCCCCCTGCTCAAGCCAGCGCATGTCCAGGCCCGTCTGAAGTTTGCCAATGACCATCTGGATGATCCAGAGGAGGAATGGGAGAAGGTCATGTGGTCTGATGAGACAAAAATAGAGCTTTTTGGTCTAAACTCCACTCGCTCTGTTTGGAGGAAGAAGAAGGATGAGTACAACCCCAAGAACACCATCTCAAACTTGAAGCATGGAGGTGGAAACATCATTCTTTGGGGATGCTTTTCTGCAAAGGGGACAGGACGACTGCACCGTATTGAGGGGAGGATGGATGGGGCCATGTATCGCGAGATCTTGGCCAACAACCTCCTTCCCTCAGTAAGAGCATTGAAAATGGGTCGTGGCTGGGTCTTCCAGCATGACATCGACCCGAAACACACAGCCAGGGCAACTAAGGAGTGGCTCCGTAAGAAGCATCTCAAGGTCCTGGAGTGGCCTAGCCAGTCTCCAGACCTGAAACCAATAGAAAATCTTTGGAGGGAGCTGAAAGTCCGTATTGCCCAGCGACAGCCCCGAAACCTGAAGGATCTGGAGAAGGTCTGTATGGAGGAGTGGGCCAAAATCCCTGCTGCAGTGTGTGCAAACATGGTCAAGAACTACAGGAAACGTATGATCTCTGTAATTGCAAAAAGGTTTCTGTACCAAATATTAAGTTCTGCTTTTCTGATGTATCAAATACTTATGTCATGCAAATTAATTACTTAAAAATCATACAATGTGATTTTCTGTATTTTTGTTTTAGATTCCGTCACTCACAGTTGAAGAGTACCTATGATAAAAATTACAGACTTCTACATGCTTTGTAAGTGGGAAAACCTGCAAAATCGGCAGTGTATCAAATACTTGTTCTCCCCACTGTACACATATAAGTAGGATCCCTAATTAGAGACAATGCAATGCAGCTGCATCTAATTAGGGATCCCACACACAACACCACACAGACGTAGAACATATAGAACTGCCAGGCTCTGACTATAGAATTATAGAGAAGCAATAGGCTTCTCTATGGCCAAAGACTGACAGTACCCCCCCTCAAAGGCGCGGACTCCCGGCCGCAAGAAACCAAACACAATTACATGAGGGGAGGGTTACGGAGGGAAAAACAACAAAAACTATAACTATCGCAGGTGTCGGTTCTGGCCCCGGCGAAGTGGATAGCTTCCTCCCTAGTTCTTCTCTGTTGACCGGTCCCGGACTGGGCACCGGTGTGGCGAACGACTCCGGCCATGGAGAGGGGCAAATAACCGGGCCAGGACTGGGCACCGATGTGGCAGGCGACTCCGGCCTGTGGACCATCACGGGAGGCTCCGGGCTGTGGACCATCACGGGAGGCTCCGGGCTGTGGACCATCACGGGAGGCTCCGGGCTGTGGACCATCACGGGAGGCTCCGGGCTGTGGACCACCACGGGAGGCTCCGGGCTGTGGACCACCACGGGAGGCTCCGGGCTGGTGACACGCACTTCAGGGCAAGTGCGGGGAGCCGGTACTGGGCTTACCGGACTGAAGAGGTGCACAGGAGGCCTGGTGCGTGGAGCCGGCACAGATGGCACCGGACTGGTTACACGCACTTCAGGGCGAGTGCGGGGAAACGGTACTGGGCTTACCGGACTGAAGAGGCGCACAGGAGGCCTGGTGCGTGGAGCCGGCACAGAAGGCACAGGACTGGTGACACGCACTTCAGGGCGAGTGCGGGGAGCCGGCACGGGACATACCGGACTGGAGAGACGCACTAGAGGCACCGGTGGAGCGGACTGCTCTGGCATTGTAGTGTAGCAGACAGCCGGACCCGGACTGAGCCACTTCGTCATCTTCTTCTCGGCTTCTTCCTCTATTTGCCTCATCTCCTCTAATATTCCTCTAAATACTCCTCTTCCTCCTTACTTTGCGCCCCCCAATAGTACTCCGGTTTCTCCATATTCCATATGGGGAGTGGTACTGGCGCGTCTTCTTCGCAGCCAGACCACCCCCATAGCCCCCCCCCGAAATTTTCTTGGGGTTGCCTACGGGCTCCTTTACCTCCTGTTCCCCGATTACAACGCTGTCCTCTTTTCTCATTTTCTCCCAAATTACGCTGCTTGGTCAGGTGGTGGTTCATTCTGTCAAGCTCGGGTGTGTATATAGACCAAGGCGCAGTTCGACATCATTTATTTACTAAACTAAACGTGAACTATACAAAACAACAACGAATATACAATGAACGGAAACACACTTACTTCGACACAGACATGTAGACAATGAACCACGACTATGGAGTGGGACATACACATATAAGTAGGATCCCTAATTAGAGACAACGCAATGCAGCTGCCTCTAATTAGGGATCCCACACACAACACCACACAGACGTAGAACATATAGAACTGCCAGACTCTGACCATAGAATTATAGAGAAGCAATAGGCTTCTCTATGGCCAGAGCCTGACAACTGCAACCTAACGAATGTTCTGGGAACTTTCACAGAAACAATTTTGGTTTTCTTGGAAGTTTGTTCCACTTTTCTGAAGTGGCAAAAACAACTATGAATATTTCAGAACCAGAAATAAACAAGTCAAAGATTAATATTTATGTTCCTAAGGGCATGAGATTTGTTTCCACCGTTCTTTTGAAATATTTGATCCCAGCCACTGCTGAGAAGTTGGCACCAACAGCGCATTAATTAATAGATTTAGTACATAATTGATCAAATCTGTGGCATGTGACACATACATAATGTGGATATAAGGCTATATAACGGAAACTGTAGCTCTCCTTGCTAGAGAGCTGGATTTCAAGATGACAGGTGCCGTGCTGACATTTGAAGTTATTGTCACTCAGCATAAAACAAAGACAGCCTCAAGGTAAGACAGGGTTAGGGACAGCCTCAAGGGAAGACAGGGTTAGGGACAGCCTCAAGGCAAGACAGGGCCCAAGGAAATGTCAGTTTACTTGAAGGGCACCCATGCAGTCTTGTCTACTGTATATCGTATATAAGATACAGTATGTGAAGAACCTAAATCATTTTATAACCTGAACCATACTCAACAGCATTTAAAAATGACTACTTTTTTTAAAGTTGAACTGAAATTACTCTTAGTAATCAAGGTCTTTGATTTGAAGTTCGTTTATCTTTCCCAACGTAACAATACCAATACAATGAGGTGCATTGTGCAACTCATCCTGCTCTTTTACAGTCAAAGATCACAGAAGACCTTTCAAAGTGCTTTACAAAGTGCTGGCTAAGATTCAATCCATGTCACAAAATGAGCACCAGTGAATATAGAGTTGTCATCGCCACTGTTGAAGGTAGACACCAGAAGGTGGGAGTGCACCATTGCTTTGACTGCAAAGCAGAGACAAATAACCATTCCCCTACCTGTCATCCACTGTACATCAGCACAGTACATCACATCACAACATAATACTGTGCTTACAGTTCTGAAGGAGATAAAAACAATATTTAGATATGTGGCAGGTTTGTGCCTATTTTAAGATTATGTGTTATTTAAGGACAAGCCAAGAGATAACTTACTATGATGACTCACAGAATTACAGTTCTTAAAGGACAAAAAAACATTGTTTCCTAAGTTCTTGCCCATTTAGACTGAAAGTAACATTTTAAAGGACAACCAGCACACAGACACCAACTAAGACACCAGCATTAGCCCAGACCCTGAAATACTGATGTTGAGCCACTCACCTGAGTCCCACCGTGCTCCCGTTCCTGTGTGCACAGGACACCGTGCGACTCTGGTATCCCACCTGGATGTCCCAGAAGGGACTCTCCTGCCTGTTGAGCCGGTTCCTTGTCCGTTTCTTCTGGATCAGCTCCCTAGTATCAGGGTCTTTGACCCCAGGCCTCTCCCTGGCCCCCTCTTTACCCTTCCTACGTTTGGCCTGCCGCACTGGCCGGGAAATGGGGAGAGAACAGAGTGTCCAGGGCCCCACCCTGAGGCTGTACACCCCCTCAGGCCCCTTACAAGGCCTTGGCTTACAGGTCTGGAACTCAGTCAGGTTGGGGCATGCGGAACCCCCGAAGAGCGGAGGCACTAGGACACTGCGCACCCGGTTCTTTAGGCCCGTTCCACAGGTTTTTGAGCAGGACGTCCAGGGTGTGAACTCGGACACTACACAGTCCTGAGGGCAGGGGATGAGGCAGGCCTGCTCTAGTCGAGGCTTGGGCTCAAAGTACTCACAAATGGTGTCCTCTCCAGGAGACTCGTCGGACTTTAGTATGCAGCCCACCTCCCGAGTCTGAATGCCCTCCTCACCCCCGTTGCATACGTATGGCCGCATGCCCCCAAAGGACCTTGCTGACACGGACACACACTGGTTCCAGGCACCCAGCTGCCAGTCGTAAAGGTCCTTGTGCCAGTCGCACACACGGAAGCAGTTCTGCTGGTTGGAAGGCCGCTGGGACTGGTCACAGTTGGTGTGGAGGGTGGTCCAGCCGTCCACGTGGGCACACCACACAGCCCGACTCTGGCTGCCACCTGGGCCGCAGTCACTGCCCATACATCTTCCCCATGGCCCTTGGGAACACAACACAGACACAGTTAAAATAACGTTGAAATATGCAAGAATTAGTCTTGTTGTTGTTGTACTTTTTAACCCATTTTTCTCCCCAATTTCGCTATATCCAATTGGTAGTCACAGTCTTGTCCCATCGCTGCAACTCCCATACGGACTGGGGAGAGGCGAAGGTCGAGAGCCATCCTCCGAAACACGACCCCGCCAAGCCGCACTGCTTCTTGACACACTGCTCGCTTAACCCAGAAGCCAGCTGCACCAATGTGTCGGAGGAAACACCAAAGTTAGCGTGCATGCGCCCGGCCCGCCACAGGAGTCACTAGAGCGCAATGGGACAAGGACATCGCGGCCGGCCAAACCCTCCCCTAACCCGTACGATGCTGGGCCAATTGTGCGCCGCCTCATGGGTCTCCAAGTCGCTGCCGGTTGCGGAATTAGGCATTTTTTACATCAAACGGTAAAGCGGATACAGTGTAAACTATAGAGTATATCAACTGATGGCAAGTGGGTTATTTTAGGGCTTACTTTATCAAATTGCAGTAATGCACTTGGTGGTGAGGCAATTTAGTGGTGCAGTGGAAGGGTTCTGGGGCTGCAGTTTATGGATAATTTGGAAAAACCATACAAATATTAACCAGGAAGTAAAATTAACCCTCATCCGCAGGCGCAGTGGACGGATCGATGGAGACCAATAATATCATAGAGAACCCAAACCGCGCCTTCATACCCGCCGACAGAGACATACAGCACATTTACAATTCATCCACTAAAAGATTAATACATCAGCTATTCTACTATAGCTCCCTTTTCAGCTCAACGTTATTACTCTGAATGAAGTCTCCATTGCAGCCATAACATGAGAGCTTTCTCTGACTTCTATCCCCACACCAAACCTCATCACACTAAAAAAGCTGTGGCTTAATAGCCGTGATGTTCATTGAGTCATTGAGCTCAACCTAATCCGTGACCATGTTGTGCTCTGACGCTGTTATCCACGAGCTAGTGATAGCACAGAACCGAGAAAGAAAAGGAGACTAATGGACAGTTTCACCAAACCAACCCCTTCCATCTACAGCCAATTGATTGTGTTAGAGCATGGCCTAGGGCTGAATGGTATCCGGGTGAGGGTGCCTTGTGTATCCCATGTTTCCCCCTGAACCGATTGCCCCCCTGTGGAGGACGAAGAACCCTAGTCTGACTGAAGCAGGCTGAAACATTTCCTGCAATTATCAGACCTAAATACCTCAGATGACAGCCTATTAGTGGACTCATCTCCTCTCACAGCTGCTGATCTCGCTGGCAGGAAGTGGCTCCAATCAGCGTGTCAGCATGTCCACAGAAGCTTCAAAGCACATCATACATGTCTGTTTTATTTCCCTCTATATCAATACAAGATCAATGCCCTGCTGTCCGACTACACATGTCTCATAGTTGTGATTCAGGGGATGTCTGGGCATCTGTTAGCTACCGATCAGATTGGGGTTTATTTAATAGCCTTTTGAAATTGGGTTTCTGGGGTATTCGGCACAAAAGAGGCAGGGGGTAAAATATCTGGAGCATTCCCAAGGCTTATCCCTATATTCTGTTTGCCGGAGTAAATGATACCCTAACAAAAGGATTTCACCAATAGCAAAAGGAGCTTACTTTGAAGTTTTGTTAGACACATGGTGTGAGTGGTGCGATCTTAGCAGTGATTAGGGTATTGGCACTCCATGATGAAGACAGTATGGCATGAAACACATTTATTTTGGAGCTGTAGCTACATGTCATGGAAGTCAAACTGATGTCCTCTCATTGAACGCTGTTGAAAACGTGAAACAGCTCTTTTATCCCCAATCATTGTAGGATAAGATCAACCAGTCATGGCGTTGTACTTGATGAAAGAATGAAGTACAGAACTAACATTTGGTATATCAACAGTTATCAACATCAACAGTCTGCATAGTATAACTATACATTTTAAACTGGGTGGTTTGAGCCCTGAATGCTGATTGGCTGACAGCCATAGTATATATATTTTCTTTCTTTTGTGATCCTAGTTGACATTTTTACACAATGTCCGAGGGCCTTAACAGATCTCCCATAGGCTCAAGTGCACGTACTCCCCTCTCTAAGCAGCAGATTAGGCTGGAGTAAGACGTGGAATATCCACACAGTTGGAGAGTCAGTCGGATCTCTCTGTCCCTCTGTGTTCATTAATGCTCCCACAGGGTCATCCTCACTAAAAATGGGGTCACACAGAGCTGTTCACTTAGTTGGGTTTGCTTGTTATTGATCATTCTAAGACAGGAACTGCTTACTGCCTAGGTCAGAGATCATTTTGAGCTGTCCTTGCTGTCTGACAGGTGCTAAAGTGGTGGTCCTATTGCCAAGAAATCTTGCCTGTCGTTACTTCTAGTTTAGGCGTCTCATAGAGCACTCAAAATGTCTGTAATTCTACAGAATGTCAGGACCAGGTTGGACAGGTGTTATTATGAGCAGATTAGGTTTGTTTTATGAAAACCACTTAAAACAAAGTGCTATCACATCTCAGATGGCCAAAGCTATAAAAATAACTGTAAAATTAAAGCGAGCCAAGGACCTTGTATACCCTAACTACCATCCCCACCTCCCAATAGAGTCCAGTTGCAGCACAGATTGAAATGAAACACAAAAGGCCCTCTTAAATACAATGGCACATAACCCTTGGCAGAGATATACATCAACACATTGAACATGACACTGTTAAACCCAATAGAGCAATTAGTTAGCCAAAAGGCCTACAAACAATCTAGCCAAAAAGCTTGCAAACAATCTGATGAATATTATGCAAGTCCAAACTATGCATCCCTTCAGAGAGACCATGGAAAGACAAAGGAAGAAGAGACCATCTCTGCATAGTCCTAAGGGTAGTACAGAAGTCTGCATTGGAAGAGAATCCATCATATGTTCTTCTATTACTCAAGTATGGTCAGACACTTCATTTCACTTCCAAATGAACATAGCCCTTTGATATAAATACGTCATATGATATATATAAGAAATTTCCCCCTCGGGGATCAATAAAGTACCTATCTATCTATCTTAACAATACCAAATTGTAAATCATGGGTTATAATGAAAAACTGAAAAATACGTCTGAGGAGAAGGAAGAGACCAGAAGCTACCACTTAATGTCTTCTGGAAAACTTTGAGCTGCTTAACATTCATGAATAATTAACAACCCTATGTTCAGTGCGATCTGTGCCCTTGGCCATGTTTCGCTAAGCTACAATCCATTGACTAAAGCTCTTCCTCTCACAATTGACCTGAATTTCATTAGCTGCAATACCACAATGACGCTTCCATGGTTTGAAGGGTTTTTTGATGATTCTAATTCATCAAGCACAACATACACATAACTCTGAGGCAGACTTTCCATTTAACCTATACAGTTTCCTCCATTGAATTTAATTTTTCACAAATAGGAAACATTGTGCAGGCTCCGTGTCATTATTGATGCCTTGCCACCTTTATGAACTAGTGTCATGGATACCGCCTGTTAGTCATATCATTGGATTTAAAATAGAACACTCATTTCAGTGACAAATAATACATTGAAGGTGGAATACTGCACTGCAGCTAGTAGGAGACAGCCTCATTTGTCACTACTGCAGTGACAAGACATTTTTGGCATTCTGCACAAACCACCTATTCATATGTGTATGTCAAAATCCAACTGTCAATGCATTCAACTGCAGACAAATTTCAAAAGGTCAAACGCAATGGTCCATGCTCCACTTAGAAATCTGTCAGGAAATATGTCCAAGCTGTCAGTAACAGTTTGCAGTTGCAAATGAGAACTTGTTCTCAACTGACTTACCTGGTTAAATAAAGGTGAAATAAATAAAAAATAAAATAAAAACAGTAAGAACACAATCAATAAACATCAGAATTTCGTTGACGCTCAAAATCCACCATCAATTCAACAACATGCCAGAGGCATAAAGGTTTCCCTCTGCATGCTAACCAATGTCCTATGATTTCACTAGCTGCCACTAAACCAGCAAACACAATAAAAACAACATGATTGAGTACGTATGAACACTCCAGTAAAATGCCTTGTGTTCACTGCAGCCCAAACAAACAATTCACCCACAGCCCTATTGCTCGCCTCACACTAATGAAACATTTACAGAAACACCACATACACTGCACTCCAACACATGGATCTGGTACAGTGCCTTCGTAAAGTATTCAGACCCCTTGACTTTATTCACATTTTGTTAGGTTACAGCCTTATACTAAAATTGATTCAATCGTTTTTTTCCCTCATCAATCTACACACAATACCCCATAATGACAAAGCAAATACCGTTTTGCTAATTTATATTTTTAAAAACCCTGAAATATCACATTTACATAAGTATTCAGAACCTTTACTCAGTACTTTGTTGAAGCACCGTTGGCAGCGATTACAGCCTTGAGTCTTCTTGGCACACCTGTATTTGGGGAGTTTCTCCCATTCTTCTCTGCAGATCCTCTCAAACTCTGTCAGGTTGGATGGGGAGCATTGCTGCACAGCTATTTTCAGGTCACTCCAGAGATGTTCGATCAGGTTCAAATCCGGGCTCTGGCTGGGCCATTCAAGGACATTCAGAGAGACTTGTCCCGAAGCCACTCCTGCGTGGTCTTGGCTGTGTGCTTATGGTCGTTGTCCTGTTGGAAGGTGAACCTTCGCCCCAGTCTGAGGTCCTGAGCACTCTGGAGTAGGTTTTCATCAAGGATCAGACGGAAGCCACTCTACCATAATGGCCTAATTGGTGGAGTGCTGCAGAGATGGTTGTCATTCTGGAAGGTTCTCCCATCTCCACAGAGGAACTCTAGAGCTCTATCAGAGTGACCATAGGATTTGTATTTTATTCATTTATTTAACCAGGGGGAAACACATTGAGACCTAGGTCTCATTTACAAGTGTGCCCTGGGAACACAACCAAACAAATGGCACACATACATTCAGAGCATCACAGATTAATAGACATACATAGTTAGTTAAAACAAACACATTCATCAGAATAAAAGCCTTTAGCCAATACAACAAACTGACCCATAGGCACTAAGGCATCCAAACAGAGTACCGACTGGATATTATTCCAAACATTAGGAGCTAGACATGTAAAATCAGATCTACCAAGCTCTGTGTTTACCAAGGGGGTCATTAAAGTTAACCATGCATGTGACCTAATATTATATTATATAACATAGATGACAAATACATTGGTAGTTTATGGAGAAGGGCTTTATAGACAAACAAAGAGTAGTAAAATAATCTATGGGTTTTTAATGAGGTCCAGCCAACCCTTTGGTATAAAATGCAGTGATGGGTATTAAAGCTGGCAGATGTAATAAAACAAAGGGCACTATGATAAACAGAGTCGAGGTCTCTTAAGGTGGTTACTGTTGCACTTTGGTATATAGTATCTCCATAATCAAGAACAGGTAAAAAAGTTGATTGAACAATTAACTTCCTACTAGACAGGGAGAAGCAGGATTTTTTTCTATAAAAGAACCCAACCTTACATTTAAGTTTCTTAACAAGCTCAGCTATGTGTTTCTTAAAGGATAGATCACTGTCTATCCAAATGCCAAGATATTTGTAAGCAGGAACAAGTTCAATCATAGTACCATTCATTGAATGAAGATGCATCATATTTGCAATAGGTTTATGGGACTTTGAGAAAATCATGTATTTCTTTTTCCAGTATTTAAAACAAGCTTTCAATTTGAAAGGGTGACTTGAACAGCTATAAAATCCGACTGCAAGCTCGATACTGCTAGGTCAATAGTCGGAGCAGTAGCATAAATAATAGTATCGTCAGCATACAGGTGATGAGCACAGGTTGACAGTTTGCCCAAACTCATTTATATATAATGAAAAAAGAACAGGTCACAAAATTGATCCCTGTGGAACAACTTTACGCACCTCAAGAAAATCAGACATAACTCCATCAGACAGTATTGCCTGAGTACAGTCTTTCACAAAACCAGGTACAAGCATCATGGCTAAGACCTATTAGGGACAGCTTTTCTAATAAAATACAATGATCAACAGTGTCGAAGGCCTTTGATAGGTCAATAAACACGGCAGCAACACTCTTCTTAGCATCTAGGGCATTGATAATATCGTTCACAACTAATGTAGTTGCTGTAATAGTACTATGCCCTGGTCTGAACCCAGACTGATTAACATTTAAAATACATTTCTCACTTAGGTAAGTACGTAGCTGGTTATTTACCAATTTTTCCAAAACTAAACAAGGAAGCTTAGAAATTGGCCTCCACCCTTATGTAGGGGCAACACATAAGCAGTTTTCCATATTTTAGGAATTAATCCTAGCGTTAGAGTCAGATTTAAAATATGTGTCATTGCACCGGCTATATGGGAAGCTGCACATTTTAATAAACCTGGGTCCAGATTCTCCCTGACCAAGGACCTTCTCCCCCGGTTGCTCAGTTTGGCTGGGCGGCCAGCTCTTGGAAGAGTCTTGGTGGTTCAAAACTTCTTCCATTTAAGAACGATGGAGGCCACTGTGTTCTTGAGGACCTTCAATGCTGCAGAGTTCTTGGTACCCTTCCCCAGATCTGTACCTCGACACAACACTGTCTTGGAGCTCTACAGACAATTTCTTTGACCTCTTGGCTTGGTTTTTGCTCTGACTTGCACTGTCAACTGTGGGACCGTATATAGACAGGTGTGTGCCCTTCCAAATCATGTCCAATCAATTGAATTTACCACTGGTGGACTCCAATCAAGTTGTAGAAACATCTCAAGGATGATCAATGGAAACAGGATGCACCTGTAATGTGGTCTGACAGTAATTGGACCAAATCAACAATCTACCATTCATAAAATTGGTATGTTAACATTTGAAGTTCAGAGGTTAGACATTTTTGATTGATTACTTCCACGATTCTGGCTCATCATTTGGGAACAGACTGCAATGTTTTTCTCAAACAATAATTACAGAAAGGATAAATGGTGGGAGGACATGATGAACACATTTCATAGCGCAATAGACTTCCATTATGAAAAGTGATGGAATGGAATTCTGCATTTTGATTCATATTTAGCTCTTTCATCAACACAATCTCCTATTGAACTGGGATACAAATAAGTGCAGCATTCTAGCATATATGCTGATCACTTTACGAGATTAAACAAAATGCGTCATCTTTATACCAAAACACAAAATGTAAACCACTAAAATCTTAACCATAATGCAGAAAATAATGAAATATAGGGAATCGCCACAGGTTTTAGTTAGAATTCCTATTCCATTTGAAACATTTGAAAGCCACTGCAACACAAAAACAATGCCCCTGAAAATATGCATTTCAAGCAATAAAGTCTCCCATATTGAAAAAATAGTAAGAATAAGACAAATCACAGAAAGAGAATGTGCCCCGTGGTGCTTGGCACTGCAGTTAAATATTAATATCATACCAGTGTGGAGCACATTGTTGACTAAATCTAAAGAGGCACTTCCATGGAAGACTTCCTTGGTGTGGTAGAGGATGGGAGGTGAGAGGGGGTTTCATTGCCTATAATCTACCCTTAAAAAAAGCCAGACATTAGTCAGCGAGGAGGAGTTGCACTGGCAGGCTTTACATGAAGTGAGCTGGGTTGTGGAAACAGTTGCATGTGTTGCTAGAAAGCCTGCACGGATACCATGAAGAGGGGTAGGGCATCTTGTTTACATCTCTCCTTTTGTAGGAAAAATCATACTGTAGCTGTTATTGCTATAAAACCTGGGGGCATATACAGTCTATACAGGTTATATACAGAATATCATATGTCTAATGTTATGCTAATTCTTTATGTGACCAACTCTTTGCTACTGTATCTGCTATTGTTGTGTTAGTTCATTTTTTTAAATCAATTTTTAGGTTTAAAGTGCTCTTGGCATGAATGTGTGTGCCGCTAGAACTTTGTTCATGTATGTTTAGTATGTTTGTGTTGTATGTTTGCACATGTGCATGTGTGTTGATGTGTGGGTGCATGCACAAGTGGGCGTGTCTGCATGTGCCATGTTCCCATGTGATTGCCTGCACGTGTGTGTGACTGTTTCTCCAGGGGCAGAGATTTGATAATGTACCTGCCACTTTATTGAGATAAATGCTCCAATCACATGGTGAGATCTCCCACCCTCTGGAGCACCTCTGCCAAAGATTAGATTACTGCTTCCTACGATGCATCATTCTCTACACCTCAATTCAATAGTAAAGTAACACAACACTGGGAAACTTTAGAGTAAGGCCAAATGCAACACAATTAAGAGCAACATGAAGGTTTAACATTTTAATTTTATAGATGACAGTCCACAGCAGGTCATGGATGAAAGTAGAAATAAGTGAAATGTTAATTATTGTGGGCCGGAAACTATTAATAAGCGTATGTGACGCACGCTTTGTCTGCTACAACAAAGCATAAGTTTAGAGAACAGTACAATTAGGAAGTCACTGCTTAGAAATGGCATTAATCCTATAATCTTATAATGCTCCCTTAACAGAGCTCTGAAGACAAAAGACTAGTCATTCTCAATAACGCTTAGAGGTTATTCTCTATGGTCCCAGCAAAGGTTGATAGTTCATACCAACTAAGTTCCATTTGTTTATCATACGATAGGCAACTTCAGCGATTGATAGTTCATATCAACTAAGTTCCATTTGTTGATCATATGACAGGTCACTTCAAAGGGAACAAACAATCTGTAAAGGCGGTGGGAATGTTTCCACTACTATACTTCAGACTAAACACTGCTCTTCAAAGGTCGTTTTGGAAGTCAAAGGCTCGAGTGCCCTTTTCACCCCAGGCACTAATCATAGATTAGACAAAGATCCTGATCAGACAGAGACGTTGACATGTTAGTGTAAACAAGATCTTTGTTTCGATCAGGACACGAGAATAGACACAATGTGTCACGAAGGGGTGCATAAACAGACCAAAGTGCAGCGCAGTTGACGTTCAACATATTAATTTAATACACACACTTAGATGAATCACAAAACAACAAACGGATAACAGACGTAAACACACTTACTTTGTGACACCGATATATAACGACCCACACAAAGGTGTGGGACATACAAACATATGTAGGATCCCTAATTAGAGACAATGCAGTGCAGCTGCCTCTAATTAGGGATCCAACACCAAAACACCACACAGAGCCAGAAATAATAGACCTGTCAGACTCTGACCATGGATACATAGAGAAGCAAATAGGCTTCTCTATGGCCAGAGCCTGACACAATGTGACCTGTTACGATTGAGAGGGATATAAGAATAGATTGATGTTAGTAGATTAAACATGTTTCTTATAAATTAATGGCTGTATAATACAACAGAAATGGCAAGAAATTGTTGTGTTGATAATTCAACTCCACAGCTGCGATGCGTGTTCTTCTCATTAGTTCAGGATGGGAAAACGACAATTCTAGGACACTAGTGGCTTAACTTGGAACACAAGGTGTGGACTCTCTTTCCTCGGCCTATGGGGATCCCTCTTGGATTGTGGTCCAGCAGCACTACTCTGTTGGACTGAGTAGGAGTGTGGGAGGTGTTGGTAGAGAGTGGATACCCCAGCCAAGCCTAAAACAGTACCACACACACACACACACACACACACACACACACACACACACACACACACACACACACACACACACACACACAGACACACACACACACACACACACACACACAAACAGTGGGCCAAAACAGACAGACTGCACTCACACTTAGGCTGACCCAGCCTTCTGTCAACTACTTTCATGTTTGCTTTAATTTCATATCAGCTGTAAGATGTACCATGTAAACAGGATTAAAAACACTTTCGGAGTGAAATACATTAACTGCACATTCCTTGGTATCATGTATCCTTTTTGTTCATATGAATACTAAATCTGAACGTCATATTGTTCGTGTGAATACTAAATCTGAATGTCATATTATGCAGTACTGTACATACTGTACAGACATGGCATGTAAGCCCTGACATCAAGAATAGAAACATGTCACAATATAAAGACACAATGCCAGATGACAGATGCAAAGGCCTTTGAGTGCAGGAAGTGTGTGCCAAAGAGAGTGGTTCACCCTCACACCTGTTCTTTCTCCGGGCAAACTAATTCTACCTTTTAATCGATTAATTCTAAAACCGTTCAACAGCAAGGGTCCGGTAGAGGTAGCTAGTGGTCCCTTGGGTGATCCAGTTCTATTGATTTTGGGGGTTTTGCTGCAGTCTCTCAGCAATGTGTTGAGATGTTTACTCAGATCTCAGCTCTCAAATTGACAGCGACACTGACTGTCCACTGGGAGGTCTTGTTAGGATGTTGGGAAATAATTGTATATTATGTTTACAAGAAAAGCCTATAGTGAAAGGGCAAAGGATTGATAATAGGTTTATCGTCCTCTGACTTTGACGATATTTCTGGATGCTTGTATTCAATGTTCTGCTCTGTTCTGTAGGTATCAATCTGGCTGGGCAATTGACTCAAAATGTTTCAATGTGTTGCTTGCTTGGGTTGGTCAATCACTTGTTGATTTCAATTCTTTCCAAATTAATTCCAAATGAATTATCCTACGATCCTGAAAACATTGTGATTGAAATGGTTAGTGAGTTTTCACCAAGCATCTGTACCACTGATTCATTACGGTAGATAGAGCTTGTTAGCCATTCTCACCCATCCAGACATTGCTCCGATGCTAAGAATAGCATTAATGATTGACAGCTCCCGTTTTCCAGAGGATCCGACATTCTCTCTCCCTCTAATTTGAGCCGTTTCATTGACACGTAGAGAAAGAGAGCATGTGCTCATAAACTCTCACAAGCATTCACTCAGCTTCAAATATATAAATATCACATCCTGGATCAAATGAAAGCAGTTGTGTGCTTGTGAAAGAGCCAGCCTTACCCAATCACTTAAAAAGTCTTAAAACAAAGACTGAGATAACTGTTCAACAGTATTATATTTATTTAAAATCTCCAGAGCAACATTGGCAACTAAAACTGTGGGTCACCTAGCTTAAAAGACATCCCCTGACCAACATTTGGGCACACCTTCTTCTTCTGTCGATTTTATTGCGGACTACACCCAAAAGGTGTATTGCCACCACCAGCAGGACGGTTTGAAACAACCAAATGTTTAAAAAAAAAATAATTAATAAATCCATATGTAATAGTGATACTAACTTCATCCACCCTAATAAAAATAGCACATTACCAAAAAAAAATCCCAAAATAAATAAACTACTCAAATAACTTTTCTGTTAAACATTAATAAAACTTATCTGATTCGTACACAGGCCCAAAGGAACACTGAGAGGGCGGATCTTCCGTCGCCAGTACTCTTCAGTCCCAAAAACATTTCTGCCACAGCCACAAATAATGTCCAGTTTCTTCGATTTCTTTGAGACTTGTGCTGTACAGTTTACAACTGTAGCAATGAACGCAACAAAATCAACATTTTTAACACCCATGGTGTCTTTATTCTGGCAACAAACATTTACTACAGGCTGTATTGTATCCACTACCTTATATTTTGCATTCACTACCATATCTTCCCTAGAATCACTTGTTTTCTTAATTCTCTTAATTGCCTCCGCATAGGAGATTCGGTTAACCGCTCTAACCTTTGCCACCTCAATTTCCATAACTCTTACTGGGCAGTCTTTGAACTCAGGATCATGATCCCCACCACAATTGCAACACCTTCTACACATTGTTCTTCATTATACTCCGTTCGTCTGCACACACTTGCAACATGACCAAATCCTTTACAATTTTTACACTGCAATGGTTTGGGAACGAAGGCTCTCACTGCATATCTTACCTATCCAAGCTTCACATGTGTAGGTATTTGCTCATCATCAAAAAACAACAATACCGACAGACTTTCCTCTTTTTCCCCATTCACCCAACAGTTCAGACGCCGGGCACCAACGACACCAGGAATTATCTTAATTGATTCTACCTGAACATCCTTCGTCACCCCTGAAATCACTCCTTTAACGGGTGCTCTACTCCGAAGATCAAAACACGATACTTCTGTTGTCCTGATTCTTTTAAGGCCTATTGCAATCTTCCTCTGCTCATTAGAAACACATTTAATCAAAATAAGACCACTCCTAGTCACTCTCTTTACCAATCGCGGACTTCACCATTTTTGATACTTCAAAAGGGTTTCCCACATATGCATCCTTGTTTAATAAACGCATCCCAACAAGAAGTGATTCATTATTATTTACACACTTTTCATTCACTTCAATCTTAGACAATTTTCTTTTTGTTCCAGTTTTTGACACTATTTTAGCCCATTCAGAACTTTCGTCTTTTACTCAACTTGCTGCTTAAATCTAGCTCTACGTCCATTTCCGCCATTTTTGTCCTTCTACATCCACCGGAGGGCGCAGTCGATACTTGGGCACACATATTTAAAATGGCAGTGAACTTCATTAGTGCTCAGCCAATAGAAACAAAGAAACAATTAAGCAGATGAACAGAATTTGCTGATGAGGTTGAGATGGTGTATAAGTTCACTTGGAACTGTTGAAGGTTTGTAAGTGAATGAGTGACTAAATACATACACAAAACACAACACGCTCTTAAATAAATAACTTGAATTAATAAATACTTAATATAATTAAACCAGACTATCTTCTTCAGTGTGCCCATGTCTTGCATGAGGATACTGTGTGTGTACATGTTGCTTTAGATAATATTTTCTCCATGAAGTGATATTTCCTGCATAGATGCAGTGGAAACAACAAATACAGCGAGCGGAGGAAGAGGTAATCATCTCAATGTCAACTCTGTAACTAAGAACAAATCCTTTGAATTATTAATCAGGGACTCTGCTGCATGCTATGCCAGTGAACATTAATGCTGTTCACTCTATGGCATCTTTGATGATAAAATAGAGATAAAAGGAGTATAGGGTGTATTGCATTGACATTATAGCATACTCTCCAGAGAACTGTTGGATAACTGTCAAATATTTTAAACCAGATAAAGATATTTTTTTAAGACAGTGAACTTGATCCAGTAGCACATTGCCTAATGATCCTGCCATGAGTGGAAGATGAAAGAAACATCAACTTCCTCAAAAAGAACTGTACTCTGTTCTCACAAAATGTATGTACTCTTCACATAACGTTTCTACTTCATCTCTTTCTTTAATTACACACCAGAGTTAAGCTCACTAAACACAATTTTATAGTATTTTCCATCCTCATGCCGCTATTACGGGAACACGAGCCCAGTTGGTATCCATGACAAGTGGTGTTGCGCCTAATGAATTCATGAGGCGGAAAAGAGCAGCGAGAAAAGTGTTAACCTGGAGCCACAGAAATAGCCCCCGTGTCGAGTGGAGGGGAGAGAACAGTGATCCCAATCTCAAGCATTTCCATCCACAGTGTTAATGCTCCAACCCCCCCATTGCCCCCCTCCATGTTCCTCTGACAGCTCCTCCCTCTGTTAATTGGCCAGATGGGGAGATTATGGGACCTCTGGGACACGGTTGCTAGGATATTAATGGTAGTCACGGAACAGACGCGGATCTTGTCATTTCTCACTTCTCTTTGGTGTAAAGGTCTCAAATTAGATTTTCTGGAAGGCGTTGGTTTTCAAACCTTGCACACCAATCACTGATTTTCTCCATGTGGTTATATACCAGTATAGCCGTACTGTATGCCCCAAATCAAATCAAATCAAATTGTATTGGTCGCGTACACATATGTTGCAGATGTTATCGCGGGTATAGCGAAAAGTGTCTGTTCCTAGCTCCAGGCAGTAATACCTAACAATAAAAAACAACACACACATCGCCTAAATAAAAAGAAAGGTACAGTGACAGTGTTTTGTTGTTTTGGCTCTGTATTCCAGCACTTTGGATTCCAAAGTATTGGGACAGTGACAGTGTTTTGTTGTTTTGGCTCTGTACTCCAGCACTTTAGATTCCAAAGTATTGGGACAGTGGCAGTGTTTTGTTGTTTTGGCTCTGTACTCCAGCACTTTGGATACCAAAGTATTGGGACAGTGACAGTGTTTTGTTGTTTTGCCTCAGTACTCCAGCACTTTGGATTTCACAGTATTGGGACAGTGACAGTGTTTTGTTGTTTTGGCTCTGTACTCCAGCACTTTGGATACCAAAGTATTGGGACAGTGACAGTGTTTTGTTGTTTTGCCTCAGTACTCCAGCACTTTGGATTTCACAGTATTGGGACAGTGACAGTGTTTTGTTGTGTTGGCTCTGTACTCCAGCACTTTGGATTTCAAAGTATGGGACAGTGACAGTGTTTTGTTGTTTTGGCTCTGTACTCCAGGAATTTGAATTTCAAAGTATTGGGACAGTGACAGTGTTTAGTTGTTTTCGCTCTGTACTCCAGCACTTTGGATTTGGAATGATACAATGACTATGAGGTTAAAGTGTAGATTGGCAGTTTGAATTTTTAATTTAATTTGGTACTTTGATCCATATTGGCCATTTAGAAATTACAGCACTTTTTGTACATAATCCCTCACATTTTAGGGGACTAAAAGTATTGGGACAAATTCACTTATTCTGTATGTGTATTAAAGTAGTCTAAAGTGTAGTATTTGGTCCCATATTCCTAGCACAAGCTGATGACTCTACAAACTTGTTGGATGCATTTGCTGTTTGTTTTGGTTGCATTTCAAATTATTTTGTGCCCAATAGAAATGAATGGCAAATAATGTGTCATTTTGGATAATGTATTGTGTCATGTTTCTAAATACATCAATGTGGATGATTACGGATAGTACTGAATGAATCGTGAATAATGATGAGTGAGAAAGTATAACAGGGGAAGTACAGTAATAATTTTTGGGGGCGTATAATATTTATGGCTTTAACATTTTCACTGATCATTTTTCACGATTCATTTAGCGTTTTCCGTAATCATGGTAGCATCCACATTAGTGTAGAAGTGTTTCGAAACATATTCTATTCTTATTTACAATTAAAGTGACACCAAAATGTCAATACATTATTTACCATTAATTTCTATTGGGCACAAAATAATCAGAAATCTTACACAATCCATGACTCAATTGTCTCAAGGCTTAAAAATCTGTCTTCAACCTGTCTCCTCCCCTTCATCTACACTGATTGAAGTGAATTTAACAAGTGACATCAATCAATAGCTTTCACCTGGATTCACCTGGTCAGTATACAGTGGGTGAAATAAGTATTGAACACGTCACCATTTTTCTCAGTAAATATATTTCCAAAGGTGCTATTTACATCCATACATACAAAGAAACCAAAACAAATAAGTTCAGAAATTAAGTTATGTGTAATAATGTGAAATGACACAGGGAAAAAGTATTGAACACATTAAGAAAGGGAGGTGCAAAAAGGCATGGAAAGCCAAGACAACAGCTGAAAACTATCAGTAATTAAAAAGCAATCCAGCACCCTGTCAGTGCAAATTAATATCAGCTGGTTCAGTCCCAACTGATGGCCTACAAAAAGGTCTCATTGCCAAGGTGTCACACAAGACACATCTCATGATGGGTAAAAGCAAAGAGCTGTCTCAAGACCTTCGCAACCTAATTGTTGCAAAACATAATGATGGCATTGGTTATAGGTGCATTTCTAAGCTTCTGAATGTTCCAGTGAGCACTGTTGGGGCCATAATACGGAAGTGGAAAGACAATCATTTCACCATAAATTTGCCTCGACCAGGTGCTCCTCGCAAGATTTCTGACAGAGGAGTGAAAAGAATAATCAGAAGAGTTGTCCAAGAGCCAAGGACCACTTGTGAAGAGCTTCAAAAAGACCTGCAATTAGCAGGTACTGTTGTCTCAAAGAAAACAGTAAGTAATGCACTCCACCTCCATGGCCTGTATGCACGCTCACCACGCAAGATTCCATTGCTGAAAAAAAAGCATGTTGAAGCTTGTTTAAAGTTTGCTGCACAACATTTGGAAAAGCCAGTGAAATACTGGGAGAACCTAGTGTGGTCAGATGAGAGTAAAATTGAACTGTTTGGATGTCATAATACACACCATGTTTGGAGGAGAAATGGCACTGCACATCACCCTAATAACACCATACCAACAGTGAAGTTTGGAGGTGGGAACACCATGGTGTGGGGCTGCTTTTCAGCAAATGGTACTGGCAAACTTCACATAATTGAAGGAAGGATGAATGGGCGAATTTACAGAGACATTCTTGACAAAAATCAGCTGCCATCTACCAGGATGATGAAGATGAAACGAGGATGGACATTTCAGCAAGACAATTATCCCAAACACACAGCCAAGGAAACTCTCAATTGGTTTCAAAGAAAGAAAATAAAGCTGCTAGAATGGCCCAGCCTATCACCTGACTTAAATCCCATTGAAAATCTATGGAAAGAACTGAAGATCAAGATTCATAGAAGAGGCCCACGGAACCTTCAAGATTTGAAGACTGTTTGTGTGGAAGAATGGGCCAAAATCACACCAGAGCAATGCATGCGACTAGTTTCTCCATACAGGAGGTGTCTTGAAGCTGTCATTACCAATAAAGGCTTTTGTACAAAGTATTAAATAAATATCAGTAAATGTGTTCAATACTTTTTCACTGTGCCATTTTGTCACGAATCAAGCCTCTGTGGTTCCTCCTACTCACCACCAGAGGGCGCCCTCTCCAGAATATTGAGATTACCTATACAGACTCCATTTCCCATGACCCCGTGCCTGTATCTGATCATCTACTCACCTGCCACTTATCACCCGGACTAATTATCTGCACACCTGCCACTCATCATCAGGGCTATTTATACAGCCTGTCTCTACTGCTTCAGTGTGAAGTCTTGTTCTGCCCTGGCTAACATTTCTGAGCGTTCTCCTGGTTTCCTTGTTCTTGACCCTGGACTGTTTTCATCGGATCGACCCTTTGCTTCTTGCCATTGTGACTGTGTTGTTTACCTGGATATTCCTTACTCTGTCTGCTGCCTGCCCTGGAACTCTGCCTGCCTCTTGACTACGTTTGTGCTTAGCAGTGGATATCTCCCTCAATGGTGTTTGACCCCAGCCTGTTGGTTCTACGTATTATTGCTGTTCAATAAATACTGCATATGGATCTCAATGACACTGCCTCTTCGTTACACATTTCACATTATTACACAACTTAATTTCTGAACTTATTTGTTTTGGTTTCTGTGTGGATTACTTGGGTTGTTACCAACATCTGGTGAAATTTCATGTCAATAGCACAGAAAAATGGTGACGTGTTCAATACTTATTTCACCCGCTGTATGTCATGGAAAGAGCAGGTGTTCTTAATGTTTGTATGCTCAGTGTACATACGAAGGGTGTAAAACAGTATTTAAATATTATTAAAGTGACCAGTGTTCAAAGACTATGTACCTAGGGCAGCAGTCTCTAAGGTACAGAGTTGAGTACCGAGTAGTAGCTGGCTAGTAATAGTGACTAAAATTTAGGGCAGGGTACCGGGCGCAGTCTCTCGTCCCAGCTTTGATGCGCCTGTACTGTCTTCACCTTCTAGACGGTAGTGGGGTGAACAGATATCAATATCTTTCAATGTGGCAGTTTGAAAGAAACAAGCTTGACAAAAGGCACACATATTTTACATACACTGCAATGGTGTATGTATGCAATACCATTTGGAGTTCATATAATCTGTTTGCCAGCTGTGCAGCTCTCTAGCCTGTATTTTCACAGAGCCAATGTAAGGAATCAATATCAATAATTGATACTAAACTGGGCCCTCTGAAAGATTGGTTCATCTTGCACAATCAGAAAGAGAAGTAGGTCATATAAGAGATCCCCAAAGAATTCATTAGTTCAAGGAATACGTAGCAAAATGGGGTGGTCAATCATTGAGAGGTCTGTTTGTACACCAGAACAATAAATCAGCATACGCCAACACATGAGCCAATCTACTGAAGGATGTTTATGGAACCATATGAATTATTAAACTGTATGAGAGCTGTGCCTGCTTTCCAGTAAATCCACATGGCTAACCCTGTACAGTGTCCAGGACCTGCACCACAAACTTACAAAATTAGAAATACATCTGAATTCATGTTACTTTTAAAATGATTTGAGAACGTCTTTACAACTAACCTTTTGCTTTCGAGTGAGATCCAGACAGGACCGGCCATGGGCATAAGCAATATAAGGGTCGCTTAGGGCCCCCAAATAGCTAGGGCCGGCCCTGGATCCAGATCAGATTTCAAATAAACATATGTTGGGTTGTATTTATAGACCATGAGCATCTTACATATTCTATGCATTACTGATATTTATCAGAACATTGAATCGTCTATGAAGTAATGGAAGCGACATGAGAGAGAAACTCATTAGCCACAAATAAACCACCCACAGTTCCTCACATCTGTTCCAGCTCCACACATTAGAACACACCACCTTCAATGAGTCACAGTATAACAAGATCCTCCATTCTCGGCTCTCTCTGCAGTGATATCTTTGCAGGATTGCAGGTAGAGCTTTTGCTGGTGTTTCATTGTGGAGCAGGAGGCCTGAAGTGAGGCACACACACACTCCTCAAAGGTGACACATACTCTTCGCTGTGATCACATCAGGGGTCGGGTGCAATAAAGGCTGCCACCCTCAATCTGCAGGCGAGGAGATGAATGAGCAAACCTCTCTGTGTTTCTGCCCTTTGATTCAACCACTGTGCTGAGCCAGGTAAACATGAGAGGAGAGGGGAGAGAGGGGGTTGGGGGGGGGGGCTTCTGTCTTAGAACACACACACAGTCTGAACACACACACACACACACACACACACCACAACTCCCTTTCCCCTGACACACACACTTACACTAATTTACTGTAAACAGACTAACCATAAATACTACAAAACATACAAACACTGTAGTGCTCACAAACACACACACACACACACACACACACGCGTGCCCAGATGATTGGTTTATTTGTGTGCCCTCCATAGTTGCTTATTTTATTAATTGATCAATGGAAACAATCAAGGGAGAAGCGAACGTTTGCTTTGTATCTGCAGCTTGATACACCACCATCATCATACTTACATAGAAATCCCTCTTCCTCCATCCACTCACGGTATTTCTCAGCTCAGTGACAACCCGCAAACTGAGTATTTAGATTCCATGCAAGTTAAGAAAACACAATCAGACTAAACACACATAAACTAATAGCTTTCCTGTATCTGGTATAGAACACGAACCCCAAGGGCAATATATTTTCCAAACGCAGCCAGAAACGCTGGGACTCATCTCGTCAAACATCAGACACCTTTCCCTGTCACAACATCTGGAATTTTCCACAGATTAAGGTTTAATCAAGTCGTGGCGGCAGGGCATCAGGATGGGTGGAGAGAGAGTGGCAAATCCATTAAACATGGGTTAGAGTGGTAATCACCAGAGAATGGGACAGGAGGGCAGAGGGGATGGAGCACTGCAAGGTAGGCAGGCTGGTGGTACACACAGTAGGGAGAAGCAACAGCATGGGCATGGTGGTACTGTACCCAGACAAACTGACAGACTGATAGACACAGATCCCCCTCTACATGTTGCCTCATGGTTCCATCTGTTAGTGTTAGGGGGCAAATATGACGACGGAAGCATTTCTGTCTCCAGTAAATATGTGTGTGTGTGTGTGTGTGTGTGTGTGTGTGTGTGTGTGTGTGTGTGTGTGTGTGTGTGTGTGTGTGTGTGTGTGTGTGGTGTGTGTGTGTGTGTGTGTTCGGGGGGGTTAGTGTGTGTGTGTGTTTCTGAGTGACACTGAGAACATTCAGTGTGACAACTGTGAGTGTGATTTGGGGTAATGTTGTTGCAAACCAGATGTTTAAGGGTGCATTTATTTCCTCCCAAAACATGTCATACTGGCCTACTCTAGGGTTCCCAACTGGCGGCCCACAGGCCAAATAATTTTATTTGCCACCCCCCCCCTTTTTATATTTTTTTATTGTTGGACATAAAAGACTGTAAAAACACCAGCAAAACAGCTCTAACTGATTGAAATTTTTGGAAATCTGTTCCAAAATATTTCACGCATAATAATGAGATATGTGATCGTATACAAATGTAAGCAAGATTATATCTGTTTGGGCTTACAGTCTACAAAGTATTTGTAATTATGTTCCAGCCCCCTGACCATCCACTCAAGAAAACATTTTAATCTACAGTAGTTAATGATCATTTCAGGGCTCAGAAATGTAACAACTACAAGACAATCCAAAAGATCGGATTGAAATTTGAGCGACTGAGTGGATAAAACAAAAGTGAAGGCATTTCCTGATGGGCCGAAGTTAAGTTCTGTAAAAAAAGAGTCTGAGGGATTCATCTGGTAAAGGCTGTCTCTTACTTTGTAGCTGTGATCCTTAGCTTTGCCTTTCCAGGGTCAGATGACTTTAATCCAAAGAGAAGTGTTCAAAGAGCCCCCAGTAGGTGGATGGATCAAAGAAACTCAATACCAGCCAAGGTCTGTGTTCTTTAATACTGCATTCCCTGTGAATCGAACACCACTCTGCCATACCCTCCACGTCTCAAAGAGAGATGGGAGAAATTTGGGGAAATGGAAGGATGAGAGTAGAATGATTCTCCTGTGGTAACCCTTTGATATAGGATTTCAGGAACATAAAGTAATGCAATTTTCTAGAAACGATAAGAGAGATATGGTGCTGGATGTTGAAGTTGCTATTGTTACAAGTGTATTTTGCTATAATGTGGAAAGGTAGTTTGTGTTTAGAGACTTGTTTTATATACACTTTAAATACAATCCGCTCCTAAGAAAGATGGAGTGGTAAAGTAAGTCACCTGGTTTTCACAACAAGACCGAAACACATTGGGATATAAGCTACATTGGAGAATACATTTACTTTGATGGATGGAAATAAATGCCATCTGAAATTGAACAGTGCACATCACTTTTGAAGCCAAAGCTGTGTAGCAATACCCAGCAACTGAGGTAATAAAGAGAGAATCTCTGACTTAATCAATCTTAGGGTTTGGCAGCAGCCTGGACTTATGAAGTCATATTAATTCTCTCGCGACACTATCCTGAGGGTCTACATCCGTTTTCACAAGGGTCTTCTGATGCTGATGCCGTTCTTCTTTCTCCCTCATTCTCTTACTATCTTCTCTCTCCTCTCTCTCTATCTGACTGTCTGTCTCTCTCTTTTTCTTTCTCTCTGCAGTCTCTCCATCCTTCTGCCCGACTCTCTCTTTCTCTCTCCTTCAATCCTTCTCTCTCCTTCTGTCTGCTACTCTCTTTCTCTTTTCCCCTCTAAAAACAAAGGTACCCCAGACGAGACGGCTCATACGTGAGGGGCATGTGAAATTCACTCAGACAACTGAATATTAAAATATCATGCACCCTTAAAGGTTAATACTGGCTGTTCCCATGCAATAGACTTAAGTCTTTGATGATAACCCATTAATTTCTTAGAGATAGTGGCGCCGTTGAAGGGAATTGATGCCACTTGGGATAGCCTCTCTCTCTTCCCTCTCCGCTATTTATTCTCTTCCTCCTCCTCTCTCTTTCTCTCTCCATCCTGCTATATCCTACCTCTCTCCCGCACTTCCTCTTTAGCAACAGCTTTGTGCATCTTTTTTCACTATAAAAAGTGGGATGACGCTGTTGTTCATCTGTTCAAGTGTTTTTACTGATTGGAATGACTGAAAGTTATGCTTTAGTTCGTTCAATCTATTCTATTCAATTTGTCTGAAATCAAATAACTAATTTGACAGATTCATGTGATTTTTTTAATTGAATAAATGTTCTAATATCAGTGGGGGCAATGTAGCGGCGGCAGCCTATCAGAAGAGCTTGAGACGTGGCTTATTGAGGGCATGGCTTTTAGTTTGTTGTTTTTGCCCACCCGTGAGAGTAAATGTCATTCCAGGTAATGCAGTGTATTTTATTGTTTTTTCAAACTTTAACTTCTACCTTGTCATCAACTGTAATGATAATTGCATTAGTGCATGTGATACTAAAGATAACGTTTCTATGTTAAGGAAGCAAATGCTTGGTTATGATATTGTCGCAACTTAATGTGAAAGTCTTGTGTAAAGAATATGGAAACATTGTTTATATTTATTGAACCAACTTCATTTCTTGTTTTATAGGGAGTTTATTTACAGTTGAAGTCGGAAGTTTACTTACACTTAGGTTGAAGTCATTAAAACTCATTTTTCAACCACTCCACAGATTTCATGTTAATAAACTATAGTTTTGGCAAGTCGGTTAGGACATCTACTTTGTGCATGACACACGTAATTCTTCCAACAATTGTTTACAGACAGATTATTTCAGAAGTTTAAATACACTAAAATGACTGTGCCTTTTAACAGCTTGGAATATTTCAGAAAATGATAGGCTCATTTACGTCATTTGAGTAAATTGGAGGTGTACCTGTGGATGTATTTCAAGGCCTACCTATAATCCTCAGTGCCTCTTTGCTCGACATCATGGGAAAATCTAAAGAAACAGCCAAGACCTCCGAAAATAAATTGTAGACCTCCACAAGTCTGGTTCATCCTTGGGAGCAATTTCCAAATGCCTGAAGTTACCACGTTCATCTGTACAAACAATAGTACGCAAGTATAAACAGCAGGAAGGAGACACGTTCTGTCTCCTAGAGATGAACGTACATTGGTGCGAAAAGTGCAAATCAATCCCAGAACAACAGCAAAGGACCTTGTGAAGATGCTGGAGGAAACAGGTACAAAAGTATCTATATCCACAGTAAAACAAGTCCTATATTGACATAACCTGAAAGGCCGCTCAGCAAGGAAGAAGCCACTGCTCCAAAACCGCCATAAAAAAGCCAGACTACGGTTTGCAACTGCACATGGGGACAAAGATTGTACTTTTTGGAGAAATGTTCTCTGGTCTGATGAAACAAAAATAGAACTGTTTGGCCATAATGACCATTGTTATGTTTGGAGGTAAAAGGGGGAGGTTTGCAAGCCGAAGAACACCTCCCAACCGTGAAGCACGGGGGTGGCAGCATCATGTTGTGGGGGTGCATTGCTGCAGGAGGGACTGGTGCACTTAATAGATGGCATCATGAGGAAGAAAAATTATGTGGATATATTGAAGAAACATCTCAAGATATCAGTCAGGAAGTTAAAGCTTGGTCGCAAATAGGTCTTCCAAATGGACAACGACCCCAAGCATACTTCCAAAGTTGTGGCAAAATGGCTTAAGGACAACAAAGTCAAGGTATTGGAGTGGCCATCACAAAGCCCTGACCTCAATCCTATAGAGAATCGTTGGGCAGAACTGAAAAAGCATCCCAATTAAGGACATTTGGATAGCTAATTCTAAATAAAAAATTGTTTTAAAAAAGGGTTGTATTTACATGAAATATTAGTTTATATTTATGTTATTTATTAGGTTTAACCAAAGGGGGAAAGTAAGTTGAGTGTTGAAAGAAATAGGTTGCAACTATTTGGTAACAATAAAATAAGTGTTGGCATTGAATTATATACAGTATTTGGTTTCAACAATTGGAGTATTTTCAATTGAGAAAACCTAATACTTGTAACCAGGAAGTAATTTATTTTTAGGTTGATCCATTTTTTTTACGGTGTTACTCTGCATACTGTATCTCTCCTTTTTCCTCCACCTCTCTCTTGATTCCTTACCTCAATCTCACTCGACGCCCTATTTCCACCCACCCCCTCCCTTCTCCCTCTCTCCCCCACATGGTGTCTACTCTCCAGTCTGTGATCATGTAAATACCAGATGCAGTGAGGTCCTAGGGCCAAAGTACTTCACACTAGGGTCCGGGCAGTCAACCAGAGAGGCCCTGGGAATGGAAGAAAGGGCTTCAATTATATTAATCCTCTGAAAATTGCCATTGGCCAGTGTAAGATTTAATCCGAACCAGCCTCTCTTTAATAGGGTGCCATAGCGCTATGGTGCTGATCCAGTGCCTTCTTACAGTGATTTAGATCAGTGGGAAACGTCTATTTTTAGTGGCGGCGGTGGTGGGGGATAGATGAAAGGCGGTGTCCACATGCTACAACTGCACACTGTACACACACAAGCACACATATCCACACACCACTCCGCCTCTTCACATCTGCAATAGTCTCACCCGAGGGTTCACCAGTGGGGTACAACAGCAGCAGGACTGACCTAGATTTTATACTCATATAGGCACACCCGCACACGCACACAAACCTGTCTGTGTTCTGTTAAATTCCATTTGAAATCATTTTTTTTGCTGTGTTTATTGTTTTGCACTGCTAATGTCACTACCGCTCATTTGAAATAATCTTGCTCATGATACTTAATTTTCTACTGCGGTAAAGCTCTTACTATCTGCTAAATAAAATAAATAATCTTGCTCATGATACTTCATTTTCTACTGTGGTAAAGCTCTTACTATTTGCTAAACAACAGAAATGAAATGTTTTTGTCTACAAGAGCTTGGGACCATAATGTTCTATCAGCATGTTCAATATTCTCTACCTATATAGTATTCTAAGAACCCCAATTCATGTTGTTAAGTAGAACAGAATACAAGATAAAAATTGCTGACACCATTCAAGTCAATGAGAGTTCGGAACTTTAAAGCCAATTATCTCAGAATCATATTTTTACAGAACACAGTCTCAAGCTCTCGACTCTCTCTCTTGCCATGAAGCAGTCTAAACTTAGGGTCTACACTACCCCTATACAAGAGGGAGACAGAATTGAACAGGTACAGGTGTGAGGGGTTTATATCACCACATAAAGCAGTCATCATATCACTGTTGCCATGGCTACAGCTCTCTAGCAGTTCCAGAAGGGGTGGAGGAATGACTGACAGCTGTGACAGCTGTGTAAACCCACTGGCCCCTCTCTGGAAAAACACAATCTTCATTAAAGCCCAGCCGCCCAGCACAGCCGCCCAGCCCAGCCGCCCTTCCCAGCCCCACCGACCAGAGAGATGAAGACAGGGAGAGATGGGAACGGAGAAGGAGGAAAAGAGTGTGGATTCATAGAGCCAGCGTTTGATTACAATGACATATGGAAACGGAGGGAGGCTTCAGGTACAGAGGGCTCAGGCTGTCTTATTTCCGAGCCCAGATGAAGGCATATACGGAGGCATGGTGAAAGAAGCAAGATTTGTAGTTCAAATAAACAATAAACAGTCCAGTATTGTTTGCTATCTATAATATATAATAACCAACCAGCTGAGAGAGGCAGACGTGATGAAGGGAAGGGAATTGCAATGGTGATGCTCACTGGAGAAATATGACGGGTACAGATGGCTTAATAGCCAGAGCATTAGTGGATAGTGCTGTGGATAAAAACAGGCCTCACCCTTGTAATCAGTCGTGTTTGGTCCATGTCTCTGTGGCAAATGTCCTCACAGAGGTCAGGACCAACTCATGTCATCCCTCATTATCTTGGTCTCCCTGACACGCACGAACATCATCATACTGTGTTCATCCTGGGTATTAGTCATAGTCTCTGATGTTTAGAAATTAGTCATTGTCCTTGTAATTATTGGTATCATTGTAAAGGGACAAAACAATGAAATCAGACATCCACAATAACAAGTTATCATTTACCATAGACAAGTGAGACAAACTGCTTATATGAAAAAAGAAGGCAAAGTGAGAGAACCCCGTGGAACATTCAAGAGGATTTCCTAAAAGATTCTAGAGAGGTCAAACGTGCCGTGATGAATTACTGTGCCCTGTGATGCATGGCTGCAGGTTTGCTTCATGACTTCTCATAGAGGCCAGCGTAGTGACAACACAAAGGAAGAATCAACAAGAAATACCATTTTCCATTGGGTCAATACTAAATTGTTGTGGTTTCACTGGTTTGTGTGCGTAATGATAGCACAGTGAGTGTTTTGATAGGACTGAGAGAAGCAAACCATTACGTTGCTGCTCACAATGTTATACTTTCTCTAATATGAAAAAATAAGAGCAAATAATGAGATAATTGAAAATGATTGTCTGATATTTCATTTCAGTTCATATTAATCCCACAGATTGTTCCCCTTCAACACACTGGAATAATTGTTTTAAATGTTGGTCGAGCCCTAAACACTCTCTTATCATTCATACAACATTAAGTGTAAAACGTTTGAAGAAATCCATAAAAATCACATGTGTTTGTAGTGAGCTATAAGTGGAGGTGTGATCTACAGGAATACTCTTCCTGTACGTACAGTAGATACAAAACCCATGCATGATCAATTAGCAAGGGGTTAGAGGTGCAAAAGCCACTGAACACATCTCTCTATAGGTGTGAATGTGGAGTTGAAAGTGCACGTGTGTGCATGCGTATGTACGTGCACATATGGTAGAGTATGTGTGTGAGCAATTGCCAGAGACCTGGTGTGAAGTGCCATTCGTGAGTACTGGCCCCACGCCCAACACCCACGTGAGCTAAGAAAGTGTTAGTGTGGAAACAGAGAGAATGGATGGATGGATTACAAGAGGAAAATAAGAGGAGGAGGAACACATTGACAGTTGGATGGATGGATGGATGGATGGATGGATGGATGGATGGATGGATGGATGGATGGATGGATGGATGGATGGATGGATGGATGGATGGATGGATGGATGGATGGATGGATGGATGGATGGATGGATGGATGGATGGATGGATGGATGGATGGATGGATGGATGGATGGATGGATGGATGGATGGATGGATGGATGGATGGATGGATGGATATACGGACGGATGGATGGATGGATGGATGGATGGATGGATGGATGGATGGATGGATGGATGGATGGATGGATGGATGGATGGATGGATGGATGGATGGATGGATATACGGACGGATGGAGGGATTCCGGAGGAGAAAAACATAAAGAAAGAGTAACAAATCAGCCATGCAGAATAGACACTGTAGATTTATAGATGAATGGATACCAGAGAAAGAGTGAACGAGTGGAGAAGCCAGAGGAGGTATCTAGCTAGCAAGGGAGACAGAATAGCCCTGTCTGTTGACCAGGCCCGGTGTGTCCTGCCATGACTCTGCTCTGCTCTGCCTGGGGCCATCTGCTGCCCTCGCTCTAATCCAGGGGATTGTCACCAGTGATTAGCCCGTGCGTGTGTGAAATTGACATTAAAGATGGTAATACTGTGGGGAAGGACCCTGCATGCCTCAGATCTCCGACACCAACAGCTCTTCCTGTACAAACACCATCTTAGAAGGGCTAGATTCATGTCCCAGTATCACCAAAACAAGCTTAAAGACTGGCTAAACACAGGCCCAACCGGGTTACACTGTATTGCAGAGTGTTTTCATGCATCAGGGATCTGCTAGCTATGGTTCGGTTAAAGCTATAGTAGCACTTGAGAACGGACAATTGTTGTCAGCTAACTACTTGATGGACCGTTCAGCATTATTCAAGACATCCCACCTTAACACTTATAACCAATATGCAAAGCATCACTTCAGTACTAGATATTGTACAATTATTGTATAATACATGTATAATACATGCCTGTGGTTTTCACTGGTAACCATATTATCATCATATTCCAGGCGGCAGCTGAGATTGTCCTTCATTCTCATGCGATGTCTGACCCAGGACGATTTTAGTGTATGATTCCACTATCATAGATTAAATCAATCTGTATTTACAAGTGATTACACAGAGCAGTATATTTATTCACCCTGGGATCATTGAGATAAAGAAAGCAAATATTATCCTGTGCAATATAGTAGGCCTTCATTACTTTGTATATTCAATATAGTAGGCCTTCATTACTTTGTATATTCAATATAGTAGGCCTTCATTACTTTGTACATTCATTATAGTAGGCCTTCATTACTTTGTATATTCAATATAGTAGGCCTTCATTACTTTGTATATTCAATATAGTAGGCCTTCATTACTTTGTACATTCATTATAGTAGGCCTTCATTACTTTGTATATTCAATATAGTAGGCCTTCATTGCAAGCTACAGCCTAGCAGAGAACAGATTTCAATTACATTTCCATCACGTCATTGGTAATGTGATACAAATAAGATAAGTAAAACCGAAGCCCATACAAATTCATAAAAACGTAATCAAATACGGTACATCGTTGGGCCTATGATGCAGTATGATGCAGTCAATGCGGTAAATGAACTCACCACAGAACTAAAACGATATTTCCCACAACATTCCAATACGATGAACACAAGTCGTGCCCAACCTGAAGTGATACAACTGAGCAGAACTGAGGGATGGGTGGATGGAGTGATGAATGGACGGATGGATGGATGAGTGGATGGATTGATATTTCTCCACTTCTCCCCCGTGTGCCTTTATTACCATCAGCAGAGTAGAGCTGTGTGGACTAGAGACTCGTCTCACTAAAGTAAATGTCACTGCTCCCTCTCAGAGAGCCCATTCCTCTCAACCCACTGAAGCTGCCTTATTGTTTCCCACGGGAGATGATAGTCAGTTTTGAATGCCACTCCCAGCGTCTGAATAGCATGTTTCCCCAACGTGTCCACTGACTGAATGAGAAGAGTTCACTATGTTTCTGCTTTGACCCAGTATGGCTGTAGAAGTTGTCAGTCAAGGCACTGGAAGGACACGACCCTATGTCCCCTCACAACGTGTCCCTCTCGTCACCTGTCTCCCCTCCTCGTCTTTGAGGGGGCACTTGAGAAGATTAATAGGAAACTGTACAGTAGGTCGTTCTATTCAATCATACACTCATCCCTTTAAAGCGATAGAGCTTAAACAGCAGTCAAGGGTTAGGCTTTCATCAGAATTCTATAACATCCCACAACATATCCCCTAATAATACCATTGATCTGCTTACTCTCACCATACAAACACTAGTATATACGAAGTGATAAATACCAGTAAATACACAGTAAATACATTTATGACTTAGCCACCGTCTAAATATCATATGTCGTGAGCCGTTGGAATATTGCAGAATATGGTGTAAATGTGCAAATCCTCTTAAATCGCTATAAATCAAGTTTTTGGGATAAAGTGTAATCTGTAATCCTGCCTGCATCACTATATTAGTACTGATCAGGTCTTAGTGTAAGAGCTGCCATTTAGATTAAAGGTAGACTCAGCGATAATACGTACATGCAGAAAGTAAACAGCATAGTGGGTCAATTTCCGCATTGAAGCGCAAGGCTCAAATTCTCTGTTGTTTTGGGTCCGTGGCCCCTACTCTGTGAACCCGGGCACATTCGCAGATCATCTCAATCATCTCAATATCTGCGGTGCTGCTCTTGGCAACGTCATTACGCTGAGTCTACTTTTAAACTCAAATCAAATCAAAGTGTATTTGTCATGTGCGCAGAATACAACAAGTCTTAGACTTTACAGTGAAATGCTTACTTACAAGCCCTAACCAACAGTGCAGTTTTTAAGTAAAAAATAAGTATTAAGTAAACAATAAGTAAGTAAAGAAATAAAAAAACAGTAAAATGACAGTAAAAATAACAGTAGCTAGGCTATATACAGGTGTTACCGGTACAGAGTCAATGTGCGGGGGCACCGGTTAGTCGGGCTAATTGAGGTAATATGTACATGTAGGTATAGTTAAAGTGACTATGCATAGATGATAAACAGAGAGTAGCAGCAGTGTAAAAGAGGGGTTGGCGGGTGGGGCGGGACACAGTGCAAATAGTCCGGGTAGCCATTTGATTACCTGTTCAGGAGTCTTATGGCTTGGGGGTAAAAGCTGTTGAGAAGTCTTTAGGACCTAGACTTGGCGCTCCGGTACCGCTTGCCATGCTGTAGCAGAGAACAGTCTATGACTGGAGTGGCTGGAGTCTTTGACAATTTTTAAGGCCTTCCTCTGACACCGCCTGGTATAGAGGTCCTGGATGGCAGGAAGCTTTGCCCCAGTGATGTACTGGGCCATACGTACTACCTTACGGCCTCCGACCGTAGTACCTTGTGGTCGGAGGGCGAGCAGTTGCTGTACCAGGCAGTGATGCAACCAGTCAGGATGCTCTCGATGTTGCAGCTGTAGAACCTTTTGAGGATCTGAGGACCCATGCCAAATCTTTTCAGTCTTCTGAGGGGGAATAGGCTTTGCTGTGCCCTCTTCACGACTGTCTTGGTGTGTTTGGACCATTCTAGTTTGTTGGTGATGTAGACACCAAGGAACTTGAAGCTCTCAACCTGCTCCACTACAGCCCCATTGATGAGAATGGGGGCGTGCTAGGTCCTCCTATTCCTGTAGTCCACAATCATCTCCTTTGTCTTGATTACGTTGAGGGAGAGGTTGTTATCCTGGCACCACACGGCCAGGTCTCTGACCTCCTCCCTATAGGCTGTATCGTCGTTGTCGGTGATCAGGCCTACCACTGTTGTGTCGTCTGCAAACTTAATGATGCTGTTGGAGTCGTGCCTGGCCATGCAGTCATGGGTGAACAGGGAGTACAGGAGGGGACTGAGTACAGGGGCCCCAGTGTTGAGGATCTGCGTGGCTGATGTGTTGTTACCTAACCTAACCGCCAGGGTCAGGAAGTCCAGGATCCAGTTACAGAGGGAGGTGTTTAGTCCCAAATCCTTAGCTTAGTGATGAGCTTTGAGGGCACTATGGTGTTGAACGCTGAGCTGTAGTAAACGAATAGCATTCTCATATAGGTGTTCCTTTTGTCCAGGTGGGAATGGGCAGTGTGGGGTGCAATTGAGATTGCATCATCTGTGGATCTGTTTGAGCGGTATGCAAATTGGAGTGGGTCTAGGGTTTCAGAGATAATGGTGTTAATGTGAGCCATGACCAGACGTGAGTGCTACAGGTCTGTAGTCATTTAGGCAGGTTACCTTAGTGTTCTTGGGCACAGGGACTATGGTGGTCTGCTTGAAACATTTTGGTATTACAGACTCAATCAGGGACAATTTGAAAATGTCAGTGAAGACAATTGCCAGTTGGTCAGCGCATGCTCGGAGTACACGTCCTGGTAATCCGTCTGGACCTGCAGCCTTGTGAATGTTGACCTGTTTAAAGGTCTTACTCACATCAGCTACGGAGAGCGTGATCACACAGTCGTCCGGAACAGCTGATGCTCTCATGCATGCCTTGGTGTTGCTTCCTCAAAGCGAGCATAGAAGTGGTTTTGCTCGTCTGGTAAGCTCGTGCCACTGGGCAGCTTGCGGCTGTGCTTCCCAATGTAGTCTGTAATAGTTTGTAGGCCCTGCCACATCTGACAAGAGCATCGGAGCCGGTGTAGTACGATTCAATCTGTTTGATGGTTCGTCTGAGGGCGTAGCAGGATTTCTTCTAAGCGTCCGGGTTAGAGTCCCACTCCTTGAAGGCGGCAGCTCTACCCTTTAGCTCAGTGCGGATGTTGCCTGTAATTCGTGGTTTCTGGTTGGGGTATGTACGTACAGTCACTGTGGGGACGACGTCATCGATGCACTTATTGATGAAGCCAGTGACTGATGTGGTGTACTCCTCACTGCCATTGGAGGAATACCGGAACATATTCCTGGCAGTGCTAGCAAAACAGTCCTGTAGCGTAGCATCTGCGTCATCTGACCACTTCAATATTGACCGAGTCACGGGTGCTTTAGTTTACTTGTAAGCAGGAATCAGGAGGATGGAATTATGGTCAGATTTGCCAAATGGAGGGCGAGGGAGAGCTTTGTATGTTTCTCTGTGTGTGGTGTAAAGGTGGTCTAGAGTTTTTTTTTCCTCTGGTTGATCATTTAACATGCTGGTAGAAATTAGGTTTCCCTGCATTAAAATCCCCGGCCACTAGGAGCGCCGCCTCTGGATAGGCGTTGTCCTGTTTGCTTATTGCCTTATACAGCTGACTGAGTGCGGTCTTAGTGTCAGCATCCGTCTGTGGTGGTAAATAAACAGCCACACCTGTAGGATGAATGGGCCATTTCACAAAGTGCAGTTTTTGGGCGACAAGGATACAGCATAATCTGCTCATGCAACATTTACGTGAAAAATAACAGTTTCACCCTCCACCACAACACCAATGTCAAATCAAATCAATCAAAGTGTTTTTGTCACGTGCGCCGAATACAACAGTTGTAGACCTTACAGTGAAATGCTTACTTACAAGCCCTAACCAACAGTGCAGTTTTTAAGTAAATAAATAAAAAACTGTATGTATATATATACAGGTGGTACCGGTACAGAGTCAATGTGCGGGGGCACCGGTTAGTTGGGCTAATGAGGTAATATGTACATGTAGGTATAGTTAAAGTGACTATGTATAGATGATAAACAGAGAGTAGTAGCAGGTAATATGTACATGTAGGTATAGTTAAAGTGACTATGTATAGATGATAAACAGAGAGTAGCAGCCGCGTAAAAGAGGGGTTGGGGGGGGGTGGGATGGGACACTGCAAATAGTCCTTGTAGTGGGTCAAAAGAAGAGATTTTGATCACATGAGATGTCAGTGCAAACTGATTCTCTATGAATTTCTATTATAAAAGTTTCTATGTGATGAAATAACTGTAGAGTTCAAAGGTGCTGTTACAGATGTTACAACAGGGGCAAAACAGCTTGGATCTTGAAACCAACCCAAAACCATTCATCTTGATACAAAACGCAAATCTGCTTTGAAATGTTTCACCCTCCCTTTCCAAGGCAGAAATCTGCTGACGCTTTGTGTATGTTGTGTTGCTTCTCTCCAGAAATATAAACACACCGTGGGCTGCAGTGCTGCTGAGTGCTCAGTTTCCAATTTGGATATGAGACCAGTCCCACACTACTGCTTCAGTTATCGCCCATTAGAGCCTAACTGAAAAAATGTAATATACAAGAAAAACAGTGGCATGCCATGATCTCCAACTCCCAAGGAAATCACCTTAATTTATTAATGGCCTAAATATGCAGCCTGTTGCTACGGGCCTTAAAGAGTGGCCAGCCAATTATATCTCAGAAGCTGGTATGTCCCCAGGTAATATGGTAATGACAGTCAACATGGGTCATATTAAAATGCACTCACTAAAATGAAGCTGGGCTCCATAGGGATACATTCAACTGGGATGTTGCCAGAGATATCCCCCATGGCCATAACTCCAGACAGCATCTCTTACTGAGGCAGCTAGATGTGGGCTTGTCAATCTCTAACACTGTACATTCAGGTGATAGTACAAGGCTATTAAAAGCCAGAACTCAATGTTTATTCAGTACTGATGTTTTTTTCCTGGTAGGTAATTGATTGATTGGTTTCTTAATTGATTGGCCAGATAGTACACTCCCCTGGAGTCCAAGATCTGAGTAATATCCTGAATAGAGAGGAAGAACACCAGTCGCACTATGGATCTTGGCCCGGCTTTGAATTACCCTGGTCTAATGGGAGTCTGGGTGAGTTTGTTTTACCATGATAAAGATGATGGTATTGAGCTTCTGACCTTTTCCCTCATAGTACGTACTAGTGCGTACTAGAGTGAACAGCCTGTCTGGAGAGCATATATTCTCCAGACAGGCTGTTCCGTCTAGTACGTACTACACTAGTATGTGGTCACCTGCTCGTTGAACATCTCATTCCAAAATCATGGACATTAATATGGAGTTGGTCTCCCCTTTGCTGCTATAACAGCCTCCACTCTTCTGGGAAGGCTTTCCACTACGTTGGACATTGCTGCGGGGACTTGCTTTCACTCATCCACAAGAGCATTAGTGAGGTCGGACACTGATGTTGGGCGATTAGGCCTGGCTCGCAGTCGGTGGTCCAATTCATCCCAAAGGTGATCGATGGGGTTGTGGTCAAACCATTTCTGTATGGACCTCGCTTTGTGCACGGGGCCATTTCATGAAGCTCCCGACGAACAGTTGTTGTGCTGACGTTGCTTCCAAAGACAGTTTGGACCTTGGTAGTGTTGCAACTTCGGACAGACGATTTTTACGCGCTATGCACTTCAGCACTCTGTGGTCCCGTTCTGTGAGCTTGTGTGGCCTACCACTTCACGTTGCTCCTAGACGTTTTTACATTTACAATAACAGCACTTACAGTTGACCAGGGCAGCTTTAGCGGGGCAGAAATTTGACAAACTGTTGGAAAGGTGGAATCCTATGACGGAGCCACGTTGAAAGTCACTGAACACTTCAGTAAGGTCATTCTACTGACAATGTTTGTCTATGCAGATTGCATGGCCGTGTGCTCGATTTTATATATCTGCCAGCAACTGGTGTGGCTGAAATAGCCAAATCCACTAATTTGAAGGATTGTCCAAATACTTTTGTATGTATAGTGTATGTTGTCATAGCAGGTGGCTGGGACTGGGAGAGCCACTAACAGCTAGGTCGGGTGACATCCCTCACTACTGGAGCCATCGTTAGGTGGAAATGTATTCAGTAACAATGGCCTGTCAGTGCTCTTCACACTGGCCCCTCTCATTGAGGGATGACATCAGTCCAGCAAAATGGTTACACTTACAGTAGCTACAGTATGTCCACAACACTAGGGGTGGAGCAGTGGGCTACTTGGTTCAATTGTCTTTTGAGTTGCAAGGGGTCTATAGATCAACAAATATTCACAGATATACATGCACAACTACATTTCCTTCCTAGAAACACCCATCTGGGCACAAGTGGTTGAGAGGCGGGCCAACGGTGTGTAGTCTGTAGGCCTACAGGCAGGACTCCATTTTGCAACCTTTGACTTGGCTGTGTGAGTTAAAATATGTATTGTTCACACTGGTGCGAGATGCACATTCTAGCTGGTCACCGCAATCAAAACATCCTATTTTGTTAGGTGGATAAAACCAGGAATGTGTTAAACAAAGTGCATTATCCTAATGATTCCTGTAATAAACTTGTCTGCACTTGCCGCTGTGCCTGCCTGTTTCGCTGGGCTGGCTGCTGGGATGACTGAGCCTCTCACACTCTCCCCCCCCCCCCCCCCCCCCCCCTCCGTGATTGTATGACATTTCAAAATGCAATTGTGGGGGGAAAAACAACAACTTTGCAAGCAATCAGTTTTCCATATTAAAGAGAGGGCCTCAGCTTTTTATTCTCAACGATCATTATTGAGCTCAAAGCACACTGTTTAACAATCGAGAAATCTGATAGCGGCACTAGTTAGTGTCACCAGTGCCACCAGGGGAAAGCATTAGTCTGGACTGGAGCCCTGACAGGTGTTGTCTGAAAGCAGTAAAGAGTGATTAGCGATAACATGCACGTTTCAGGTGGCTAATAGGTCTAGGGGAGGAAAACATGGTGTAAAGCATGAGTAGAAAAAAAAGAGAGAGAGAGACAGTCAGCTGAAAGGGGGTTGGGATGATCAGAAGTCAGGGACGATGCCTATTGAATCTAAATAACGGATAAACTGTTTCCCAATGGCAGATTAGGACCTGGAGAAGCATGAAGGGGAACGTTGGAGATGCATCAGGCTCTCCTGCTGGGTTGTGCTCTAACTCAGAGAATGGCTCGGAACCACACAGATGAACATCTCTACTGTTATGGTCACTGTCAATGTATTCATACTTCCCTACAACACAGCAGAACATTTGCCAACTGCATTTCTACGTCATTACAAATTGCTTGGTGGTATTCAAATTATATTGGTGAATATTTTATTTGATGTCACAAATGTCACAAATGAAGATATCTCTTCGCATTGGAAGAGTCACGCCAAACGCTGTTGGTTAGATTGTATCATACCAGTACAAGTCAGTTGGAGTGTCCTCATTTAAATCCCATGGTGTCAGAGTGTGAGTCCAAGGAGTGGGGTAGCTTGTTACCAAAGCCACATTTGCCGTGGAGGTGTGTGCTCCAGGTTGATCGCTGGCCTTGAATGCGACACACAGTCACACTGTACACACACTGATAATTGCCTTGGCCTCTGATGGGCACACATGCTGCTGCAATACTGACAGCTCTGCCCTACAGACTACAGTAGTACTGCCACTCCACTAACGGAAACTAATGAAGCGCACACAGCACCAAACTGCAAGAGGAATTCCACCCACTGTGTGTGTGTGTGTGTGTGTGTGTGTGTGTGTGTGTGTGTGTGTGTGTGTGTGTGTGTGTGTGTGTGTGTGTGTGTGTGTGTGTGAGTGAGAGATAGAGAGGATATAAATAACTGTGATAGAGAGCCACAAACCCTCCAAGAACCTCTTCAAGGCTGGTAACACTACTATACTTTACCACATCACCCTCCTACTCCTTCACATTGTCCTCATCATCGTCAACATCAATATAATCATCATCATCATCATAATTGCCTTCATCAACCTTATTGTCAACAGGTTTTTCCTCCTCCTTCACCTCCTCATTATTGTCATCATCCTCATCTTATTCAATAACATCATTATCAAGACTGTAGCAGCCAGTGCCTTTTTCACTTTTGTCATTTAAATAGAACCATCCAGAGGGAAATATCCCTGAATTCTCTGCACCTCTAAACATAGATCATATTTTCATAGAAGCCAATAAAAGCAACGTGAGCCAGACAGGGCTGTATTTCAGCAACTCCTCATTATGCAAACATCACAGCAGCATTTGCCACCAGAATATTCCCTCCACTGACTGCACTCTCTGAAATGTGCACAAACAATCATATTTTATGAAAAGAGCTGAAATGCATAAAAGGTGGTATGCAAATGAAATTTTAATAGCTATACTGTATGTTGTCTCCAAGCTGTGTGACCTCTCCAAACCAAAAAATAAAAAATAAAAAAAAATAAAAAAATTCTAACCTTCTATCCTAAAATCAATAGTCTTCCTTTAGTAAGAAAGAACAGAAAAACTCCTAACAGAGGGTTACATATCACAGTACATGCCTAAAGCGATGTGACTATAGGCAGTACTGAGGTGTGTGTGTGTTTGCTTTCCTGTGTTCATGCAGGTGTGTGTGTATATAGCGTGGGAGAGAGGCGTGAGGTAACCTGGGAGCGTGGTGTAATCACAATGACCTACAGTGGGAGAGATCTGGCCCCTGACACTCCATTTCTTAGGGCAGGGCTGCTCCCTGGAACATCTTTCTTGAGTAAATCCCTACTCCTTTAATCTCCTTACTCAGCTACATCTTCTTTAAAGATGCAGGCGCATGAGAGACGACATCCCATCGATTCAGGACTGGAGCTGGGCTGAGCTGTCCAGGGGGTTGGGAAGTGGGAGGGGTTTGTGCCCTCATCTAGTTCCATGAAGGGGAGGGAGGGTGGTGGTGAGGGAGGTGAGAAAGTAAAGGGTTAACTAACACCTCGGAGGCCAAGGAGATTTGCCCATATATTTTTAAAGTCACTCGTAAGTGCGTCAAGTCTCCCTGGACATGATTATTCCTGACTCAGATCTTCTACTTATCTTAGAGGAGCTGCACATTACTAGTGCATTACACTTGTTCATATCAGAGGTTATCAGAAAACACTCTGCAACCACCCAATCCATTTCATCTCATGGTTGCAGTCAACTCCCCATTTTTTGCCTACTATTGTGCTCCAACGCATATACAATTATCAAGATATCGTGCAACCACACACCTCAACCACCAATTCAGCTAAGAGACAGAAATGTAAGTAATCCAGTCAGAATGGATCATGCCAGCTTTAGGTGGCAGCTTCAATGCACTTCTCATAGATTTCTCTACTATCGTTCTCTGCCTTATTCTCCCATGATAGCTTGCTATTCCAAACTTCTACACTTCAGTTACAATGTGCAAACTATCAGCTTGTGAGACTAGTGCAAGGGACAGGGGAAATTAGGTAATGCAATGACAGGGGGGTTTTATGGACCTTGAGACCTGCTCTAATTTTCAAAAGGTTCACAGAGAGGAAATAAGAACAGAGAATGTTGTGCACAAGTGTCTTGTCCTGACTCCTGATTTTAAAAGCTTTTTCAATACTGAATACATAGTCACTGTTGACTTCTCCTTGAAAAAACAATATTCTGCTTAGACGTCAATATTGCATATTTGTTATTATGATATCCATTAAAGTCAAACAGCACAAAACAACAACCAATCTGTCCCTAAGTCTCTCATAGTACAATAGGAGTCCAGTACCTGTTTCCCAGAAGTACACAGACTTGGTGTCCTCTACCGTCTGTGTGTTAGCCCTCCAGGTACCACAGAGCAGTAGTACTGTCGCCCAGAGGAATGTGCTGCCCCCTGTCCTTATGTTGGGGGTCCCTTCTACACCCCTCCACCTCCATCCCAGCCCCATGGTCCTCTCCAGGGTCAACATAAGCCCACACTGTCCAGAAGGTCACCGCAGGGGAAGATAGCCCAAGACGTACACAGGTCCGACAGGCAGAAAAAATTATTGTGTGTGATTTGTCCCACTAGAGTAAGGGACTGGTGCTTCCTCTCCTTAAGGGCAGATCGAGAGATTACTCCTCTTGTCCTCTAGCTTCTCTTCTCAATCTTCGCAGGGTGTTCTAAGAGGAAGGTTGTCAGTGAGAGGGGTAGAGGTCCAGATGAACGATAGAGATTTGCTCCTCCATGCTCTCTGGGGCTGCTGCTGTTCACTGCCGTTTCTGCCTCTGTGACAGTGGCTGTACGTCTGCAGTGGTACCTCCTTCCCTCCTCCCTCCTTTCACCTCTCTCTCTCACTCGCTCGCTCTCTCTCTCTGTCTCTCTCTCTCTCTCTCTTTCGCTCACTCTCTCTCTCTCTGTCTCTCCATACTCCAGCTCACTCTCTTTTTTACACACTCCCTCTCTTGCCTAGGGCACAGGGACGGACGCGTCTTCTCTTCCACTCATCGCTAGCAGCACTAAGAGGACAGCTGGAGACCAACATTCACACTGAGAGGACAGCTGGAGACCAACATTCACACTAAGAGGACAGCTGGAGATCAACATTCACACTGAGCAGAGGAGCTATTGCAAGCACAGCTCCCAGGATCAGAGAGCAGGAAGAGATAGAGATGGGGTGTGTATGTGTGTGTGTGTGTGTGTGTGTGTGTGTGTGTGTGTGTGTGTGTGTGTGTGTGTGTGTGTGTGTGTGTGTGTGTGTGTGTGTGTGTGTGTGTGTGTGTGTGTGTGTGTGTGTGTGTGTGTGTGTGTGTGTGTGGACTGTGTGGGAGAGAGGAGGAGAGAGGGGGGAGTTTTAAAAGCGAACAGCAAAATCAAGCAGATATAGATTGGTGAGTAACTGGGTTTTGTCTCTGTTGTAGTGTATTAGGCTTATAGATAACACTGCAATGCTTCAAAACAGAACAGAACAGAACAATACAATGGTGTGCATAATATAATTTCCAGGCTATTTGCTCATAATCTATTGGGTTAGTGTGTTGGCGTTTCATTCCATTTTGAGACAGAAAAGCGTGACACAGACTTGGCAAAGCAACTTCACAATCGTTTAGTGCCTAAATATTCCAGTGACGCTCCAATGACGTAGTGTTTGGGGCGTAATTGTATTTGGGAATTGAAAAGCGGCATCAAGACAGAGGAGAGGCAGACTAATAGATATCCCTTGCCTCAGCTCTCATCTCCTTCCCTCCCCTGTAGTCATACGGCATGTTCCCTGGCCAGAAGCCCAGGCTAAGACCCTGCCCAGGCTTCTGACCTGCAGACACGTGGGTCTGCTGAGCCGGTTTGCTTTAGCTAGCTTTACGTTAGATTAGCGAGGACAACCACTTCAGAGGATATGCCAGCGTTAGCTACATTTTCACAGACTAAGGGCTGCCATATTTGAAAAAACACTTGGTAGATCAATGTTTACTGATTGGTGGGTCAGAACCCTATAGAACGGTCGTGCCCAGCTTACTAAGCCTGGTTCGTGGTAAACAGGTGGGTCACAACATAAAACGTTTGGCAACCACTAAAGACACACATTTACAACTCATCTGGGATTAGTTGAGAGAAGCCATTAAGGACACAAAAAGAGCACAAAAGGTGAACATATAGTATAACCGCAAACATTTAAGCACCTTTACGATTGGCAACAACAATGTTGTTGCCAACCGCCCCGCCATCTAGATGTGTGAAGGTTAGTGTATTTTCTGTAGGGAAGCTAATCCATCATGCATGACATTCCTGGGAGTGTGCAAACTAAACTTTTTTATTACCATAGCATTTTTCTCTATAGTTATGAACTTGAAAACCAATTCGGCACATTTGGGATAACTCCTGGCAGACTTTCTTCACTGGATCAGTCTGAAACGATGCACACACATTGCTGCCACCTGGTGGACCACATATAAATTACATCTAGAATCCTACATCACTGTCTGGCCTGATTCTTGCATTTCAAAGATGAAAAAAATAAATAAAAAGAAAACGCATGTTTTTGGTTTGTATTATCTTTTACCAGATCTAATGTGTTATATTCTCCTACATTAATTTCACATTTCCACAAACTTCAAAGTGTTTCCTTTCAAATTATATCAAGAACATGCATATCCTTACTTCAGGACATGAGCTACAGGCAGTTAGATTTGGGTATGTCATTTTAGCAAAACATTTAATAAAAAGGGTCCGATCCTTAAGCATGTCAAAATGTACAAAATTGTGAAACGTAGCCATGTGACCATTTATCAGAAACATTACCTGTAACCATGACATCTAGTGTTTTTTTCATGAGTTTTATTAATTTTATTTCAAGTTTTGGCTAAGCCCTAAGGGGACAGGTTCTTAACAGTTCACCAAGCACAACCTCAAAACCAAAGTGTCAAACAGATTAGACACATTGGGTAAATTCATAATGTTGCTGAATTCATAAAACTAAATATTTATATTTTGCATTCTACCCTGTCTTGACTTGATAGTTTCCATTGGATATACCATACTTCTGCTATTGTTTTCACATTTTTCAGTAGATGTTTTTCTATGACTTTGGTTCCTGGGCAAATGATAATGCATGATTAATGAGGGAACAGGGTAATGTCCTAGCGGCACTGGGGCATGGCAGACACATTCTGTCTCTGACTGTGTGTGTGTGTGTGTGTGTGTGTGTGTGTGTGTGTGTGTGTGTGTGTGTGTGTGTGTGTGTGTGTGTGTGTGTGTGTGTGTGTGTGTGTGTGTGTGTGTGTGTGTGTGTGTGTGTGTGTGTGCACATGTACATGAAATACAAATCCAACCAATCCCATCTCTTGATGCCAACATTATACTGGGCCAAATATCCAAGAGGGCGTTCATTACTGCAAAGAAATTGATTCAGGGATCAGCTAATGGACTTGCATAATGGAGTAATGGAAGCTACACTTTGACTGGTGGTTAGGGTTAAATATTTTACAAATGTTCCATCCCAATAATAAATTGCTTAATTTCTTCCTCGCTTTCAACAGTTAAATGAAATAAGTTTTGTTGTCCTTATCTTTATCATTGTAATGCCATGCTTGAATAATACAGGACTATAATGAGATGCATTATATAAGGCTTTCACTTTTCTTCATGAGGATTGAATGGTTATGGGTCTGAATAAATAACTGCTATAGCCTATCGCCATAGTGCATTCGCTCTTCTTTCATTTGGCGGCTGTATTTAAACATTCAGCAAACAAGCGCTTGCATCCCTCTTCGAATAGTCTATTGGTATAAGAAATGTTAAAACAAATTATGTCAAGCAAGCTATTCTAGTCTAGCTTTTCCTGCATGGGACTCCAAGCGCTAAGGAGCTTTTTTTGCAGATTGAGACCAGAGGGGCACAGGTGCGTGCGTATTGCGCAAGAGACAGAGGTAATTGGTTAGAAGCTTATTACGCATAACCCATCATTCATTAGCTAAGTATAAGGCTAATACTGCATTGAATTTATTACCTGAAATAATAACGGAAGCCACTCCTCAGTAAAAGGCACATGACAACCTTCTTGGAGTTTGCCAAAAGGCACCTAAAGGACTCTCAGACCATGAGAAACAAGATTCTCTGGTCTGATGTAACCAAGATTGAACTCTTTGGACTGAATGCCAAGCGTCACATCTGGAGGAAATCTGGCACCATCGCTATGGTGAAGCATTGTGGTAGCAACATCATGCTGTGGGGATGTTTTTCAGCGGCAGGGACTGGGAGACCGGTCAGGTTCGAAGCAAAGATGAACGGAGCAATGTACAGAGCGATCCTTGATAAAAACCTGCTCCAGGTCCTCACACTGGGGTGAAGGTTCCCCTTCCAACAGGACAACGACCCTAAGCACACAGCCAAGACAACGCTGGAGTGGCTTCGGGACAAGTCTCTGAATGTCCTTGAGTGGCCCAGCCAGAGCCCGGACTTGAACCCAATCGAACATCTCTGGAGAGACTGTGCAGCAGCGCTCCCCATCTAACCTGACAGAGCTTAAGAGGATCTGCAGAGAAGAATGGGAGAAACTCCCCAAATACAGGTGTGCCAAGCTTGTCGCGTCATAACCCAGAAGACTCAATGCTGTAATAGATAGATAGATAGATAGATAGATAGATAGATAGATAGATAGATAGATAGATAGATAGATAGATAGATAGATAGATAGATAGATAGATAGATAGATAGATAGATAGATAGATAGATAGATAGATAGATAGATAGATAGATAGATAGATAGATAGATAGATAGATAGATAGATAGATAGATAGATAGATAGATAGATAGATAGATAGGTACTTTATTGATCCCCCGGGGGGGAAATTTCATTGTCAAGCAGCTACAACAAACACAGGGCAGGTGCAAAATGCCACAACGAAAGTACACAAAAGACAGATACACGGTACACGATACATAGAGCGGCAGTATGAAAAAGTATAGAAATACAAGATATCTGGAGTGCAAAAAAAAGCTAATTGCTGCCAAAGGTGCTTCAACAACATTGGCGCTTACACGGACACAGTGACTGAGTTCATCAGGAAGTGTATAGGGGATGTTGTTCCCACGGTAACTATTATAACTTACCCAAACCAGAAACCGTGGAAGGATGGCAGCATTTGCGCAAAACTGAAAGCGCGAACCACCACATTTTACCATGGCAAGGTGACTGGGAATATGGTTGAATACAAACATTGTAGTTATTCCCTCCGTAAGGCAAACAAACCAGCAAAATGTCAGTAAAGAGACTGTAGAGTCGCAAAGTGGAAGGGTCTACAGACAATCACGGATTACAAAGGGAAAACCAGCCACGTTGCGGACACCGACGTCTTGCTCCCAGACAAGCTAATCACCTTCTTCGCCCGCTTTGGAGATAACACAGTGCCACCGACGCGGCCCGCTCCCAAGGACTGTGGGCTCTTGTTCTCCGTGGCCGATCTGAGTAAGACATTAAAGCGTGTTAACCCTCTCAAGGCTGCTGGCCCAGATGGCATCCCTTGCCGCGTCCTCAGAGCAAGCGCAGACCAGCTGGCTGGAGTGTTTACGGACATATTCAATCTATCCCTATATCAATCTGCTGTCCCCACTTGCTTCAAGATGTTCACCATTGTTCCTGTACCCAAGAAAGGATAGGTAACTTAACTAAATTACTATTGCCCTGTAGCACTCACTTCTGTCATCATGAAGTGCTTTGAGAGGCTAGTTAAGAATCATATCACCTCTACCTTTCCTAACATCCTAGACCCACTTCCATTTGCTTACCGCCCCAATAGATAGACAGACGATGGAATCGTGATCGCAATGCACACTGCCCTATCCAATCTGGACAAGAGACATACTTACCTCAGAATGCTGTTCATTGACTATAGCACAGCCTTCAACACCATAGTATTGTCCAAGTTCATCATTAGACTCAGAGCCCTGGTTCTGAACACCGCCCTGTGTAACTGGGTCCTGGATTTCCTGACGGGCCCCCCTCAGGTGGTGAAGGTAGGAAACAACACATCCACTTCACTGATTCTCAACACAGCATGCTCAGCACCCTCCTGTACTCCCTGTTCACCCATGACTGCGTGGCCACGCACGCCTCCAACTCATTTATCAAGTTTGCAGACGACACAACAGTAGTAGGCCTGATTAACAACAGTGACGAGACAGCCTACAGGGAGGAGGTGAGGGCCCTGGCAGAGTGGGGCCAGGAAAAATAACCTCTCTCTCAATGTCAACAAAATGAAAGAGCTGATAGTGGACTTCAGGAAACAGCAGAGGGAGCACGCCTCTATCCACATCGACGGGACCTTAGTGAAGGTGGAAAGCTTCAAGTTCCTCGGCATACACATCACTGACAATCTGAAATGGTCCACCCACACACACAGTGTGGTGAAGAAAGCGCAACAGCACCTCTTCAAACTTAAGAGGCTGAAGAAATTCGGTTTTGCCCCTAAGACCCTCAGAAACCTTTACAGATGCACAATTGAGAGCATCCTGTCGGGCTGTATCACCGCCTGGTACGGCAACTGCATCGCCCGCAACTTCAGGGCTCTCCAGCAGGTGGTACAGTCTGCCCAACGCGTCACCGGGGGCACACTGCCTGCCCTCCAGGACACCTACAGCACCCGATGTCACAGTAAGGCCAAAAGGATCATCAAGGACATCAACCACCCAAGCCACGGCTTGTTCACCCCGATATCATCCAGAAGGCGAGGTCACCCGCAATAACACCTGCAAAATATGTGTATGTGACCAATACAATTTTATTTTGATTTGAACAAAGTACTGAGTAAAGGGTCTGAATACTGTGATGTTTCAGTTTTTAATTTTTTATAAATTAGCAAACATTTCTAAAAAACAGTTTTGCTTTGTCATTATGGGTTATTGTGTGTAGATTGATGAGGGAAAATACATTTTAGTATAAGGCTGTAACGTAACAAAACGTGGAAAAAGTCAAGGGGTCTGAATACTTCCCGAAGGCACAGTAGGCGTATATACAAGCATTTCGCTACACCCTCAATAACATCTGCTAAATATGTGTATGTGACCAAACATTTTTGATTTATATCAATCTCGAACAGGATTATCAATTTTGGATGCAATTTGAATGGAATTGACGGAGAGAGAGAAAGGGAAAGGGAAAGTCAGTTGTACAACTGAATGCATTCAACTGAAATGTGTCTTCCGCATTTAACCCAACGCCTCTGAATCAAGACTGTGAGAGAGTGCTCGCTCGTGCACTGATTTAAAGCAACGATATAGGATTGCTTTAATACTCTGCAGCTGCAATAACAAAATAAAAAATCATCTTTACAATAAAAAAATAAATTGACCCCCAAAAGCCAGATGGAGATGTGTAAACTAGATGCACATTCAGTCTTTATATTACTGAAGCATAGGCTATGCTGCAGCAAATGTAGGTTTAGCTGTCACAATAAAAAAAAGTTACCATGATGAGATGATAAGCCTACATACAGAGATGGGCTGTTGGTCCCCACCTCAGCGTTGATGATTCCTTATGCAGTGACCAGAGTGAAGGCCATAGAGAATGCAGATTTATACATCGCATATAATAACAGTTCCATTTCACGCAATGCTGTTCATAAAAATAATTTATTATAATTTACCGGTTTCTCCCAGTTATTTATCCTGGGAAAGGGAGTGGTTCTGGGCGGAAAAATTTTGGTAGATCTCAGTTACCGGGTTCCCGTCATTCAACCCTACTGGTCATACATGACGCAACCTCAAATCAATTCAATTCAATGCAACAAAGTCCACAACTGTTGCATTGAATTCAACTTCATGTCACATGCAGCAGCCAATCAAGGTTATTGTCCGATGACGATGATCAACACAAACGTTCTGAACAACTTTGGTTTGAAGCTCTAGTCAAGTTAAGGATAACAGCCACAACCAGGAGTGTCTGACAGACCAAAAATATTATATCATAGTAAGAGTATCATAATCATAGTCCTCATCTTGCACTTCCTTGGAAATAACACATAGGCAAGGCCCAGGACGGAGAACAGAGAAATCCCAACGAGGCCAAACAAACTACACACATACTGTACACACTTCTATTTCTGCAGAAACTTTGTTTACCTTTAACATTGGGGATTTTTTAAAGACCACTTTACTGACTGCAATAACGTTTTGACAAACCGGAGGATCATTCTCCCTTTAAATCTTATATCACCAAGGAAACCAACCACCAGTGGAGATTCATTAGGATTATTAATATGGATTAAGCAAACACTTAGCATCCATGGAATCAAAGAAAACCATTAGTGCATGCCTCCTAATTAATAATAAATCACCACATCCGGCTGCAAATTAATTAGGAGATGAAGAACAGCACTCCTACTGCACCAGCAGAAATCCCAAACTATACGAGTCATAAACACACAACATATTATCTTTGATAGAACAGGGCCAACACATGTTTGAATCCTTGTTTGGTTTGCAGTCTGGAGAAATACATTTTCAAGGGAATACAAGGTATACCTGAAGAACCAAGATGGCTAACCCCTCAACTAACCCGACCATAAACACTTTGCCAAATGGTTCATACCTCTCACATCCCATCAGGGTGAAAACGGCTTCATTGAGAGAGACAGGCTGCCAGCTCCAATCCTCGTCCCTGTCCCAGCGCTCCAGTCCTGCTGTATTCTGCTTCATTGATTAGAGCTCCAGAAAGGGATTGAGAGCAAAGTCATCACAGTAATCTCATAGACTCATAGACTATACGGCACCATTGTAAGATGGGCTGACTGGAATAATGGTGTGGTGGCAAAACATCCCAGTGTTGCATAGCACTTTTATTCCATTAGTGACACCATGTGCATCAGCAAGACTAGTGTGTCCCAAACAGCACATAGAGAGGCAGGGTTCCTGCATTAAATATCAGGACAGAGGTACTGTATGAACAACACGTTCATGGTGAATTGCTCTGATTCTCAGAACGCTCTGATGGACGATTCTGATTTAAATACAGCATGCCGTATAGGAAATGGCCCCCAACTGGGTCGTTCAAATAAACTCAACCACGTAGCCTACCCATACACTCACATACATAAATACATATACGAGCGAACACACCTGCTAAGAAAATCTAAAATCCTCTCTAAATATTAAAGACAGTTCATTACAGCGCGATACCGCAACCCCCAGTCTCATAAATGACAACCCCAGTCTTCCTGTAGGGGCATATTCACTGTGGGATGACTATGAGTCATAAAGCAGGGGACGATGACAGCAGTGCCAAAGTCAAACAGTGCTGCCAGCCTACGAGGCCCTACAACCAGTGTCTGACTCACAGCAGGGAGAAGGGGAGATGATGAAAAAGACTACGCCATGAATCGTCAAGAGTCAAAATACACAAACACATACTCACGCAAACTCAAATCAGGCAAATTACAAAGTATGCATGTTCAAGTACTCCTCTGCGACATTTATTATTTCCCTCTGATCAGAGATAGTATTATCTTTGCCTTTATAATACAGTATGTTCCCATTTGGGCCTAAGTACATGTATTGTACAGTACTTGAGAGAAAATAGTTTCAACTCAATCTCTAGAACTACTTGGCCTATATTGTACAGTGATACTCTATATGAGTACATACTGAACTACTACAACACTACACTGTAATAAACACACACATTTGAAGTGGGTGAAAGTCTAGTTCTAGAAGTCTATTTGACAATAACCAAAATAAATACATTTTGAGCCTAACTAATCCATGATAAACAACAATTTCTCCTCAAATAGGTGAAATGACATATTGCTCAAACTAAAAAGATGTTTGATCTCTTGACTGCAATGTTGTGGGAATTGATTAAATGCTGTATGCTGTGAAATATTCCCCATACATCTTCCCTAGACCAAGCTGTCTGAGACTGTGTGGCAGAATAAACCACTACACTAATACATTCGCCAGGGACCATTTCACACTCAAGTCTACACATCAAGGTTAATATAAACCACAGATCCCTCCAATGGATCCAGAATATTCATTTCAACACCATGCCACCAGGGAGAGAGAGATGGAAATACACCTCTCATCCTCCATGCTAGCCGACCGACATCAAAACTGGGTTGAAATATTATTTGAAATCTTTTAGCTGTTGCTTTAGCCTGCCAAGAGTGCCTTTGGAATTACTTAAAATAGTATTTGACATTAGTTTACCAGTTGGTACAATGAGCGGAAATCTGATTATGGGTTGGAGATAATTACAATGACACTACGTCCCTTTCCCTTGGATGTAAGGAAAGCCACACTGTTTCCTTCTGGCTGTGATCCTATTCTGGAAAAAGTATGGCATAATCCACCCTAAACCGTCCTTATTGGCTTTAATGAATGTGCCATGAGGGCCCAGCTGGCCTAATGGCTTAATGAGATGAACTTTAGGGTCAGGTCATGGCAGTCACGGGCACACTAGCAGAGATCTTCTTCTTTACGAGTCCCGGGGCACACTAGCAGAGATATTTAACACTTTAACACACACTATGCATTATGCACATACACACCTACTCACACGCTCTCTCTCTCTCCCACGTCACCCTCACACTCAAACACAACCTTACACACACAGCCCTCCTGCAGAGAATTGTCCAGACTATGTGATGCGTGTGAGTGAGACACTGCACCTTGGAGTGCACTAAAGTCAGAGTCGTGTCCTCCCAGTGAGGCAAGAAAGGACTCCAGAAGATTAAGAGCTTACCTCATCTGCCTCGACCACTCTCAGCTGTCATCATCTACAGTCCATGGGCCAAAACCAATTAGTCTGATGAGAGGCTAGCGTCACAACAGTATGCTGGGCAGATTTTTCTCAGAAAGGCTGCTTCTACTTCAAAATAGCTCCACATTAATTAATAGACTGTTCGACTTGACTTTCAACTCTTTGATGCGACTTTCATCAATGTCCTGTCTTGATTTTCACCCCTCACTAAAGGCTGGGGTCAAACAATCAATTACATAATGGACTACTAGACTAATCATTGGCAGTCGAGTCACATCCATTTTTAAACTAATCAAAATGAATCTATTGATTAATAAAAATTACAAATATGTATTTTGTCAATGAATGATAATAGTGGAGTTTGTTGTACTGTAACTACCAGTGAGATGATAATATATGGTAAAAAAAACAAAAGGAGCCAGGAAAGAATGAGGTCAGATGCAATTCTTTTTAGTACCCTCTCAGCCAATCCACCCCAAACAGAGGAAATTACCCAGATGCCATATCACTGCCTACACTTCATGTCAGCATGTAGAGCACGGAACATATCAAGTCACAACCATGGAGGACAGAAACATCAATAATGTAGCTTTCGCAAAGTTTGCAGGTTGAATAACTCAAGTTTAACCATTAACACCATACAATTGGTGATAAAAAAAAGTGAAAGGGTGATATGCTTTTACGGCAAGGGTATTTAGTTATTTTGAGGAATACAATAACAGCAGGAACCTGCCTGTGTTATTTTTTTGTGATAATAATGCTTTCTAGGAGTATAACTCTGACACCTCTGACTGTTGTGGCTGGGTTTTCTTTTGAAGAAGCAGCCTAGAGGACAGGCCTACAGCCAGACACTGTTCAATGAGTGCTGCCATAGCAACGGCGACGAGACCAACCTGACCCAATGCTGTGACAAGCAGACAGGACGGCAGTGTGTGTGTGTATATGTGTGTGTATGTGTGTGTATGCCAGCGCGTGCCTGTGTGCACGCCTGTGTGTGTTGCTCATTACACCACTCATTTGTCTTTGCTGCTCAGAAGGAGAGACTTGAGAAGAAATTGTTTCAGGGATACACTATACATAGCTATTCCAGAAGCACTCCTACAGGGTATGTGTGGGCGTGTGTGTATGTGCACGCGTGTATGTGTATGTGTGCTTCGTGTGTGGCGCAGGAAGGCACGGCCAAGGTTCTGCCCCCTCAAGCAGCACATTGGGTCCTTGGGGGACTCCTTAGTGAGTCCAAACAGAGAGAGGTCCAGTGGGTCAGGTTTACCAGCAGTTACCATGACCTACAATCACACAGCCTGCTCTGTTTCCATCTCCTGTCACTCCCTTATCCTCTATTGGTCTCAAAACACACCACAATTTGATCAATTAAAAATGTTGTCATGGAGATGAAAGCGACTTCAATCACATTCCATTTTCCCCCAGCCTACTAGTCACAACATGTTATTTGCCTTGCACAGTCGTACAGAACACTAAAATAATCACAGAAATACAGATGTAAAGCTCAAAACCCTCATGACTCTCAACAACCTACTGGCAAATATTAAAGTAAGCAGTATAGTGTGTGTGTCAAAGGTCACCGTAACATGTAAAGTACAACAAAAACATATGAGGGCAAAACCAATTTTGGAGAAGGTTCATGTGTTAAATTAAAGAGCCATTCTGAGCATCAAGCATCAGTCAAAACTCCAATAGTCTAGGGTGAACGTCTGCATTGGCCACTAGCAAGCCCTCTGAGCAATCAAAGATCTAAAGAGTCATATTCTAAGAGAGAGCCAAGCAAACCAAATCAGGTCAGCACTACAAGGAGTGGCCCATTTCATTCATTCAAAGGAGGAGGGACAGAAAAAGGAGGGCAATAAACAAGCTATTTAACCACACACTGAAAGCCTTGTGCAAACCATTATCTAATCCCACATACACCCACACACAGTCATGAGATCTCTCCACAGCTTTTCTCAATGGTCAGAATGTGATTGGATGATCCTCTGTGGAAACAGATGTACTGTACATAACCAAGATCAATGTAGGGTTAGCTATGTCTGACAACTTCAACACACACAGTATGCTCAACAGTTTATGCTATATTAGACAGTTCAATACAGAGTTAAGCTGTTTCAATACTGTAGATCCCCTCAAGATTACCTGTCTCCTTATTGTTGACTCCTTGATCCCTAAAACAACATTTTACGTTGTTAATCTATAATTCTGTAAGTGGTGTAGTTATTTGAACCACAGTATATAACTGTGCAGCAATAGCATCTTTGTATGAAAAGCCAGTGAATATTCTTTGAGATTGTTGGGTGGAAAAAAGGCAAAATTGCCCCTAGGACTGTACGGTTGCATGTTGACTAATCACAGTTTATCATGATTATTAGGATAATTCAACCAAGACGACTAATATTAATGTTTCCTGAATTTCCGAGGGTTCTGTATCTGGAGGCCTTTGACTTTGCCTGCAATTACCAATTCATGTAAACCATAGCAGAGGGAATGGCAATGTTAATATTTTATTGCACTTCGATATTAAAGTTATATTACTGAGCAATTAAAAACAAGCACATGGCAATTCAAGTGAGGACATTGCTTTAGGGAAAATGTAGAAGTTCTGCCTTGTCCCTAACGTAGCATCGCTAATACCAGTTTAAGCTTGACTATTCATTTATAACCTCAGTGCTTAGTTTATAGAATTCTAACTGCTTATGGCTGGGATTGATAACGTCCAGACCTCTTGAGGTCAATTCCAGAAACGTAAAGAGAGAAAGCATGCTTGGTATTTACATGATTCAATTCCCCATTCTTATGTGGTTGATAATTTCAATTAACATTGGTGGCCTAATGCCCCATTTCTGATTTTTGATTGACAGTTGAAATTGACAGACACAAATTAATTTAGCAGAAATCACCTTTGCAATATGAATTTCATCCACACCCTCTGCACAGATGCTGATAGTTTGCTGACACCTGGAGAGGGCGGATGTGTCCACATGGCTCTCTCTAAGGTCTTATCAGAGACACACAGGCAGCCTCAGACTGTAGTCTGTCTGGAACTGCAGTGCCAGAAGACTCTTAACTCTCCACCTAAGACTGGAGCTGAAGGGTTTTCCATAACCCTTACGGTAATCCAAAGTTATGTACAAATATGATTATGTTTGTAGTGTGAGCTGAGTGCTTAGGATGCTGTAGTCGTACGGTAACAGGAAACTCAGACTAAGAGGAAGCCACCTCTCTAATAAGAGGTGGAGGAAAGAAGGGCTTGCTCCCCTAACGAAAAAAGATTGCTACAGTAATTTAGCAGTGTAATTGCAGTCGACGGCAGTTTTACTGCAGTTTCACAACGGCAATCTTTTTTTTGTAAGGGTCTCTTTGGGCTTGTTAAATCTGTACACATCAAGACTCCTTCTGCATTGGTCTGCATTTTAGGAATATTTTGTACATTATACTCACTAGCATTGACTGATTTCGTCAAGCTTGGAGCTGCCTCTCTAATTTACTTTGCTAACATACATTTCTTGAATGTGTACTAAGTTTTCTCAAAACCCTAAACACACGTCTTGATACTCACACCATTTTGGCCAAACCCTTGAACCAAAAGTAAACATTGTAGTCAAAACCATATTATCTGTCGTAGAAACCAAACTTTGCATTCAAATTACACACAAAACTATAAAATACAATCAACCTTCTGAATACCCTTTACACACTGCTGGGAGGAATTGAAAAAACTATTATAAAAAGGTTTTCATGAACCAATAACTATAACGTGTCCCTGAATTTCAGATATGTTCCACTCCATGAGTTTGATACGATATGAATCATACAATCGCACAAATATAATTGTCCTTCTTGCAGGATGTTTATTTTCCATTCAAACATTCTACAGTACAGTACTGCAATTGCTTGTTGAGCAATCATGCTTGTCGCTGTAGTGGTCACAGTATTGTACTGTAAGTCACCAAAACAAATTAGCCAAAATGGAATTTGCGGAAAACAAAGAAGGCTAAGAAAACAAGGAAAGAAACAGAGCATTTTCATCTAGGTAAGAGGGTTAGAGTACTGTAATAGCAATAACAGTTTATTCTGGGTCAGCATCCTGTCTTCGACCAGGGTCAGGCCAGAGATGTTCATCAACATCACAGGCTATGTTTTCCCTAGCCAAACAGCAGGGGAAAAAAGCCCTGGAATGCCTGAGCCATCCCTGACAGAACCACAGCAATGTCCCCACAAGCTTCCTCCATGGCTTGGAGAAATTTGTTTTGTACAGAGATTTCTGTCATAGACCTTCCACCGCCATGCTGCGAAAAACTCCTCTATCGGATTGAGGAAAGGAGAGTATGGTGGGAGGAACAGCATGGTGGTGAAAGGTCTATGACAGAAATCTCTGTACAAAACAACCGTACAGTGACAATCTTGGATCGTTCATGCACCAGTTACGGACCAGAACAGCATGGTGGAAACGTACGTTGTTCCAAACAACATAACAAGGCTGCACTTCTCTCTGGGCATGTTGGAAAAGAGCTTCCCTTAGGCCATCGAGAAAAGTCAGGAGACGTTGAGTGTTATATGGGCCAAGAGTAGCATGGCTGTGAAGGAGTCCATGGTTGCTGATGGCTGCACAAAGTGTAACATTACCCCCACGCTGGCCAGGGACGTCCACGAGAGCACGTTGGCCAATAATGTTGCGCCATCTTTGTCTTCGCTTTGTGAGGTTGAATCCTGCCTCATCCACAAAGATGAACTCATGCAAGGTGTCACTGGCATCAAGCTGGAGTAATGTCTGTATGAGATTTGATTACATTACAATACAGCCAATCCAGTATTGTTACAGTAAGCCAAGAAAACTACTGTACATCACAACATGTAAGTTATCTGTAGCCTACACAGTACAATAGTTTATATTTATACACAAATTATGGAATTTGTAAACACATACCTGGACATATTGGAAACACAGCTCTTTCACTCTCTCTGAGTTCCTCTTGCCTGGATTTCTCTGAGGCGTATGAGGTTGTTTACCACAACCATGTTCACGATGGCGTTGACTTGGGCCTCAGAAAAAATGCTTGGTCTACCACCAACAACTGGTTGTCTTTCAATTCTGCAAACAAACAGTGTTTGACATTGTCACACATATGAATCCTCAACTTCATGTCATTTTCTTGTATTGCCTGCTTCTGCTACTGTAATGCATTGTTTCATGGTACGTATAGTACAGAAAAGTACAACTTCATAGTATGATACCTGTTCCCATCCCTGAAAGTCTAGACAATCGATGCAACACTGAAACGGCTCAGGTTTGGCTGTACTCTCAGCCCAGCTTCCCTCACTGTCATACTGTGTACAACATGGTCCACTACAGTAGCACAGAACTCATTTGAGATGGTTGTGCCTCTGCCTCTGCCTCTGCCTCTGTCACTGCCACTCCCACTGCCACTCCCACTCCCACTCCCACTCCCACTCCCACTCCCACTCCCACGTCCTCTCATTCTTACCATTCCTCTGCCTCGTTCTCTGATGTTTGCATCCATGATTCTGAAACACAGGTGAGCTTACCTGTTGCCCTTTTTATTCATTCCAATCTACTGATTGCTTGTTGAGTATTTTTGGTCGTTAGTGCTTACACCTGGACAATTGTTTGTTAAGGGTGTTTGAATTGCGCTGGTTTGAGTTTACTTATTGAAAGGCAGTGTTTTCTAAATGACAACATGGTGACAATTGTGTCTTAAAGTGAGAGGTGTGTTTAGACTTATGCAAAGAAGAAATGTGACAAAAAGGGTAAATAGTGTTTATAGACTGGGGTACATGGTCTTTCTGCTGGGAATTGGCTAAATGTTTTCATGAGGATGGCTTACACAACCAATTTTTGTGCGTTAGCAATCGAGAAAAACTGTAACGTGGGCACAATGACGAAACTAGTGGCAACGCCAAGTAGGCCACGACTAAAACACTGTTAGGGCAACATTTTTTGAAATGTTTCTACTTGACTGTTGTCCTAATTCACAATTTTTTCCACGTTATTTAGAGTAGCTCCTGGGAATACAGAGTTTGGAATAAAGCTATTGTTGCAATTATCTGCTAAGGCACCATCCAGTCACCTGCAATACTTACAGTATACTGCCCTCGTGTGGTTATCAAAGACAATAATCCTCCCTCTGCCAGGCAATTCTATAAATGTAAAAAGTGTGTTTTACCTGTCTTCTTATCTGAAGGAATAATGAGTTATCTATCTTTCTTTCATCATCCTCTAGTCTAGCTAATTCTAATAAATGCACAATGTCTACCAAATAATTTGAGTCTCAGTTAATTTTAAAACTGCAACATTTTGTGTATATATATATATATATAAATTACTGTTGAGAGTTAGAAAAGTTGAATATACAAGGTACAAGTTCGAAATTTGGTTGTGCATCTTGTTATGTCAGTCACTGACAGTCATTCAATTAGCCATATCAGTGAAAACATTTTCGATTGGTAAGTTAGTCTAGCCAGCTATCTAAACTGATTTTGTCACTATCACTCAGACATCATTAACATGGCATAAGTCATGGCAAAATGTGTAGAATTGCAGGAAATTAGCTTTAAAATTGAAAAAAACATTCTCCATCCCATGGCAAAATGGGTATAATTGAAGTAAATGTATGTTCATTTTTTCAAGAGAAGAGAGACTGCCCCTAAAAAGCAGCTTCTCGTTTTGAAAACGGCCTATGTGGCATCGATATGAGTCAGAAACATGTATTCAAATGTCAAAATTGACTATAAAGTTTAAATAGGATAAGTTTCGTCATAAAGTCAGTCTCGCCTAAAACTGAGATTTGCGAGATGATAGGGAAAAAATGGTATGTCACAGAATAAAGGGTATTTCAATCCTGCCCACATGCCCACAGCTGGCAGCACTAAAGTAATCATACATTTACTTCAATTATACCCATTTTGCCATGGGATGGAGAATGTTTTTTTCAAATTTCGAACTTGTACCTTGTATATTCAACTTTTCTAACTCTCAACAGTAATTTATATATATATACAAAATGTTGCAGTTTTAAAGCTGGCTAATTGAGTGACTGTCAGTGACGGCGTGGCGAAGGGACGCAGTTCTCGTTCCCTTCTCAGGGAACAAGGGTTACAGTCGTAACCCGAGACGTTCCCTTTCGAGGGAACTCGAACTGCGTCGAACGACACTTTGGGGGAACGAGTACCCACTATGCCACAACGAGCCCTGCCTGTCCCAGTGTGAAGCTGAGCACAGGCACACTTAGGACAAGAACACAAGGGTGCCAGGCGTAGATGGAATGTCCAGGCTATAAAATCTAATGAAAGTATGGGGGGTGGCCCATCCTGCTGCATCGCACACTTCTTGGATCGGGGCCCCTGAAAGGAGGGCTCTGGATGACGCCATGCCTCTGGTTGAATGAGCCCTCACGGCCAAAGGTGAAGGCAAACTGCGCACCTGATAGGCCATAGATATAGCTTGAACAATCTAGTTGCTAATGGTCTGCTTGGAAGCGGGAAGCCCCTTCTTAGGCGACCCGAAACACACTAGCAACTGCTCTGACTTCCGCCATGAAGAGGACCTCTGAATATATACAGTGGGGCAAAAAAGTATTTAGTCAGCCACCAATTGTGCAAGTTCTCCCACTTAAAAAGATGAGAGAGGCCTGTAATTTTCATCATAGGTACACAAAATGAGAAAAAAAATCCAGAAAATCACATTGTAGGATTTTTAATGAATTTATTTGCAAATTATGGTGGAAAATAAGTATTTGGTCACCTACAAACAAGCAAGATTTCTGGCTCTCACAGACCCGTAACTTCTTCTTTAAGAGGCTCCTCTGTCCTCCACTCGTTACCTGTGTTAATGGCACCTGTTTGAACTTGTTATCAGTATAAAAGACACCTGTCCACAACCTCAAACATTCACACTCCAAACTCCAGAAACAAAATTGTAGACCTGCACCAGGCTGGGAAGACTGAATCTGCAATAGGTAAGCAGCTTGGTGTGAAGAAATCAACTGTGGGAGCAATTATTAGGAAATGGAAGACATACAAGACCACTGATATTCTCCCTCGATCTGGGGCTCCACGCAAGATCTCACCACACCGCAAATCCCAGAACCACACGGGGGGACCTAGTGAATGACCTGCAGAGAGCTGGGACCAAAGTAACAAAGGCTACCATCAGTAACACACTACGCCACCAGGGACTTAAATCCTGCAGTGCCAGACGTGTCCCCCTGCTTAAGCCAGTACATGTCCAGGCCCGTCTGAAGTTTGCTAGAGAGCATTTGGATGATTCAGAAGAGGATTGGGAGAGTCATATGGTCAGATGAAACCAAAATATAACTTTTTGGTAAAAACTCAACTCGTCGTGTTTGGAGGAGAAAGAATGCTGAGTTGCATCCAAAGAACACCATACCTACTGTGAAGCATGGGGGTGGAAACATCATGCTTTGGGGATGTTTTTCTGCAAAGGGACCAGATCCGTGTAAAGGAAAGAATGAATGGGGCCGTGTATCGTGAGATTTTGAGTGAAAACCTCCTTCCATCAGCAAGGGCATTGAAGATGAAACGTGGCTGGGTCTTTCAGCATGACAATGATCCCAAACACACCGCCTGGGCAACGAAGGAGTGGCTTCGTAAGAAGCATTTCAAGGTCCTGGAGTGACCTAGCCAGTCTCCAGATCTCAACCCCATAGAAAATCTTTGGAGGGAGTTGAAAGTCCGTGTTGCCCAGCGACAGCCCCGAAACATCACTGCTCTAGAGGAGATCTGCATGGAGGAATGGGCCAAAATACCAGCAACAGTGTGTGAAAACCTTGTGAAGACCTGGAAAGCCGCAATGGCAGCCACGTACACCTTGAGTGTGGATGGGGTAAGACCAGCCGAGAAGCGATCTTGGAGGAACTCCAGCACTGAAGCCACCGGGCAGTTAACTGGATCCACCTCACGCTCTCTACACCATACGGTGAAAGCATTCCATTTTAGGCCGTACCAGTTCCTCGTGGAGGGAGCTGAGTATGGTCTCTACTACTCCTGCTGACAGGCCAGCCTCCCGGTATTGTGCCCCCTCAGGGGCCAGACCCACAGTTTCCATAGTTCCGGCCGAGGGTGAAATATTGAGCCCTCTGCCTGTGTCAGCAGGTCTTTCCTGATGGGAATCTCCCATGGAGGGCCGTCCAGGAGCGTTATTATGTCTGAGAACCATACTCGGGCCGGCCACAACAGGGCTACCAACAGTAAACTGATCCCGTTGCGACGGACCCTCTCTAGAACTCCCGGGAGCAGAGCGATCGGGGGAAATGCGTACAGACGCAGCCTCGGCCACGTCTGCACCAAGGCATCCAACCCCAGTGGGGCTGGATCTGTGAGGGAGAACAACAGTGGACAGAGCGTCGTCTCTCGAGACGCGAACAGATCCACTTCCACTGGGCCGAACCTCTGACATATTGACTCCACCACCTCGGGGTGGAGTCTCCATTCCCCGGGCCTCAGCCCCTGCCTCGACAGGATGTCTGCTCCCTGATTTTGATCCCCTGGGATGTATGCTACTCTGAGAGACGACAGTCTCCCCTGGGACCACAGGAGGATCTGATGCGCCAGTCTGCATAGAGGGTGGGACCTCAGACCCCCCTGATGATTTATATAGGCCACCACTGACATATTGTCTGACCTCACAAGGACATGATGACCTTTGAGGTCTGGCAGGAAACTCCTCAGAGCTCGGAACACCGCCAACATTTCCAGGCAATTGATGTGCCAGGAAGAATGATGGTCCTGCCACTGGCCTCTCATAAAGCGGCCGTCCATGACCGCGCCCCAGCCCGTGAGGGAGGCGTCTGTCGAAATGGCTTTCCGGCGACATGACGCTCCCAACGCGGTTTTCTTCCACATAGATAGGGAACGAAGGCATCTGCGCGTAACCCTGATCATGCGGAAGGGGTTCCCCTTCGGTGAGAACCCCTTGGTTTTCAACCACCACTGCAGGGCCCTCATGTGCAGCACAGCAGGCCGAATGGAATGACGTTGGACGCTGCTGCCATGAGCCCTAACACTCTCTGAAAATGTTTCATAGGTTTATCCTGGATACCGTGGCCAGGATGGATTCAATCCGTGCGGGAGACAATTGTGCCCGCATCGTGACCGAGTCCCACACCACTCCCAGGAACGTGGTTCTCTGGGCTGGTGCCAACACGCTTTTTTCCGTGTTGAGTCTCAATCCCAGGCTCTGGATGTGGGCAAGGACGACATCTCGATGCCGAACTGCCAGCTCTTGTGACTGGGCCATAATAAGCCAGTCGTCGATATAGTTGAGCACCCTGATACCCTGAAGCCTCAGCGGCGCTAGAGCTGCATCCATGCATTTGGTAAATGTGCGAGGGGAGAGAGCTAGGCCGAACGGAAGAACCCGATATTGGTACGCTTCGCCCCCGAAAGCGAACCTCAGGAACTTCCTGTGAGATGGAAGGATGGATATGTGGAAGTATGCGTCCTTCAGATCTATCGTGACAAACCAATCCTCGGATTGAATTTGGTTCACGATGATGGGAATAGTGAGCATCTTGAACCTGAAACTCCTCAGAGACCGATTCAAGTGCCTGAGATCTATTATTGGACGCAATCCCCCATCCTTCTTGGGAACTATGAAGTAGCGGCTGTAAAACGTTGGTTAGGATCTCTTTGTCGAAGCCTTTTTTGCCTGCAGGACGGCCCTCAGCTTCCTCTGAGGCTTCGGCTGAGGACGCCGTCTATGCCCCCAAGCAGCTTGAGGTGGGGGCTCTAGATGCAACGCTCTCCTTTTGTGCCTGTCTATGGCCGGAGGGGCTGGCCGGATGGCTGCGGCTGCCCACTGGGGGCAGACTTCTTCGGTTTCAAGCGGCGAGGGAGATATTGTTTAAAGGCTATATCATCAGGTGTTGGTCCCTCGCCCTCATAAACATCTTTAAGAAGGTCGGCCTGGTAAGCCTGCAGCACCGCCATAGTGTGCAGACTGGCACCAGCCCGACCCGCAGCCATATAAGCCCTGACCACCAATTTAGATGTATCACGGCAGGGTTTGGTGGGCAGCACCGGGGTCTTCAGGGATGACGCAATGTTGGGTGAAAGATAACTAGCCAAAGGCTCTTCCACCTGAGGCATCATCCCGTAGCCATTATCTCTGGCCATGTGATGTTACTATAATCAAGGATAGGGTGCTGCCCACCAAACCCTGCCGTGATACATCTAAATTGGTGGGCAGGGCTTATATGGCTGCGGGTCGGGCTGGTGCCAGTCTGCACACTATGGCGGTGCTGCAGGCTTACCAGGCCGACCTTCTTAAAGATGTTTATGAGGGCGAGGGACCAACACCTGACACCTGATGATACAAGCGAGATGTATATGGTGTGTTCCACGATTTAGACAACTCATTGTGTAAATCAGGAAAAAATAGCAGACCCCGGCACTGAGGCTGCTCTCTGTGCTGCAGGAAGCACTCATCCAACTTGCTTTTATTTTGCACTTCCTGCCTTTCACGTGGCCAACTAATATTTAAACGGGCCACGGCACGAGAGACAACCTCCACCAGCTCCTCATATGGATTGGCGAGTCATCTCCATAGTCCCCGCCCTCGATGCTGAGCGCGTCCACTTCCTCGGAAGCAGACAGCTCAAGCATCGGGTTCTCCGCTCGTGAGGAAGAAGCCGCGGGGCGGGCTTCCACACGAGACGGGAGAACATCGGAGCTGGCAGAGGATTCCTGAGAAAGTGCCTCGGCAGTCTCAGGATCCCCTGTCAGATCCATTTGCGAGCCCCATGATGAGCGCCGCCACGCCGCCTCAACGGACGCGGGACCCGCACCACGGGGCTCGCGAGCCTGGCCATCGTCAAAGATAGCCAGGCGGGAGCGCAGCACTCGGATCGGTAAAGCTTCACACTCCGTGCAAGCAGCCCCCTCGAGAGCTGCCCGCGCGTGCTGCGCTCCCAAACAGAGCACACACAATTGGTGTGTGTCCCCACGAGGGCAGGGATGCACACACCGCTTGTAGCTCTCACTCGCCATATATATATTTTGTGACTGACAGACAACACCAAATAAGACACACACGACAGAGAGCGCTTGCTGAAGAACAGAAAGCTAACTCTGTTTGTGTGCAGACGTCCTTTTGTAACTTCCGCTGATGCCGTCACACGTTGCGTCGCGACGCAACACCAATCAAGATTGGCTTAGTTTCATTCATGCTTCAGAGGCGCTACGCTGAGGGGCGTTCCCCCAAAGTGTCGTTCGACGCAGTTCAAGTTCCCTCGAAAGGGAACCTAAAGCCATTCTATAATACTATGCTCTAAATGTCACACTCCCATCTGAATTGCCTGTTTGTTCTAGAAACATACAGTATACAGACAATACCATCCATATGGGACACAGCAACCAAAATATTTGAAATTCGATATCGATTTAAGATGCTTTCCATTATCACACTAGTATTGCAAACACATTTCATGTAGGATTTAGACATATAATTGTCACACAATTACATAACAACAAAGTCAGTCAAATGAAGAGAGTTAGGCGCTTGTAAGAATCTCGTTCTCCTAGCAGCAGGATATTATGCTGGCAGCACGATTGCATCATTTGTCTTTTAAAATAAGAGTTCCACTACAAATGCATGCTCAACTTTGGGAATATATATTTTTTTTGGCACTCTAGTGCAGTACAACTGTTTTTCACAGCATTGCAACCACCTTTGAAAAAATGAAGAAATACACTGAATAAAATACAAATATATGTTATTGGAATTACTCAATAGACTGCAAAACTTAAACGGTTTTTGTGCTGGGCAACCAGTGTAGTACAGAGTACTGGTGACTCCTTACTCCAGCCACTCCATTCACTGCAATGCAATACCCTGTATATGGGATACTTGTTGGCTTGTAGAGAGAACAAGTTTCTACCTGTCTCAGCTAAAGTGGGCTGGGAAATACTCAGTAGGATCTCTACTCAGCGGTGGAAAAAGTTGAGTTAAAGTAAAGATACCTTCATCGAAAATTACTTAAGTAAAAGTGAAAGTCACCCAGTAAAATACGACTTGAGTTAAAGTCTGGTTTTAAATATACTTAAGTAAAAGTATAAATCATTTCAAATGATTTATATTAAGCAAAACACGGCACCATTTTCTTGTTTTAAACATTTACGGATAGCCAGGGGTATTCACACACTCAGACATCATTTACAAATGAACAGCAATGGAGAAAATTATTTACGAGTTGGCCCGGTATATGTTTCTTATCTATCAAGGTCAGCAAAGGCACTTTTTGTAGAGTTGAAATGTATTACAAGAGACAACAATGTTACAAGGCTAACAGTACACAGTATAATCAAGCTTTCAGAACAACAATGGAGAACATAATTTAAAAGTTATAGTGTAGTGGAAGAATGAGAGAAGGTGATACTCGCGACTAGCGACTGGCTGGCGTGGGAGCACAGCTTGAGCACAACATGGCATTGTTTACATGACACACCATCTGTGGGATTTCACAGGGGTCAAACACACCTTTTATGTGGCAATCTCGATGAAGAGACATTCCCACAGAAGTCTTAGAGTCACTGAATCCAGGTGATGTTGTGATGGAAAATGTAGTTGTCTGAAGAGATAGCATTGAATTGTCTCCTCTCCCTATATCTTGGTTTGTGCAGGTGACTGTGACCTCCTTCCCAGACCAATTGGCAGTACACCAGGAACATTGTTCTGGGAACCAAAATGATATCTCAGTTTCAAGGTCTCAGCTTGGAGAGGAGAAGCCTCATGAGGTATTGGTCGGTCACATGCAGCAACCAAAGTGTAATAGTGGGGAATTTTCTATGCTGTTAAGTCTGGGGATATTTTGTATTATTTGTATTGTTCGATTTCTGGTATGTACCATTTGTTAATTGAATTATTATTGCGTAACTGTAAATCTGATTACTTTGAAATGGTTACGAACCATAGTCCTCACATTTCTGAGTAGTATTCCTTGAACTATTATTTGGTGAAATGTCTAAAGGTAAATGTTATTCACAATATACACAGCATATACAGTATGTTCAGTCTCTAAGTGTGCATCTCTGAGCTAAGGCTAACTCAATAATTTATTGCCAGGACATTGATATATTAGCTATTTGTTCCTTAGCCTCTTAATAATGGCATGAAGGTAAATCTAGACACGTGCATCTTATAGTATTCCGAGTGGTGACGCAAGGCTCACAACGTTGACTGTACCCACTGGATACGACTATGGGCCTATAGTATTCACATAATAATGGAGTCAGATAGATAAATATAGTTTATTATTATTCATAATAATTTTTTACACATCTACATAATGGAGACCCCTCATCCTCAGACGAGGATGACCTACATAATGGTGGGATAATTTCCACCAAACTAAATGATGACTCATCCAGTTGATGTGGATTTTCTATATTACACTACAATAGGCCTCTATGTGTTGCTTTTCTATCAAGGTTATCAGTTTACTATAAAGGCCTATTAACCAAGCTTGTGGTTACCCCCCCCCCCCCCACCCCCCAGGCCTCATTGCTTAAATATAGAGATGTGTAGATTATCGATCAAGATCAGCAAAGGCATTTTCTGTAGAGATTAAAATGTATTACTTAGTAATTTTCTCTCTGATAACTGATGTAAAACATACTCTCACATGCCATTGTGACAAAACGTATTCACATTGCCCTCTAATAAGACTGCTTTAGAGAATAAGTACACATAAACACCACAACTACTACCGTCTGTTTTCTAAAATGGTGGCACTGATGAGAAAAATGTATAGTTTAGTGTCACAGCCACCACAAATCCATGCATTGACAAATACTGTAATGCCAGGCATTTCTGAATTGGAAGTAGTGTATTTTTTAATTCTCTTTCATTGACCAGGTCTCTCTTGAAAAAGAGATGTTATCTCAATGAGAAAAACCTATATAAATAAAGGTTCAATAAAATAAAATATAAAAAATACTGGCTTAAGTAATCCATCATTTTAATATTTAATGTAATGCAATTACTGCTACTAACTATATGTTGCATATCTATGGCTATAACTGTCCAGTGTGATTTTCTTTAAGTTCACAGGCACAATCACATGATCAAAATGCCACCAATAGTGCACAATTCCGGATCCAGGCACATTTGGCATAACCTCTTTGCTGTCATAAAATAGACTGTCATTTCAGCTCTTAGCTCTTGGGTAAACAGCTCTCTGCTGACCTGTCTATCTTCACAAGTCATTTCTTTGGAACATGGATGACAGTTTAAAAAATGTGTTTAAAAATCTTGTTTTCTTGGGATGCTTGCAGTGAAAGGAATTATTTGATGCCTCTTTCTGAAATATGCCGTGGTTTATCTATTCATTTTTTACCTTGTCTATTCATTGCTTTCTTGCACTGACTGCAATTTTGAGAGCATAAACTGTGAATGAGATCATTGGCTAAGAAATGTGCAGGTACCGTTTCCATCTCAAAATAATCTATAATGTCACACATATTGCTGTTTTGAAGCCTCTGTTGAAACGATGGTGGTGTAGTCTGTTCTGTTTTCACTGCATCTGTGAAATGACTTTGCTGAATTGCTGATTTGGAATTTGTTTTTATCTTTTGTAACATTCTTTGAAAGCAGATGTTTTCTTCAGAAATGTCACAACAGGAAAGGCTTTACCTTCAAGATGATTGGGGAAGTAGTTATATGTTGTTTGTAGATTCTATAGAGATCATTTCTCACAAATGACAATTTGGAGAGATGGGCTATGATCCATCAATCAGTCCAAAACCCAAGTCCATGAGGCCAAACTTTGGATTGATTGCGAATGAGGTGGGTTTAAGAAAATCGTTGGAAGGCTATGCATAATTGGGGTGATATAAACCTATAGCAACATGATTTTAATTGGATGCTACCTAAAAAATATTTGTATTTGTTAGGCCAAGCAATTGAGCTAATGCATTTTCTGGCACGTGAGCATATGTAAAGCAATTCTGCGTGAACATATGCAAAGGTAAGCAGATTATTCCAATATCAAATGTTGCCATTTTGATCACATCCATCGTGCTTGTGCAATACCGCACAGTGGTGTTGTCAAATGAGCTGGGCAACATTTTGCAATATGGAAACATTTTATCCATACTAACAATGCCCTATGCTCTGGAAGTATCCTACGCAATGATTCACATCAATAACTTGACACCAAATAAAAATACAAAATAATAACGGAGCAAATACGCAACAATGTATTCGTGAGTTTTGGCGGGCGAACGAGTTTCTCTGAAAGGAACATGGTGTACCAAGTAGCATAATGGTCGTCTGCTCATCAGCACAGTATCTCGGCCATAGGCGCACAATGTATAGCATGAGCAGAAGACCCGGTTCGATGTGTTTTGCTGACTAGGTTACATACATTTGGTCCAGACGAAACTTTGGTCAGAACAAGTGTCTTTTGTTTGACAATAATTGTTTCAAGCACGCATGAATTGTGTAGGCCGTCATTGTAAATAAGAATTTGTTCTTAACTGACTTGCCTAGTTAAATAAAGGTAAAAAAAAAAGATAAATGGTGCACACTTGATAAGATCTTTTGGGGAGTTGGTGTAAACAGGTCTAAACAAAACAAAAATAATCTATGCAAAAATGTAATAGGAGAATGGTAGCCTGTGTACAACCTAAATTGGCTTTAAAAGCTGTATTTACAGGGTCATGACAGGTACATTTGTATAGTACAGAAGTAGCATAAATCTATTTGTGTAAACTGACAGTAACTACCATGTAAATATCAAATGAATATGTGGCACGAGTTTACACTACCAACCCCACGTACTTATTAGATCTTACATGTTTTATTCACAGAAAGCTCTAGTGATGGGGATGTCAAACTCCCACTTGTCGAAGGGGAAAGACGGCCATGACAGTCAGAGTGGCCTGACGACTGGTCCAGAGTATGTAGATACAAAGAGTGAAGAGGATGGAAAGAATAGAGATGTGTCACAGTTCCCATATGTGGAATTTACTCTCAGAGACAGTGTCACATGCCCCACATGCCAGGGTACTGGTAGAATACCAAAGGGAAAGGGAATAAACACAAAACAAATACATTCCTACACAGTAATAAACATGAACTCTCACTCACTGACACAATACACACCTACATCTGTAGTTACATTCCCCCTCATTAGCGGCTAATCATTTTGCCTAATTTGCATTTTGACTTGATATTCAAACAAGAACGCAAAACCTTATACTAGGCCACCTAGAAACACTGTAACTTCCAACATTCACTGAAAATGGAAAAGAGATACGTAGAACCAATATCAGTTTCCTCTGTAAATGGCTTTGTCATCACATCTCTAATGCAGGCCAAGAGAACCAGCTTGTGGCTCTGATTCCATACAGTGACCAGAGGCTCCAACCAAGGAGAACGTAAGTCTCATCTCACTCAGCCAGACGACTCTTTATTAAAAGATATGCAATTGATTGGTCTATGTCCAACTTCTGTCTTTCTTTTAATGGCGCTTCCTCACGTTTTCTTGCAGAAAGCTGTACGTCACTGTGTCCGTGTCTCTTTGCCTTCTGCTGTCTGGCCTAGCTGTGTTTTTCCTGTTCCCTCGTTCTATCGACGTCTCCTATGTGGGCATGAAGTCTGCCTTCGTCTCCTATGACCAGGACAAACGGATTGTCTATCTGAATATCACAGTAAGATCCTCTCTCTGGTGTTAGTTAACCTTCTTGTGTTTCCATCTAAGGATTGGCATGGATTCAAATCAAATTATATTTGTCACATTCTCATTAAACAACAGGGGCAGACTAACATAGAAAAAAAATAGAACAACAATAACACGAGGAATAAATACTCAATGAGTAACAATAACTTGGCTATACACATGGGTGTCACATTCGTGTGTGTTCATAGACCAAGGCGAAGCGTACTTATGGTTCGACATCGTTTTATTCAACCTAAAACTTATACTTAGTCGGAACTATACAAAATAACAAAGCTATACACAAATGAAACGAGAACACACTTACTCAGATGATGACGTCTGAACAATGAGCAACTTAAATAGAATCCCCAAACAGAGACAACGTCTCGCAGCTGTCTCCAATTGGGGATTCAACACAAAATGAAAAACACATAGATCTAGAGATCTAGATCTGTCAGGCTCTGACCATGGCCAAAAGGTACTCCCTATGGTCAGAGCCTGACAATGGGGTACCAGCACTGAGTCGATGTGCAAGGGTACTAGGAGGTAATTGTGGTAGATACAGTTGAAATCGGAAGTTTACATACACTTAGGTTGAAGTCATCAAAACTCATTATTCAACCACTCCACAGATTTCATGTTAACAACTATAGTTTTGGCAAGTCGGTTAGGACATCTACTTTGTGCATGACACAAGTAATTATTCCAACATTTGTTTACAGACAGATTATTTCACTTATAATTCACTATATCACAATTCAAGTGGGTCAGAAGTTTACATACACAAAGTTGACTGTGCCTTTAAACAGCTTGGAAAATTCCAGGCAATTGGAGGTGTACCTCTGGATGTATTTCAAGGCCGACCTTCAAACTCAGTGCCTCTTTTGCATCATGGGAGAATCTAAAGAAGACCTCAGAAAAAAAATTGTAGACCAAAACAAGTCTGGTTCATCCTTGGGAGCAATTTCCAAACGCCTGAAGGTACCACGTTCATCTGTACAAACAGGAGTACGCAAGTATAAACACCATGGGACCACACAGCCGTCATACCGCTCAGGAAAGAGACATGTTCTGTCTCCTAGAGATTAACATACTTTGTTGCAAAAGTGCAAATCAATCCCAGAACAACAGCAAAGGACCTTGTGAAGATGCTGGAGGAAGCAGGTACAAAAGTATCTATATCTGAGAAGCCTTTTGCTTCTCTATGTAGCCATGGTCAGAGTAAGTATCCCTAATTAGAGGCAGCTGCTATGCATTTCGTGACAGGGTTGGGGTGCGGCCGGATGAGTTGCCGCCCCTCTCCTGATGCGCACCTAATGTTTGTGGGGAACCTGGTGCTAAATCACTCGTAGACGACCTGATTGGCAGGTGAGTAGAGCCTTTCGTGACAGAATGACCCACCAAGGGACCAAGCAGCGCTATTCGGGAGAGAAGGAGAGAGAGGGAGGACAGCGTCGTGAACAGAGCTCAAGAAGGCATAAAGCCCGAAGGCAACCCCAGTCCGGGTCCGGACGTCTTCCCCGCTCCAGTGCCAGAGCAGTCCGCTTCACCGGCGCCCAGTCCGGTACGTCCCGTTCCGGCTCCCCGCACCCGACCTCCAGTGCGTGCGCCCAGCCAGGTGCTTCCAGTGCCGGCTCCACGCACCCAACCTCCGGTGCGCCTACCCAGTCCGGTACGTCCCGTGCCGTCTCCACGCACCCGACCTCCAGTGTGTGCGCCCAGCCAGGTGCTTCCAGTGCCGGCTCCACGCACCTGACCTCTGGTGCGCCTCCCCAGTCCGGGTCCGGTCGTCCAAGCAGCGCTATTCGGGAGAGAAGGGAGGACAGCGTCGTGAACAGAGCTCAAGAAGGCATAAAGCCCGAAGGCAACCCCAGTCCGGGTCCGGACGTCTTCCCCGCTCCAGTGCCAGAGCAGTCCGCTTCACCGGCGCCCAGTCCGGTACGTCCCGTTCCGGCTCCCCGCACCCGACCTCCAGTGCGTGCGCCCAGCCAGGTGCTTCCAGTGCCGGCTCCACGCACCCAACCTCCGGTGCGCCTACCCAGTCCGGTACGTCCCGTGCCGTCTCCACGCACACGACCTCCAGTGTGTGCGCCCAGCCAGGTGCTTCCAGTGCCGGCTCCACGCACCCGACCTCCAGTGCGCCTCCCCAGTCCGGTACGTCCCGTGCCGGCTCCACGCACCCGACTTCCGGTGCACCTCCCCAGTCCGGTACGTCCCGTGCCAGCTCCACGCACCCGACCTCCGGTGCGCCTACCCAGTCCGGTACGTCCCGTGCCGGCTCCACGCACCCGACTTCCAGTGCGTGCGCCCAGCCAGGTCCTTCCAGTGCCGGCTCCACGCACCCGACCTCCGGTGCGCCTACCCAGTCCGGTACGTCCCGTGCCGGCTCCACGCACCCGACCTCCAGTGCGTGCGCCCAGCCAGGTCCTTCCAGTGCCGGCTCCACGCACCCGACCTCCGGTGCGCCTCCCCAGTCCGGTACGTCCCGTGCCGGCTCCACGCACCCGACCTCCAGTGCGTGCGCCCAGCCAGGTCCTTCCAGTGCCGGCTCCACGCACCCGACCTCCGGTGCGCCTCCCCAGTCCGGTACGTCCCGTGCCATCTCCACGCACCCGACCTCCAGTGCGTGCGCCCAGCCAGGTGCTTCCAGTGCCGGCTCCACGCACCCAACCTCCAGTGCGCCTCCCCAGTCCGGTACGTCCCGTGCCGGCTTCACGCACCCGACTTCCGGTGCACCTCCCCAGTCCGGTACAACCCGTGCCAGCTCCACGCACCCGACCTCCGGTGCGCCTACCCAGTCCGGTACATCCCGTGCTGGCTCCACGCACCCGACCTCCAGTGCGTGCGCCCAGCCAGGTCCTTCCAGTGCCGGCTCCACGCACCCGACCTCCAGTGTGCCTCCCCAGTCCGGTACGTCCCGTGCCGTTTCCATGCACCCGACCTCCGTTGCGCCTTCCCAGTCCGGTACGTCCCGTGCCGACGACCCGCACCCGAACTCCAGTGCTTGCACCCAGCCAGGTGCCTCCTGTGCCGGCTCCACGCACCTGACCTCTGGTGCGCCTCCCCAGTCCGGGTCCGGTCGTCCAAGCAGCGCTATTCGGGAGAGAAGGGAGGACAGCGTCGTGAACAGAGCTCAAGAAGGCATAAAGCCCGAAGGCAACCCCAGTCCGGGTCCGGACGTCTTCCCCGCTCCAGTGCCAGAGCAGTCCGCTTCACCGGCGCCCAGTCCGGTACGTCCCGTTCCGGCTCCCCGCACCCGACCTCCAGTGCGTGCGCCCAGCCAGGTGCTTCCAGTGCCGGCTCCACGCACCCAACCTCCGGTGCGCCTACCCAGTCCGGTACGTCCCGTGCCGTCTCCACGCACCCGACCTCCAGTGTGTGCGCCCAGCCAGGTGCTTCCAGTGCCGGCTCCACGCACCCGACCTCCAGTGCGCCTCCCCAGTCCGGTACGTCCCGTGCCGGCTCCACGCACCCGACTTCCAGTGCGTGCGCCCAGCCAGGTCCTTCCAGTGCCGGCTCCACGCACCCGACCTCCGGTGCGCCTCCCCAGTCCGGTACGTCCCGTGCCGGCTCCACGCACCCGACCTCCAGTGCGTGCGCCCAGCCAGGTCCTTCCAGTGCCGGCTCCACGCACCCGACCTCCGGTGCGCCTCCCCAGTCCGGTACGTCCCGTGCCGGCTCCACGCACCCGACCTCCAGTGCGTGCGCCCAGCCAGGTCCTTCCAGTGCCGGCTCCACGCACCCGACCTCCGTTGCGCCTTCCCAGTCCGGTACGTCCCGTGCCGACGACCCGCACCCGAACTCCAGTGCTTGCACCCAGCCAGGTGCCTCCAGTGCCGGCTCCACGCACCTGACCTCTGGTGCACCTCCCCAGTCCGGGTCCGGTCGTCTGCTCCGCTCCCGTGCCAGAGCAGTCCGCTCCACCGGTGCCCAGTTCGGGTTCGGTCGTCTACTCCGCTCCCGTACCAGAGCAGTCCGCTCCACCGGTGCCCTGTCCGGGTCCGGTCGTCTGCTCCGCTCCAGGGCCAGAGCAGTCCGCTCCACCGGTGCCCTGTCCGGGTCCGGTCGTCTGCTCCGCTCCAGGGCCAGAGCAGTCCGCTCCACCGGTGCCCAGTCCGGGTCCGGTCGTCTGCCCTGCTCCATGGCCGGAGAGGTTCACCACACCGGTGCCCAATCCGGGCTCGGTCGTCTGCCCCGTTCCATGGCCGGAGCCGTTCACCACACCGGTGCCCAGTCCAGGACCGGTCGTCTGCCCCGCTCCATGGCTGGAGTCGCCTGCCACACCGGTGCCCAGGCCGGGCCCGGTTATTTGCCCTGCTCCATGGCCGGAGCCGGTTGTCCCACCGTTGCCCAGTCCGGACCCGGTATTTGCCCCGCTCCATGGCCGGAGCCGTTCGCCACACCGGTACCCAGTCCAGGCCCAGTCATCAGAGAAAAGCCGGGGAGGAAGCTGTCCACTTCGCCGGGGCCAGAACCCTCCCCCCATGTTTGTGTTTATTGTCTTGCGTTCGGGAGTCCGCGCATTTGGTGGGGGTACTGTCAGGCTCTGGCCATAGAGAAGCCTTTTGCTTCTCTATGTAGCCATGGTCAGAGTCTGACAGATCTAGGTTATAATTTCTATGTGTTTTTTTTTGTGTTGGATCCCTAATTAGAGGCAGCTGCTATGCATTGTCTCTAATTAGGGGTCCTACTTATGTTTGTAGGTTCCACACCCTAGCTGTGGGTCATTACCTCAAATGTCAGCGAAAGTAAGTAGTGTTTACGTTTGTCAATACGTTCTTGTTTGTGTATAGTTCTCACTGAGAATATTTACTTTATTAAATATCATGACGAACTGTCACTGCGCTGCACCTTGGTCCATTTCGACACCCCTTCGTGACAATATCCACAGTAAAACGAGTCCTATATCGACATAACCTGAAAGGCCGCTCAGCAAGGAAGAAGCCACTGCTCCAAAACTGCCATAAAAAAGCCAGACTATGGTTTGCAACTGCGCATGGGGACAAAGATCATACTTTTTCGAGAAATGTCCTCTGGTCTGATGAAACAAAAATAGAACTGTTTGGCCATAATGACCTTCGTTATGTTTGGAGGAAAAAGGGGGAGGCTTGCAAACCGAAGAACACCTCCCAACCGTGAAGCACGGTGGTGGCAGCATCATGTTGTGGGGGTGCTTTGCTGCAGGAGGGACTGGTGCACTTCACAAAATATATGGTATCATGAGGAAGGAAAAGTATGTGGATATATTGAAGCAACATCTCAAGACATCAGTCAGGAATTTAAAGCCTGGTCGCAAATGGGTCTTCCAAATGGACAATGACCCCAAGCATACTTCCAAAGTTGTGGCAAAATGGCTTAAGGACAACAAAGTCAAGGTATTGGAGTGGCCATCACAAAACCCTGACCTCAATCCTATAGAAAATGTGTGGGCAGAACTGAAAATGTGTGTGCGAGCAAGGAGGCCTACAAACCTGACTCAGTTACACCAGTTCTGTCAGGAGGAATGGGCCAAAATTCACCCAATTTATTGTGGGAAGCTTGTGGAAGGCTACCTGAAACGTTTGACGCAAGTTGAACAATTTAAAGGCAATGCTACCAAATACTAACTGAGTGTATGTAAACTTCTGACCAACTGGGAATGTGATGAAAGAAATAAAAGCTGAAATAAATAATTCTCTCTACTATTATCCTGACATTTTACATTCTTAAAATAAAGTGGTGATCCTAAAAGACCTATGACAGGGAATTTTTACTTGGATTAAATGTCAGGAATTGTTAAAAACTGAGTTTAAATGTATTTGGCTAAGGTGTATGTAAACTTCCGACGTTAACTGTATGTACGTATAGGTAGGGGTAAAGTCACTCAGCAACAGCATAGATAATAAACAGTAGCAGCAGCGTATGTGATGGGTCAAAAGAGTGCAAAAAGGGTCAATGCAGATAGTCCGGGTAGCTATTTGGTTAACAATTTAGGCTTGGGGGTAGAAGCTGTTCAGGGTCCTGTTGGTTCCAGACTTGGTGCATCGGTACCGCTTGCTGTGCGTTATCAGAGAGAACAGTCTATGACTAGGGTGGCTGAAGTCTTTGACAATTTTTAGGGCCTTCTCTGACACCGCCTGGTATAGAGGTCCTGGATGGCAGGGAGCTCGGCCCCAGCGATGTAGTGGGCCATATGCACTACCCTTCTGTAGAACTTTTTTGAGGATCTGAGGGCCCATGATTATCTTTTTATCCTCCTGAGGGGGGAGAGGTGTCATCGTGCCTTCTTCACGACTGTGTTGGTGTGTGTGGACCATGTTAATTCCTTAGTAATGTAGACACAGAGGAACTTGAAGCTCTCAACCTGAACCAATACAGCCCCGTCGAGCATTCTCACATAGTTGTTCTTGTCCAGGTGTGAGAGGGCAGTGTGGAGTGCAATAGAGATTGCATCATCTGTGGATCTGTTGGGGCGGTATGCAGATTGGAGTGGGTCCAGTGTAATGACTCTCTAATAACTGTTGTGCCGTATGTGTTTTCTTCTAGAACACTCTGAACATCACCAATAACAACTATTACGCTGTATCCGTGACCAACATCACAGCACAAGTGCAGTTCTCTAAGACAGTGATTGGGAAGGCCTGTATTAGCAATGTAACGAACATAATACCACTGGACAAGCAGCAGGTGGGTCTTTACCATGTGTATTTTAGAATAACATGCCTTGGTACAACTGCTTGTTAGAAACATATTACAGTGTATGAAGTGAGCATAGCTTGACAAGTGCATCAAAGTTGTACTTTCAACTTTTGAACCAGATGTCCCTGTTCTGAGGTCATCAGTAGCAGCAAGGATGGAATAAGGATGCCATTTTGGAAAGTTACTCATTACTTAGTAACTCTTTGAACACACCGGTTGCGTCATTGCGCAAAATAGTATGCAGCATCGTCTAGATACATGTGCAACAAAAGTTCAACATTCACCTTCTGCTACCATTTCTGTCAACACGTTGACGCATACAGTTTGACGCATACGTTCGATAAATCCAACTTATGCACCACACAGAATGCACGCAAACTGCCTCTGCAACGCAATGCTGCAAGGCAAACGCAGCGTTCCATTGGAAATGAATGTACTTCTGGTGTACCAAAACGCAACGACCCAGTCGGTGTGTTCGAAGCATTAGTCAGCACTCAACCACCCTGCGTCAATATGGGAGATAGATAACGTCTGCATTGAAACATATTGTTTATTTCAGTTTGACTACACAGTTCCCACAGTCTTTGCTGATGAGATTAGTTATATGTTGTAAGTATTTATTGTAAGTATTTCACAAGTAATTACATTTTATTGTGTGTTTGACAGTACAAATCGTGACATTTCTTTAAAAAATGTTTTGTGTTTCAGTGACTATTGCAGCCTCCAGTCCATAAAGGTACACAACATTGTGGTCATGATGCAGTAAGTATATATATATATATATATATTTTTTTTTTTTCTTTATATATATATATTTTTTTATATATATCTCTACTAATACATTGAGTTTACACATGTTACTATACCTACAGTACTCTATTTCTTTTGTCAAACATCACATTGTCAGGCTCTGGCCATAGAGAAGCAATAGGCTTCTCTATGTAGCTATGGTCAGAGTCTGACAGTGTCGTTCTTTTCTGTTTCTTTGTGGGTTTTGGGTGGATCTCTAATTAGAGGCAGCTGCTACCCGTTGCCTCTAATTAGGGATCCAATATATGTTGAGTCTGTCCCTCACGCTGGTGTGGGTCGTTATCGTTACATGTTAATGTATTTCGCAGTCACGGGTGAAGTAAGTGTTTTTTGTTACGTCCGTTCATTCCGTTTATTTCTGGGAACGTGACGTTTTGTCTTTCGTGTTTGTCTGATTGTTGTAGTTCGTTCATTTAATTATTACTATTATACATAGTATATAAATAAATAAAGAATGTCGAACTATGATTGCGCTGCGCCTTGGTCTCTCACCATCCCGACTCGTGACATACATGCTCATGTGGGCAGCCATTTTGGGGAAACTGACCTGTCTATTGACTGGTTTTCAGGGTGACTGTGACCACATCCTACTTTAGGCACTCGGAGCAGGTCTCCCAGGAGATGTACCAGTATGTGAACTGTGGGGGCAACACCACCTCGCTGCATGGACATGTGAAGGTGTATCAGTAAGGCAGTAAAAACACAGCAATAATGGAAGCCCTTCTATCTAAAGGTAGACTAAAGAGTTTTACTTGTCTACTGTAGAATATGAGGAACCATGTCTCAGAGAAAGTGATGTTAGCAAGGTGCCAATGTACAGTTTCATGAGGATTTGATGATGTTGCAGGTAGAAAATATTTTGTGCAAATTCTTCCTAATAGAATGATCCAATCCAATGTGTGCAGGCATTTGAGATAAAGATGCACTTTAGCTTTGTATGGGAAATGCAATCAAAAAGTATTTATACAGCAGAGTTGTTGATGTAATGTAACCTGTACCACTAACCTTCCCAGACCACTAGGAATGGGACATGCAATACAAATAAAGTAATAGGACAGAATCCTCGTTTTGAATATCACCACCACTAATCACCCCAAAATACTTTTATGATGGCCTTTTTTTCCGTTCTTTTTTGTACCAGCCATTTTGTTTTCTTCAAGGATGTGTTGTTTTGTACATAATTGTACTTCCTGATGTGTGTCGTTACTTTTATTCAAATGTTCATTCTAATGATAGTAGAATTACATCTAATTCTGAGGTGACATATCATGGAGGGGTGAACTCAGTGTACTTCTGATGACTACTTGACCTGGTAGTTTATTTTGATGGTAATTAGTTACATTTAGGTATCTAATGGAAGGAATCTTGTATTTTTATATCATTCAAATACCGTACCTATAACTATTAGATGTGTTGTTTATGATGTGAATTATTCTTTCATTGTAAACCTCTATTAATTGTTTGTTTTAATTCTAACTTGGGTAGTAAACGACTACCTATTTTGAAATATGATATTACATAAATACACTCAATGGTGTTGTAAAACTAGGTTTTTATTTTATCTTTGGAAATCAATTTTAAGAGGCCATTTTGTGTCCTTTTAATTTTTTATTTGATGCCCTTTGCCACTTTCTATTCGTCATTGTTGATCATTGAAACTTGCAAGTAAGTTGTTATTTTCGAGTTTTTCTTTCTGAGATGATTAAATGTCAGGATACAGTAAGTATCCATTTGTTATATTCCTTAAACATTTGTTATAGCTTGTAAAGTTTATTGTGCATGTACAGAAGACTGAACTGAGGACAAAAAAAATGGCCAAGACAAAATATCAGATGCCTACATTGTTAAAAGTTTGATCTGATATACTCTATGGAGGAACTGCTCTGTGGAGGAATAATCACACCAATATACTGTTGGATATTTCAAAGTGCCATATTATGTCCCAAATCAACCAAGAATAAAACTTTAATCAGCTTAACGTCAGTTCTGAATTCTCACAGGTGCTTTGACTGTGTATTACTGTGTAAATGTGGTTACTATCCATGTAAGCCACTGCCAATCATACAGTACATGTAACAATGTTTTTTCCTGGGAATAAAAGTGTGGTTGATTTGGAGGTTTTTGTTAGGTGCAAGTATTGATAGTTTGTAGTTGGGGGAGAATTCGAGAAGTAGAGAAATGTGCAATACTGGTCACTATCACAGGGTGGCGCCTAATTTAATGACATTAACTTAGAAATGAATACATTTAGGATGACAATATAGTTTCAATAATGACCAATGACCATATGCACAGGTTTGCATAAAAACCTTAGCTTACCTTACTCACTGTTAATGTCAAATAATCAACAACACAATGATGTCATTCATGTGTAAAACACACCAAGTCCAATATTTAGCATGTTAAAAATAGCATGCCGTTACATTTAAAGTCGCACAGAATAGACAGGCTTAGGTATGTTTGATAGTGTGTTCTAGTGAACAAATGAGTTACTTTTGTTCTAAATGGACAACATAGAGCATGTGTTTGCTGTCATACAGTATTGTATCAATGTGCTACTCTGTTCTACAAGATCCTAAACAGGTTTGTGTACTGTATTGTAATGCATCTGCTAGTCCTGTATGACCTTTGAATTGATTTGTAGACTGTTCTGGGTGTTACTTTGCTTGCTTTCAGATGATCACCGGTGCTTGAGGTCTCCAGTGTGTAACGGTATGCTTACCTCACATCTGTTGCTGTCGTTAAAATGGCAGTTGACCTCCTCTCCAGGATTCAGGTCAGGGGCTTGGAGCGGTTCCTAATTGACCAGGGCCCAGTTTCCCAAAAGCATCTTAAAGCGATAGTTCACCCAAATTACAAAGTGACACATTGGTTTCCTTACTCTGTAAGCAGTGTATGGACAAGGTATGACAGCAATCCATAATTTGGTTTAGTTTCCTTGGCACTGTTTCCACATGCTAACTTTTTAGCATTTGTGGCACAAATCCCATTCAAGTCATGGGACCGATATTAGCAATTTCTACGCACCATGTCCAAATCATCCGAAAGTAACTCAAATGTATTGTAAAACTAAATAAAGTCCCTTATAGATGTTTTGAACACGATGCGAAAAAAATGCTAATATCGGTCAAATGTCTTGATTGGGATTTGTGCCTCTATGGTTTCCCAAAACCATTGTTACTAAAGTTGCACTTGAAAACACATTATTTACTGAATGTCTCAGACCAGAACAGCAGTGCGTCATTAGATTCTTTTTTTGCCCTTCCGCGTCACTTTATACACAGAAGATCCCCACTAAACATACAATCAAGATGTTTATCCACCTCTAGGACCACAGATAACAGAACAAAGTTGAATAGAAATACAAAGTTGCCAATGTCTTTGCAATTGTTACAAACAAGCAAAGAAAAAAATATGCTTCAAATGAAAACCGAGGAACACTGGTTAAAAAACTCCTAAATTTAAGCTCCATCCCTATCGGGAAACCGGGCCCAGACACAGACAAAATGCATTCACGTGAGAGAGATTGAGTTTTACTGTATTCAGAGTGTTGAAACTAATGGACAAGATTCTGAACTATTTGTAATGGTGTGCAGGCTACGGCGCTTCCTCAGCATGATACAAGACATCTGGAAAATAAAGTAGACTGAGAGAGGATGTGAATCTAGTTTCTTACTTTCACAGCTCTGGGTTAAGCAGTTCATGCAATGTTTATTTTGATGGTAATTAGTTACATTTAGGTGTCTAATGGAAGGAATCTTGTATTTTTATATCATTCAAATACCGTACCTATAACTATTAGATGTGTTGTTTATGATGTGAATTATTCTTTAATTGTAAACCTCTATTAATTGTTTGTTTTAATTCTAACTTGGGTAGTAAACGACTATGTCAGGCTCTGGCCATAGAGAAGCCTATTTGCTTCTCTATGTAGCGATGGTCAGAGTCTGACAGTGTCGTTCTTTTCTGTTTCTGTGTGGGGTTTGGGTTGGATCCCTAATTAGAGGCAGCTGCAACGCATTGTCTCTAATTAGGGATCCCATATATGTTGAGTCTGTCCTTCACTCGGGTGTGGGTCGTTGTCGTATTATGTCGCAGTCACGGTGAAGTAAGTGTGCCTTTTTTTACGTCCGTTCATTTCGTGTGTTATGGTGAACGTGACATTAGTTTCTAGTGTTTGTTGGTGTCCTGTAGTTCGCCATTGGTTGTGATTATACATAGTATAAATTAAAAAATATCAATGTCGAACTACTATCCCTGCGCTGCGTCTTGGTCTGTTCTGCACCCGTTCCGTGACAGACTACCTATTTTGAAATATGATATTACATAAATACACTCAATGGTGTTGTAAAACTAGGTTTTACAACACCATTGTAAAACAGACTAAATGCATTCACGTGAGAGAGATTGAGTTTTACTGTATTCAGAGTGTATTGAAACTAATGGACAAGATTCTGAACTATTTGTAATGGTGTGCAGGCTACGGCGCTTCCTCAGCATGATACAAGACATCTGGAAAATAAAGTAGACAGAGAGGATGTGAATCTAGTTTCTTACTTTCACAGCTCTGGGTTAAGCAGTTCATGCAATGTTCACAAAATGGAGTTCTTGCAGAAATATGATTGTTCTTCAGGGAGAAGAGGTGCAAATGGTGAAAGTAACATGATGCTTTTACTGCTATTGAGGAACTACATTAACCCTGGGATGTATGGATGCAATTGTATGTATGGGTTCCTGTTTTTAGACTAAACTCAGGCATGTAGCCTAGACAAACAAGTGTGTGAAATAATTATCTAAATCCAATTGTGTGTCTACTAAAAACACTAAATATCATATCACACTGAAAAAGACATTTAGATGTCAGTGTAAGGTAGGCTAGGAAGTTATAAATGGGAGCAGACTAGACTAGTCTATTTGTGAAAATGTAATTTCCTTCCTCATAGATCATATATACTTTCCAGATGTAAGGAAATTACTTTTCCAGGCGTGCTGTCGATGGACTTCCATTACAGAGAAATCCAACTCAACATTTATGTTCTACCACTAGCCTATTGTCCCTTCTATGATGGAGAAATAGAGTTGCCTAGTACAACCGTAAAGGGTTCTTCGGCTGTCCCCATAGGAGAACTCTTTGAATAATCCTTTTTGGTTCCAGGTATAACCCTATTGTGTTCCATGTAGGGGTTCTACATGGAACCGAAAAGAGTTCTACCTGGAACTAAAAAGGGTTCTACCTGGAACCAAAATGGTTCTCCTATGGGGAACCGATTTTTCTAAAAGTATACCTACCATTGTGAATTAGGTCTACCTCAAACTCAGCAGGCTATACTTTACAGGCTATAGCCTACATTAGGTCTAGATTCTGACTAATAACTATCACATCATGCATAAAACATATTAATAATGCCTTGATAACATGTAAACTTCTATTGACGTCTATCATGTGAACACTTTAGCCTGGTTGCCATCTCTGTTCTGCTATTACATTGAAGTCTATCATGTGAACACGTTAGCCTGGTTGCCATATCTGTTCAGCTATTACATTGAAGTCTATCATGTGAACACGTTAGCCTGGTTGCCATCTCTGTTCAGCTATTACATTACACTCCTCGCCACTTGTCATTTGCCAAAGAGACTGGCCTTTTCGGCAATCGTCAAATATGAGCATTCTATCATTAACGAGCTCGAGGAGATCAGATCCTGATTCGATAACCCTCACAGCTATCCAATCACAATGTTTATGCAAATTAGAATGAAAACCTTTTAACTTAATTTATACATTTGATTGGAAACATTCCAACATTCTGCATTCTGATGTAATACATTTAATTGTAAACATAAACATTCGGCACTTGTTGAACAGAGCATTCCCGTTCATTGCATTTTTACCACCATCCAATGTGATCACATCACACCAGAGAAGCTTCCCCACCTGTAGCATATTTTATATGCAGCAAGCAAGAGCAAGGTGCTTCTTTGTCGAATATATATTTTAATTGCACAAAATAAGTGACCAAACTACATTGAATGTACATGCTCTATCCAGGACATAGACTGACCAGGTGAATCCAGGTGAAAGCTACAATCCCTTATTGATGTCACTTGTTAAATCCACTTCAATCAGTGTAGATGAAGGAGACAGGATAAAGAAGGATGTTTAAGCCTTGAGACAATTGAAACATGGATTGTGTATGTGTGCCATTCAGAGGGTGAATCTGCAAGAAAAACTATGTAAGGTTTGAGTGTGTCAAGAACTGCAATGCTGCTGGGTTTTTCACGGTCAACAGTTTTCCGTGTGTATCAAGAATGGGCCACCACCCAAAGGACATCCATCCAACTTGACACAAAGGTGGGAAGCATTGGAGTCAACATGGGCTAGCTTCCCTGTGGAATGCTTTCCATATCTTGCAGAATCCATGCCCCAACAAATTGAGGCTGTTCTAATGGCATAACATATTAGGAAGGTGTTCCTAATGTTTTGTACACTCACAAGAGATTAGTGCAATGGTAAATACGTTGTAAATGTTCAGGCTTTCTCAATTCTCTGAATCAACAAGTCTTCACTTTGAATGGCAAGCCTTCCTCTCTGCAGAACCACTTAACCCAGAGAGACCTGAGGCCACCTTCAAGCTCCTAATCCAGTTGTCTTCAAAAAAAAAGTCCAACATTGAAAGTGATGCAAACGGATACAAATAGTGGAATTATGCCATATTTGGACTAGATAATGCTAAACAAGGCTGGCTTATAGTTGATGATGGTGTTGGAGTCAAAAATATTTGCGTCATAGCTCTTACTGCAGGACTTTGACTGTGGCAAATCACCTCCCCAGTCAAACTATTGTGTGCATTGAACATTCATTCATATTGGACTGTACAGCCTTAACTATGGAGTGTGCGCCCATGAAATTGGGTATCAGCTTACTCAGTGACACCCACAGACTGTACAGTCGTGGCCAAAACTTTTGAGAATGACACAAGTATTGGTCTCCACAAAGTTTGCTGCCTCAGTGTAGATGGCAATTTGCATATACTCCAAAATGTCATGAAGAGTGATCAGATGAATTGCAATGAATTACGAAGTCCCTCTTTGCCATGAAAATGAACTTAATCCCCCAAAAACATTTCCACTGCATTTCAGCTCTGCCACAAAAGGACCAGCTGCCATCATGTCAGTGATTGTCTCGTTAACACAGGTGAGAGTGTTGACGAGGACAAGGCTGGAGATCACTCTGTCATGCTGACTGAGTCAGAATAACAGGCTGGAAGCTTTAAAAGGAGGGTGGTGCTTGAAATCATTGTTCTTCCTCTGTCAACCATGGTTACCTGCAAGGAAACACGTGCCGTCATCATTGCTTTGCACAAAAAGGGCTTCACAGGCAAGGATATTGCTGCTGGTAAGATTGCACCTAAATCATCAATTTATCGGATCATCAAGAACTTCAAGGAGAGAGGTTCAATTGTTGTGAAAAAGGCGTCAGGGCGCCCAAGAAAGTCCAGCAAGCGCCAGGACCGTCTCCTAAAGTTGATTCAGCTGCGGGATCGGGGCACCACCAGTGCAGCGCTTGCTCAGGAATGGCAGCAGGCAGGTGTGAGTGCATCTGCACGCACAGTGAGGCGAAGACTTTTGGAGGATGGTCTGGTGTCAAGAAGGGCAGAAAAGAAGCCACTTCTCTCCAGGAAAAACATCAGGGACAGACTGATATTCTTCAAAAGGTACAGGGATTGGACTGCTGAGGACTGGGGTAGAGTCATTTTCTCTGATGAATCCCCTTTCCGATTGTTTGGGCCATCCGGAAAACACCTTGTCCGGAGAAGTCAAGGTGAGCGCTACCATCAGTGCTGTGTCATGCCAACAGTAAAGCATCCTCAGACCATTCATGTGTGGGGTTGCTTCTCAGCCAAGGGAGTGGGCTCACTCACAATTTTGCCTAAGAATACAGCCATGAATAAAGAATGGTACCAACACATCCTCCAAGAGCAAATTCTCCCAACCATCCAAGAACAGTTTGGTGACGACCAATGCCTTTTCCAGCATGATGGAGCACCTTGCCATAAGGCAAAAGTGATAAATAAGTGGCTCGGGGAACAAAACATAGACATTTTGGGTCCATGGCCAGGAAACTCATCAGACCTTAATCCCATTGAGAACTTGTGGTCGATCCTCAAGAGGCGGGTGGACAAACAAAAACCCACTTCTGACAAACTCCAAGCATTGATTATGCAAGAATGGCCTGCCATCAGTCAGGATGTGGCCCAGAAGTTAATTGACAGCATGCCAGGGCGGATTGCAGAGGTCTTGAAAAAGAAGGGTCAACACTGCAAATATTGACTCTTTGCATAAACTGAATGTCATTGTGATTTTTTGGATTTTTGTTTTAGATTCCGTCTCTTACAGTTTAAATGTACCTATGATAAAAATTACAGACCTCTACATGCTTTGTAAGTAGGAAAACCTGCAAAATCGGCAGTGTATCAAATACTTGTTTTCCCCACTGTACACTGCTGCCTGGGCTGGGCACGGCAGCCGATCTGGCTTCAAAACTCGATTTGTCCTTGGTTCGAGTATCCAGTCCGACATCGCCCGTGCCTACTCCTCACCCCAAACAACCGGTGCACCTCCACAGTCAGGTACGGCCCGTGCCTGCTCCTCGCACCAGAGCTCCAGTGTGTGTGAATAGCCTGACGTCTCCAGTGCCGGCTTCACGCACTAGACCACTGATGCACCTCCATAGCCCGGAGCCTCCAGCGACAGCCCACAGCCCGGTGCCTCCAGCGACGGCCCACAGCCAGGAGCCTTCAGCGACGGCTCACAGCCCGGTGCCTCCAGCGACGGCCCACAGCCCGGAGCCTCCAGCGACGGTCCACAGCCCGGAGCCTCCAGAGACGGTTCGCAGCCTCGAGCCTCCAGAGACGGTCCGCAGCCTGCAGCCTCTAGTGACGGTCCGTAACCCAGGGTGTCCAGTGACGGTCTGCAGCCAGGAGACTCCAGTGACGGTTCGCAGCCCGGAGACTCCAGTGACGGTCCAGATTCTGGAGCCTCCTGTGACGGTCCAGAGCCCGGATCCTCCAGTGACGGTCCAGAGTCCGGAGCCAACAGCCAGCCCAGCTACGTGGCTGGAACCCTCCTCTGCGTCGGTGCCCAGGCTGGGCACGGCCTTCAGTCCAGCTTTGGAGCCGGAGCTCCTCAGCGCGCCGGTGACCAGTCCGGGACCGGCAGCCAGCCCAGCTACGTGGCTGGAATCCTCTTCTGCACTGGTGCCCAGGCTGGGCACGGCGTTCTGTCTCGCTGGGGAGTCGGAGTCTGCTCCAATCCAGCACCGGAGCAGTCCGCTCCACCGGTGTCCAGTCCGGGACCGGTCGTCTGCCCCGTTACTGTGTTGGAGCAGTCCACTCCACTGGTCATCAGCCCCCCTCCAGGATCAGAGTCTCCCACACCAGGGTCCAGACAGGACTTGGTGCGTCATGGGAGTACGGAGGGGGTGTCCATCGTGCCGGGGTCCGGACAGGACTGGGCGTGCAACGCAGAGGCAGGGAGGGAGCTGCCTTCTATGCCTGCGTCACGCCCGAAGCCGGAGCCAGAGCCCCCACCAACAACCTCCCCAGTACTCCGCCCTTTCCCCCCTTTTTGTGTTGGGACTTTGTGTCTTTTGGTTGGGGGGGAGTATTGCGGTCGGGACCCTGCGCCTTAGGGGGGGGGGTACTGTAAGGGCCTGACTGAGGCCAGGTCTCTGACTCCCACTAGAGGGAGTGGGATGGCCACAGTCAGGTCCTTACATTCACTAGGTTGGTGTTGGGTTTTGGGTGATCCCCAATTAGAGACAGCTGTTCCACATCCACGCACCGTGACACAGTGTACCATAGTAACTACTGATATAAAAATCTAAGAACACTGAAGCAGCAAACTTTGTGGAGAACAATTCTCAAAACTTTTGGCCACGACTGTAGAGTTTATAAAAAATTGAATGTTATTTGTCACATGCTTCGTAAACAACAGGTGCAGACTAACAGTGAAATGCAGAGTTAAAGATACAAATAACAAATACATATTTAAATAGTGACACGAGGAATAAATACAGCGTGAATAACAATAACATTGACGAGTAAAAATAACATGGCTATATATAGGGAGTACCAGTGTCACGATCGTGTGTGTTGAATGACCAAGGCGCAGCGCAGGGATAATAGTTCGACATTGTTTTATTATACTAAATAAAATACTATGTATAATACAAAAACATATGACGAACTATACAAAACCGAAAACAAACACTATAGAAAAACGTCAGGTTCACAAAACACACTAATGGACGGACGTAAAGAAAACACACTTACTTTCACCGTGACTGTGAATTATAACGACAACATCAACAACGACCCACACCAGAGTGAAGGACAGACTCAACATATATGGGATCCCTAATTAGAGACAATGCTGTGCAGCTGCCTCTAATTAGGGATCCAACCCAAACCCCACACAGAAACAGAAAAGAACGACACTGTCAGACTCTGACCATAACTACATAGAGAAGCCTATGCTTCTCTATGGCCAGAGCCTGATAGTACCCCCCCCCAAGGCGCGGACTCCCGGACGCCCAAAAAAACCCCACACAAAACAAGGGGGGGTTAATGTCGGGAGGGAAAAACTAGTCCTTTGGGGGCGGCTCTGGTTCCGGCGAAGTGGACAGTTTTTTTCCATGGCCCCTCCTTATAGCTGGGCCCGGACTGGGTACCGGTGGGACCAACGGCTCTGGCCATGGAGCGGGGAAAACAACCGGGCCCGGACTGGGCACCGGTGGGGCAAACGGCTCCGGCCATGGAGCGGGACCATTAACCGGGCCCGGACTGGGCACCGGTGGGGTAAACGTCTCCGGCTATGGAGCTGGGCAATTAACCGGGCCCGGACTGGGCACCGGTGGGGTAAACGGCTCCGGCCTTGGAGCGGGGAAAACAACCGGGCCAGGACTGGGCACCGGTGGGGCAACTGGCTCTGGCCATGGAGCGGGGAAAACAACCGGGCCTGGACTGGGCACCGGTGGGGCAAACGGCTCCGGCCATGGAGCGGGGAAAACAACCGGGCCTGGACTGGGCACCGGTGGGGCAAACGGCTCCGGCCATGGAGCGGGGCAAACAACCGGGCCTGGACTGGGCACCGGTGGGGCAACCGGCTCTGGCCATGGAGTGGGGAAAACAACCGGGCCTGGACTGGGCACCGGAGGGGCAAACGGCTCCGGCCATGGAGCGGGGCAAACAACCGGGCTTGGACTGGGCACCGGTGGGGCAACCGGCTCTGGCCATGGAGCTGGGAAAACAACCGGGCCTGGACTGGGCACCGGTGGAGCGGACTGCTCGGGCACTGGGGCGGAGCAGACGGCTGGACCCGGAATGGGCACCGGTGGAGCGGACTGCTCTGGCACTGAGGCGGAGCAGACGGCTGGGCCCGGAATGGCCACCGGTGGAGCGGAATGCTCTGGCACTCGAGCAGAGCAGACGGCTGAACCCGGAATGGGTACTGGTGGAATGGACTGCTCTGGCACTGGGGCGGAGCAGACGGCTGGACCCGGAATGGGTACCGGTGGAGCGGACTCCTCTGGCACTGGAGCGGAGCAGACGGCTGGACCCGGATTGGGTACAGGTGGAGCGGACTGCTCTGGCACTGAGGCGGAGCAGACGGCTGGACCCGGAATGGGCACTGGTGGAGCGGAATGCTCTGGCACTGAGGCGGAGCAGACGGCTGGACCCGGATTGGGTACAGGTGGAGCGGACTGCTCTGGCACTGAGGCGGAGCAGACGGCTGGACCCGGAATGGGCACTGGTGGAGCGGAATGCTCTGGCACTGAGGCGGAGCAGATGGCTGGACCCGGAATGGGTACTGGTGGAATGGACTGCTCTGGCACTGGGGCGGAGCAGACGGCTGGACCCGTAATGGGTACCGGTGGAGCGGACTGCTCTGGCACTGGAGCGGAGCAGACGGCTGGACCCGGATTGGGTACCGGTGGAGCGGACTGCTCTGGCACTGAGGCGGAGCAGAAGGCTGGAGGTTCCGGGCTACGGACCTTCGCTGGAGGTTCCGGGCTACGGACCTTCGCTGGAAGTTCCGGGCTACGGGCCGTGGATGACGGCTCAGGGCTGCTGACCTTCGCTGGAGGCTCAGGGCTGCTGACCTTCGCTGGAGGCTCAGGGCTGCTGACCTTCGCTGGAGGCTCAGGGCTGCTGACCTTCGCTGGAGGTTCAGGGCTGCTGACCTTCGCTGGAGGTTCAGGGCTGCTGACCTTCGCTGGAGGTTGCGGGCTGCGGACCTTCGCTGGAGGTTGCGGGCTGCGGACCTTCGCTGGAGGTTGCGGGCTGCGGACCTTCGCTGGAGGTTGGGTGCGGAGAGCCGGCACGGGTCGTACCGGACTGGGGAGGCGCACTGGAGGTCGGATGCGTAGAGCTGGCACGGGACGCACCTGGCTAGACGCACGCACTGGAGGTCGAGTGCGGGGAGCCGGCACGGGATGTACCGGACTGGGGAGGTGCACCGGATGTCGGGTGCGTGGAGCAGGCACAGGAAGCACCTGGCTAGGCACACGCACTGGAGGTCAGGTGCGGGGAGCCGGCACGAGTTGTACCGGACTGGGGAGGCGCACAGGAGGTCGGATGCGTGGAGCCGGCACTGGAAGCACCTGGCTGGGCGCACGCACCGGAGGTCGGGTGCGGGGAGAAGAGCAGAGGTCCGGACCCGGACTGGACATCGGAGAAGCGGATTGCTCTGGCATGGAGGTGGAGTAGACGATCGGACCCAGACTTGGCACCGGAGGAGCGGACTGCTCTGGCACTGAGGCGGAGCAGACGGCTGGACCCGGAATGGCCACCGGTGGAGCGGAATGCTCTGGCACTCGAGCGGAGCAGACGGCTGAACCCGGAATGGGTACCGGTGGAATGGACTGCTCTGGCACTGGGGCGGAGCAGACGGCTGGACCCGGAATGGGTACCGGTGGAGCGGACTCCTCTGGCACTGGAGCGGAGCAGACGGCTGGACCCGGATTGGGTACCGGTGGAGCAGACTGCTCTGGCACTGAGGCGGAGCAGACGGCTGGACCCGGAATGGGCACTGGTGGAGCGGAATGCTCTGGCACTGGAGCGGAGCAGACGGCTGAACCCGGAATGGGTACCAGTGGAGCGGACTGCTCTGGCACTGGGGCAGAGCAGACGGCTGGACCCGGAATGGGTACCGGTGGAGCGGACTGCTCTGGCACTGGAGTGGAGCAGACGGCTGGACCCGGATTGGGTACCGGTGGAGCGGACTGCTCTGGCACTGAGGCGGAGCAGACGGCTGGACCCGGAATGGGCACCGGTGGAGCGGAATGCTCTGGCACTGGGGCGGAGCAGACGGCTGGACCCGGAATGGGCACCGGTGGAGCGGAATGCTGTGGCACTGGAGCGGAGCAGACGGCTGAACCCGGAATGGGTGCCGGTGGAGCGGACTGCTCTGGCACTGGGGCGGAGCAGACGGCTGGATCCGTAATGGGTACCGGTGGAGCGGACTGCTCTGGCACTGGAGCGGAGCAGACGGCTGGACCCGGATTGGGTACCGGTGGAGCGGACTGCTCTGGCACTGAGGCGGAGCAGACGGCTGGACCCGGAATGGCCACCGGTGGAGCGGAATGCTCTGGCACTCGAGCGGAGCAGACGGCTGAACCCGGAATGGGTACCGGTGGAATGGACTGCTCTGGCACTGGGGCGGAGCAGACGGCTGGACCCGGAATGGGTACCGGTGGAGCGGACTCCTCTGGCACTGGAGCGGAGCAGACGGCTGGACCCGGATTGGGTACCGGTGGAGCGGACTGCTCTGGCACTGAGGCGGAGCAGACGGCTGGACCCGGAATGGGCACTGGTGGAGCGGAATGCTCTGGCACTGAGGCGGAGCAGACGGCTGGACCCGGAATGGGCACCGGTGGAGCGGAATGCTCTGGCACTGGGGCGGAGCAGACGGCTGGACCCGGAATGGGCACCGGTGGAGCGGAATGCTCTGGCACTGGAGCGGAGCAGACGGCTGAACCCGGAATGGGTGCCAGTGGAGCGGACTGCTCTGGCACTGGGGCGGAGCAGACGGCTGGACCCGTAATGGGTACCGGTGGAGCGGACTGCTCTGGCAATGGAGCGGAGCAGACGGCTGGACCCGGATTGGGTACCGGTGGAGCGGACTGCTCTGGCACTGAGGCGGAGCAGACGGCTGGACCCGGAATGGCCACCGGTGGAGCGGAATGCTCTGGCACTCGAGCGGAGCAGACGGCTGAACCCGGAATGGGTACCGGTGGAATGGACTGCTCTGGCACTGGGGCGGAGCAGACGGCTGGACCCGGAATGGGTACCGGTGGAGCGGACTCCTCTGGCACTGGAGCGGAGCAGACGGCTGGACCCGGATTGGGTACCGGTGGAGCGGACTGCTCTGGCACTGAGGCGGAGCAGACGGCTGGACCCGGAATGGGCACTGGTGGAGCGGAATGCTCTGGCACTGAGGCGGAGCAGACGGCTGGACCCGGAATGGGCACCGGTGGAGCGGAATGCTCTGGCACTGGGGCGGAGCAGACGGCTGGACCCGGAATGGGCACCGGTGGAGCGGAATGCTCTGGCACTGGAGCGGAGCAGACGGCTGAACCCGGAATGGGTGCCGGTGGAGCGGACTGCTCTGGCACTGGGGCGGAGCAGACGGCTGGACCCGTAATGGGTACCGGTGGAGCGGACTGCTCTGGCACTGGAGCGGAGCAGACGGCTGGACCCGGATTGGGTACCGGTGGAGCGGACTGCTCTGGCACTGAGGCGGAGCAGAAGGCTGGAGGTTCCGGGCTACGGACCTTCGCTGGAGGTTCCGGGCTACGGACCTTTGCTGGAAGTTCCGGGCTACGGGCCGTGGATGACGGCTAAGGGCTGCTGACCTTCGCTGGAGGCTCAGGGCTGCTGACCTTCGCTGGAGGCTCAGGGCTGCTGACCTTCGCTGGAGGCTCAGGGCTGCTGACCTTCGCTGGAGGCTCAGGGCTGCTGACCTTCGCTGGAGGCTCAGGGCTGCTGACCTTCGCTGGAGGTTCAGGGCTGCTGACCTTCGCTGGAGGTTCAGGGCTGCTGACCTTCGCTGGAGGTTGCGGGCTGCGGACCTTCGCTGGAGGTTGCGGGCTGCGGACCTTCGCTGGAGGTTGCGGGCTGCGGACCTTCGCTGGAGGTTGCGGGCTGTGGACCTTCGCTGGAGGTTGGGTGCGGAGAGCCGGCACGGGTCGTACCGGACTGGGGAGGCGCACTGGAGGTCGGATGCGTAGAGCTGGCACGGGACGCACCTGGCTAGACGCACGCACTGGAGGTCGAGTGCGGGGAGCCGGCACGGGATGTACCGGACTGGGGAGGTGCACCGGATGTCGGGTGCGTGGAGCAGGCACAGGAAGCACCTGGCTAGGCACACGCACTGGAGGTCAGGTGCGGGGAGCCGGCACGAGTTGTACCGGACTGGGGAGGCGCACAGGAGGTCGGATGCGTGGAGCCGGCACTGGAAGCACCTGGCTGGGCGCACGCACCGGAGGTCGGGTGCGGGGAGTAGAGCAGAGGTCCGGACCCGGACTGGACATCGGAGAAGCGGATTGCTCTGGCATGGAGGTGGAGTAGACGATCGGACCCAGACTTGGCACCGGAGGAGCGGACTGCTCTGGCACTGAGGCGGAGCAGACGGCTGGACCCGGAATGGCCACCGGTGGAGCGGAATGCTCTGGCACTCGAGCGGAGCAGACGGCTGAACCCGGAATGGGTACCGGTGGAATGGACTGCTCTGGCACTGGGGCGGAGCAGACGGCTGGACCCGGAATGGGTACCGGTGGAGCGGACTCCTCTGGCACTGGAGCGGAGCAGACGGCTGGACCCGGATTGGGTACCGGTGGAGCAGACTGCTCTGGCACTGAGGCGGAGCAGACGGCTGGACCCGGAATGGGCACTGGTGGAGCGGAATGCTCTGGCACTGGAGCGGAGCAGACGGCTGAACCCGGAATGGGTACCAGTGGAGCGGACTGCTCTGGCACTGGGGCAGAGCAGACGGCTGGACCCGGAATGGGTACCGGTGGAGCGGACTGCTCTGGCACTGGAGTGGAGCAGACGGCTGGACCCGGATTGGGTACCGGTGGAGCGGACTGCTCTGGCACTGAGGCGGAGCAGACGGCTGGACCCGGAATGGGCACCGGTGGAGCGGAATGCTCTGGCACTGGGGCGGAGCAGACGGCTGGACCCGGAATGGGCACCGGTGGAGCGGAATGCTCTGGCACTGGAGCGGAGCAGACGGCTGAACCCGGAATGGGTGCCGGTGGAGCGGACTGCTCTGGCACTGGGGCGGAGCAGACGGCTGGATCCGTAATGGGTACCGGTGGAGCGGACTGCTCTGGCACTGGAGCGGAGCAGACGGCTGGACCCGGATTGGGTACCGGTGGAGCGGACTGCTCTGGCACTGAGGCGGAGCAGACGGCTGGACCCGGAATGGCCACCGGTGGAGCGGAATGCTCTGGCACTCGAGCGGAGCAGACGGCTGAACCCGGAATGGGTACCGGTGGAATGGACTGCTCTGGCACTGGGGCGGAGCAGACGGCTGGACCCGGAATGGGTACCGGTGGAGCGGACTCCTCTGGCACTGGAGCGGAGCAGACGGCTGGACCCGGATTGGGTACCGGTGGAGCGGACTGCTCTGGCACTGAGGCGGAGCAGACGGCTGGACCCGGAATGGGCACTGGTGGAGCGGAATGCTCTGGCACTGAGGCGGAGCAGACGGCTGGACCCGGAATGGGCACCGGTGGAGCGGAATGCTCTGGCACTGGGGCGGAGCAGACGGCTGGACCCGGAATGGGCACCGGTGGAGCGGAATGCTCTGGCACTGGAGCGGAGCAGACGGCTGAACCCGGAATGGGTGCCAGTGGAGCGGACTGCTCTGGCACTGGGGCGGAGCAGACGGCTGGACCCGTAATGGGTACCGGTGGAGCGGACTGCTCTGGCAATGGAGCGGAGCAGACGGCTGGACCCGGATTGGGTACCGGTGGAGCGGACTGCTCTGGCACTGAGGCGGAGCAGACGGCTGGACCCGGAATGGCCACCGGTGGAGCGGAATGCTCTGGCACTCGAGCGGAGCAGACGGCTGGACCCGTAATGGGTACCGGTGGAATGGACTGCTCTGGCACTGGGGCGGAGCAGACGGCTGGACCCGGAATGGGTACCGGTGGAGCGGACTCCTCTGGCACTGGAGCGGAGCAGACGGCTGGACCCGGATTGGGTACCGGTGGAGCGGACTGCTCTGGCACTGAGGCGGAGCAGACGGCTGGACCCGGAATGGGCACTGGTGGAGCGGAATGCTCTGGCACTGAGGCGGAGCAGACGGCTGGACCCGGAATGGGCACCGGTGGAGCGGAATGCTCTGGCACTGGGGCGGAGCAGACGGTTGGACCCGGAATGGGCACCGGTGGAGCGGAATGCTCTGGCACTGGAGCGGAGCAGACGGCTGAACCCGGAATGGGTGCCGGTGGAGCGGACTGCTCTGGCACTGGGGCGGAGCAGACGGCTGGACCCGTAATGGGTACCGGTGGAGCGGACTGCTCTGGCACTGGAGCGGAGCAGACGGCTGGACCCGGATTGGGTACCGGTGGAGCGGACTGCTCTGGCACTGAGGCGGAGCAGAAGGCTGGAGGTTCCGGGCTACGGACCTTCGCTGGAGGTTCCGGGCTACGGACCTTTGCTGGAAGTTCCGGGCTACGGGCCGTGGATGACGGCTAAGGGCTGTTGACCTTCGCTGGAGGCTCAGGGCTGCTGACCTTCGCTGGAGGCTCAGGGCTGCTGACCTTCGCTGGAGGCTCAGGGCTGCTGACCTTCGCTGGAGGCTCAGGGCTGCTGACCTTCGCTGGAGGCTCAGGGCTGCTGACCTTCGCTGGAGGCTCAGGGCTGCTGACCTTCGCTGGAGGTTCAGGGCTGCTGACCTTCGCTGGAGGTTGCGGGCTGCGGACCTTCGCTGGAGGTTGCGGGCTGCGGACCTTCGCTGGAGGTTGCGGGCTGCGGACCTTCGCTGGAGGTTGCGGGCTGCGGACCTTCGCTGGAGGTTGCGGGCTGCGGACCTTCGCTGGAGGTTGCGGGCTGCGGACCTTCGCTGGAGGTTGGGTGCGGAGAGCCGGCACGGGTCGTACCGGACTGGGGAGGCGCACTGGAGGTCGGATGCGTGGAGCTGGCACGGGACGCACCTGGCTAGACGCACGCACTGGAGGTCGAGTGCGGGGAGCCGGCACGGGATGTACCGGACTGGGGAGGTGCACCGGATGTCGGGTGCGTGGAGCAGGCACAGGAAGCACCTGGCTAGGCACACGCACTGGAGGTCGGGTGCGGGGAGCCGGCACGAGTTGTACCGGACTGGGGAGGCGCACCGGAGGTCGGATGCGTGGAGCCGGCACTGGAAGCACCTGGCTGGGCGCACGCACCGGAGGTCGGGTGCGGGGAGTAGAGCAGAGGTCCGGACCCGGACTGGACATCGGAGAAGCGGATTGCTCTGGCATGGAGGTGGAGTAGACGATCGGACCCAGACTGGGCACCGGAGGAGGGAACTGCTCTGGCACTGAGGCGGAGCAGACGGCTGGACCCGGAATGGCCACCGGTGGAGCGGAATGCTCTGGCACTGGAGCGGAGCAGATGGCTGAACCCGGAATGGGTACCGGTGGAATGGACTGCTCTGGCACTGGGGCGGAGCAGACGGCTGGACCCGGAATGGGTACCGGTGGAGCGGACTCCTCTGGCACTGGAGCGGAGCAGACGGCTGGACCCGGATTGGGTACCGGTGGAGCGGACTGCTCTGGCACTGAGGCAAAGCAGACGGCTGGACCCGGAATGGGCACTGGTGGAGCGGAATGCTCTGGCACTGGAGCGGAGCAGACGGCTGAACCCGGAATGGGTACCGGTGGAGCGGACTGCTCTGGCACTGGGGCAGAGCAGACGGCTGGACCCGGAATGGGTGCCGGTGGAGCGGACTGCTCTGGCACTGGGGCGGAGCAGACGGCTGGACCCGTAATGGGTACCGGTGGAGCGGACTGCTCTGGCACTGGAGCGGAGCAGACGGCTGGACCCGGATTGGGTACCGGTGGAGTGGACTGCTCTGGCACTGAGGCGGAGCAGACGGCTGGACCCGGAATGGCCACCGGTGGAGCGGAATGCTCTGGCACTCGAGCGGAGCAGACGGCTGAACCCGGAATGGGTACCGGTGGAATGGACTGCTCTGGCACTGGGGCGGAGCAGACGGCTGGACCCGGAATGGGTACCGGTGGAGCGGAGTCCTCTGGCACTGGAGCGGAGCAGACGGCTGGACCCGGATTGGGTACCGGTGGAGCGGACTGCTCTGGCACTGAGGCGGAGCAGACGGCTGGACCCGGAATGGGCACTGGTGGAGCGGAATGCTCTGGCACTGAGGCGGAGCAGACGGCTGGACCCGGAATGGGCACCGGTGGAGCGGAATGCTCTGGCACTGGGGCGGAGCAGACGGCTGGACCCGGAATGGGCACCGGTGGAGCGGAATGCTCTGGCACTGGAGCGGAGCAGACAGCTGAACCCGGAATGGGTGCCGGTGGAGCGGACTGCTCTGGTACTGGAGCGGAGCAGACGGCTGGACCCGGATTGGATACCGGTGGAGCGGACTGCTCTGGCACTGAGGCGGAGCAGAAGGCTGGAGGTTCCGGGCTACGGACCTTCGCTGGAGGTTCCGGGCTACGGACCTTTGCTGGAAGTTCCGGGCTACGGGCCATGGATGATGGCTCAGGGCTGCTGACCTTCGCTGGAGGCTCAGGGCTGCTGACCTTCGCTGGAGGCTCAGGGCTGCTGACCTTCGCTGGAGGCTCAGGGCTGCTGACCTTCGCTGGAGGCTCAGGGCTGCTGACCTTCGCTGGAGGCTCAGGGCTGCTGACCTTCGCTGGAGGCTCAGGGCTGCTGACCTTCGCTGGAGGTTCAGGGCTGCTGACCTTCGCTGGAGGTTCAGGGCTGCTGACCTTCGCTGGAGGCTCAGGGCTGCTGACCTTCGCTGGAGGTTCAGGGCTGCTGACCTTCGCTGGAGGTTCAGGGCTGCTGACCTTCGCTGGAGGTTGCGGGCTGCGGACCTTCGCTGGAGGTTGCGGGCTGCGGACCTTCGCTGGAGGTTGCGGGCTGCGGACCTTCGCTGGAGGTTGGGTGCGGAGAGCTGGCACGGGTCGTACCGGACTGGGGAGGCGCACTGGAGGTCGGATGCGTGGAGCTGGCACGGGACGCACCTGGCTAGACGCACGCACTGGAGGTCGAGTGCGGGGAGCCGGCACGGGATGTACCGGACTGGGGAGGTGCACCGGATGTCGGGTGCGTGGAGCAGGCACAGGAAGCACCTGGCTAGAAACACGCACTGGAGGTCGGGTGCGGGGAGCCGGCACGAGTTGTACCGGACTGGGGAGGCGCACCGGAGGTCGGATGCGTGGAGCCGGCACTGGAAGCACCTGGCTGGGCGCACGCACCGGAGGTCGGGTGCGGGGAGTAGAGCAGAGGTCCGGACCCGGACTGGACATCGGAGAAGCGGATTGCTCTGGCATGGAGGTGGAGTAGACGATCGGACCCAGACTGGGCACCGGAGGAGCGGACTGCTCTGGCACTGAGGCGGAGCAGACGGCTGGACCCGGAATGGCCACCGGTGGAGCGGAATGCTCTGGCACTCGAGCGGAGCAGACGGCTGAACCCGGAATGGGTACCGGTGGAATGGACTTCTCTGGCACTGGGGCGGAGCAGACGGCTGGACCCGGAATGGGTACCGGTGGAGCGGACTCCTCTGGCACTGGAGCGGAGCAGACGGCTGGACCCGGATTGGGTACCGGTGGAGCGGACTGCTCTGGCACTGAGGCGGAGCAGACGGCTGGACCCGGAATGGGCACTGGTGGAGCGGACTGCTCTGGCACTGGAGCGGAGCAGACGGCTGGACCCGGAATGGGTACCGGTGGAGCAGACGGCTGGACCCGGATTGGGTACCGGTGGAGCGGACTGCTCTGGCACTGAGGCGGAGCAGACGGCTGGACCCGGAATGGGCACCGGTGGAGCGGAATGCTCTGGCACTGGGGCGGAGCAGACGGCTGGACCCGGAATGGGCACCGGTGGAGCGGAATGCTCTGGCACTGGAGCGGAGCAGACGGCTGAACCCAGAATGGGTGCCGGTGGAGCGGACTGCTCTGGCACTGGGGCGGAGCAGACGGCTGGACCCGTAATGGGTACCGGTGGAGTTGACTGCTCTGGCACTGGAGCGGAGCAGACGGCTGGACCCGGATTGGGTACCGGTGGAGCGGACTGCTCTGGCACTGAGGCGGAGCAGAAGGCTGGAGGTTCCGGGCTACGGACCTTCGCTGGAGGTTCCGGGCTACGGACCTTCGCTGGAAGTTCCGGGCTACGGGCCGTGGATGACGGCTCAGGGCTGCTGACCTTCGCTGGAGGCTCAGGGCTGCTGACCTTCGCTGGAGGCTCAGGGCTGCTGACCTTCGCTGGAGGCTCAGGGCTGCTGACCTTCGCTGGAGGTTCAGGGCTGCTGACCTTCGCTGGAGGTTCAGGGCTGCTGACCTTCGCTGGAGGTTGCGGGCTGCGGACCTTCGCTGGAGGTTGCGGGCTGCGGACCTTCGCTGGAGGTTGCGGGCTGCGGACCTTCGCTGGAGGTTGCGGGCTGCGGACCTTCGCTGGAGGTTGCGGGCTGCGGACCTTCGCTGGAGGTTGCGGGCTGCGGACCTTCGCTGGAGGTTGGGTGCGGAGAGCCGGCACGGGTCGTACCGGACTGGGGAGGCGCACTGGAGGTCGGATGCGTGGAGCTGGCACGGGACGCACCTGGCTAGACGCACGCACTGGAGGTCGAGTGCGGGGAGCCGGCACGGGATGTACCGGACTGGGGAGGTGCACCGGATGTCGGGTGCGTGGAGCAGGCACAGGAAGCACCTGGCTAGGCACACGCACTGGAGGTCGGGTGCGGGGAGCCGGCACGAGTTGTACCGGACTGGGGAGGCGCACCGGAGGTCGGATGCGTGGAGCCGGCACTGGAAGCACCTGGCTGGGCGCACGCACCGGAGGTCGGATGCGGGGAGTAGAGCAGAGGTCCGGACCCGGACTGGACATCGGAGAAGCGGATTGCTCTGGCATGGAGGTGGAGTAGACGATCGGACCCAGACTGGGCACCGGAGGAGCGGACTGCTCTGGTAGGGAGGAGGAGTAGATTACCGGACTCAGACTGGGTACCGGTGGAGCGGACTGCTCTGGCATGAGGGTGGAGTAGACGACCGGACCTGGACTGGGGATGCTCCTCTTGGGCACCTTTAGAGCCAGCTCCCTCCTCTCGCTCTCACACTCCTCCATATTTAGCCAACATAGCTCCATGATCATCTCATACTCCTCCCTCCGTCGGTATTCCCCCACGTACTCCGTGTCTGGCGAATGCCACCTGGAAAGTGGGACTGGTGCCTCCTCTTCCACTCCTGACCAGCCCCATAGCCCCCCCCCAAGATTACCTTGGGGTTGTTTGCGGGCGTTGCCTCGTCTTGCGCATCGCGCATAACGCGGCGGCACCTCCTCTCTCTCCCTCTCTCCCCAGTTACGCTGCTTGGTCTGGCTCTGGTGTGTCGTTCTGTCACGATCGTGTGTGTTGAATGACCAAGGCGCAGCGCAGGGATAATAGTTCGACATTGTTTTATTATACTAAATAAAATACTATGTATAATACAAAAACATATGACGAACTATACAAAACCGAAAACAAACACTATAGAAAAACGTCACGTTCACAAAACACACTAATGGACGGATGTAAAGAAAACACACTTACTTTCACCGTGACTGTGAATTATAACGACAACATCAACAACGACCCACACCAGAGTGAAGGACAGACTCAACATATATGGGATCCCTAATTAGAGACAATGCTGTGCAGCTGCCTCTAATTAGGGATCCAACCCAAACCCCACACAGAAACAGAAAACAACGACACTGTCAGACTCTGACCATAACTACATAGAGAAGCCTATACTTCTCTATGGCCAGAGCCTGACAACCAGTACCGAGTAGATGTGCAGGGGTACGAGGTAATTGAGGTAGCTAAGTATATACAAAAGTTTGGACACATTCAAGGGTTTTTATTCTACATTGTAGAATAATAGTGAAGACATCACACCTATGAAATAACACATATGGAATCATGTTATAACCACAAAAGTGTTAAACAAATCAAAATATATTTTTGATTCTTCAAAGTAGCCACCCTTTGCCTTGATGACAGCTTTGCACAACCAGCTTCACCTGGAATGCTTTTCCAACAGTCTTGAAGGAGTTCCCACATATGCTGAGTACTTGTTGGCTGCTTTTCCTTCACTCTGCTGTCCATCTCATCCCAAACCATCTCAATTGGGTTGAGGTCAGGTGATTTTGGAAGCCAGGTCATCTGATGCAGCACTCCCACTCTCCTTCTTGGTCAAATAGCCCTAACACAGCCTGGAGGTGTGTTGGGTCATTGTCCTGTAGAAAAACAAATTATAGTCCCACTAAGCACAAACCAGATGGGATGGCATATCACTGCAGAATGCTGTGGTAGCCATTCTGGTTAAGTGTGCTTTGAATTCTAAATAACTAGCAAAAGCACCCCCCACACCATCACACCTCCACCTCCATGCTTCACATAGGGAACCACACTTGCGGAGATCATCCGTTCACCTACTCTGCATCTCACAAAGACAAGGCGGTTGGAACCAAAAATCTCAAATTTGAACTCATCAGACCAAAGGACAAAATTCCACCGGTCTAATGTCCATTGTCCATGTCTCTTGGCCCATGCAAGTCTCTTCTTCTTATTGGTGTCTTTTAGTAGTGGTTTCTTTGCAGAAATTCGACCATGAAGGCCTGATTCACGCAGTCTCCTCTGAACAGTTGATGCTGAGATGTGTTTGTTACTTGAACTCTGTGAAGCATTTATTTGGGCTGCAATTTCTGAGGCTGGTAACTCTAAAGGACCTTATCCTCTGCAGTAGAGGTAACCCTGGGTCTTCCTTTCCTACTGTCCTCATGACAGTTTCATCATAGTGCTTGATAGTTTTTGTGACTGCACTTAAAGAAACTTTAAAAGTTCTTGATATTTTCCGCATTGACTGACATTCATGTCTTAAAGTAATGATGGACTGTCGTTTCTCTTTGCTTATTTGAGCTGTTCTTGCCATAATATGGACTTGGTCTTTTACCAAATAGGACTATCTTCTGTATACCACCCCTACCTTGTCACAACACAAGTGTTTGGCTCAAACTCATTAAGAAGGAAGAAAATCCACAATGTAGAAAATAAACAAAAACTCTTGAATAAGTAGGTGTGTCCAAACTTTTGACTGGTACTGTATAGGTAGGATTACTGTAAAGTGACTAGGCAACAGGATAGATAACAGACAGTAGCAGCAGCAGGTAGCCATTTGATTACCTATTTTAGTAGTCTTGTTTAGCAGTCTTATGGCTTGTGGTTAGAAGCTGTTCAGGGTCCTCCTCTCCACCCTCTCAGGGCTTGGCATCTCTGGCGCTGCACACTTTTTGATTGCATCCTACCTGGCAGGTCGCTCCTACCAGGTGACATGGAGAGGACCTGTGTCTGCACCACGTACGCTCACTACTGGTGTCCTTCAGGGCTCGGTTCTAGGCCCTTTCCTCTTCTCTCTATACACCAAGTCACTCGGCTCTGTTATATTCTCACATGGTCTCCTATCATTGCTATGCGGATGACACAACTATCTTTCTCCTTCCTCCCTTCTGACACCCAGATGGCGACACACATCTCTGCATGCCTGGCAGATTTCTCCGCTTTGATGTCGGCCCACCAGCTCAAGCTTTTCCTTCAGGGGAAGGCCTGCCCACTCCAAGACTTCTCCATCACAGTTGACAACTCCCCGGTGTCCGGAGTGCAAAGAACCATGGCTTGACCTTGGACAACACCTTCTCAGCAAAAATCTAAGCAGTGACGTGCTCCTGCAGGATCATGCTCAACAACATCTGTAGAGTATGATCCTACCTCACACAGGAACTTGTCCAGGCACTTGTCGTCTCCCGTCTGGACTACTACAACTCGCTGTTGGCTGGGCTCCCCACTTTAGCCATCAAACCCCTGCAACTTACCCAGAATGCTGCAGCCCACCTGGTGTTCAACCTTCTCAAGTCCTCCCATGACACCTTGCTCCTCTGCACAGCCCACTGGCTTCCAGTCGAAGCTCGAATCCACTAAAATACCATGGTACTTGGCTACAGAGCAGCAAGAGGAATTGCCCATCCCTACCTTTAGGCTACGCTGCCCCCCACTGGTGTTGGAGTCAAAACTATTAGCGTCATAGCTCTTACTGCAGGACTTTGACCATGGCAAATCAACTCCCCAGCCAACCTATTGTGCGTATTGAACATTCATATAGGACTGTACAGTCTTCCCTATGGAGTGTGCACCCATGAAATTGGGAGGTGATTTGCCACAGTCAATGTCCTACGATAAGAGCTATGACGCTAATATTTGTGTAAACTCCACACAGTTTTGTTCTGTGGGAGTCACTGAATAGGCAGATACCCCATTTCATAGGTGCACACCATAGGTGAGGCTATACAGTGCATATACACTTGCAGTGCAAACATGTTCTCTGGAGTGATTAATCATGCTTCAACATCTGGCAGTCCGAGGACATCCACCAAACCCAGATTCGTCTGTTGGACTGCTCGAATGCATAGTGCCAACTGTAAAGTTTGGCACTATGCACCGGTAGGCCACAATTTGTGCGGCTACAGAGCTGTGTGTCAGAACGGCAGTGAGCAACACAGGGGCTCCCCAGGGAACGGTCCTGTCCCCCTTCCTGTTCAGCCTCTACACCGGACTTCAGATATAACTCTGAAACATGCCACCTACAGAAGTTCTCGGATGACTCCGCAATTGTAAGGTGCATCAGGGGTGGGCAGGAGGAGGAGTACAGGAGCACAATCAATTACTTTGTGGTGTGGTTTGAACCAGAACCACCTTCGGCTCAACATCAGCAAAACAAAGGAGATGGTGGTGGACTTCAGGAGAACCAAGGCCTAACCGACTGCAGTCCCTATACAGGGGATAGATGTGGAAATGGTTGTCAGTTGTATCTTTTTTCATTGCTTTTAGTATATCGAATGTGCAATACTTGCATTTATCTGTAATTAAACCCTGCATTAAGGAATGTATTTTAAGGGAATTATTATTATTACCCTAAATGATATAATGCGCACATTTAGCTATTTAAGTATTTCTTCTTGTCATTTACCTGTACAGTTAATGTAACCATGCAAATCTATCTATCTATCTATCTATCTATCTATCTATCTATCTATCTATCTATCTATCTATCTATCTATCTATCTATCTATCTATCTATCTATCTATCTATCTATCTATCTATCTATCTATCTATCTATCTATCTATCTATCTATCTATCTATAATGGTCTGGGGCTGTTTTTCATGGTTCGGGGTAGGCCCCTGAGTTCCAGTGAATGGGAAATCTTAACGCTACAGCATACAATTACATTCTAGACGATTCTGTGCTCCCAACTTTGTGGCAACAGTTTGGAGAAGGCCCGTTCCTGTTTTAGCATGACAATGACCCTGTGCACAAAGCAAGATCCATACAGAAATGGTTTGTCGAGATCGGTGTGGAAGAACTTGACTGGCCTGCACAGAGCCCCGACCTCAATCCCATCGAACACCTTTGGGATGAATTGGAATGCCGACTGCAAAACAGGCCTAATCAGTCCAATTCACGCACTTATCAAGAGAACGTCCCTGGTCATCCCTACTGCCTCTTATCTGGCAGACTCTCTAAACACAAATGCTTAGTTTGTAAATGATGCCTGAGTGTTGGAGTGTGCCCCTGGCTGTCAAAAAATTATAATAATAATAAGGAAATTGCGCCGTATGGTTTGCTTAATATAAGGAATTTGATGTATAGCGTTTACTTTTACTTTGTACTTTTACTCAAGTATGACAATTGAGTACTTTTACCACCAATGTCTTAAGTACATTTCAAACCAGATACTTTTAGACTTTTACTCAAGTAGTATTTTACTGGGTTACTTTCACTTTTACTTGAGCCATTTTCTATTAGGGTATCTTTACTTTTACTCAAGTATGACAATTTAGTACTTTTTCTACCTCTGCAAATATGTCATGAAAACCACTATTTGTATCCGTTTGCGTCACTTTCAATGACGGACTTTTATTTTGATACAGAACCGCAAATCCCACTATTGTTATTAATTGATATTGTTTCTAGCTTCACATAGGTGCTGTCCTCTCCATACACTTTCTCTCAACTGACTAACCAATGCTGTAGTTTCTCTGTCCATCAGTGGGGACGACGTGGAGAGAAGCCTTGAGGTGTCCAAGCTCGAAGAACTTCGTTTCAACCCCAGTTGTCCACTAAGTGAAGAGGATGGGGATCCCTCGGAAGCCTTGAGGTGTCCAAGCTCGAAGAACTTCGTTTCAACCCCAGTTGTCCACTAAGTGAAGAGGATGGGGATCCCTCGCTGCTTTTTCCCCGCGTCAATAAAAATGGACCTCGCGCTGCTAGCCTGCTTGGTTGCTCTTGTAGGCATCTGCTTAGCGCGTTCGGACGTTCCGCGAGGGGTGGCGGTGCCCTTTGTTTTTGACCTCAAAGCGACGTGCGACCCTGCGTGCTAACATGCTGGCATCTGCATCCGAAACAACACCTGCTTCTGCTCTCGCGACTATGAGGGAGAGATCTGCCAGTATGGTGATGTTACGACTTTATATTTGCCTAGAGAGAAAACAGTAAATAAAATAGCCAAACTAGAAAAGAAAAGTGATGCATTGTATATAATATATTTGCCTGTTGTTTTGAACAGCTAACTGTTATCCCAAATGTAAGAATGGAGGAGAGTGCCTTCGCCCTGGAAAATGCAGATGTCCTTCTGGATTTGGAGGAAAATATTGTCATAAAGGTACTTATCTAATTCTGTTAATACAGTATGTTGGTGCTTGGTTAATGTTAAAAATCGGATTACATTTTGTAATAATATCTATTTATTGGTAACTACAGTAAGCTAGTACAAGTAACCTAACATGTTTTATTTAGAGAGTGTGGTTGGACAAGGCTGGTGAGTTAAGACTTATTCCTATAGTAAAAGGATATGAACATGGACATGGGGAGGTAAGTGGATGATTTGATTTTATTTCTGTCTTTTCCAGTGAAATGTGATAGTGGATGCTGGAATGGTGGTGACTGCATCACTGTGAACGGAGTGGCCAAGTGCATCTGTCCCTTCAGCTGGACTGGCTCCAAATGCCAAGAGGGTTTGTTTACATCCTAATTAGCCTAATCCACACAGAGGTGAAACCAGCAGTGAGACTGGTTGCTCAGCTGGCCTATTCATCAACAGTAGCATATTAATCCTCTCCGGAACCCTCTGACAACTTCATTGCAATGCCAAGATACCTTCACACGTACTAAAACAATAAAGAATAGTTGATTTAATTACGCTCGAATGGGACAAAGGAAATGCTTCACATGGCCAAAGGTATAATGGTGATTTTTTGGTTCCCGGAATGTTGAGAATGCATTGTTGCGATTGTAACGAATGCCCCGCGCAGAGCACCGGTCCCTCCTCCTCTCCAACGATCATCCTCGCCGGCGTTCTAACCGGCGGTCGGGGGAAGATGGAAACAACACCCTGATGACCCACACCTGTTCCTCATCGGTCATCAGGGTCACTATTTAATCCATGTGTTTTCTGTTCAACCCTTGCGGGTTATTGTTTCTTTGTGTATTGCTGTCTGTTCGTGCTTTATTAAAATCCTCGTTACTTTAATTAGGGCTGGCTGGGTGGAGCCTGCCACACTGGTGAGTGAGATCTTAAGATGAATGCACTAACTGTAAGATGGCATCATGAGGAAGGAAAATTATGTGGATATATTGAAGCAACATCTCAAGACATCAGTCAGCAAGTTAAAACTTGGTCACAAATGGGTCTTCCAAATGGATAATGACCCCAAGTATACTTCCAAAGTTGTGGCAAAATGGCTTAAGGACAACAAAGTCAAGGTATTGGAGTGGCCATCACAAAGCCCTGACCTCAATCCTATAGAAAATCCTATAGAGGCCTACAAACCTGACTCAGTTACACCAGTTCTGTCAGGAGGAATGGGCGAAAATAAACCCAACTTATTGTGGGAAGCTTGTAGAAGGCTACCCGAAACGTTTGACCCAAGTTAAACAATTTAAAGGCAATGCTAACAAATACTAATTGAGTGTATGTAAACTTCTGACCCACTGGGAATGTGATGAAAGAAATACTCTACTATTATTCTGACATTTCACATTCTTAAAATAAAGTGGTGAACTGACCTAAGACAGGGAATTTTTACTAGGATTAAATGTCAGGAATTGTGAAAAACTGAGTTTAAATGTATTCGGCTAAGGTGTATGTAAACTTCCGACTGTATCTGTTGAAAATGTCTTTCCCCAGTTGTGACTACATACTGAGCCCTCCTTCCTCTCTTTTTTAGTAACATTTATTTTTCTAATTTCTCCCTCTCTCTTTCCCCTCTCTATATATTTTGCAGCTGTGTGTCACCGGCCCTGTCTGAATGGAGGCAACTGTCTGAATGGAGGCAAGTGTGTGTCTCCCGATACATGCCGCTGTCGCCCTCCTTACTCTGGACCACGCTGTGAGGAGAGGAAGAAGGTGTTTTAACCCTTTAGGGGTCAGAGGTCAGAGGGCCAGTCAGAGGCCAAATCTGGTGCTTTAGATATCGTCTCTGCCTTTTGTAAATGTTTTTTTTAAAGAACCACATAATTTTGTGTTAACAATAACATTTGACTGTTAACTTAATATCTACTATACCATTTTGTGTTTGTGCTATATAATGAATAAAATGTAGATAAAAGGTTTATTGGTATTTTCTTTTGAAATCATTTCTTATCATGTAGTCAGATGATTTACAGTAAAACAACCCTTAGTAAACTGCTTTTACTAACAATATACTGTAACTAATTAATAGTATAACGAAACTGTTATAAAAGTGTATGTCCATCCCTTAATGTATTGCATTTCAACCAGTCAATATGTTACTTAAAGCAAGTGGCACTTACTTTTTATTTTGTTTCCATATGCGTGATTTAAAACAACGAGGTGTAAATGTTAAAATAACAAATGTTTTGACCTATGTACAAAGTGATAAAGGTTATCTGAATTGATACTTATAACAGATCTCGTCAACAGTTACAAAACAATTGCAGACAAGTGGACCTAAAAATCAAACAAGCTAATAACATTTCCAAGGGTTAATAACATTTCCAAGACAGGTGTGGTGTATAAAGAAGAATAGTATTAATTCTCCATACATATTAAGTATGAAACAACAGTGCACAACAGTTTAGGCAAAAAAACACTTTCAGTACCACAATAAGCCAGAGTGGGAAAGAACTTTGGTCAAATGAATAACAAGGAACAACAAAACAAATAGAAAAGTGGGTATTAATATCTTATAAAGCTAGATTGTTCTTCAATAAACCATCAACTAGTTTTTCATCTGATTCTCTTCTCTTACGCCAACATTTTGCAGTAACACTTTTGTATAAAAGCCTAGGATAAGGACTATAAAACACATTTGTATGCATTCAAATACATTAATTAATGTCTATGGTAGATTACATAGTTTGGCTGTGGTTACACAGGCAGCACATTTCTGATATTTTGCCCAATTATTGTCAAAAGAGCTGATCTGATTGTTCAAAAGACCAGTTAGTGGAAAAATATCAGACTTGGGATGCCTGTGTAAACGTAGCTTTTGAGACAACAACACGATTGGCATAAACATTTCTGAATGGATATGCAGTGTTTAAGACAGTATTATGCATTGTTTATGACTATGTTATGCATTTCTTATGGTAGGGCTTTATATCAATGTGCTACCTTGAGCATTGAGGTAGTAACAAAACAGGGACATTTACTGTAGATACGTGCAATATATCCAGTCCCCCTGTTAATGTACAAAGACACACACACACACACACACACACACACACACACACGCAGGCACACACACTCCAGGATCACATACTGCCTAATAAGGACTCTCCTCTTGCGCTGTGTGTTTTGTCAAACTTCTGCATCTTCAGTAATTTCCCTTATGCAAGAGGGGCCTACAAAAGAGCAAAGAGATGTTACAGTACATAATCCCTCAACAATAAAAAAAAAAAACAACAACTTAATAAACATCCAAACTGTGACCCAATGCTCACCTTTAACCCACAGGTGACGCCAGTGTACCCGTTGCGGCAGTGGCAGAAGTTGGGCAGGACACACCTTCCTCCGTTGAGGCATCTCTGCTTACAGATGGCTGTGCGTCAGGCAGATGGAGGATAGTATAGAATTCAATATAAGTACAGGATAAAAGTATATATATATATATATATATATATATATATATATATACAGTGGGGAGAACAAGTATTTGATACACTGCTGATTTTGCAGGTTTTCCTACTTACAAAGCATGTAGAAGTCTGTAATTTTTATCATAGGTACACTTCAACTGTGAGAGACGGAATCTAAAACAAAAATCCAGAAAATCACATTGTATGATTTTTAAATAATTAATTTGCATTTTATTGCATGACATAAGTATTTGATCACCTACCAACCAGTAAGAATTCCGGCTCTCACAGACCTGTTAGTTTTTCTTTAAGAAGCCCTCCTGTTCTCCACTCATTACCTGTATTAACTGCACCTGTTTGAACTCGTTACCTGTATAAAAGACACCTGTCCACACACTCAATCAAACAGACTCCAACCTCTCCACTATGGCCAAGACCAGAGAGCTGTGTAAGGACATCAGGGATAAAATTGTAGACCTGCACAAGGCTGGGATGGGCTACAGGACAATAGGCAAGCAGCTTGGTGAGAAGGCAACAACTGTTGGCACAATTATTAGAAAATGGAAGAAGTTCAAGATGACGGTCAATCTCCCTCGGTCTGGGGCACCATGCAAGATCTCACCTCGTGGGGCATCAATGATCATGAGGAAGGTGAGGGATCAGCCCAGAACTACACGGCAGGACCTGGTCAATGACCTGAAGAGAGCTGGGACCACAGTCTCAAAGAAAACCATTAGTAACACACTACGCCATCATGGATTAAAATCCTGCAGCGCACGCAAGGTCCCCCTGCTCAAGCCAGCGCATGTCCAGGCCCGTCTGAAGTTTGCCAATGACCATCTGGATGATCCAGAGGAGGAATGGGAGAAGGTCGTGGTCTGATGAGACAAAAATAGAGCTTTTTGGTCTAAACTCCACTCGCCGTGTTTGGAGGAAGAAGAAGGATGAGTACAACCCCAAGAACACCATCCCAACCGTGAAGCATGGAGGTGGAAACATCATTCTTTGGGGATGCTTTTCTGCAAAGGGGACAGGACGACTGCACCGTATTGAGGGGAGGATGGATGGGGCCATGTATCGCGAGATCTTGGCCAACAACCTCCTTCCCTCAGTAAGAGCATTGAAGATGGGTCGTGGCTGGGTCTTCCAGCCAGACCTGAACCCAATAGAAAATCTTTGGAGGGAGCTGAAAGTCCGTATTGCCCAGTGACAGCCCCGAAACCTGAAGGATCTGGAGAAGGTCTGTATGGAGGAGTGGGACAAAATCCCTGCTGCAGTGTGTGCAAACCTGGTCCAGAACTACAGGAAACGTATGATCTCTGTAATTGCAAACAAAGGTTTCTGTACCAAATATTAAGTTCTGCTTTTCTGATGTATCAAATACTTATGTCATGCAATAAAATGCAAATTAATTACTTAAAAATCATACAATGTGATTTTCTGGATTTTTGTTTTAGATTCCGTCACTCACAGTTGAAGAGTACCTATGATAAAAATTACAGACTTCTACATGCTTTGTAAGTGGGAAAACCTGCAAAATCGGCAGTGTATCAAATACTTGTTCTCCCCACTGTGTGTATGTATGTATGTATGTATGTATGTATGTATGTATGTATGTATGTATGTATGTATGTATGTATGTATGTGTATCTATCTATCTATCTATCTATCTATCTATCTATCTATCTATCTATCTATCTATCTATCTATCTATCTATTGAAACTTGTAGCAATATATCATATTAAATGTGAGAAGGACTCACCAGTCTGACACTGCAGGCCTTCCCATCCCGTGGGACAGTGGCAGGTGTTGGGTCCCACACATTCACCACCGTTCTTACACTTCTGCAGGCACACGGCTAAAAACACACACACACACAAACACACACAGAGTTGCTTAGCATTGTAAAGGCATCTTAACATGGTGACAGGTTCAGGTTAACAGTGGTTGTACAGTATGTTGTCACTCACGAATGTTACACCTCTTCCCCCTCCACCCAGACGCACATGAGCAGGAGTTGGGACCCACACACTTCCCCTTGTTCATGCACATGGGGTCACACACACCTGAAAGACACAACGCAACCTGCATTTTTGACTCAATTAACATAACTGCATGTACTTTTTTCCCCTTATTTTTATTTAATTTAATCTTTATTTAACTAGGCATGTCAGTTAAGAACAAATTCTTATTTACAATGACGGCCTACACCGGCCAATGACGGCTAGGCCAATTGTGCGCCGCCCTATGGGACTCCCAATCACAGCCGGTTGTGATACAGCCTGGATTCGAACCAGGGTGTCTGCTGCGCCACTTGGGAGCCCAAAGTACTTACTAACTCGCTACAGGGCTATTACAATTAGGTTAATTAATAATTTAATACTGCATGCATAGACAGTGATGTGGGGTGTCTGGTTGTGTTGGCAGTGGCACTTACTCTTCTGACACCTCTTTCCTGTGTAGCCCTCGGGGCAGGAGCACACGTTGTTCCTCATACACTGACCTCCGTTCTTACAGGGAGGGCTGCACACAGCTGGAGGGCCCAACATACAGTGACAAACCTACAGTTATACCTCACTAAACCAAAGTGCCACCATGCAATAGACTTATGTGCAAATTGATGGATCAATCACTAATAGGAGAACAGCAGAATGTCTCAAGCAATTGAGGTTATTGATCGTCAGTATAACATCTATTCTTACCAATCTGACATTGGGAGCCATAGAAGCCACTGGGGCAGGCGCAGATGTTGGGTTTGATACAAGTCCCACCATTCAAACACACTGGATTGCAGACAGCTGGAGGTGAAGAGAATGGAATATTTAGCCCATAGCTAAACATACTGTTGTCGAAAAGAGATCCATTCGGCATGGGCTTCTAAGTAGAAACATGTGGTGTTGATTGGAGTTACCTGAGTTACATGTTGGTCCGTACCAGCCAGACTTGCACTTGCACACATCGGGAGAAATACACTCCCCTCCGTTTTCACAGTGCCTGTTGCACACCACTGAACAGAGACACACACAGACACAGTTACACAACGAATCCTAACCCCTATACACACATTCCATTTTTTTAGGCAAGCAGACACTGGTTTAGATAATTGTAGGGACACATGATACAGCGGGTGAAATAAGTATTGAACATGTCACCATTTTTCTCAGTAAATATATTTCCAAAGGTGCTATTGACATGAAATTTTCACCAGATGTTGGTAACAACCCAAGTAATCCATACATACAAATAAACCAAAACAAATAAGTTCAGAAATTAAGTTTTGTGTAATAATGTGAAATGACACAGGGACAAAGTATTGAACACATGAAGAAAGGGAGGTGCAAAAAGGCATGGAAAGCCAAGACAACAGCTAAAAACTATCAGTAATTTAAAAGCAATCCAGCCCCCTGTCAGTGCAAATTAATATCAGCTCGTCCAGTCCCAACTGATGGCCTACAAAAAGGTCTCATTGCCAAGGTGTCACACAAGACACATCTCATGGTGGGTAAAAGCAAAGAGCTGTCTCAAGACCTTTGCAACCTAATTGTTGCAAAACATAATGAGGGAATTGGTTATAGGCGCATTTCTAAGCTTCTGAATGTTCCAGTGAGCACTGTTGGGTCCATAATACGGAAGTGGAAAGACAATTTCACCACAATTTTGCCTCGACCAGGTGCTCCTCGCAAGATTTCTGACAGAGGAGTGAAAAGAATAATCAGAAGAGTTGTCCAAGAGCCAAGGACCACTTGTGAAGAGCTTCAAAAAGACCTGCAATTAGCAGGTACTGTTGTCTCAAAGAAAACAGTAAGTAATGCACTCCACCGCCATGGCCTGTATGCACGCTCACCACGCAAGACTCCATTGCTGAAAAAAAAGCATGTTGAAGCTCGTTTAAAGTTTGCTGCACAACATTTGGAAAAGCCAGTGAAATACTGGGAGAATATAGTGTGGTCAGATGAGAGCAAAATTGAACTGTTTGGATGTCATAATACACACCATGTTTGGAGGAGAAATGGCACTGCACATCACCCTAAAAACACCATACCAACAGTGAAGTTTAGATAGATAGATAGGATGACAAAAATCTGCCAGGATGATGAAGATGAAACGAGGGTGGACATTTCAGCAAGACAATGATCCCAAACACACAGCCAAGGAAACTCTCAATTGGTTTCAAAGAAAGAAAATAAAGCTGCTAGAAAAGAATAATCAGAAGAGTTGTCCAAGAGCCAAGGACCACTTGTGAAGAGCTTCAAAAAGACCTGCAATTAGCAGGTACTGTTGTCTCAAAGAAAACAGTAAGTAATGCACTCCACCGCCATGGCCTGTATGCACGCTCACCACGCAAGACTCCATTGCTGAAAAAAAAGCATGTTGAAGCTCGTTTAAAGTTTGCTGCACAACATTTGGAAAAGCCAGTGAAATACTGGGAGAATATAGTGTGGTCAGATGAGATTAAAATTGAACTGTTTGCATGTCATAATACACACCATGTTTGGAGGAGAAATGGCACTGCACATCACCCTAAAAACACCATACCAACAGTGAAGTTTAGATAGATAGATAGGTACTTTATTGATCCCCCGGGGGGGAAATGTCATTGTCAAGCAGCTACAACAAAACACAGGGCAGGTGCAAAATGCCACAACGAAAGTACACAAAAGACAGATACACGGTACATGATACATAGAGCGGCAGTATGAAAAAGTATAGAGATACAAGATATCTGGAGTGCAAAAAAATTAATAAATAAAAAGATATTGCATAGTATGATAGTATGGGTGGTTGGCTGAATATGTACACTATACATTGGTGGATGTTGGATGGTTATCTATACTATACAGAGAAATACTACAGTAGCAAAAGTTTGGAGGTGGGAACATCATGGTGTGGGGCTGCTTTTCAGCAAATGGTACTGGCAAACTTCACATAATTGAAGGAAGGATGAATGGGCAAATTTACCGAGACATTCTTGACAAAAATCTGCCAGGATGATGAAGATGAAACGAGGGTGGACATTTCAGCAAGACAATGATCCCAAACACACAGCCAAGGAAACTCTCAATTGGTTTCAAAGAAAGAAAATAAAGCTGCTAGAATGGCCCAGCCAATCACCTGACTTAAATCCCATTGAAAATCTATGGAAAGAACTGAAGATCAAGATTCATAGAAGAGGCCCACGGAACCTTCAAGATTTGAAGACTGTTTGTGTGGAATGGGCCAAAATCATACCAGAGCAATGCATGCGACTAGTTTCTCCATACAGGAGGCGTCTTGAAGCTGTCATTACCAACAAAGGCTTTTGTACAAAGTATTAAATAAATATCAGTAAGTGTGTTCAATACTTTTTCCCTGTGTCATTTCACATTATTACACATAACTCAATTTCTGAACTTATTTGTTTTGGTTTCTTTGTATGTATGGACTACTTGGGTTGTTACCAACATCTGGTGAAAATGTCATGTCAATAGCACCTTTGGAAATATATTTACTGAGAAAAAAGGTGACGTGTTCAATACTTATTTCACCCGCTGTATATGCCAGAAAGGATCAAATTGATTAAATTATCTCTCACTGATTTCACATCTTGGTCCCACGTAACCATAAGGACAGGTGCAGAGATTCCTGGCCAGACAGGTTCCTCCATGCTGGCAAGATGGCTCACAGTTAGCTACAAACACAGCAACCAAGGTGTGTACAGAGCATCCAGTTAGAAAATGAGAATATATACAATGGAGAACATTTGGCCTGGACCCAGATCTGTTTGTGCCATCTTGCCAACTCCTATTACGTCATTGTCAAGCCACACAATGAGTGACAATGAGTTGGCAAGATAGCACAAACAGATCTGGGGCCAGGATATACAGTACATAGTTAGAGTTCAAATATGTGTGGGATGATATGTTTACCTTCCACACATGTCGGTCCGCTGTAGCCCACAGGACAGACGCAAACATTTGGCCTGACACACTTCCCCTGGTTCTTGCAGTCCGGTCGGCAGATAGCTGAGAAGGTAGAAGGTTAATAGAATCTACAACTTCTATGTGTAACTGAAAACAACTTATTCTAATTTACAGACATTTTTGCAGAAGTTATTTTGTAACTCTCATAAAAAGCCATAAGCATAGAAACACAGCTGTCTCGTCCAGCCCTGACTGTTGTTCCCACCTATGTGGCAGTTATATCCGGTATAGCCGTCTTTACAAGTGCAGGTGTTGGGTAGAGAGCACTCCATATTCCTTCCACATGGATACCGGCACACAGCTAGAATACACAACACCACAAACAGTTTCATGGGAACCTACAGTATAAGTAAGGATTCGAATGTAAAAAATATATGAAAAAAGTACAAGAGTGCTAACCGCTAACCTTTGCAGGTGACCCCATCTCCAGTGTAACCATACGGGCAGCGGCCACACTTGAAGGAGCCTGAGACAGTGGGCTCACAGGGCACACCGGAGAAGCAGGGCGAGTCCGCACAGGTCACAATGGGAGACGATGACCCCCACCTGACCCCGTTGCTGACGTCAGGGGTCAGGTCCACCTTGCTGCTCTGACCTCTGTTGTGATTGTTGGGGGTGGAGACTCTGGTGATAGTTTGGTCCTGGGGGCTAATGGGTGTCTTTCTCTCCACGGAGGGGACTCTCTTGCTACCCAATGAGGGCCCCTCAGTTTTCCTTCTGTTCTGGGGGGAGGAGGAGGAGGTGGTGCCAGTGATTTCCCTACTGGGGTCTGCTCTGTTGGTGGTGACCTGCCTCTGTCCTGTAAAACACTGGAAGTTAGAGGATAGAGCTTGAAAATGAACTCAAATGGGATTTGTATAGAGCTATTATAACTCAATCACCACTATCAACTAACCCTGAAGATCTATCTAAATAATACTGGCATAACAGTTACTAGGAGCCAGCTATCAGCAAGCGATAAAACTATGGAATAAGCCCATATAAGCCCAGATATTGAATAACCACCAATCACCAGCTAAGTAATCAGGTGACCCTTCTCACCTGTTGCGGCGCTTCTATTACAGGTGTGTCCGTTGCCATGGAGCTCAGGTGGACAGGGTCCACAGATGTACCCAACGGACACGTGTGTGCTCTCGAAGCACTGCACCCCTTGGTAGCATGGTTGTCTGGAGCAGGGGGCCTTGCCTGATGGTTTAACCGTGCCAGAACTTTGGTGACCTCTAGTGGGTACAGCGGGTACAGGCACGGGCACTCTACCAATAGGCTCATTGTCATCACTCTTACCACTGGACGGCTCTGATTTAACTACAGGAGAAGAGGAAGAATAGGATTAGTCAGTCAATTGAAATATATTTGATGAGAGAATGAGTGGGGTGGGGAGTTGAGAGGAGAGACAGAGAGAGGGGGAGAGTGGGACCCACTGCAACTCTTCCCGTCCCCAGTGTAACCCTCTGGACAGGAGCCACAGGTGAATGAGCCCAGTGTGTTGTTGCAGCCCACCCCAGGGAAGCATGGCTCTGCGGCACATTCATCCACATCCTCTCTACAGGTATGACCTGAAACAAAAAAGTACACAGCCTTACACACACTGGATGTAATCTACTAACAAAATATCATACTCCAAATTCACTGAACCAGAAAAGGAAATGTGACCCTGCTTGTAGGCTATCGACACACTAAAAGAGTGGTCATAAAGAGTATGCTTCATAGAATGCACATTTTCATAACCGATTAAAAGTAATAAACCATAAAAAAAGTCAGAAAAGAATCTGACAGCCCCAAGTCAGAAAAGCATCTGACACCCCCAAAATTAGCTGCAGTATTAGCATGAACAGCATGCACAACATACAGTATGTGTTATAACTAAGCAATAAGGCATGAGGAGGTGTGGTATATGGGCTGTTCTTATTACACAACGCAACGTAGTGCCTGGATAAAGCCATTAGCTGTGGTATATTGACCACATGCCATAAACACCCAAGATGCCTTTTAGCTATTATGAACTGGTTACCAACATAATCAAAATAGTAAAAATATATGTTTTGTCATAGCTGTGGTATACGGTCTGAAATACCAGCCAATCAGTATTTAGGGCTCAAACCACCCAGTTTATAATTCTATTTCTGTCATATACAGCACCTGCCATTCCGGGGGGACAGATGCAGGAGAAAGAGATGGGTCCGTTTATACACTTGGCCAGACGGCAGGGGTTGGGTTTACAGTCGTCTATGTCCTCCTCACACCTGTCCCCTCTGAAGCCAGCGGGACAGATACATAGGTATTCCCCGCTGCCAGGGGGGAGGTTGATGTTTGTAACACAGGAAGCTCTGTTCAGACAGCCACAGGGCCACACAGAGACCTGGGGACACACAGTGGAATAGGATATGTTAGTAGAGCTTATGGACGATTCTGTGGAGAGAGTATTGGTATCTGAGGTGAGCTACAGTACATGGGTAAGTTACTATATCTTGGTTACATGCGTAAGATGCATGGGTAAGGTACTGTGTCTTGGCTTTGAATGTCCTGCTAGTACAGTAAAGCTAGTATGGCCTTGGATACAGGACATGCTCATACAGTATGTGATCTTTGACAATCAATGATAATTACACATCTAGAGCTCCCTCTTGTGGTATTCATCTATATTTACAACTTTTAAGCATAACTTAGTCTCTTTCAACAGCATGTTGGCATGGTAAGCGAGACTAACCCTACCTGGACAGAGGCATGCGTCTCAGCATTACAATCGTCTGTGACGGTGAACTGAAAGGTCTGTGTGGAAGGGGAGGTGGCAGCGTCGGTAGCTTTCCAGATGAGCAGGCCAGAGGGGGAGAGGGAGGCGTCACTGGGGCCTGACTCCAGAGTGAACAGCACCGCAGAGCCCTCTGGGTCCTGAGCCTGCAGCTGGTACATGAAGTTCTCCCCCTGGAACGTCTGCAGACGCCCCTGGGCTGCCTGAAACACTGGTGGCTCGTTCTCTGCCAGGAGCAGAATAGTATTTAGTAATAACATAATAATAACTTAAGGCCATATTTTTTTTTGAGGTACAATCATTTTCCTTTATTTCAACTTTGTAAAATTTAGATTTTCTGTTTTATTTCTCGTTCCAATCTGGAGTGATTTGACCTACTTTTAAATGAACAAAGAACACTATAATCAAAACACAGCACAAAGAATGCATTGGAACACATTCAATCAACCACAATTACAGTACCCAAAGGATTTTAAGTTACTGTAATTACTCTGACCTCAATCACACCTTATTCCCTATAGCATGAACAGCTCTGAGCTGTTGACATACCGGTACTGTTAACATATTCCAGAGACCATGCAGCCATGTGTTCTCTGTGACTTTGAGCTGTTGGGTGGCAGCAAATACGATTTCAGTTTGCATACAGATGCTTTTGTATAATGTTGAAAGTAATTGCAGAGTACTACATATTGTAGTATTAGTAAAGGGTGCTGTACTTACTCTCAGCGATGGACCATGTGTATTTGGAGGAGTCTGGTCGGCATATCAGGCAAGGGCTGCTGGGATTCAGGTCTCCCTCTCCATAACACACACTGTCAATGTTGCATGTTTTCTCCTGGGGATCGATACACAGTAACTAAATTGGCATATATCTGTGTGCCTTTTTAGAAAACATCAAACATCTGATCTTGCCATTTAAATAGGAACCAGGAACACTTTTCGGGACAACAAGAGAACAGGGCTGGTATTGTCTTACTGCATACACACGCAAGTGAACCTTGACAATCACACTCTACATGTGGATTGGACTAAAACACCTAACTGTTTCCTGTGTTAGGAGATGCCAGAGAGGTAATCATACAAGCTTCAACCTATCATCTCACCCAAACCACTTCTACAGTGGGGAGAACAAGTATTTGATACACTGCCAATTTTGCAGGTTTTCCTACTTACAAAGCATGTAGAGGTCTGTAATCCAGAAAATCACATTGTATGATTTTTAAATAATTAATTTGCATTTTATTGCATGACATAAGTATTTGATCACCTACCAACCAATAAGAATTCCAGCTCTCACAGACCTGTTCGTTTTTCTTTAAGAAGCCCTCCTGTTCTCCACTCATTACCTGTATTAACTGCACCTGTTTGAACTCTTTACCTGTATAAAAGACACCTGTCCACACACTCAATCCTCTCCACAATGGCCAAGACCAGAGAGCTGTGTAAGGACATCAGGGATAAAATTGTAGACCTGCACAAGGCTGGGATGGGCTACAAGACAATAGGCAAGCAGCTTGCTGAGAAGGCAACAACTGTTGGCGCAATTATTAGAAAATGGAAGAAGTTCAAGATGACCGTCAATCTCCCTCGGTCTGGGGCACCATGCAAGATCTCACCTCGTGGGGCATCAATGATCATGAGGAAGGTGAGGTCTAAACTCCACTCGCCGTGTTTGGAGGAAGAAGAAGGATGAGTACAACCCCAAGAACACCATCCCAACCGTGAAGCATGGAGGTGGAAACATCATTCTTTGGGGATGCTTTTCCTCCTTCCCTCAGTAAGAGCATTGAAGATGGGTCGTGGCTGGGTCTTCCAGCATGACAATGACCCGAAACACACAGCCAGGGCAACTAAGGAGTGGCTCCGTAAGAAGCATCTCAAGGTCCTGGAGTGGCCTAGCCAGTCTCCAGACCTGAACCCAATAGAAAATCTTTGCAGGGAGCTGAAAATCCGTATTGCCCAGCGACAGCCCCGAAACCTGAAGGATCTGGAGAAGGTCTGTATGGAGGAGTGGGCCAAAATCCCTGCTGCAGTGTGTGCAAACCTGGTCAAGAACTACAGGAAACGTATGATCTCTGTAATTGCAAACAAAGGTTTCTGTACCAAATATTAAGTTCTGCTTTTCTGATGTATCAAATACTTATGTCATGCAATAAAATGCAAATTAATTACTTAAAAATCATACAATGTGATTTTCTGGATTTTTGTTTTAGATTCCGTCACTCACAGTTGAAGAGTACCTATGATAAAAATTACAGACTTCTACATGCTTTGTAAGTAGGAAAACCTGCAAAATCTGCAGTGTATCAAATACTTGTTCTCCCCACTGTATATGGACTACATTTATTAAATTACAGTTTTGGCCACTTTTTGTTTGGGTGATAAATGTTCTGTTTCAGTTCTTCAGAAGAAACTGGTTGACACGCATAACTAGGAGTGGTGCTCATGTAACACATGGGGATGTGTGAAATGTACTCAGCCTGAAGTGTCCCCACTTGCGCCACATAGCAAGCTTTTTCTGTGGCGCCGACTGGTAAGACGCTTCAGCCTGAGGAGTAAGTTTCACACATCCCCATGTGCTACACTCACATCTAGTTTTAAGAGGGGCCAGGCCCATGTGCTGCTTTATCCTGGTGGGAAAGGGGCCTGAAATCTGAGCTAGCCAGAACATCTGTTGAATGTCACACCACATACTGTATCTGTTAAATGTTAGTGCCTAAAAAGGAACACAAACTAAGAGTAGCTGATTCATGCATCCTCAGGCTGAGAACATGTTCTCAATCAAGATGGACAACACAAGGAACAAGAACATCAAATAAAGTATTGAATCATTTAAAGTCAGATTCTAATCGTTAAACAACAAATTCAGATCATGCTACCAGAAACGTTGTGATACCATTAAAGCCCAGAGAAAAAAAAAACAAGAGAAACCCACCCTCGAGGTACAGAGAACGTCAGCATTGAGCGTGCAGATCTGACAGGCTCCATCGAACAGGGTCAGGATCTTGGCATTGCTGTAGCCATAGCCGTCGTTGGACACCTGCCAAGACAATGTTAATGAGTTACTTATCAGTGACTATAAATATTTACAGAAGCTTCTACTATAAGTAATGTATCTTGTCCAGGATGCACCATCTTGAAAACATCTGGTAGGTGTGCAAACAAACCATATCACAACTCTAGGCCAGAACACTGCCCTGCTGCAAACAGTACTATTGCATTGGGCTCTGTTATCCAGTTGTATTTTATGGGTCATTGGTCCATTCCCAAATAAGTCTGAACCCATTGGTGAGTTGGGGCCTTTTGGGTCACAGCTTAAGACTGGCTCCTGATTAGAAATGTCAAAAAGATTACTGAGATGCGCTGCATTGTGTTTTTCCACTGACTTTGATCTGCCAGCGTGCGAGGGGTCTGTCGGTGGCCGTGTCCAGGTCCAGGCCTGCAGTGGGTTGTCTGTACTCCAGGGGGAGCTGACACTCCAGACCTGACACATTCAGGAAGGTAGCCAGGGAAAACTGAGGTTCGTCCAGGGTCCACTCACCATCCACAAACTGGACACATGCAGACAGAGACAGGAGCGGACACTTGGGTCAGAAGTACTGTGCTACAGAAAATAACATCACCAGTATGAAGGTGTGTGTGTGTGAGAATAGTATAGTACCTTTTCCTTCAAAAATTCACACTTGAGTTCATAAGAGTCTTTGAAGCCTTGTCCGAACACCTGTATAGTGGAGCAGTCACTCTGTCTGACATCACACAGTCCCTCATTCTTCAGCTCTGTGATCTCTGGAGTCTGGTCTTCACCATCCCAAACGACACCAGAGACAGCAAAAAAAATGTAAGCAGGTTTTTAACAAATCGCTTTACGATTAGCAAATTACTGTGATATGTCTTTCATTTTGATTAACTATAAGCCAAACCCTGGCCTAGTGTTGACTTACAATATGTATGACTTACAGTATGGATGTGTGTTACACATCCAACCCTCCCCTCTTCTTACCAGAGATAACGCTGCAGTCGTAGGAACCAAACCCGGGGAAGCACACACACCCCCACTCGGAGCACTGCCCATTCCCATTACATAGATTAGGACACTTGAGGAAGGACAACATGTCCTGGTGCTCTCCCTCTCTCCCCCTCTCCTCCACTAGCCTCCTCTCACACTCGTTCTCAAGCAGAGGCAGAGTGGCGCCCACCCAGGCCTGGTCGTCCTTTAGCTGGAGGTCGGTGACGCACATAGCCACCGCCTGGCTCACTATGGCCGGGCCTAAGAGCCGGCCGCAGCCCAGGGCCACACTGGAGTTAGCCACCGCCTGCTGGCACTGCACCCTGGCCTGTAGCTGTGTTAGCCCAGACGGGGTGGGCCAGGTGGGGGGAGGGGAGGACTCAGGCTGGGCTGCCAGGTCGTGGTCCTCTGGGAAGAAGTAGGTGAAGCCCTCCAGGTCGGACTGGCTCAGGCTCTGGTAGGGAGTGTTGGGGAGGAACTGGTAGGACTGGCGCCTTCCACGGCTCCTCTGGTTGATGGCTCCATGGCTGGAGCCTGTTAGGGTAAAGCCTCTCTCTCCAGGCTGGGCGGCGGTGTCCTTGGCCTGCTCATGCTGGTTGGAGTTCCCTGAGGGGTGGTCGTGGTGGCCTTTGAACAGCTCTACTGAGTTGATGTATTCGGCAGTGACATCCAGAGTGGGGATGATACTGGTGAGTCTCACGTTGCCGTGGTGAGAACAGGAGGAGTCAGAGCCAGGGATTGGCTGAGACCTGGTTCGCGGGGATGTGGGGCGGGACTCTTCTTCACAGTTACAGTACCTGTGAGGGTTTGGGGTGCTCTGATAGGACGGAACGGTGTCAAACAAGCTGCTACCTGGAGGGAGTCTGCCAGAAGAGAAATACAAACTCATCAGTTAGGATCTCTATGGAAATACATTAAACAAATAATAAAGTAACACAACCACAGCTGAAAGAGCTCATGTAAATGTTCTAAATGATTAATATACATTGTTTAAAAGAACAGTGTCAGGCCCAACTTTGTTGTTGCAATGGGACAAAAGCCTGCTCCTTTTTTTTATTTTACCTTTATTTAACCAGGTAGGTCAGTTGAGAACAAGTTCTCATTTGCAACTGCGACCTGGCTCCTGCTTTGCAGATCTAAAGAAACTGTATATCTATAGGAATTACAATGAAAGCTGCCGTGCAATCATTGGTAGGCTGGTTAGAACCATCGCCACATTTCTTTTTCAGATCTGCAAACTCCATCAAGTTAGGGGCTAGAGGTTGATTTGAGACTTGGCATCAGACTAACTTCCATTCAGAGGTGAACGCTGCTACATCTTCATTGTCCAGTGCTGCACCCCCTGCTGTGTGGAGGTCATTGTGCGTCTGTCCGTCATACATTCCACACAGGCCCTCGGTGTGGCCCCAGTCTGAGCTGGGGGCCCTCAGGGTCAGACTCATGCCCCAGTCAGACACATCGGCGCGCACAAATGCCCCAGACGGGAATGTCATCTACAGCACAGACAGAAAGGGGATTAGATTCTATTGTATTTTATTTGATTTTACTCTGTTCTATTACGACTAAATGATTTTCTGCTTTCCAGTGCTTCGCTATATCATCACAGTCTGTAGCATATCATAATTGAATACCGACTTTGCACTGTAAGTTTACACTGCCTTTCTCAACAACCTATGGGTGTGTGCTTCCACTCAGTGACCTTTTCTTTTTCCTGCCAACACCAACTCAACACCCTATTGGCTAATTACTACTTCCTGTGGGCTGGGGCTTCCACTCAGTGACCTTTTCTTTTCCTGCCACCACCAACTCATCAGAGGACAACTTTAATTAATAAATGTATTTATTTATTCACTCACTGTGACTTTGCGTCCTTGGTAAGACTCAGTGATGCGGATGCCACTCCTGCCCACGTCCCTGTTCTTCACAGACAGGTGTGGCCTGGTGTCCCCCAGCTCGCCGTTGCACATGTCGAAGGCTATGACATCACCGGCGTCCCTCGCCGCGAAGCCACATATGCACGAGGCACCGTGGACCACGCTCCCGCACTCCCACTGGCGCACGTGGACCTCGAACGGCTGCCGCGTGCTCTTGTACAGCACAAAAGTCCCGATCTGGTAGTTGTCATACTGCCTGAAAGAAAATTCAGGAAATAAATTACAGTACAGTATCAATTACTATAATGTGTATAACCAGTATCAGTTACTGTAATGTGTATTCTTGTGATTGTTATGATATTTGCAGGCTAATATTGCCTCGACTGCATCTACCATTTATGCTGACCAAAAAGGAGTGATTGAAGTACCTGCCATCAAACGTGATGATGTGAGGATCAGTGAAAGAGTAGCAGTATGCAGAGGGAACATCCTTCACTGTGATCTGAAAACACAGAGCAGATATCAATTATAATTTATTTCATTTTCACATTCATCTAGATGAGAAAAGAAAGTGTATACAGTACATGCTTATATGAGTGTGTTGGCAACTTACAGTTTGTGTATGGGCAATGGGCAGTGAGCAATTGTACACTATACAGTATATACAGTATCATAGGATATTCTGTATTGAGTGAGTTAAGTGTAACAATCTAGACTGGTCCCAGATCTGTTAACAACCTAGACTGGTCCCAGAACTGTTTACAACCTAGACCGGTCCCAGATCTGTTTATTCTGTCTTGCAGAGTTTTATGCCAAACAGTCTAAGTTGGAATTGGCAAGACAGCACAAACAGATCTGAGAACAGGCTAATAACAACCGCCATTCTCCTCCCAAAACATCACAAGGGTGTTTTTTCCAGTTACAGTACCTGGACACTCTGTGGTGTGTAGCCGCTCCAGAGGAAGTTGGATGTTACGATGGGTTTGACAGAGATCTGTGTCGTCCTGTCCCCGTCCCTGAGGAAGTCTGTGACAGCGCTGAGGTGAACCAGGGCCTGGCTACACACCCCGTTACGACACCCCAGGCTCTGGGAGAGATCCACCCGGCACGACGACAACACCACGTCTGGACCCAGTAGATCCTCTCCTACGGAGGAACAAATAGATGATTTAATGGTTGATGTTGTTGGCTTTGTTTTTGTCTATTTCGTAGATACCAGCATTTCAGAATGCGTTGTCACTGGAGAATCAAGACGCTATGGAAATCAAACGTATTGCCAAAATCAGTTTTTAAAATACTAAATTATGAAGAATCTAACTTTACTGTGGTGATACTGTGAGTATGCAGGATTACTTACGAAGCCTTTACCTTGATTGCTTGTACTCAGCTGTAAGGAGAGAGTACACTGCTCTGTGGTGGAGGACGAGGCGTCGCCAGAGCAGGGGACAGGGATGGTACTCTCCACGCTCAACTCATAGTCCTTTCCATCCTCAGACACAGTAGTCACCTCTGGTCTCAACTGCAGAGAAAGAGAAACTCTAACTAACCAGTGACTACTTAAAACAAAAGGAGACACACAAACCCAGACCCAGAGAGAGAGAGAGACAGACAGACAGACAGGCAGGCACACCCAAACACTAGAGCCTTGAAATAGTGTTCTCGATCTCTTTGATTTACCCTGATCCCGGCGAAGAACTCTTCGCTCTCCACTGGGGTTCCCTGGATGTCCGGCGAGTCCAGAAAAAAACTGGACCAACTGCAGTAAATCTGACAGCCACAGACATTCAAGAGGAAGAGAGAGGCTACAGTTCAGGATGTAGAAAAGCCTTTATAGTTAAAGCCAGGTGACAGACATGATACCACAGTAAAACGAAACTGACTAGAGTTTCATAAAAGGATGACATGACAATATACTGTGTAACTTTGACGGCCGGTGGCAGTCTAGCTTTTCAACACTGCCAGCTCTATTGCTCTACTGTATATTCTCACTTCAGTTTTGAGAGAGAGCTCAGAAGCTAGCATTATTTTTTGTGTTTGACTGTTTTACAAGCGAGGTAGAAGCTACCCGTAACCACCAAGTCTTGGATCAAATTACACTACCCTCGATCTTAACCTTAACCATTAGAGAGAGAGGAAAAATATCTGACCCTGCATCAGTGGTTAGGGGTAACTTTTACTCACCTTGTCCCCCAGTCGGAGGTTGATCCCATCAAGCTCGATGAAGGCAATGGTTTGAACAGTAGTCTCCTGTTTCAGTTCTTCTTTGGTGCCTTGGGGGGAGAGGCGAGACCAGGCCACCACATAGCCTAGGGAGCTGTTCAGGCTGTGGCCCTCCAAGCTGCACTTCAGGTAGACGATGCTCCCAGAGAGCTCTGCTGCTATCACAGGCACCACTGGGGAAGGAGGCTGTTTGGCTAGAAGGGATAACGGAGTCGTGTTCAGTAGGGTACACCGTAGCAAAATGTTTAGCAACATGTTTTATTTGAAAAAATGTCTTGTTGGACAAAATACGTAGTACCTCCCTGTTTCACTCAGTTATCTTCCTACTAAACATGTGCCTGGTATTTACTTGTATATAGCAGGTAATAATGTATACAGTATTTGGGTGATATGAGATGGTTGTGTATAATACCAAGCTTGGCTGAATGTTTTTGTCCTGTGACCCACCAAGTAATCAAAATCAATATTTCAGGCAAAAATCCCGTCATCAGCCATTGCCCACCAGTGGGTTCCAACATTTTGGTCTATTTCTGTAACCCTAATAAGGGAAAGGGGCCAACCATAACAAACCAAAACAGCGGGTACCTAAACAGCAGGTACCCAAACAGCAGGTACCTAAACAGCAGGTACTTTCTCCTTTGTATAGTATCCAACTTGATTACTTCTCGTGTGAATTAAAGTGAACTAAACCATCCACCTATGTCCCCAGCCCCCCTCCTCCTTCGGCCTAAAACCGGTAGAGGGATAATTCACGACCTCGCCGAGAGATGTTGTCATGGAGATGGGCCGAGGGACGCGGGCGGCAGGACACACATGCTTAGCTCATTAAGAGGACCTGTGAGGGGCCTGTTGCTGCATTCCACACCGCATGGCAATTCTGACGTGGCTTGTTGTGGTGTCTGACTTTAACAGGGGCCTCCTATAGAGCCAGACAACACACAGTCAGTCAGGAGGCAGTGAGCTCACTCACCTTTACACGTTCCATCAACCTCCACCTCACCCGGACTACACACCACCAGCGCAGAGTCTGACATCTCTGCATGGTGAATGATATCAGGACAATTAACAGATAATTAACAATGGTGGTGGTAACAGTTAACACTACAGAGGTCACTAGCACATAAATAACAGTTTAATGATTTACAGTTGAAGTTGGAAATTTACATACATCTTAGCCAAATACATTTAAACTCAGTTTTTCACAATTCCTGACATTTAATCCTAGTAAATATTCCCTGCCTTAGGTCAGTTAGGATCACCACTTTTATTTCTTTCATCACATTCCCAGTGGGTCAGAAGTTTACATACACTCAATTAGTATTTGGTAGCATTGCCTTTAAATTGTTTAACTTGGGTCAAACGTTTCGGGTAGCCTTCTACAAGCTTCCCACAATAAGTTGGGTGAATTTTTGCCCATCCCTCCTGACAGAACTGGTGTAACTGAGTCAGGTTAGTAGAGCTCCTTGCTCGCACACGCCTTTTCAGTTCTGCCCACAGATTTTCTATAGGATTGAGGTCAGGACTTTGGGATGGCCCCTCCAATACCTTGACTTTGTTGTCCTTAAGCCATTTTGCCACAACTTTGAAAGTATGCTTGGGGTCAATGTCAATTTGGAAGACCCATTTGCGACCGCTTTAACTTCCTGACTGATGTCTTGAGATGTTGCTTCAATATATCCACATAATTTCCCTTCCTCATGATGCCATCTATTTTGTGAAGTGCACCAGTCCCTCCTGCAGCAAAGCACCCCCACAACACGATGCTGCCACCCCCGTGCTTCACGGTTTGAATGGTGTTCTTCGGCTTGCAAGCCTCCCCCTTTTTCCTCCAAACATAACGATGGTCATTATGGCCAAACAGTTCTATTTTTGTTTCATCAGACCAGAGGACATTTCTTCAAAAAGTACGATATTTGTCCCCATGTGCAGTTGCTAACTGTAGTCTGTTTTTTTATGGCGGTTTTGGAGCAGTGGCTTCTTCCTTGCTGAGCGGCCTTTCAGGTTATGTCAATATAGTACTCGTTTTACTGTGGATATAGATACTTTTGTAACTTCCTCCAGCATCTTCACAAGGTCCTTTGCATTTGTTCTGGGATTGATTTGCACTTTTCGCACAAAAGTACGTTAATCTCTAGGAGACAGAACGCGTCTCCTTCCTGAGCGGTATGACGGCATGCACAAAGTAGATGTCCTAAACGACTTGCCAAAACTCTAGTTTGTTTACATGAAATCTGTGGAGTGGTTGAAAAATGAGTTTTAATGACTTCAACCTAAGTGTATGTAAACTTCCAACTTCAACTGTACATGCAGTTAGTACTAATTCTCTAGTGTTTTTACAGTTTTACCATGTCACCTTCACATTCGCTATTACCACTATAAGAATTCCCTCTTAAATATTTAAATTAGATCTAATCTATTCTAGGAGCATGTACAGCATTTAGCAAACACTTTTAAAGAAACCTACAGAACTGGCATGTTTACATTGACACATACAGTAAGAGATCAAAGCATAGAGCATTACGCTATGAAAGTGATGCAGCATTACGTCGTACTTCCGGGGTCAGCCCTAACCGTGCTTCCGGGGTCAGCCCTAATCTTTTGAATGGGCCCTAATCATTTATACAATTATATTTGTGTTTGTGGATTCATTTACTCCTGCCAGATAGATGCATTTTATGTCATTTTGGCGCTGAAAACCATTGCACTACGTTTTTGCCCATTGAAGACCATTCAAAAAGCCCCCCCCCCCAAAAAAAAATACAAGGCTACTTCCTGGAAAAGGCAGCCTCACTTTCATAGCGTATAGAGCTCCTCATTGCCTCCACCTAAACAGACTATCGTTAACAGCTGCTGTACCCTGTGCGCAGTAGCCCATGCAACCCTGGGTGGGCTGGAGCAGGTAGACGTAGAAGTCTCCACAGTTGCGCACGGTGACAGGGATGCGGAACAGGCAGCAGTCCTTACTGCTGCTGAGGAAGAACTGCCAGGTGGCACAGGCCGTCAGCTGCGTCACCTCCAGGGGCCGTGGGAGGCTCTCCCCCTCCCCCAGAGACAGCCACACTGGGGCCTGGGTCCCACAGTGGTTCACCTGGTGGACACAGAAGTGTCAGGTTATAGGGTTAGGACTAGGGTGAAAACTTGAATAGTCAGAAAGGTGGACCCAATTGCAGAAAACCAGATAACAGTCCTGGGAAATGTCTTCAAATCTTTTATTTTGAAGAAAAGGAACGTCCAAACTTTCCTAGTGTATATACAAAAAGTAAATAAAAAAAAATAAAAAAAATAGTTTGACAACAGTTCCAAAACGTGAATCCAAAAAATCCACAAGGTAATTCCAGAAGAAATTTGAAAAAGATATGTGAGTACTCCAAAAAATGTCTGAGAGCAAAAGTTAATAAATCAAAAACAAAGGAAACATACCAGGTACACGAAGTAGAATAAGATCAGTCCAAAAGAGGCACAGCAAGAGAATGACCTAGACACGGTCATGGCACTGGAAACACTGAGCAAAGTACTTCTTCTTCTTCTTCTTCTTCCTTTTTGTTTGGCGAATCGCATCGATTTCGTGCATTACCGCCACCCACTGTGAACTTGATCCAGAGACTCTAACATCTACCCACTCCTCATCCTTACCCACTATATTAAAACATTATGTGCTACAGCCAGCGCTGCGTGTTCTTCTTCTTCTTTCTTCTTTCAGGTTTTATTGGCGGTTGGCAACTCATCTCAAAGGTGCATTACCGCCACCTACTAGACTGGATTGTGGGTATTAGAATGACATCAAAGGAGATATCTATATAAATAATAAAAATCATAATAATAAAAAATAAAAGTAAAAAGAAAAATAAAATAATATATATATATATATATCCGGTTAAATTCTTTCGCTTAGCCCGGTTTTTTCAAAAACAAAATTAATAACTTGTGTGTTTTCCCAGATGTTTTCCCTAATAAATGCTCAAGTGTAATGCTTTGTTCATCCATTTGTGCCTTTAATTCTGTCCTATCTTCTTCATATTCTTTGCAGTCTAACAATATATGCTTCACTGTCTCTTGTACATTACAATAAGTGCATAATCCAGTGGGGTGTTTTCCTATTCTGTACAATGTTGTATTTAAACCAGTGTGACCCATTCTAAGGCGTGAAACTAACATCTCCTCCCTTGGGCTTCTGCCCATCTTCATGCTTGTGACTACTTGATTTTGTATACTGTATAAATGACGTCCTGTATCCGCTGTGTTCCAATATTCCTGCCATATTTTAAGTGAATGTTGCTTTATGATGGTTTTAACCTCTACTCTACTTATTGGTATGTGCACATCTACTGTTTCATGCTTTATAGAGTTTTTTGCTAGCATATCTACAGCTTCATTTCCTTCCACCCCTACATGAGCAGGAACCCAAAGGAAGGAGACAGCTATTCTTTTATTATGAAGTGTGAGAAGCAAGTGGAGTATTTGATGAATGAGGTCTTGTCTACATGATGCTGAGCAAAGTACTCAGGAGAAGGGTGACTTAAATACACAAACAGGGAACAAGGCACAGCTGACAACAATAAGACCTAATGACAGAGACTGACAACCAACAAGAGACACAATGGGGACCTCTAGTGGCCAAACATACGTCTAAAACCCTGACAAGAAGAAGAAAATGGAGAACAGAATAAGACTACTTTAGCCTGGTTCCAGATCTGTTTGCGCTGTCTTGCAAACTCCTTGTCACTCATTGTGACAATAAGTAAGACAGCACAAACATGTCTGGGACCAGGCTAGTTTATACTGGGTTGTAATAATACAACCACATGGGTAATAATCGGTAGGGCAACACTTTGCAGGCAACAACTGCAATATGACACATGACAATGCCCTGGGAAGAAGAGGAAGCTGGATCCTTCAGTCTGCAGCACAGCAGGCAGCCCAGGGAAAATTAGGAACATATTTCTCTCTCTCTCTCTCTCTCTCGTTCTCTTTGGTCCTATGCTTAATGCTGATACCATCCCAGGCTCCTCAGAACAAAGAGCCTATGTTCACTACAAAGGGAAAGACTAGCACTCATGTTACCACTGCAATGACGGGGTTACTCACTGAAAAGTACTCAAGTGCAAGAAGAGATAGCTTATATCATGGGGACAGTGTTCTTCTGTACTGTTCTGACTGAGGCATGGCATTTGCTATTAAAGACCACCTTAACCAGGGGTGTCAAACTCATTTTTCCCCAGGGGCCACATTCGGTCTTCAACGGGGCACTGAACATTTTGTATATTTCTTTGCCGTCAACAAATAGTCCTCTATCCATAGTTTTTGGAATTCTCAATGCTACCTGACTGTCTAGCTTTCAATTTGGTGATTAATAACGAGGTGGACACAGTCAAGATCCAGCCCATTATAAATACCCACAGGCCATATGTTTGACACCCCTGACCTAAATAGTCACTACCCAAGTGGCGCAGTGGTCTAAGACACTGCATCTCAGTGCTAGAGGCGTCACTACAGACAACCTGGTTAGAATCCAGACTGTATCACAACCGGCCGTGATTAGGAGTCCCATAGGGTGCTGCACAATTGGCCCAGCGTCGTCCGAGTTTGGCCGGTGTAGGCTTGTAAATAAGAATTTGTTCTTAACTGACTTGCCTAGATAAATAAAAAATATGCATGTCCTGTAAGTGAGCATTAAAGCAGCAGTTGCAAAGTAGACAATGCTGTGTAGGTTAATTACTGAAGATAATTAACCTACACAGTTGATGAGATCATTTTGTGAGTTCCAATACGTTTCAATAGATCTCTTGTCTATGTTAGTATCCTACACATACTGTGCCACAGATACATGAACAGGAGGGTATTAGCAACATGTTGGTGGGATGGGGTGACCTCCATACATTGTAACATACTTTGAGACCTAGAGAGAAAAAGTACTATGAAATACAATTTATTATCCGTATTTACCTCTACACATTGTGTGGGCATGCTGGCGGGCTTGTCAAAGATCTGGAATTGGTACCAGCCTGGTGTGAGGGAATGGTCACAGATGAAGTCCTGAAGGGCTGACTGCTGCAGGCTGCGTGAGCTGAAACTGGTGCTGCGGTATGGGTTCTGGAGCAGAGAGTGACCCCCCGGAGCACATTCTGGGGGCAGCACTGAAGACACAAGCAGCCAAACATAGCATGAACATGAGTGAATAAGGTGTTAGTGTGTTTCCACTTAAAGCATGTACACACGCACGCATATGCACACAAGTTACCGATGCCAAGTTACCCCCCACTCTACCCCAACACACACACACACACACACACACACACACAATCAACTGAGTTAGCAATAAAACACTATGTCAATACTATGTTGCAACCATGTAATAACTAGGCCTAGCCTAATGATAACAAATGTAAAATAGGAGTTAGGATTATGGTTTATATTATGAGTTATAGGATTATGAGACAAATTAATGTTAAAAATATGTTGATCTTGGTGATCTTGTTTGTACTTTTGTGCATAAAAACAACAATTATTTGGAGCAATGAAACTCTTAACCAAACAACAATTTTCTGGAGATGGAAAGTATAGGAGTTGTGACCAGAGGGAGTACAGCTAAGACCGGAAGTTACTTTTCGTAGCAGGTCAAGAGAGCATTTTAGCCTCTTAAACCTTATCCTAACCTTAACCTAAGTCTCCTAACCTGCCACGTTAATTATCCTACACTGCTGTATAAATTCTCCTAACCTGCTATGAAAAAGATGTGCTCCCTCTAGTCAGAACCAAGTCTAGGAGCTTAGTAGGAAATTGTGACATCATAGAGTGACATTGATATTCTAGGTGCATCAATCAAACAATTACTGTAGTAAACAACAAAGTATTTTCAAAAGAAATTATTTATCTGGCCAACATGTTAAAGTATCTAAAATAACAGAAATAACTGTTTAGAACTATGGATCATAACACTTTCCAGAGTAAAGCCTTCACACCTAACTCAACACAAGGTAAGCATTTTACATCAAAACTGTCTGTTAACTTCTCAGCTCTCTAACTATCTAGCTATGCTTTCAGCATGAAATTATAATTTTGGATGACATAAATTAACAAGGCAAAGGCATAATGACTACAAATGCATTAATTCATAATATACTGTCAAAAAAGGTTAATATGGTTTCCTTTCAGGAAACAGCTTGCTGGCAGGACAGATAACTCTGGTCATAGATTATAGCACAAACCCTCTGGTTGTAACAGCCCATTTCCAGCAGCCTCCTAATCATCCCAATCTCCCTCATCCCCATCTTCATCATCACCATCAACCCCTTCCTTCTCATCCTCAAACCCATCAACAAGCTATTTATGGCACATTGTTTTCTACCAAAGATCAGCCCCCTCAGCCACCACCAGTGCCACAAATCTGGGCAGTATACCCCCCACCAGGGTACATCTGTGTGGCTGCACCAGCACCTTCAACCAACATTACCATGGCACCTATTGACACAACACTGAACTCTGGCAATCCAGCTTTCCCATTGGAGGAGGCTACAAGAATCCCTGTGACAGAAGCTACTAAAAAGAAAGAGGAGGAAGCAGAGCAGGGAGAAGGGGAGACGACAAAGAAGACGGCCATCATTGGAGAGGTTGGTGACAGTAATGATGGCGTGAACAGTGAAAAGATAGGTGAAAAGAGGGATGGTGAAAGGAGTGTAGAGGAGAGTAACTCTAGTCCTGCGAAGTGTGCTGTGAAGGAGGTGGTCCAATGTGCAAGGAGCGATGCTGCAGATGGAGGTGGGGACAGAACAGGTTCAGATATTTCATCATCCAGGAAGCAGAAAGGTAATGCTAAGGGGGCTAAGTTAGGGGCAGGGCCTAACCCAAAGGCTCCCCGACCACCCCAACCTCCAAAGAGCCGTCTGGGTCATCAGATGATGCAGTCTGTTCAGGTCTTCCACAAACTCGGGGTTAAAGTCCAGACGTCCAATCAGTCCAACCAGTCCACTCCCAATGAACAAATTACAGAAGAAAAAGTAATTCTGATGGACCAGGACCTGCTAGACTTTGAGACGATTCATGTTACAGTAGCAAACAGTAACTCCTCAGTGGTGGAAATAAGAATACGAGATGATGTAGATACTATTGGGGCATCCCAAGCTGAACATCCTTTGTCTGCAAAACCAACTGTCTTTGACAACCCAGTAACAATTGACAACTTTTCACAGAAGTCTGCTAGCTCCACAACCAAGTCTGTCTCCCCATCCTCTCAGAGTAGGCAACCAACTTCATCAGGGGGAACAATCCACAGTGACCCCACACACTCTCAACCCTTCGCACCACCCACTTCCCAAAACCACCCCCCGTTCAAAGCCCCCAACCCTCACCCAAGGAGAAGGTACCGTGGTTTTTGCCATCAGTTTCCCTCATTACCCAACAAGTGCCATCACCCAACCCCTCCTAGGCAGTACGGGAGGTTACCCCCCCCTGATTCCCTCTACTTCCCCAGCCCGTGGCAGGCCTCGGTGCCCATCTCGCTGTGGCAGAGGGAGGAGAGGGAGGAGATGAAGAGGAAGACCCAGCAGCAGAGAGAAAGGGTGTCCCGGATCACCAAACAGGGCTGGGACCAAAATGTGTTCATCAGCAGGGAGCAGTACACTCTGGAGAACTACCTGAGTAGTCCCACAGTACCCATCCTGAAGGGCACCATGAGAGCCTGGAAAGAACTCATGGAGATCTGGAATAAATGAATGGCGAATTTTTTTGCACGTGTTTTGTTTATCTTTTCATAAACTATAGTGATGCACAGGGTATACTACAGATGGTTCACTTCTATGTCTAATACATTGATTGTCAATGTACTGTATGCACGTCACGGACAGTCGTGTTTCACTAATTTTATGTGATTTACAGGGAATTGCTATTGTCAAATACACTATGCACAGTGAGGAGATCTACTTTGCATGTGATTGTCTTCTAGTTCCCCTACATCTATGGTGTAATCTAATGTATCCAATGACAGTCCCAAATGGGAGCAGTCCGAGTGGAAGTGTCTAGTATGAAAGGATCCATTACTAAACATGGCGTCTCCAATAATGATCAGGAACTAAGCCGTAGCCAAAGCTAACAGCATTATTATTAATAGGCTTCCAAGTCAAGCAGAGATACTTCAGCCCTGGCAGGATGTGACTGCTAATGTCCATATGGTCCATTTTAATACCTGCCTTCCCATGAGAGGTATCATAAAAGAGGGAAGGAATAGCAGGTACTTGCTATTCAATGGCATGTGGCAAAAAATTGTTGGGGTGATCATCATTTTGCTTACGATAAACATGTTTAAAGCAACTCTGAAGACAGTCTGACTTCTCAGTTTAGAGTGAAATTGAAACAGGTGGGAAAGTATTTATTTGGAGCATACCGAAGCAAGACCCTCGGGTTTTGGACCAAATCTAAATGAAAAACATCCTTCCGAAAGTAGGCCTACTGCAAATACAGCTGTATTTTTGGTAGTTGCCACAGTAACAGCAGCTGTGTTCACCTCAGTAACAGTTCTGACATCAGTCAGATAATGGTGGAGCAACATTCTAAAATGTGCTACTGATGCTCTTGATTGTATGTAGGTGTGTCCTTTACAACGTGTCTGGCATAAAAGTAGAGGATAAAAATGAACTTTCAGTACAATTACCAACAACACCTATTACAACAAGATCATGGTAAGTGTATGTTGTTTGAACGTCTTTTTGTTGAGTATAGAATAGTAGCAGAACCACAAAACAAAAGATTATGAAATAATCAGAAAATGCTTAGATCATACTAGCATCAAATATGAAACAAGCCTAACAAAAATAGATAACCTAGATGATCATGATTTCTCAAATACTTAATATTAAACTAATTTAATTGTCTTCAATATACAGGACACTCTTCAAATATGGGCCTAGATATCTACTATTCTTACAAACATTTCCACAGAGGCCTACACCTCTGGAGGTATCATCCAGCCATCTACTCCATTGATTCATTATGTCTACACTCCACAACCTCAGCCCCTTCCGATGATGCCTGTTGGACCAGCCTGGCCCACTTGGCCCTTACCGCCATATCCCCAGCCATACCACTATACCACTATTTTCCAACCATGGTTGGTGCTGCCCCAACAGTTTCACTCAGAAATATAGGAGACTGATGGAGGTGATGGGCAAGACTGGAACCAAAGTTGACGTCGCGTCTTATACAAACTATCAGAGGTTTGGGAACACAAACGATATGTATAAGAGATTGGACGCTACTGATATGGTGAATCTTCCAAGTCAGGCAATTGAGGGCCAAACAAAAGACATGGGTAGCTCTGACAGAGACTTGTGTCAGAAGCAGAAATATGAAGAGCAAAACAGCATAAGGGAAAAGAAAGAAGAAGACAAGTTGAATAGAGAGAAAGATGGGAAGAAAACAACAAAAGTAAGAGCTGTGGGACTGAAAGGCCAACATGAGATGAGCATGAGTCAGAGCATTTGCAGCCAAATAAAAAGTCATAGCCCAACTAACTATGACACAGTGACGACAGTCGGACAAGCCATTGCAGGTGACGACAGGAGCTTTCAGAGCTACCCTATCATCGTTTACTCTCAGCAGCACCTGGTCAGTCGGTCTCTCTTCAGCCAAGATGGGAACTCTCACAGTCAATGTCCTGAGATACCCTTCAGCACCATATCCCTGTAAGAGTGGGCGGCCCTCATGGGCACGTGTCTCTTCCCAATTTGGCCACAGGGGTCAAAGGCTTGTGTGGCTGGAGAAGACATAGGCTTGGCCCCTGCTGTTGTAGGCTTGGCTCCTGCTGCCTCCAATGACAGGTCAACAGACTGCCATCGCAATGAGAGTCATAGATATGTGCCCTTGGATGACAGCACCTTGATTGATGAACTTTACTATCAGTATGCATGCCACAGATCTACACCATTCTTACCAGATGGACAGGACTAACTAATGGAGAGAGCAGGTTAAAATCATCTGAGACTTTTGAAAATGTTTATATTCTCAGCATTAAAAACGGCATTGTCCTCCATAGCTATGGGACATCAATCCCCCAGTTCATAATAGGAGGCCTACTGTGTTCATAATGTTAATCAAAAACCATGAAAAAAGAAGCTTGAATGGGTATTGGTAGGCTAAAGGTAAATTTCGCACTTCATTTTACGGTCTACATACAATTTAGCATTATCAATTAATAATATTGGCATATCACTTACCTGTTTGAGAAAACATCGTATTTGGGAGTAAAATGATAAGGAAATAAAAAAGTTCAAAAACTATTTGAAGATTCATCGTTCACAAGCCAATGTGAAGTCTTGCAAAATGACCACAGACAGACCACGGTTATACAAAGGTCCTTGGCTCCTCAAAAAGCTATGCTCAGTTCAGCTGCCTTCGGTTTTCCAGTAGCCTAAAAAAGAGTAGGGATAGGCTGAAATAAGCGAAAATCAAAGACAGCCGAGAGTCAAAGAATGTCCGTTTCTAGGAGGTTCGCAAGAGCTGATAAAAGCACTTTCCCAGCACACCGGACTGCTGCGCGTGACCACTAACTCCACGAGCAATAGCAGCATCATATTAGGAGGAGCGTCCACTAACCTTATCTCGACCGAATCTACAGCGGCGACTGTTTGGACAAGGACAAGTGATAAAATGATTAAAGTCGGGGACTATTCAGCTGCGTCAACAGGAAAGTGGTCGAGTCGTCGTCATGATTGTGGTAATTCATTGACTGAGAACTGATGCAGGTTTCAATTGTGAGCAAATGTAAAAATGGTAGGCCTAAATCAATTATGAAATAAATTACGAATTTTATGCTTTTTTTGTTGTTGAAAATAATGGAATGTCATTACAATGTTTGTTTTTGGTACAATGTTATTAGTCGTGATTGATTTTTCCTCTGGATTGTAATCTGTGAACTCTACCCAAAACACATCATAATTTTGTCACCGTTATTGCTGCTGAGTGGATTATATTCCGTTGTATACTATCATCTTAACAAATGCATAATACAACCAAAACAACTATGGAAATGAATATTAGCACTACAATTTATGCCAAACCATTAGTTGATTGAAATGTTAACACCTGACCAACTTGACCGAGCGTGGCAGGTCATTTGTCATACAATTATTCTGCAGTATACTATAATTAGACACATTCCATAAATCCATGTAGGAGGAGAACAGTACGGCTAAACTGAATTTAGAGCTGTACAGTCTAGGAAAAGAAAATGTCCCTAGTCATCCCAAAAATGTGTTGTTTTCTCTCGAATTATCCAGCAAAATATGTTCAGTGATGTGTGTGAGACATAAAAAGGAGTCTGATCACCAGAAAGCAGCTGTTGAATTGTGTTTATAAAGACTGCAATTTTCCCATAGATGTGAACATCCTTCAATAACACATTGAAATCCCACAATGACATTTTTTTGAGAATTGTTGAAATTACATAACACATAATTACTTATCGCTATAAAGACAGGACTGATACGATAATGGGGGGGCTTTTCAGTGGGCTCAAATAGCTCTTGAAAATCAAACGAACCAATTTGATGGGTGATATTTTCTTTATTTCTGATCGTCATAGAATGTTTTTCACATGATGACCTTTTTATTTTTCTGGAGAAAGGTTCCCTAACCATCTTGTCCAGGGCTTTCTCCTTTTGACTCTCCCAGAGTGAGGAACAACCTCTCGCTCGTAAATCTCCTGGACCATCAACCTGTGAGAGTCTGGAAAATCTATCAGGTAAAACACAGATATTCCCGTCATGCAGTTTCTCCCCCATAACAAGTAATTAGGTCAAATCTCGATCGTGCATTCCTAATCACTGTGTTTCAACCATGTAAACACTGTATACACACACGCTCGTCCATACAGTGGGGAGAACAAGTATTTGATACACTGCCGATTTTGCAGGTTTTCCCACTTACAAAGCACGTAGAAGTCTGTAATTTGTATCATAGGTACTCTTCAGCTGTGAGTGACGGAATCTAAAACAAAAATCCAGAAAATCACATTGTATGATGTTTAAGTAATTAATTTGCATTTTATTGCATGACATAAGTATTTGATACATCAGAAAAGCAGAACTTAATATTTGGTACAGAAACCTTTGTTTGCAATTACAGAGATCATACGGTTCCTGTAGTTCTTGACCAGGTTTGCACACACTCGGGTCGTTGTCATGCTGGAAGACCCAGCCACGACCCATCTTCAATGCTCTTACTGAGGGAAGGAGGTTGTTGGCCAAGATCTCGCGATACATGGCCCCATCCATCCTCCCCTCAATACGGTGCAGTCGTCCTGTCCCCTTTAACCTACCATTAAAATTATGGACTGATCATTACTTTGTCAGTGGGCAAACAAACAAAATCAGCAGGGGATCAAATACTTTTTTCCCTCACTGTGTCTCAATTAACTAGGCAAGCAATCCCAGTCAAGGCGAGAGACTGCTTCTCCACTGTTGCATGTGTTGCTTTTTTGATTTCTAAGACCAAACATCCTCTTTCTAGACAAAGATAAAAGTAGTCCTACCTAAGGGAGGAGGGGTGAGAGGGAAGACAGTTGAAGGGATGGGTGGGAATGGCTGGATCTAAGACCCACAGTCGCTTTCGTAACCACGCTTAAACAATGTTAAAAACAGACGACGGGTACTGGAGCACGGTCAGAGACAGGCTGTAGCCCAGGCAGACAGAGGGGATTTGAGCTGGGGAGGAAATAGGAGACAGCTTAGTAATGATCCCAAGCAGTTAATGGGAGAACTACATCACCAGCCCACCTCCACAGTCCACCCTTATACCATGGCTGCCTGTATTTTCCATCTGTATTTAGCTTTGTGTGTTTTCTTTCTTTCAGTACACCTACAGCTACCAGAGATATCTCTCTGTTTTACAGTGTAATTTGTCTGGGCTATTCACTTGTTTGTGTTCAGACAATATAGCAATTAGGCACCGTTGACAGTTTTCTGCTTTGGCACTCTCCAGTACACTTTCTGTGGGGTTAAGTGGGATGTGTTTAGGTGCACTTAAACAGAGGGTCAACAGTGGCTTCTCAGGTTGGCAGCTTTGACAAAACCCCACAATAATTGGTACAACCGAATCTTGAGGGCTTGGTAGCTGTAAATGACACTGGATAAAATGGCGAGCACTATTTTAAGACACAGCTGAAAAGGCAAAGGTTGAACCCAGCGCTCTATCTCAGATTTATAGGGGCATTAAGGTCAACTACTTTACAGGGGCTGTATGGCCTGTATCGGGTTTCCTGTTGACTTTAGCCTGTCCTGTCAGTTGTCCTGATGGGCCCAAATAAAAAGGCCACCACAACAACAGTGTGGATAAACTCTCCCACATGCAGATATGTATTTGTTTAACTGGATCCCCTCTGCTTTACGTCTGACCCCAATAAACTGCAGCTGTGACCTCTGACCTCCTCTGTCTGTGTCAAGACCTGAGGTTCCATCCTCATTCGACCACAGGATATTGGGAATATATAATTTACTCATAGCACAATTGACCATTATAGATGGCTGAGCTTTTCTTTGTTTCATAGAACAATGAAGAGAACTTAGCATAGCACAATGGCAACTGAATACAATGATCAATGCTGTTATGGTTTGTGTATGTTTCTCGTAGTTGCCTTGAGAGCACTGACCTGAATGGAGGAAGTAGCCTTGAAGTACTCATGATACTATTCTATACAATGTAATGTCCAACAACTTCATTGTTGCTTAGGGATAAAGCTGACAAAATGTGATCAAATCCTTTTCAAAATGACCACAAAATGTTGATGGAGGGGCTACTCATTTTACTATTGGGCCGGTTGTTACAAATACATAATTAAAGATGGAAATGTATTGTGCAGGACAGAACTTACTGCTGACAGTCTGACTTGTCTTGGAGATTTAGGTGATAGCAAGTCAGGGTCTGGAAGAGGCATAATCCCTGGCCTGTCTCTAGAGGGTTTCTAATGAAGCATTCATTATGAACTCTTTACTTACCAGGTAGGCTACACTGTGTCTTACTGATGGAAATATGCCTCAGAATTTAACTGAAACAGTGAGAGAACTGCTGAAATATATGTATTACGTATAACAAGAGACATTCTCTCTCTACACCCATGCAGACTACTCTTTCTCTTACACACACACACACACACACACACACACACACACACACACACACACACACACACACACACACACACAGGAGAATGTCCTCAATTGATGTTATCAACACACACTACATACTTTTCACTTAAAGTATGTAGGGCCATCTAGTGGTTTCTTCTTTACCTCACCCCACCTGACAAGAGGTAAGCTATCAGAGACCAGATGAATAATTCTGTCAACCTGGACTCAAGGGTAGATGTAACATAGTAAAAGGTAAATCAGGGACACTCCAATTAGTATGATATGTTACTCTTTGTATGGTATGTATTCATTTGTGGATGTCCATCAGCCATATTGTATGATATGTTACGAATTACAATTCGTACAATATGTTACGAATTTGCAAATCGTATGATACATTATGTGGACACCCCTTAAAATTAGTGGATTTTGATATTTCAGCCACACCTGTTGCTGACAGGTGGATAAAATTGAGCACACAGCCATGCAATCTCCATAGACAAACATTGGCAGTAGAATGGCCTTACTGAAGAGCTCAGCAACTTTCAACGTGGCATTGTTGCCTTTCCAACAAGTCAGTTCATCACATTTCTGCCCTGATAGAGCTTCCCCAGTCAACTGTAAGTGCTGGTATTGTGAAGTGGAAACGTCTAGGAGTAACAACGTGAAATGGTAGGCCAGACAAGCTCACAGAACGGGGCCGCTGAGTGCTGAAGCGCGTAGCGCATAAAAATGATCTGTCCTCGGTTGCAACACTCACTACTGAGTTCCAAACTGCCTCTGGAAGCAATGTCAATAATAACTGTTCTTCGGGAGTTTCATGAAAGGGGTTTCCATGGCCGAGCAGCCGCACACAAGCCTAAGATCACTGTGCGCAATGCCAAGCATTGGCTGGAGTAGTGTAAAGCTCAACGCCATTGTACTCTGGAGCAATGGAAATGCATGAATGCCGCTCAGAAAGGAGACGCGTTCTGTCTCCTAGAGATTAATGTACTTTGGTGCGAATAGTGCAAATCAATCCCAGAACAACAGCAAAGGACCTTGTGAAGATGCTGGAGGAAACAGGTACAAAAGTATCTATATCCACAGTAAAACGAGTCCTATATGGACATAACCTGAAAGGCCGCTCAGCAAGGAAGAAGCCACTGCTCCAAAACAGCCATAAAAAAGCCAAACTATGATTTGCAACTGCACATGGGGATAAAGATCGTACTTTTTGGAGAAATGTCCTCCGGTCTGATGAAACAAAAAAATAACTGTTTGGCCATAATGACCATCGTTATGTTTGGAGGAAAAAGGGGGAGGCTTGCAAGCCGAAGAACACCTCCCAACCGTGAAGCACGGGGGTGGCAGCATCATGTTGTGGGGGTGCTTTGCTGCAGGAGGAGCTGGTGCACTTCACAAAATAGATGGCATCATGAGGAAGGAAAAGTATGTGGATATATTGAAGCAACATCTCAAGACATCAGTCAGGAAGTTAAAGCTTGGTCGCAAATGGGTCTTCCAAATGGACAATGACCCCAAGCATACTTCCAAAGTTGTGGCAAAATGGCTTAAGGACAACAAAGTCAAGGTATTGGAGTGGCCATCACAAAGCCCTGACCTCAATCCTATAGAAATTTTGTGGGCAGAACTGAAAAAGCTTGTGCGAGCAAGGCAGCCTACAAACCTGACTCAATGACACCAGTTCTGTCAGGAGGAACGGGACAAAATTCACCCAACGTATTGTGGGAAGCTTGTGGAAGGCTACTCAAAACGTTTGACCCATCCACCCCGTCTAAGTAACTTTCTGTGTTATGTAACCATACCAAACGTAACATATCATACTAATTTGAGTGTCCCGGATTTACATTTACTATGTTACGTCTAGTCTATGAGAACAGGCTGCCTCTGTCTTCACATAATAACGGTGTAAATGACCATATTCTTTTCTATTCTGTTACTCATAGCAATTCAGTGATCAAACACATTTATGAAGAGACAAACACTGTAGATTTAATCAAATATTCTAAGAAGCTACACTAAATTTCACACATTTGAAAACTACTATTATTTATTAATCTGACGGGTCCTTAAGTTTGAGGGTTGATATTGGCATTCAGAGGGCACATTGTTCCTCGGTTGCTAGGAAGTTCCTGTTTCTCTTTTTTCTTTTAGCGGAGTCTCCTGCTGTGCTCAGACCTTTTGCATATTCTTTATGTAAAGTCTCCAGACCCTGGTCACTTAGCAACCACTTTTATTGTATTAACACTTTTTTTCCTGTGTTGTCCCTTACATCGCATCAAACAGTGAAACCTGAACTTGAAACTTACGGTGATTTCTGTGTCTTCTGTAACAGATTGGTGTCTTTGAAATTCAAGGTAAGAGTAAAATGATTTATCCCTGGTCAACGCCGCTTGATGTTTTTAAAGAGTTTGAAGCAATATGTGTGTAATGTTAGATAATTTTTTCTACTGCTGTATTGTTGAGAAGTTCAATATGCCTTAATAATTTTTTCTTTGCACTTACACAGGTTACCGTTCATAAAATTTCAGGACTTTGATATCACAATGACCTCTAACAGTTATTTGGATTCTTCAACATCAGTTTATTTTAATAAAAAGACAGTATTTTCTGCCAGCCTGGACTTGGCCACCATAAGAAGCAAAGGCTTTATCCGTCCTCATTCTCCACATCAGGTTGACCCATGGAACTTGAAGCCGCCTGATTTCTCTGCTAAACTTTACACATCTCTGAGTGTCCCTCGAAGGAAGAAGACAAAAAATACACGCCAACCTTTACTGACACTTGCCTCCAGTGAGACAACCTTCAGAGTGGACAGAGTTATCCCAAACATTCTACTTACTGAGATTGACCAGAATAAGAAAGCACTGCCAAAGTTCAGTACATCATACAGACCTCCTGGCTCTTTAGAATCCAAGCTGCTGTTCGTTAAAACAGGGAAATACCCTCCTGTGCCCTACAAGAACCCTAAACCACATAACTTTAGACCGGTATGGTGCTGGAACATAACATAACATTTTCCTTACATGTTCTTTGTGAATCCCATGAATGGTACAAAATACTGGTACTAAATTCTTGCTGTGTATGATTCTAAAGTTTTGCTCTGAAATATTTCATTACAGCTTGCTGATGACATGCCAAATATAGTTACTGCAGCTGAAAGGGATCCTGGTCACTTGAACTTCAAATCTCAGCACCTGAGTATAAGTAAGTCAGCTTTCCTGAATATTGGTGTGTAGACAATACTCTATTGCTGTAATTAGACAATTTCCTAAGCAACATCCATTTTGTCCTTACTCATGACATAAGCACAAAGTCATTTATCATTTGAAAGCTATATCCATGGCCTTTCATCAAAACTATGCCAACATTACACAGATGTTACACAGCAAACTCAGCAATATCCTGCCTACAGTGACACTAGTTTCCATTCTACTCCAGTTAGGGGCACCAGATTGGACACAGACATTTATTCAAGGGAAACTTTGGTGAAGATGGACACCTATAAGCCAACAGAGCCCAAATGGGAGGCCAGGCTCACACTCCCTAAATTGCCCTGGCCCCCAAAATCTGCTTCCTACACTGTGAGTGGGATCGTTTATGCCCAGCGTGGCTATAGGCCCCACACCATTTTAATTCAATGTGTTCATGCTACTTTAGGCCACTTCAGTAGAGTGTTGAATTGGTCAGTTACCAAGTTATTATGCTGTTTAACCCAAAGGTGCTAAAACAAAACCATTTCCCCGCCTGCCACTGTTTCGGTAAAAAGATTAATGTAACCACTTTCAAATTCATAGGCAGAGATATGGATCCACCATCCATGATATCAAAAGTATTGTTTTAGCTCTATGTTTTAAGGCTATACAGTGTAAGATCATCTTTCAGCCATTAAAAAGCCTAGAGCATAAGCCAAACCCATAATAAATATAGTATATTCTGCGTCAAGTTTCTACTGATATACATTTTCTGAAATATTTTCTTCTCAGAGACACAGGCACAGACGCGGAGTGTACAGTGCTTTCATGGACAGAGTAGAGGAGAAGATCTCCAGCTCTTGGAAAACTGGCTGACACTTTGATCTCTTAAATCGTCTATGGAGTCCACAGCTGTGCAGTGATACGTGCATCGGCTCCCCGAACATTTCCAGTGTGTTAAGAAAGACAATATGTTCTAATCTGGGTGTGTGAAAGGCATGGCTGAAATATTTGCTTCACAATGCTGAGAAAGGAATCTTGCAGGCTATAGCCTAATGAAAATACTTCAAGATATCATGACATTTTTTTTATTGTAGGCTAGACTATAGAGTTCATTGCAAAACAATTGCCCTTGACATGACTCTTATTGAAAGATATGTCAGTTTTCTTTGTATCTAGGCCTAAAAGGCCATTGTGTGTGTATAAATCTATTCTCTCAGACAATAGGCAACAAAGCTAATCTCAGTAAATGGAAAATGTCAGCAAAGTGTGTTATTACAATGCCATTGAAACTCATTTCTAAAATGTAGGCCTATATGCAATTAAAGTGGACAATTGGAGAGCAGCTAATCTCGCTTAATCCAGAACTAAAACCTTGGTTAATTGGTCAGAGGCTTGATAAAATTCTGAGTCCATATGTGAGGGGGGGAGAAGGGAACAAAGAGCTCCACCCTCTCTCTTTGCAAATTAGGGGCAAGTCTATGGGCACATGGTGACGGGCCAAATGTTCCCTCCCCTTTCCGAAATTCTAAAGCACCGGAACTAATGCAGCTCATTATCTCTTTATGTTTACGTAGTCTGTCCACGAGAGATTAGAGACTAGCCAAACTCATTTCGGAACCCGGAAGCAAATTATTGCAAATGTTTATTCATGTTACTAGCGATTACAAGCACATCCCTATTGCTAAACATGTCCCACATTTGTAGGCTATATAAAAGTTCACATTCAAGAAAGACGTTATGTATATTTAGAAGTTGTAGCCTACACATATTCCTGACCTGGGGGGTATACTACAAAGCAGCATCAATGATTTAGCCAGCTATTGTTTATAAGCAACCAGAAACAACTTGGTTTTATGGTTCATTAAAAAAGCTAAACTTAGATGTATTTTTGTTTGTTAAATCAATTAGACCATGCCCATGTCAAGCTTTTCTTTCTACAAAATATAAAGTTATCAGAATATTTAGACAAGTTAGCTAGCTAACTCCATAATTGTGTTTTGAAGTATACACACAGAGTTTCTAAACCTTGTTATAAGCTGGGTGGTTCTAACCCTGAGTGCTGATTGGCTGAAAGCCATGGTATATCAGACTGTACAGTCGTGGCCAAAAGTTTTGAGAATGACACAAGTATTGGTCTCCACAAAGTTTGCTGCTTCAGTGTTTTTAGATCTTTATGTCAGTAGTTACTATGGTACACAGAAGTATAATTACAAGTATTCCATAAGTGTCAAAGGCTTTCATTGACAATGACATTCAGTTTATGCAATGAGTCAATATTTGCAGTGTTGACCCTTCTTTTTCAAGACCTCTGCAATCCGCCTGCTGTCAATTAACTTCTGGGTCACATCCTGACTGATGGCAGGCCATTCTTGCATAATCAATGCTTGGAGTTTGTCAAAAGTTGTGGGTTTTTGTTTGTCCACCCGCCTCTTGAGGATTGAAGCACTGTGACAGAATGATCCACCCCCAAGGGAATCCGCAGCGAGAGGAGGAGAAGTATCAGAGTTTCGACACTACAGGCTTCGCAGAGGAGCGTGGAGGGTACCGGCGTCATCAGCGGAGACGTCGGGGAGAGAGGACTGTGGAGGTAGCACAGCCACTGGTGGTAGAGAGCATCTGGGGCTTCTCGACGCCTGCATGGGAAGAGGAGCTCGTGGCTGGACCAGCGTGGGGGCTTGGGACAGAGCCCCTAACAACGGAGTTCGAGGAGAGGAAGGACCGACCGTGGACAGCCCCGAAGGTTCCCCATATTGACAGTGGGGGGGGTTGTGGGGTCCTTGGGACGTGAGGGACACGGAGGAGGAGGAGCGGCTGAGGAGGTATTTCGGGTGGGCCGAGGAGGACGACGAGAGGATGCGTTCGGTCTCCGGCCCCAGTACCAGATCTCCAGCGTGCTCCAGGCCTATCCCACCAGCGCGCCTCCTCAGTCCTGTACGTCCAGCGACAGCTTCCCGCACCGGAGGTCCAGTGCGTGTTCCCAGTCCAGGGACCCCAGTACCAGCTCCACGTGATCAATCGTCTGTCAGCCACCCCAGGTTGGAAGATCAATGCCCACCGCCTCCGACGGCCTATAACCGTAAGACACCGGAGGGTTTCTTCGATCGGTCGAAGGAAGAACAGGCGAAGTGGTGGAGAGCCTGGGTGGCTCTTCCTCCCGCTACCGAGCCCTCACGTTCGGGTGATCGAGGAGGCGGAGAGTTTTGAGGCCAGATTGGCGATCTGGAGGAAGCGTCTGGCTCAACTCTTTTCCGAGGAGAAGAAGGAGGAAAAGCCGGAGCTCCTCGCCAGGCCGGTGTCCAGTCCGGAACAGGCAGCCAGGTTGATTAAACAGCTGGAGCTGTCATATACACTGCTGCCTGGGCTGGGCACGGCAGCCGATCCGTCTTCAAAACTCGATTCGTCCTCTGTTCGAGTCTCCAGTCTGACATCGCCCGTGCCTACTCCTCACCCCATACCACCGGTGCACCTCCACAGTCAGGTACGGCCCGTGCCTGCTCCTCGCACCAGAGCTCCAGTGCGTGTGAATAGCCTGACGTCTCCAGTGCCGGCTTCACGCACCAGACCACTGGTGCGCCTCCATAGCCCGGAGCCTCCAGCGACGGCCCACAGCCCGGTGCCTCCAGCGACGGCTCACAGCCCGGTGCCTCCATAGCCCGGTGCCTCCAGCGACGGCTCACAGCCCGGTTTCTCCAGCGATGGCCCACAGCCCGGAGCCTGTAGCGACGGCCCAATGCCCGGAATCTCCAGCGACGGTTCATAGCCCGGAGCCCCTAGCTACGGTTCATAGACCGGAACCTCCAGCGACGGCTCACTGCCCGGAGCCTCCAGCGACGGCCCACAGCCCGGAGCCCCTAGCTACGTCCTACAGCCCGGAGCCTCCAGCGACGGTCCACAGCCTGGAGCCTCCAGAGACGGTTCGCAGCCTCGAGCCTCCAGAGACGGTCCGCAGCCTGGAGCCTCTAGTGACGGCCCGTAACCCAGGGTGTCCAGTAACGGTCCGCAGCCAGGAGACTCCAGTGACGGTTCGCAGCCCGGAGACTCCAGTGACGGTCCAGATTCTGGAGCCTCCCGTGACGGTCCAGAGCCCGGATCCTCCCGTGACGGTCCAGAGTCCGGAGCCAACAGCCAGCCCAGCTACATGGCTGGAACCCTCCTTTGCGTCGGTGCCCAGGCTGGGCACTGCGTTCAGTCCCGCTTTGGAGCCGGAGCTCCTAATCGCGCCGGTGACCAGTCCGGGGCCGGCAGCCAGCCCAGCTATGTGGCTGGAATCCTTCTCTGCGCTGGTGCCCATACTGGCGTTCAGCCCTGCTCCGAGGTTGGGGCTGTACACTGGACCGGGGGCTCATCCGGAAACGGTCGTCTGCCCAGTTCCAATGCAGGAGCAGTCCGCTCCACCGGTACCCAGTCCGGGACCGGTCGTCTGCTCCAATCCAGCGCCGGAGCAGTCCGCTCCACCGGTACCCAGTCCGAGACTGGTCGTCTGCCCCGCTACAGTGTTGGAGCAGTCCGCTTCACAGGTGCACAGTCCGGAACCGGTTGTCTGCCCTGCTCCAGTGCCGGAGCAGTCCGCTCCACCGGTACCCAGTCCGGGACCGGTCGTCTGCTCCAATCCAGCGCCGGAGCAGTCCGCTCCACCGGTGTCCAGTCCGGGACCGGTTCGTCTGCCCCGCTACTATGTTGGAGCTGTCAATGGGATTAAGGTCTCGGGAGCCATGGACCCAAAATATCGATGTTTTGTTCCCCAAGCCACTTAGTTATCACTTTTGCCTTATGGCAAGGTGCTCCATCATGCTGGAAAAGGCATTGGTCGTCACCAAACTGTTCTTGGATGGTTGGGAGAAGATGCTCTTGGAGGATGTGTTGGTACCATTCTTATTCATGGCTGTGTTCTTAGGCAAAATTGTGAGTGAGCCCACTCCCTTGGCTGAGAAGCAACCCCACACATGAATGGTCTCACAGGATGCTTTACTGTTGGCATGACACAGGACTGATGGTAGCGCTCACCTTGTCTTCTTCGGACAAGGTGTTTTCCGGATGGCCCAAACAATCGGAAAGGGGATTCATCAGAGGAAATGACTCTACCCAAGTCCTCAGCAGTCCAATCCCTGTACCTTTTGCAGAATATCAGTCTGTCCCTGATGTTTTTCCTGGAGAGAAGTGGCTTCTTTGCTGCCCTTCTTGACACCAGGCCATCCTCCAAAAGTCTTCGCCTCACAAGCTTCCAGTCTGTTATTCTGACTCAATCAGCATGACAGAGTGATCTCCAGCCTTGTCCTCGTCAACACTCTCACCTGTGTTAACGAGACAATCACTGACATGATGGCAGCTGGTCCTTTTGTGGCAGGGCTGAAATGCAGTGGAAATGTTTTTGGGGGATTAAGTTCATTTTCATGGCAATTAATTGCAATTCATCTGATCACTCTTCATGACATTCTGGAGTAAATGCAAATTGCCATAATCAACACTGAGGCAGCAAACTTTGTGGAGACCAATACTTGTGTCATTCTGAGAACTGTTGGCCACGACTGTATACCATGGGTATGACAAAAAAATAAGGGTGTTGGGCCAGTAAACGCAAGGTTGCTGGTTTCGAATCCCCAAGCTGACTGTGTAAAAATAATAATAATTGTAGTCAATGGTGAGAGATGCAATGCTACTTGCATAGTCATCTTGAGACAACTCCAATATAAAGGGTCTTTATTTCTCAAAGTTGCCGGGATGTCACGTGTCCTACTTATATCAGTACACTACTAACAACTTAAGCATTACGAAACTTCTATTCGATCAAATAAACCTCACGTAGCAAATAAGCCATCAATTTTTTGTTGACTAAATTCGACCTGCATACAAAACTCCTTGCTTGGTGGGCGAAACAACGAACAACTGCCACCTGCTGTAGGGATACAGATTTTCCGCCGAGTTGGGCCTCTCTTTCTCTTCCTCTGTCTGTACTCACCAACTTCGCTTGTTTGTAAACTGATTGACCTGGATGGCACGCATTGGTCACGTCCACATGTTATGCCACAGGTGCTTGCGTTTAGTAATTATAATGTTCTTTGTTGATGGCTGTTTGCCTAATATCTTTCTTTGTTTAATATTTATGTGATATTATGTTCTGATGCGTTGAAATGTATTATGTATTGGCTAGTGATATTGTAACTAGTGAAGTATTGATTATGCTATTGAGTGAGGTGTTTATTTTAATTGAGGAAATACCTGTTTATGTGCATTTTAGATGATCCCAGTGTTAAGGGTTGGGTTCTTATTTTTTTTTTACCATATTAGTCTCAGGTGGCTTATTTTCGGGAGAGTTTAGGCTGGAGTGGCATGTTGTCCCAGCTGGGGCTCTGCTAAACTCAGCTTTGTGAGGAATTGTAGACACTTTGCCTAGTTTGAAGGCACTCTGCCTAAAAATAAGCTATCCTTCTGCATCTGTAAACAAATACTACAATTTTGGGCATTTTGCACTTGATTCTGTCTGACTCCTCCTTCGCAAAACGGTCGTCGCTATCCGGCTTCCCTGGGACGTCCATACCCTAACCTAACCCATAAATTAACAATTTTAAATGTAAACGTCAATGGGGGATATTATAAAAACATATGCTACCATATTTATTAAGAATTAAAATTACTATAAAATGTATCATATATAATGAACACTATCTCAATAGATACCGCAGGATTAGAATTTATACAATTAATCCTGTGATTATTCTCGTTATAAAATCAGTATGCGTTGGATAGATTTTGACCAATCAGTTTGAAAGTAAACAGATAAGGATGCATCATGGGGCGGCGCTTTTTAGGGTGTGGGCAAACCCACACGCTAAAGCCACATGCAACATGCGACACACGAACACTGCAAAGTTCAATAAGTTGTTTTAATAAATTCGTATCAAACGATTTTGTGACTTTTTCTTTCACTTTTAGTTTTCTTTTACTTCGACTTTTTACGAATAAAGCCTACAGAATGCTTGGCTTGCTACTGTATGTTATGTTAATAACCATTCGTAATGATTATGGTTTGACCTAGCCTACTATCAGATACCTTTTATTATAGGCATTGTTCATGTTGCATAGTAATGTATAATGATAGTATAATAATTCTATTGGCTGGAATAATGACATTACAGCAACAGGTGATGGGCGTGTTTTGAAAGGATACATTATTGATGGACTTCCCTTTAAACCAATCGGTTGCTCGAACATGAGCTGAGTTTTACACAAATTGCACTGCATTATTCTTCTATGGAAATGAAACCGTCTAGTAAAATAATAGAACGCTGCTGACTGCGCCACAGTCATCAGAAGCCCTGGATTGTGAACATGTTACTGGATCTCGTGAACACAGATCCGCATATTCAGAGTGGATAGATGTAAGTGATGCTCTGCAAGAAAATGTCTGGCTGGATGGAACGGTTGTAGATAAAGATGCATGCCGCAATTTGAGAGCCTGGTATCACGTCAAGTGATGTTGCTGGCTATCAGCATCTGTATGCCTATCGACTTTATATTAATTTGCCGCTTCAATTGTGTAGCGTACCTTGACGAGGTCCAGAATTTATGCATAGTATTTTCATTTGAGCCTATAAAATGTATGGTATCTAATGAATGGCATATGCATTTGGCAGTACTCAACTCATATGCTGCCCTCAATAGGTGAATAACTCCTGGATAACTGATAACTGTCCCGTATGTTTCAGTTGGTACAGCATGTCACTTGCAATGCCAGGGTTGTGGGTTTGATTCCCACGGTGGACCACTACGAACCAATATGAAAATGTATGCACTCACTACTGTAAGTCGCTCTGAACTTACAGTAGTGTCTGCTAAAATGTAAATTATTTGATCATATATGCTACAGGTATTCTGTGTCGGTTTATGTGGTAGACTTATATTTGTGTCCTATCTTTGATTGGCTAAAGTAATATTTGTTTCGTTTTTAGGTCACTGCTGCAATCCATTTGGAGTTTAATCAGTGCCAATCATCGTTGAAGTGGGCCAACCCTTTTATTCCACCTGTTCTTCCCCACATGAGAAAAGATGGGGAATGGATTATCTGAACCACAGACTTTCCTCTCGAGAATCCCCTTCTTTCAGTCGTTCCATATCGCCATTTTGGGACTGGACTCTGCAGGTAAAACGACTGTCCTGTACAGGTTGCAGTTCAATGAGTTTGTCAACACAGTGCCTACAAATGGCTTCAACGCAGAAAAGGTCAATGTGTCTTTGGGTGGCCACAGGACAGTGACCTTCCACTTCTGGGACGTGGGTGGTCAAGAGAAGTTGCGTCCATTGTGGAAGTCATACACACGCTGTACCGACGGCATCATGTTCGTGGTAGACTCTGTAGATGCCGAACGCATGGAGGAGGCTAAAATGGAGCTCCATAAGATTGCCAAGACCGGAGACAACCAGGGAGTGCCACTGCTGGTGGTGGCTAACAAGCAAGACCTGAGGCACTCTCTAAGCCTGTCTCAGATTGAAAAGGCTCTAGCGTTGAAGGAACTGGGTCCTGGCACGCCCTGGCACCTGCAGCCCACCTGTGCCATCATAGGAGACGGACTGAAAGATGGCATGGAGAGACTCTATGACATGATCCTTAAACGGAGAAAGATGCTCTGCCAGCAGAAGAAAAAGAGATGATCCAGCAGTGAACTGAATCTCTTGTTTTAAATGAAGGACACAAGGAGATGTTCTCGCACCTGGGTGGATATAGGAGTTCTCCCACAGGCTCGGCACACTGAGTTTTATCAGTCAATGTTAAACTGCAGGTATATTGTGTCTCAGACAGCAAAATCGCTTGCTTCATCTTCAGTATTTCTTGCTTTTTTGTGGTTGATAAAGCACTATGAAGGTAAAGGATTTGGGGTTCAAGGATTATATATACATTTTTAAGTTGTCATTTTTAATCCTTGGTATTAGACCATTAGTAATTGCTACTTCAAAATTGAATACCAAAAATGACATGAATTTGATGAACAGAAAAAAGATGTCACTTTTCTCTACAAAGGTTAGTGAAAGGACAACAAACGCGGTCTTCCTCAACGGGAACCTTTGAACCTTGTAAAGAGTGCCTAAACTATTTTTAAATGTACAAGTTTTCTTTCCTTCACAAAAGGAAGGTACAGTCTTGCGCTTTTTGTCTGCCTAGTGTACCTCTACTGTTTGTTTGTTAATGCACTTTAGATGACCTTTTTTGATGATGGAGTTTACAGCCTAGAGCTTTCCCTATAGAGTTTATTACACATAAAGAGTTTAGTTGCTTCAAAAGAAGCCAACTGTAATATGCTACTGTACTGGGTACCTATTGACCACATGGACAATAGATGGGATATGTGTTTCATCTTTTCATCTTTAATAAAGCCTCTCTACAGCACTGCTTTAAATTTTGTATGAAGGATATTGTTGCTATTTTGATTATTTGTCATTATAATATATTTTTAGAGAAGTTCTGCAGATCTGATAAACCTGATGAGATGTTTAAAATGTATGTCCTCTGACTATCATATTTGAAAGACACTGAAGTAAATAAAAAATGAATCTTGGTTGCTCATGCTCACACTTTGCACTGATGGATAATGAATCTCCCTTATTTATCTTTCTGAAAGTAAACTAAATGGATATGATTGAGGTAATGGTGGTTTACTTGCTGTGTGGTTATAGGGCATGCAGTCATTTTATGTTATCTGGAGCCAAGAGGCTCAGTAATGCAGTCAGGGCAGTCTACTCCGTGCACACCAGGCCAGACGACATACCCTGTACAACAGGCTGGGGCAGGAGGAGACGGGGGTGGCTGGGGAGGCAGAGCATTTTTGTGATTGGGAGAGGCTGTTGTCACATAGCTCAGTGAAGTGATGCCTGTTGCTCACCCATCCCTTTAGAACAATTGTAACCTTGTACTGTAGAGCAACAGGGGGAGAAGTGATTGACCTACTAAATATAGTCCTATATTTGCATGTGTTTCCCCTGTTGTTCTGTTCTATACAATGCTTCACTTCAAGGGCAGAATTTGCTCTTTGACAAAATGATTAGACCTGGTTGTAATGGTACTGTTGGTTATAGATGCCATTTCAATGTCCTTTCTTTCCTAATTGAAATTGTAATAGTAATGTTAAACCCCCACCACATCTTACAATGTCAATCTTTGATTGATTTGCATCAGATTTCGAAGAAAGACTACTTATCTATGTTGAGCAACTCTTCCCAGTTTGTTTTCATCCACTCTGTTGGATGGCAACAACATATTCCTGCTATTCCCACTTCCTGCTCTCTGTACTAGGAAAGGGAGGTCATGGGAGTGAGTGTGAGTCTGATCATGGGACTGGTCGCTCCTTATCCCTGTTTTGGGGTCAGATCCTGACAGGGTCTCTTTCCTTTGATTTGCTGATGTAATTAACTAGGGATTAGGATTGAACATTGTTTTGGAAATCCTCACACTGATTTCCATTCCCACACTTTGCTTTTGCTAACTCAATTATAAACTAACATGGAAAAGTAATATTCATGGACTATAATGGTCGTTGTCACATGATGTCCCTGTTCCCAACTAGTTTCCTGGACATCTAGCTGGTGGTTTTATTTGACCGCTTAGCCCTAGCTGAGGTCAGCTCTGTGAAGATAGTAAGTCCCTCTCCTTAGTAACAGGATTACTGTAGGGAAGGTATTGTCTCACGTCTGCACTGGCAACTGCGTGTCACGTTAGGAGGACTATGGTAGGAAAGGTGAAAATATATTTTCTCTTAACTGTGTATACATTTTCAAGGGAAGTATCAATAATGCATAATTATCTCTGCTGCTTATTATGCAGTGTTATCATAACAGGATTCATCTTTATTTTTCCCGTCTTAGCGAGGCGGTTATACCGTCTATTATTATGGGCAATGTTAGGTGTCTACATAACAAGATGGATGAGTTGGCGGGACTTGTTCGTGGACAAAGGATTTATCGGGAAACGAGCCTAATGTGTTTTACTGAGACTTGGCTGAACGATAACATCCCCATACAGAACGTCACTATCGACGGTTTCCAGACCATCACAGCGGACAGGGATCGCGTCTCTTCCGGTAAGAGCAAGGGTGGTGGGCTGGCTTTATTAGTTAACAACAGATGGTGTCATCCGAACCATATTACTCTTAAGGAACAGTTTTGTAGCCCGGATATTGAACTGCTAGCCGTTAGCCTGAGACCCTACTATTTACCGAGGGAATTCACGGCGGCCATTGCTGTTATTGTTTACATCCCGCCCTCTGCTGACGCAAACGCAGCGTGTGACGTCATCCACTCTGTTATCGCGAGGTTACAGACAGCGCATCCCAGTGCTTTCCTTGCCATTTCGGGGGATTTTAACCATGCATCTCTCTCTTCAACGCTGCCCACGTTCAAACAGTTCGTGAAGTGCCCAACCAGGAATAATAAAACTCTGGACTTGTTATATGCTAATGTGAAGGATGCATACAACTCCACTGCACTCCCTCCCCTCGGTAGATCGGATCACAACCTTGTCCACCTCACCCCACTCTACAGGCCTATGGTCCAACAGCAGCCTGCAACCACCAGGACTATTAGGAGATGGTCCCCAGAGGCGAATGAGGCCCTACAGGACTGCTTTGAAACAACAGACTGGGATGTGCTCTGTGAGGCTCATGGGGAGGACATCGATGGACTCACTGACTGCATAACAGACTATATTAATTTTTGTGTAGACAACACTGTACCCACCAGGAAGGTACGCTGTTTCCCAAACAATAAACCCTGGGTCACCAGCGACCTGAAGGCCCTGCTGAATGAGAAGAAGAGGGCCTTCAAGGAGAAGGACAAGGACAAATTGAAATGCGTCCAGAGGGAGCTGAAGTTGCGGATTGCTGAGGGGAAGAGAGTGTATAAGGAGAAGATGGAGGACAAGCTGAGGCAGAGCCAGGTGAGAGAGGTGTGGAAGGGTATGAGAAATATCACTGGCTTCAAAAAGTCAAACAGTGGGCAGACGGAGGGGACCCAGGACAGAGCCAATGAGCTGAACCAATTTTTTAACAGGTTCGATACTGGCCCTGTCCACCTCCCCTCCAGCTCCCCAGACCACACACCCTCACGGCTATCCCACCCCCACTTTGCTCACAGCACCTCTGCTGAGACAATCAGTGACCCCACCTCTGCCCCTGCCCCCCCTGGACTGATCCTCAACACCCCCCTTCCCCCCACCTCCCCACCTGGGCTGGCTTTCACCACCAACCAAGTGAAGAGAGAGCTGGAGAGACTACACCAGTGGAAAGCGGCGGGCCCTGATGGCATCAGCCCAAGGGTGCTGAGGGTCTGTGCTGACCAACTGTGTGGAATACTCCAGCGTCTTTTCAACCTTAGCCTGAGCCTAGAAAGGGTCCCTGTGCTGTGGAAAACATCCTGCCTCGTCCCAGTGCCCAAGAAGGCACACCCCACTGTCCTGAATGACTTCAGACCTGTAGCGCTAACATCCCACATCATGAAGACCCTGGAAAGGTTAGTCCTCGCTCACCTCAGACCCCTGGTGTGTTCATCAATGGACCCCCTGCAGTTTGCATACCAACGCAAAATCGGGGTGGATGATGCAATCATCTACCTTCTGCAGAGGGCCTACTCTCACCTGGACAACGCAGGTTGCACTGTGAGGGTCATGTTTTTTGACTTCTCCAGTGCCTTCAATACCATTCAGCCCCTGCTACTGGGTGAGAAGATGAGGAGGATGAAAGTGGAAGCACCCTTAGTCTCCTGGGTCACGGACTACCTGACCGGTAGGCCACAATTTGTGCGACTACAGAGCTGTGTGTCAGAACGGGCTGTTAGCAACACAGGGGCCCCCCAGGGTACGGTCCTGTCCCCCTTCCTGTTCACCCTCTACACCTCAGACTTCAGATATAACTCTGAGACATGCCACCTACAGAAGTTCTCGGATGACTCTGCTATTGTAGGGTGCATCAGGGGTGGGCAGGAGGAGGAGTACAGGAGCACAATCAGTGACTTTGTGTTGTGGTGTGAGCAGAACCACCTTCAGCTCAACATCAGCAAAACAATGGAGATGGTGGTGGACTTCAGGAGAACCAAGGCACAACTGACTGCAGTCCCTATAAAGGGGACGGATGTGGAAATGGTTGAGTCATACAAGTTCCTGGGTGTCCATATGGACAACAGACTGGAATGGGCTGGTAACACCGGGGCCCTGTACAAAAAGGGCCAGAGCCGACTCTACTTTCTGAGGAGGCTCAGGTCCTTCAACGTGTGCAGTAAACTACTGCATACCTTCTACCAGCCAGTGCCATCTTTTTTTGCAGTGGTGTGCTGGGGAGCAAACATCAAAGCCGGTGATGCTTCTCGGGTAAATAAGCTGATCAGGAAGGCTAGCTCTGTCCTGGGGATGAGCCTTGACACTCTAGAGGAGGTGGCGGAGAGACGGATCCTGGCCAAACTGCTGGCCATCATGGACAACGTCACCCACCCTCTGCACACTATGGTTATGACGCAGAGGAGCACTTTCAGTCACAGACTGATCCCACCACGGTGTGCCAGAGAGTGCTACAGGAGGTCCTTCCTGCCGGCGGCTATGAGACTATATAATGCCTCACCGGGGTGCCGTGCCGTCGGCAACATAGATCTGGAACTGTTGGGGTGCTAGGACCTAGTTTAACAATTATGCATCCATCCGTGAGTAACTCTGGTCCGTCAGCACTCATCCACTCAGGACCTATTTATTCATACAGGTCTGTATATACATACTCATGTACAGTTGTTATATTATATCACATGCAATATTGTAAGTAATTATTGGACGTAGGCATTCACTCAGGAATGCATATTAGTATCCTGCCAGTTGCACCTTTTCTCATTGCTTTTAGTATATCGAATGTGCAATAAGTGCAGTTGTCTGTAATTAAACCCTGCGCACTAAGGACTGTATTTTAAGGGAATTACTATTATTACCCCAAATGATATCATACACACATTTAGCTATTAAAGTATCTCTTCCTGTCATTTACCTGTACAGTTTGTGTAAACATGCAAGTATTCACTTATCTGTAAATATAACTGTATACCTAACTGTACAGCTAATTTAACCATGCAAAATTTTCACTTACCTGTTAATTTACCCAGTCTGTCTGTTAAGTAAACTATTATTACCCTCGCTCATATCATACGCATTTTTAGCTACTGAAGTATTTCTCTGCCATCGACCTGTATAGTATAGTTAACCATCCAACATCCATCAATGTATAGTGTACATATTCAGCCAACCACTCATACTATGCAATGTCCTTTTATAGCTTTTTTTTTTGCACTCCAGATATCTTGTATTTCTATACTTTTTCATACTGCCGCTCTATGTATCATGTACCGTGTATCTGTCTTTTGTGTACTTTTCGTTGTGGCATTTTGCACCTGCCCTGTGTTTTGTTGTAGCTGCTTGACAATGAAATTTCCCCCCCGGGGGAGCAATAAAGTACCTATCTATCTATCTATCTATCTATCTATTTACAGTACATGTGAATACTTCCAGCGTCCTAGCAGGCTATCTGAAAGTAGGGTGAACAGGGCCACCTGCAAGGGGGAGGGAAGAAAGCCAGAGAGAGCTCTAGAGAAGCTTGCCCATCTGGTGGGTCGCGGGCCGAATTTGGCCGTGGGTGAATTACTTTTCTGAGCACCAGCAAAAAAAAACACCAACAAATCAGCTCAAAGTGATTTTAATTTTGAAATCTGTTCCAAAGTATTCTCACGGATAATAAATATATGTGATCATATACAACTGTTTGATATGATTATGTTTTAGCCAACTATTATACATATTTGGGCTTCTTGCGGTCAATTTGCAGTCTTTTATTTGTCATTATGTTCTGGCTCACTGACCGTCTGCTCAAGAAAAGAAAATCGGCCTGCGGCTTAATGTAATTGATGATCTCTGGCGTATAATCTATCATTGGTCCCATAGACTCATTCATTAGCCTATTTATTAGGGATTATATATTTCTGTTTCATTGTTCCTATTATGAATATGTTCCTGGAAATTATCCATGTAATAATCTGGGTCTTGGAAGTCATGGATAAGTAAGACCAATAACCATTGTGTTGTTCTTGCTGTTGTTGCTTGTGGTGATTCAGTTGATAAAATATTGCTCAGTTGGTTTGGATATCATGCTGGCAACACCAACGCTATGAGTTAGTTTGTTAGCTACTTACTGAATGTTAATGTGATTCTATTATTCCTATCTGGACTGTTTTGCTATGCATAGAAGTCAGTGGTGCCTGCCTGCATGTTCATGTGATGGCATCCCCTGCTTTACCCTGTGTGGAAGGCTCTGTGAAAGGGTTATTGTCAAGGTGATGATTGCTCTGTCAACTCTGTCTGTGACTGAGTGGGCTTGAACGCCGGCAGCTGTCATCTGAATGGGGGACTTTATGTGAGAGAGGGGGACGGGGAGAGAGAGAGACGGGGGAGATAATGTGTAGATGACTTTGTCATTCTCTGCCATTTGGCCATACACACACACACACACACACACACATATAGTGTGTATAAAAAAAACTCCCCCCAGTCTAGTCATTGTGTAGCACAAGCCTGTGAAATCTGGCTTTCGACTCATTTGTGCATGAAGGATTAGGACAGGGGCAGACTGAGGTACCCATATCTTTGTAGTGGCTCCATTGTCTGGTGGCAAATGTCAGGAAGAGTTCTGACCTGTAAAACAAGGGTTCAAATCAAAGGACTCAAATCTAAAGAGGCTAGTTGTGAAATACTCTTGTTTACTTTGAACACTGTTTCTGAAAAATGATACATACATTGTTTTGTCTGGAAGGTCCCTCTCTGTTTCGCATTAATATTCAAATCAGCCTGTCATTGTTAACCTTTTAAATGCAAATTAAGGATGTCTGACATAAAATTAAGTTGCAATCCATGAGAGGGTTCTTTGGAGAGGTTTGTGTAATGTGCCATACGATACAGAAGTTAATGCGGTTGTCCCTCATGACATTGCTCTCCTCTTTGTCCCATTGCATTTGATTCTTGTTCTATACAGTATGTATTTAATTTCATATCTAGTGGATGTGCTAGTAATCACATTGTATCATAATCTAACTCTTAAACATCAGTGTGCAGAAGAACGTTTTTGACAACTTAACCCTAATTGCTAATGTAAGTTGCCCTGGATAAGAGCCACTGCTACCTGGCTAAAATGTAATTCAATTCCATTCCATTCCAGATGTAAGGGGTAGACATCTCAGAAATGGCTCTACAGTCGTATGCAAAAGTTTGGGCACCCCTGACAATTTCCATGATTTCCATTTATAAATAATTGGGTGTTTGGATCAGCAATTTCATTTTGATCTATCAAATAACTGATGGACACAGTAATATTTCAGTAGTGAAATGAGGTTTATTGGATTAACAGAAAATGTGGAATATGCATCAAAACGAAATTAGACAGGTGCATAAATTTGGGCACCCCAACAGAAAAATCCCATCAATATTTAGTAGAGCCTCCTTTTGCTAAAATAACAGCCTCTAGACGCTTCCTATAGCCTCTAATGAGTGTCTGGATTCTGGATTCTGGATTAAGGTATTTTGGACCATTCCTCCTTACAAAACATCTCCAGTTCAGTTAGGTTTGATGGTTGCCGAGCATGGACAGCCCGCTTCAAATCATCCCACAGATTCTCAATGATATTCAGGTCTGGGGACTGGGATGGCCATTCCAGAACATTGTACTTGTTCCTCTGCATAAATGCCCGGGTAGATTTTGAGCAGTGTTTTGGGTCGTTGTCTTGTTGAAATGTCCAGCCCCGGCGTAACTTCAACTTTGTGACTGATTCTTCAACATTATTCCCAAGAATCTGCTGATATTGAGTGGAATCTATGCGACCCTCAACTTTAACAAGATTCCCAGTACCTGCACTGGCCACACAGCCCCACAGCATGATTGAACCCCCACCAAGTGTTTTTCTTGGAACGCTGTGTTTGTCAGGGTTTTAGACTTATGTTTGGCCACTAGAGGTCCCCATTGCGTCTCTTGTTGGTTTTCAGTCTGTCATTAGGTCTTATTGTTGTCACCTGTGCCTTGTTCCCTGTTTGTGTATTTAAGTCACCTTTCTCCTGAGTACTTTGCTCAGTGTTTCCAGTGCCATTACCATGTCTAGGTCATTCTCTTGCTGTGCCTCTTTTGGAGTTATCTTATTCTACTTTGTGTACCTGGTATGGTTCCTTTGTTTTGATTTATTTACTTTTGCTCTTTGACATTTTTGGAGTACTCGCAGATCTTTGATCTTTTTTCAAATTCCTTCTGGATTAACTTTGTGGACCTTTTGGATTCACTTTTTTTGGAACTGTTGTCAAGCTGTTTTTTTGGAGTTTACTTTTTATATATTCCCTAGGAATATCCTTTTCCTCAAATAAAAGATTTGAAGGCATTTCCCAGGACTGTCATCTGGTTTTCTGCAATTGGGTCCACCTTTCTGACTGTTCAAGTTTTCACCCTAGTCCTAACCCTGTGATTCTGACAGTGTTCTTTTGCCGCCATGCATAACGCCCCTTGTTATGACCAAATAACTCAATCTTTGTTTCATCAGTCCACAGCACCTTATTCCAAAATGAAGCTGGCTTGTCCAAATGTGCGTTTGTGGCGTGTGTGCAGAAAAGGCTTCTTCCGCATCACTCTCCCGTACAGCTTCTCCTTATGCAAAGTGCGCTGAATTGTTGAACGATGCACAGTAACACCATCTGCAGCAAGATGATGTTGTAGGTATTTGGAGGTGGGCTGTTTTTGACCGTTCTCACCATCCTTTGCCTCTCTGATATTTTACTCGGCTTGCCACTTCTGGCCTTAACAAGAACTGTGCCTGTGGTCTTCCATTTCCTCACTATGTTCCTCACAGTGGACACTGACAGCTTACATCTCTGCGATAGCTTTTTGTAGCCTTCCCCTAAACCATAATGTTGAACAATCTTTGTTTTCAGGTCATTTGTTGTTTTGAGCCCCCCATGTTGCCACTCTTCAGAGGAGAGTCAAAGAGAACAACAACTTGCAATTGGCCACCTTAAATACTTTTTCTCATGATTGGATGCACTTGTCTATGAAGTTCAAGACTTAATGAGCTCACCAAACCAATTGTGTGTTCCAATTAATCAGTGCTAAGTAGTTACAGGTATTCAAATCAACAGAATGACAAGGGTGGCCAAATTTTTGCATAGCCTATTTTTCACATCTGATTTAATTTCATAACTTAATATTGCTACACTAAAAATCTTTGTCTGGACAATACCCCAGTACTCAGCCTTTATTAGAAAATGAATGGCATGCCACTGATAATTTTCTGTAAATTATTATGCAGCCTCAGAGGGGTGCCCAAACTTTTGCATACGACTGTATTTCTGTACACAGAAGGTAGACATTTGGCAAGCCTTTCTATGAGAAACTGTGGGGCACCCTGATATCTGCAAGGTAATTCAACAGCCGTGCCATAAAGACTCTTTAGAGGAGGAGTTCATTAACTACAAAGAACATTGGGATTGAATAATGGAACCAGACCCTTTTAACAGTCTAGGACAGGTCGTATTGATCTTGCCCAATCATTTACGCTCACCACTGACTGGCCAGGGGTACTCAATCTGTTTCGATTTCCATGGTACTCAGGGCCCTCACTGTAGGAGCTCATTTCTTTCAGGCTGAGGCTCTCTGCTTTGGTACTCTGGTGTTTTAGATAGGTCCTGTATGAGTGCACCGTCTGGAGTCTGCGTTTCATGGGTCTGTACTTAAGCATGCCGCTTATCTGTCTTAGCGTCTCTTTTTTTAATAGCAGTAGGAGGAGATGTCTGGTTAATATATCTCTCTCACTCTGTCATCAGCTGTTGGCATGGAGAGCTAGGAATTATTTGCCGGCTGACAGAATCTGAAAATTAATTCAATTATATTCAAATCCTTATTTTACAGTGCCAGGGCTTGATTTGTAGGCTACAGCTAGCTATTTGAATATTAGGGTTGTGTTCGGCTTTGAAGAATGTTGTTGGACCAAAACGTGTGCGCTAAAGTAACTTGCAAGAAAGGTCCCACTGAGCACAGATATCAATTCAACGTCTATTCTACATGTATTCAACCAGTGTGTGCCCGATTGAAGTACATTGATCTGTTCATAGTAAAGGTTTCATGTTTGATCAGCTTAATCAGTTTTGATATACAGCTGAGATAGTGAATATACAATATTACAAAAGACATGAACTAGAATGATAGTGTAGTGTATGAAGTGTATGAAGTAGACACGGGAGGGGACCCCTTAATATATCTCTCTCTCTCTCTCTCTCTCTCTCTCTCTGAGCCAATTAAATTGAGCAGAACAATTGTGACCTATCCAGAGTGAAGATATTCAGTATGTTCAGTTTTTCTATAATTATTTGGCCTACTATAGGCCTAGAATCTGCACTAAGGCATTTAAGGAAGTGAAGGGCCTGATAGGCTGTAGTGGACTCACTAGTAAAGCTGTCTTCTTATCTCCCTAGATATGGCTGATAATCCATTTTAAGAGGGTAATCCTCTCTGTGTTACTGGTCATTTGCTATGTCCTTTGTGTGGCCATGTGACCCATATGTAGCTCTCTGACACCACTGACCAAAACGTTCAGTTTCATATCAGTTATTTTCTGTGGTAGACCGTTATCATTTTCTACTGTATGAGCACAGGTGGTTCCTGTTCAATCTGTTTCCTGCTACTGCTATGGTCACAGTCTCTTCCTGCATTTACCTCTCACCACTTCCAAATAAGGTCAATACTGTAGACATTTTCTAACACCTTTACACAAAAGTGTTTGTATTTCTTGAATTGATAGACACATAAAGAAATACATTTGATTTTCTTACACCATAATTGTCACGTGAACCATAGAAATACAATAACTCTGATCTATTTCATGTGTTACTCATAATCAAACAATGTCAGCAGTTCCATAAGAAGTTGCTCCGCCCAGGCGCCCACCATGGGATCAAACAAACAGATTCCTTTGAGCATTACTTTGTTACAGAAATGAAAGCACAGCGATAGTGACTTTGTGATGGTAGTTGAAACTCTAGCCGAGCCTCTCAGTGCCAGATCTGAGGCTGTAGACTGGAAGCTCATTAGCAGTATATCTCTCTGGCTGCACTGACTGAACACAATGTAGCTTTGTCTCTATGCAGTCTGGGTCTTTGATAGGCCCTGTGCTGAGAAAGACAACCTGACTTAGGATGGAGACACTTCAAACGAGGGCTGGCTCCACCTTTACCTCTCCTTGAAACCACAGAGGACAGTTAGGGGTTGTCCATCATCCCCCCGCATCAAGCGCAAGGACAACCATGATTTTTTAAAATGTATTTATATCAACTTTTATCAACTAACACTATAACAATGTACAGTCGTGGCCAAAAGTTTTGAGAATGACACAAGTATTGGTCTCCACAAAGTTTGCTGCCTCAGTGTTGATGATGGCAATTTGCATATACTCCAGAATGTCATGAAAAGTGATCAGATGAATTGCAATTAATTGCTAAGTCCCTCTTTGCCATGAAAATGAACTTAATCCCCCAAAAACATTTCCACTCCATTTCAGCCCTGCCACAAAAGGACCAGCTGCCATCATGTTAGTGATTGTCTTGTTAACACAGGTGAGAGTGTTGACGAGGACAAGGCTGGAGATCACTCTGTCATGCTGATTGAGTCAGAATAACAGACTGGAAGCTCTAAAAGGAGGGTGGTGCTTGAAATCATTGTTCTTCCTCTGTCAACCATGGTTACCTGCAAGGAAACACGTGACGTCATCATTGCTTTGCACAAAAAGGGCTTCACAGGCAAGGATATTGCTGCTAGTAACATTGCACCTAAATCAACCATTTATCGGATCATCAAGAACTTCAAGGAGAGAGGTTAAATTGTTGTGAAGAAAGCGTCAGGGCGCCCAAGAAAGTCCAGCAAGCGCCAGGACCGTCTCCTAAAGTTGATTCAGCTGCGGGATCGGGGCACCACCAGTGCAAAGCTTGCTCAGGAATGGCAGCAGGAAGGTATGAATGCATCTGCACGCACAGTGAGGCGAAGACTTTTGGAGGATGGCCTGGTGTCAAGAAGGGCAGCAAAGAAGCCACTTCTCTCCAGGAAAAACATCAGGGACAGACTGATATTCTGTAAAAGGTACAGGGATTGGACTGCTGAGGACTGGGGTAGAGTCATTTTCTCTGATGAATCCCCTTCTCGATTGTTTGGGCCATCCGGAAAACACCTTGTCCGGAGAAGACAAGGTGAGCGCTATTATCAGTCCTGTTTCATGCCAACCGTAAAGCATCCTCAGACCATTCATGGTTGCTTCTCAGCCAAGGGAGTGGGCTCACTCACAATTTTGCCTAAGAACACAGCCGGGTCAATCCTGTAAACCGGTGCCTTTTGGACCTGGTAACTTTTGAAAAAAATATTTCCGATGTTTCATATTTTAAACATTTAATCAGAAAAGGGATATGTTTAACTATCTGAAAAACACATTTTCCAAGCTCAAGCACTTAAATCCTAATTATGGGCATTTGGTTCAAACATGGACCATGACAGTATTCCACCCTGTTAGGGCATATGAATAACAATCAAGTGTTACAAATTTAAATACAATACAATACAAATACAATGTGATTTTCTGGATTTTTGTTTTAGATTCCGTCTCTCACAGTTGAAGTGTACCTATGATAAAAATTACAGACCTCTACATGCTTTGTAAGTAGGAAAACCTGCAAAATCGGCAGTGTATCAAATACTTGTTCTCCCCACTGAATGTGTTCATTGTGTTTTGTTTAGTGTGAAAAAAAGGCAAATAACAACAGATTTCAGCAAACAATTACATATGTTAAATTAATCCCTTCCATCTCTGCAAATATACACAATAACACACAAAACAGTTTAAACTATTGTTAATTTATTTTTTGAAATTGTTCAGCTAACAGGGTGGAATGGAGCATAACAGGATGGGTCTCCCCGTCGTCATGCGGCTCACGTCATCCCTTAAGTAGAATGCTCCTATACTTTGCTTACACTCTGTTACTCTATCTCTTTTCTTCCACTGGAACGAGCACAGATCCCCATTCATTGATTCATCATATTTTCTTTGAAAAGCCTCTGCAGTCGGTATTTCTTGACAATGTTTCCACAGGTGGCTTTTGCCAGTATTTGCTTTTCTCTATTTCTTCTTGTGGCCTGGTATCTTTGTCTTAATTCTTCCACTACAGATGCATGTAGCAGCAGTTTCCTGCGTACGGAGGGATGGATTGGGTGTATAAGCATTTTATTAAGTTGTGTGCGTGGAGATTTGATTTTTTCCTTTTCTTTTGTGTTGTGCCGTTGCCATCTTTTCTTGTACTTCTCTTTTTTCTTTTTTTCTTTTTCCAAGGCAGCTTGCAGTTTTTTAACTTTCTTCAAGAGGCAGCTGTAGTGCATCGTCTCTCATTAGGGATCCTATATTGGTTTGTATGTTCCACACCGGGGATGTGGGTCGTTATCGTATATTTCGCAGTCACGGTGACAAGTAAGTGTGCTAAGTTACGTTTTGTCCATTCGTGTTTGTTTGTTTGTTCAGTAGTTCGACATTGGTGTTGGTATACATGGGTATTCTCTTGTTTTCCTCTTGTTTCTATCTTTCTGGCGTTGACCTTCTCGTTTTTGTCTGAAATAGAGGAAAACAGCACACACACACGCACACACTTAATCAGTGAATACATCCGCTCAATCCACCAATTAGATAAGTTTGTTACCAAAAAACCGACCACTTATTTCACAAAACAATTAAACGTAATAACTCAAAAGAAGAACATTTTTCCTACTCTTAACAGTTCTAACCTTGAGGGCCCTGCCACTGGTTCTAGTTCAGGGGATGCGATTGGATTTGCAGGTGGAGAGGGTATAGCTGCTCTGGCTTCCTTTCTGGCTTTTGCATCCCTCTTCCTATCTCTCAATTTTTTTCTTTGTTGACGTTTCTCTCGCTCACTCAGGTCTGCTATTCCCTTCTTTTTCCCTGCCTGTCTGTCTTTCTGCCACTTATCCTTCTCTTTCTGGAGGTACACTGCTCTCCTGTCTGGGTCAGCATCTCTCCTCTCTCTGTAACACCTCTGCATTTCTGCAGCACTTAGAGCTGGAGCCATTTCCTAACAAATGTTTACCATTTTCTTACCTTTAATTTATACAATTTGTTAATTTAACACAAAAAAATACAACACCTGGCTATTCTGAATATATTAATTATTTAATTCATATACAAAGCCCTCCATAACATTAAGGGACAGTGAATTATTTAAAAGAAATTAGATTGTGTACTCCAAAATGTAACCAATTTGGATGCCGTCAAGTATTGGATTCACCATTTAGAAATGATAACACTTTTTTTTACATAGTTCCCCTATTTCAGGGCTCCTAGAAATATAGGGACACATTAACATAATGTGAAAAGTAGTCATGTTTAGTATTTGGTTGCAAATGCTTCACTATCTCAAATAGGCAGGGCACTGTATATTAAATTGCATACATAGTTAACAGTTGCAAGCACGCAACATCAAATATTATATGTATCTTATTATAAACCATTTGTTTACTACATTTTCTATCAATATTTCCACCCTGTTAGGTGCATGTTCCACCTGGTTTACACAACTAACGGGGGGGGGATTATGTCATTTCATTTTGGGGACACAAAGTCAGAATTTGTTTTATTAATATTATTTTTTTTAATGAAAAATATGCATGATTACAACGATTTTAATTTGTTCTATTAAATAATGAGCAAATCATCTGAGTATTTTATTATTTAATGACTAATATTCATTGTAAAAGTTGATAATTTGTGCCGGGGACATGGCAAAACGAACATGTGTGCCAAATACAAAGTGGTTAAAATACAAAATAATATCTTTATGACCTATTTTTTTATATGGATATGATAAGGAAGACCTAAACCTATAATTCAAAGCCTTTTTGAATAAACATTTGAAATATTTTACATCAAATATGATGTAGGATTTCCTCTGGACATTAAAAGGCACCGGTTAAAAGGATTGACTCAGCCATGAATAAAGAATGGTACCAACACATCCTCCGAGAGCAACTTCTCCCAACCATCCAAGAACAGTTTGGTGACGACCAATGCCTTTTCCAGCATGATGGTGTCACGAGAGGGTGCATACATAGACCAATGCGCAGCGCAGGGATAGTTGTTCGACATATTTATTATACTATGTAATAATAGATACTATGTATACCAACACCAATGTCGAACTACTGAACAAACAAACAAACACGAATGGACAAAACGTAACTTAGCACACTTACTTGTCACCGTGATTGCGAAATATACGATAACGACCCACATCCCCGGTGTGGAACATACAAACCAATATAGGATCCCTAATGAGAGACGATGCACTACAGCTGCCTCTAATTAGGGATCCAACACAAACCACCACCAGAATCAGAAAGAAAAGAACTGTCAGACTGACCATGGCTACATAGAGAAGCAAATAGGTTTCTCTATGGCCAGAGCCTGACAGATGGAGCACCTTGCCATAAGGCAAAAGTGATAACTAAGTGGCTCGGGGAACAAAACATCTACATTTTGGGTCCATGGCCAGGAAACTCCCCAGACCTTAATCCCATTGAGAACTTGTCATCGATCCTCAAGAGGCGGGTGGACAAACAAAAACCCACAACTTGATTACGCAAGAATGGCCTGCCATCAGTCAGGATGTGGCCCAGAAGTTAATTGACAGCATGCCAGGGCGGACTGCAGAGGTCTTGAAAAAGAAGGGTCAACACTGCAAATATTGACTCTTTGCATAAACTGAATGTCATTGTCAGTGAAAGCCTTTGACACTTACTTGTAATTATACTTCAGTGTACCATAGTAACTACTGACATAAAGATCTAAGAACACTGAAGCAGCAAACTTTGTGGAGACCAATACTTCTGTAGGTGGCATGTTTCAGAGTTATATCTGAAGTCTGAGGTGTAGAGGGTGAACAGGAAGGGGGACAGGACCGTTCCCTGGGGGGCCCCTGTGTTGCTAACTGCCCGTTCTGACACACAGCTATATAACTGTATATTTACCTGTACAGCTAATTTAACCATGCAAAATATTCACTTACCTGTTAATTTAACCAGTCTGTCTATTAAGTAAACTATTATTACCCTCTCATATCATATGCATTTTTAGCTATTGAAGTATTTCTCTGCCATCGACCTGTATAGTATAGTTAACCATCCAACATCCACCAATGTATAGTGTACATATTCAGCCAACCACCCATACTATGCAATGTCTTTTTATAGCTTTTTTGCACTCCAGATATCTTGTATTTCTATACTTTTTCATACTCCTGCTCTATGTATCATGTACCGTGTATCTGTCTTTTGTGTAGTTTCGTTGTGGCATTTTGCACCTGCCCTGTGTTGTGTTGTAGCTGCTTGACAATGAAATTTCCCCCCCGGGGGATCAATAAAGTACCTACCTACCTACCTACCTACCTACCTACCTACCTACCTACCTACCTACCTACCTACCTACCTACCTACCTACCTACCTACCTACCTACCTACCTACCTACCTACCTACCTACCTACCTACCTACCTACCTACCTACCTACCTACCTACCTACCTATCTATCTATCTATATTTACAGGTAAGTGAATACTTGCATGGTTACATAAACTGTACAGGTAAATGACAGGAAGAGATACTTAAATAGCTAAATGTGTGTATGATGTAATTGGGGTAATAATAGTAATTCCTTTAAAATACAGTCCTTAGTGCGCAGGGTTTAATTACATGATATAGTCTAATAGCCGCCTGCAGGAAGGACCTCCTTAGTGCGCAGGGTTTAATTACAGATAACTGCACGTATTGCACATTCGATATACTAAAAGCAATAAAAAAAGATGCAACTGACAGGATACTAATATGCATTCCTGAGTGAATGACTACGTAAGTCCAAGAATTACTTGCAATATTGCACGTGATATGATATAACAACTGTACATGAGTATGTACAGTGGGGAGAACAAGTATTTGATACACTGCCGATTTTGTAGGTTTTCCCACTTACAAAGCATGTAGAAGTCTGTAATTTTTATCATAGGTACTCTTCAACTGTGAGTGATGGATTCTAAAACAAAAATCCAGAAAATCACATTGTATGATTTTTAAGTAATTAATTTGCATTTTATTGCATGACATAAGTATTTGATACATCAGAAAAGCAGAACTTAATATTTGGTACAGAAACCTTTGTTTGCTATTACAGAGATCATACGTTTCCTGTAGTTCTTGACCAGGTTTGCACACACTGCAGCAGGGATTTTGGCCCACTCCTCCATACATACCTTCTCCAGATCCTTCAGGTTTCGGGGCTGTTGCTGGGCAATACGGACTTTCAGCTCCCTCCAAAGATTTTCTATTGGGTTCAGGTCTGGAGACTGGCTAGGCCACTCCAGGACCTTGAGATGCTTCTTACGGAGCCACTCCTTAGTTGCCCTGGCTGTGTGTTTTGGGTCGTTGTCATGCTGGAAGACCCAGCTACGACCCATCTTCAATGCTCTTACTGAGGGAAGGAGGTTGTTGGCCAAGATCTCGTGATACATGGCCCCATCCATCCTCCCCTCAATACAGTGCAGTCGTCCTGTCCCCTTTGCAGAAAAGCATCCCCAAAGAATGATGTTTCCACCTCCATGCTTCACGGTTGGGATGGTGTTCTTGGGGTTGTACTCATCCTTCTTCTTCCTCCAAACACGGCGAGTGGAGTTTAGACCAAAAAGCTCTATTTTTGTCTCATCAGACCACATGACCTTCTCCCATTCCTCCTCTGGATCATCCAGATGGTCATTGGCAAACTTCAGATGGGCCTGGACATGCGCTGGCTTGAGCAGGGGGACCTTACGTGCGCTGCAGGATTTTAATCCATGACTGCGTAGTGTGTTACTAATGGTTTTCTGTGGTCCCAGCTCTCTTCAGGTCATTGACCAGGTCCTGCCGTGTAGTTCTGGGCTGATCCCTCCCCTTCCTCATGATCATTGATGCCCCACGAGGTGAGATCTTGCATGGTGCCCCAGACCGAGGGAGATTGACCGTCATCTTGAACTTCTTCCATTTTCTAATAATTGCGCTTGTTGTTGCCTTCTCAGCAAGCTGCTTGCCTATTGTCCTGTAGCCCATCCCAGCCTTGTGCAGGTCTACAATTCTATCCCTGATGTCCTTACACAGCTCTCTGGTCTTGGCCATTGTGGAGAGGTTGGAGTCTGTTTGATTGAGTGTGTGGACAGGTGTCTTTTATACAGGTAACTAGTTCAAACAGGTGCAGTTAATACAGGTAATGAGTGGAGAACAGGAGGGCTTCTTAAAGAAAAACTAACAGGTCTGTGAGAGCCGGAATTCTTACTGGTTGGTAGGTGATCAAATACTTATGTTATGCAATAAAATGCAAATTAATTATTTAAAAATCATACAATGTGATTTTCTGGATTTTTGTTTTAGATTCCGTCTCTCACAGTTGAAGTGTACCTATGATAAAAATTACAGACGTCTACATGCTTTGTAAGTAGGAAAACCTGCAACATCGGCAGTGTCCCCACTGTATATACAGACCTGAATGAATAAATAAGTCCTGAGTTAATGAGTGATTACGGACCAGAGTTACTCACGGATGGATGCATAATTGTTAAACTAGGTCCTAGCACCCCAACAATTCCAGGTCTGTGTTGCCGACGGCATTATATAGTCTAATAGCCGCCGGCAGGAAGGACCTCCTGTAGCACACCGTGGTGGGATCAGTCTGTGACTGAAGGTGCTCCTCTATGTCATAACCATGGCATGCAGAGGGTGGTTGACGTTGTCCATGATGGCCAGCAGTTTGGCCAGGACCCGTTTCTCCGCCACCTCCTCTAGAGCGTCAAGGCTCATCCCCAGGACAGAGCTAGCCTTCCTGATCAGCTTATTTACCCGAGATGCATCACCGGCTTTTATGTTGGCTCCCCAGCACACCACTGCAATAAAGATGACACTGGCCACCGCAGACTGGTATAAGGTATGCAGTAGTTTACTGCACACATTGAAGGACCTGAGCCTACTCAGAAAGTAGAGTCGGCTCTGGCCCTTTTTGTACAGGGCCCCGGTGTTAACAGCCCATTCCAGCCTATTGTCCATATGGGCTCTCAGGAACTTGTATGACCCAACCATTTCCACATCCATCCCATGTATAGGGACTGCAGTCAGTTGTGCCTTGGTTCTCCTGAAGTCCACCACCATCTCCATTGTTTTGCTGATGTTGAGCTGAAGGTGGTTCTGCTCACACCACAACACAAAGTCACTGATTGTGCTCCTGTACTCCTCCTCCTGCCCACCCCTGATGCACCCTACAATTGCGGAGTCATCCGAGAACTTCTGTAGGTGGCATGTTTCAGAGTTATATCTGAAGTCCGAGGTGTAGAGGGTGAACAGGAAGGGGGACAGGACCGTTCCCTGATAGATAGATAGATAGATAGATAGATAGATAGATAGATAGATAGATAGATAGATAGATAGATAGATAGATAGATAGATAGATAGATAGAGTTCCGCAGCCCGTAACCTCCAGCGAAGGTCCGCAGCCCGCAACCTCCTGCGAAGGTCCGCAGCCCGGAACCTCCAGCGAAGGTCCGCAGCCCGCAACCTCCAGCGAAGGTCCGCAGCCCGCAACCTCCAGCAATGGTCAGCGTCCCTGAACCTCCAGCGAAGGTCAGCGCCCCTGAACCTCCAGCGAAGGTCAGCACCCCTGAACCTCCAGCGAAGGTCAGCGCCCCTGAACCTCCAGCGAAGGTCAGCGCCCCTGAACCTCCAGCGAAGGTCAGCGCCCCTGAACCTCCAGCGAAGGTCAGCGCCCCTGAACCTCCAGCGAAGGTCCGCAGCCCGCAACCTCCAGCGAAGGTCCGCAGCCCGGAACCTCCAGCGAAGGTCCGCAGCCCGGATCCTCCAGCGAATGTCCGCAGCCCGGAGCCTCCAGCCACAGCCCAAGGCCTGGAGCCTCCAGCACCGGTACCCAATCCGGGTCCAGCCGTCTGCTCCGCCCTAGTGCCAGAGCAGTCCGCTCCACCGGTGCCCATTCCGGGTCCTGCCGTCTGCTCAGCCTCAGTGCCAGAGCAGTCCGCTCCACCGGTACCCATTCCGGGTCCAGCCGTCTGCTCCGCTCCAGAGCCTGAGCAGTCCGCCCCACCGGTGCCCAGTCCGGGTTCAGCCGTCTGCTCCGCTCCAGAGCCTGATCAGTCCGCTCCACCGGTACCCAATCCGGGTCCAGCCGTCTGCTCCGCCCCAGTGCCGGAGCAGTCCGCTCCACCGGTACCCATTCCGGGTCCTGCCGTCTGCTCAGCCTCAGTGCCAGAGCAGTCCGCTCCACCGGTACCCATTCCGGGTCCAGCCGTCTGCTCCGCTCCAGAGCCTGAGCAGTCCGCCCCACCGGTGCCCAGTCCTGGCCCGGTTGTTTTCCCCGCTCCATGGCCGGAGCCGTTTGCCCCACCGGTGCCCAGTCCGGGCCCGGTTGTTTTCCCCGCTCCATGGCCGGAGCCGTTTGCCCCACCGGGGCCCAGTCCGGGCCCGGTTGTTTTCCCCGCTCCATGGCCGGAGCCGTTTGCCCCACCGGTACCCAGCCCGGGACTGGTTATAAGGAAGGGGCATGGGACAAAACTGTCCACTTCGCCAGAGCCGCCCCCGATGGACTAGTCTTCCCTCCCATTAACCCCCCCTTGTTTTGTGTGTTTTTTTTGGGCGTCCGGGGGTCTGCGCCTGGGGGGGGGGGGGTACTGTCAGGCTCTGGCCATAGAGAAGCAAATAGGCTTCTCTATGTAGTTATGGTCAGAGTCTGACAGTGTCGTTCTTTTCTGTTTCTGTGTGGGGTTTGGGTTGGATCCCTAATTAGAGGCAGCTGCACCGCATTGTCTCTAATTAGGGATCCCATATATGTTGATTCTGTCCTTCACTCTGGTGTGGGTCGTTGTCGATATATGTCGCAAGTCACGGTGAGAGTTAAGTGTGCTTTTCGTTACGTCTAATCATTTCGTGGTTGTTTGGTGAACGTGACGTTTTGTGCTTCGTGTTTGCTTGTGCTCTTTAGTTCGTCCTTCGTTGTTTTGTTCATACAGAGTATCTATTCATTTAATGTACATAGTATAATAAAACAAAGATGTCGAACTATAATCCCTGCGCTGCGTTTTGGTCTCTCCATGCACCCACTCGTGACAGCAGCAAACTTTAAACGAGCTTCAACATGCTTTTTTTTTCAGCAATGGAGTCTTGCGTGGTGAGGGTGCATTCAGGCCATGGCGGTGGAGTGCATTACTTACTGTTTTCTTTGAGACAACAGTACCTGCTAATTGCAGGTCTTTTTGAAGCTCTCCACAAGTGGTCCTTGGCTCTTGGACAACTCTTCTGATTATTCTTTTCACTCCTCTGTCAGAACTCTTGCAAGGAGCACCTGGTCGAGGCAAATTTATGGTGAAATGATTGTCTTTCCACTTCCGTATTATGGCCTCAACAGTGCTCACTGGAACATTCAGAAGCTTAGAAATGCGCCTATAACCAATGCCATCATTATGTTTTGCAACAATTAGGTTGCGAAGGTCTTGAGACAGCTCTTTGCTTTTACCCATCATGAGATTTGTCTTGTGTGACACCTTGGCAATGAGACCTTTTTGTAGGCCATCAGTTGGGACTGAACCAGCTGATATTAATTTGCACTGACAGGGGGCTGGATTGCTTTTTAATTACTGATAGTTTTCAGCTGTTGTCTTGGCTTTCCATGCCTTTTTGCACCTCCCTTTCTTCATGTGTTCAATACTTTTTCCCTGTGTCATTTCACATTATTACACATAACTTAATTTCTGAACTTATTTGTTTTATGGATTACTTGGCTTGTTACCAACATCTGGTGAACATTTCATGTCAATAGTACCTTTGGAAATATATTTACTGAGAAAAATGGTGACGTGTTCAATACTTATTTCACCCGCTGTAAGTTGAAAACCTATTTGAGATGGTTTGCATGTGAATTTATGGGAGAACCCACACTGTATTGAGTTGTGGTCAGCAAATCCTTATTTCCTCAAAACTTTGATAGAAAGTTGAAGAAAAGTTAAAGCCAAACCCTCTTAAACCCTCTAAGATGTTAGAATGGCGTGTAGTATTGTGATTATAGAAAAAGATCACCATCACACTGCAACAGAGAGGTCACGCTAAGGATTGTGTTACTGATCATAGCCAATTTACCAACTAGCTGAACATCGTTATTCGCCATGGACACAAGATGGTTCTCAGTTATCTAACTAACCTTTTTCATAACACTCAGCAATTCGACAACTTCCTCCTGGCACTTACGAGTACGAGCTTTCCCCAGAAATGGGGATGTCCTTTCTGATGGATTGCAGGAGGTCTCCCTAAATGAAAGTTTGAATTATGCAGGGTGACATTTTGACAGGTCAGAGTATAATTTCCTGTTAACCCAATCACTGGACAGATTAATGGACATTTAGATTTAGATCCATGGAAATTAGGCTCTGTGGTTCACATTGTGGATATTGACAAATTGAGATCTGTCAGCTTAATGGGAAAGACAGTAAAGACAGTAAATAATAAAAAATCTCAAACTGGTTTATTGCATGTTTATTACGTAACAAGTCTGCCCTGTAAGTTTAAAGGATAGTCAATGCTCCCTTTGCTCACAATGACTTGGTTTAGTCATTCAGAAGCACCTCCGTGAAAACAGCCCTCCCTTTAACAGTAATGACCAGCTACACCTCGTAAGCAAACAAGACTCAATTCACTATGAGATAACCCTCTATGATGTCATTAAACAAAGCAGAGAACCTAATAATAACAAAACTCTCCCTGATGTTTTATTGACGCTGTCCTTACCAGTGGGTGTTAGCTCACCACAATGGTCAGAGTCTAACTCCAAACCCAATGTTTTGTGCCATGCAGTCTAACACAACAGTCATTACATGTAGGCATGCTAAACATTGACTGCTATATAGGTACCTACCTGCCTGTGGTCCCATTAAAGAAATGCCCAATAATTATTCACAGTGTAGATATCCAAAAAATCTTTAAGATGGTCTCATGGGGTTAATTAATTGAGTAATGCTTTCTCATATTTACATAAATCTCCCATAGACTACATATCCTCTGCCCACATTAACTATGGCCAAAACTCCAGACCTTCACTTTATAAATGATTTATGACTTTAGAAGACACCCAATTACAGTGTGTGCTTTTGGAGCAGAGGGGCCAGAGGACTAACATTAACTGTGGTATTTAACAATAAAGCATACAAATGAAACTCTTTGATATGGATGCACTGGGAGAGAGCAAAATCAACAGCAGTGCAGTGCAGAGGAATTTATAATTCAGCAATTACGACTGATGCATACATTCCCACTCCTTTGGTTTATGCCAAGTGTCTGGAGGGAATGTTTCTACTGTCAGTAGGAGGAGAGGGAGAGGGAGATGAGAGAGAGAGAGAGAGAAAGAGAGAGAGAGAGAGAGAGAGAGAGAGAGAGAGAGAGAGAGAGAGAGAGAGAGAGACTTGAGATCTGTGGGGGGCAAACATCACTGAGTGCTATAGGGAGATATATATAAGAAATGTGTTTTGTTGAGTTCTCATGCACCCCAGCTTCTCTTAATGCTATTCTCTTAAGGCAGCTTAGTAAGGGGTTACCAGCATAATATTTGGTGCCTATGTGAAATTAGCCTGTGAGACTATTTATAGACTCTGGGGAATAATCTACTACCAATATTTGTGTTTTGAAAGGGGGAAGATTTTTTTCACGGTTCTTCAATTGTAATTAGAACAATTTCAATGGCTTTATCCTTTACAGATTATTTTCCTATTTAACAACCTCCTTTCATTGCATTCAAGGTTGGCACAGCTGGGCAAAACTGACCTGTGAACTTTAGGCATGAAATTAGACTGATGAGTTTAAGTCCTTCACAGCATTTTGCTGTATTTCTGGTATATGTATGTAGCATGGCTTATAATTAAAATATACTTGCAAATATTAGAGATTTATAGTTTTATTCGTTTGTGTACATTGTTATTCTGAAAAAGTAGTAAGAGGTTTATTTTTAAAGGATTATTTCACAATTTTACAACTTGATGTTAGATGGTTCCTCAACCTGAAAGTAGTCTATGGGCCAAGATAAACTCAAATCCATTGTTCGGTTTTCTTTAAACAGCCACTTCAGCTAACCTTAGCAACCGCAATCTAACAATCAGTGGAAGTGATGGGGGCATGTGAGCATGTTTACATCTTTTTTATTTTTACAAATCACCTGAAATTAATTCAATTCAACTCCACATTTGGTTTGATGTTACTTAAAGGTGATTTATTTTTAATTTGCTCACATGCCCCCATCGCTTCCATTGATTGTTAGCTTGTTGTGGCTAAAGTTAGCAAAATGTTGCTGTGGCTGTTTAAAGAAAACTGATCCATGGATTATAGTTTCTCCTGGCCCATAGGCTACTTTAAGGGCGAGGAACCATCTAACGAAAGTTGTAAAATACATATTAAGAGGGTTGTTGATTTTCAGCCCAGTGGGTTTTTAACAGTAAAGGCTGTTATTTGATGCTATCCTGCCCTCTAGTGTAGAAAGGTGTGGCTGCAGATGTTCAGACTTTTCAATAAGACCAGGATTCAATCATAGGAGCGTTGTCGACGTACACACTGCACTTGACTTTTAAACGTATGTTACACTTGAGCCGACATCCCAGTGTGTACAATGAATATGATCTACCTGAATATTGGGGAAATTGACCACAAAAGGCACATTGTCGACAGAGAACTGCGACTGTCGACAACATGCCTTTGATTGAATCTCGGCCTAAGTGTCCCTGATATGCATACCTATACTTACATGATACTGCTTACATAGGCAGATACAGAATCATTACAGTGTAGGTACACATTGTTATACACTTCTTTATATAGTACTCACCATGTAGATACATAGGTATAAGTGACTGCAAAGCAGTGGTGACTAATCTCCATGCATCAAAATAGTTAGATATTCTGATTTCACATGATCAGATCTGCTATCAGTGTTACAGCCTTTCATACTATTGTCATGTGAACGGCAGGGTTCCTGATATTGTGTTACTGTAAACTATCTCTCTCCTTGTATAGTGTTAATGAGGGTCTTTCATTGTTTTTGTTAGTGTATCTCAGGGATGCTGCCTAACACCCAGCCCCCACACCCACCCCCTTAATGTACTAGCAAGTGATTCCTACAGTACTAATCAACACTGCTTAATTGGAAGCATGAGTTCTCATTGTTTTACTATGGATGTCTTTTCAGAGCAACTCAGCCCTTTATTTTCATATTATCATCATCATCATCATCATAGGGCGGCAGTTAGCCTAGCGGTTAGAGCATTGGGCCAGTAACCGAAAGGTTGCTGGTTCAAATACCCGAGCCTGTCGATGTGTCCTTGAGCAAGGCACTTAACCCTAATTTGCTCCAGGGGCTGACCCTGTAGGTACGCTGTCATTGTAAATAAGAATTTGTTCTTAACTGACTTGCCTAGTTAAATAAAGGTTAAATGTAAAAATTATAATAATAATTATTAAATCATCATCATCATCATAGTCACTGTGATCATTATTGTAGTCCTCCACAATACAACAGAGGCCCCTGATGGTGAGAACTCTTGGTTTTATCCATCAAACATTCAGCAGAGGGCGCTATTGTAACTCCTGTGAACACTGAAGGGAGCCCTCAATGGAGTTTTACATGTTGATATACTGTACAGTATGTCTGTGTATTTGTCTGTCTGTTTGCCTATATACCATGTGCTTTAGGCATGTATTTTTGGGCACTGCTATTATTCGCTGTGTGTAATATTGAGTAGAATTAACTTTTAAGAGTCCAATGATACAGCTTTTGTTTTTAACCAACATAAACCAGGGCCACTGAATACAAGCACTACTCAAACCAAAAACATTAATTTTAGATATTCAACCATTCATTTCAGTCATTCTACCAAATGTCACTTTCCTAAGCCCTTTGAAACTGCTTTTCTGCTGTTGTTTTTTCTCGACCTGGCACTGTGACACACCACAGACCGCCGTAACACTTTGCAGTTTGCTCTGTGTTCTTCTCCCACAAACAACAACACTTGAGAGAGTACATGGGCGGCAGCAGCGTTCGCAGCTGCTTTGTATGCATGCTCACAGTCGCACGCCGGGCCGTCAGTATCTGCGAGCGGTGTGATTAATTAACATCCAGTTCATAACCCCCCAAATTAGCGCTGGAGCACACAGGCTAATGAGCTGACTGTGAACCTAGAGGATACAATAACCACACCACACCTCATCTATCAATACTGAACTTCTCTCTCTCTCTCTCTCTCTCTCTCTCTCTCTCTCTCTCTCTCTCTCTCTCTCTCTCTCTCTCTCTCTCTCTTTTTCAAGTTTTTGTTTTGTCTGTTTATACATCATTGACCATAGTAAAATACCGTTATCGAAATGGCCCATATCCCACAGCCTTGTCTGTCTCACAGGCTGGTCTTTCTCACCCATCCACCATGAGTGACTATACCCGGATACCCGGCCAGTGAGCTCACCAGTCTCAGCCAGAGCCACAACCAGTGCTGTCAGTGTCAAGCCTAGTGGCAGTAACGACAGCTGCACAAACTCATACTGTCTAGTTCTTTTTTCTTATGTACTACAACCAAACCAAATACATTATTTTGCCATTCAGTCACAATTGTCTGATGGTTTTCTGGTGGACACAAAACAAACATTTTACCTAGACAGAGCAGATACATGTAACTGTACCTTGTTAGCTCTCAGAGACCTCGCTTACAGTTAACCCATTTGGCCTGTAAGCCACATGGTCCCATCCCGAGCTGCCGGCCGCTGTTGCCGCGGGTGATGATGAAGATGTTGGCACAGGCAACACAGACTCAGGTGCCATCTCCAAGGGAACCAGCATGCACTGTGACAATGTGATCACCTCTCAGGCGACTGACACCTGCTAACCCCTGCCTGCGAAGCTGCCCAACTGGAAGCAGCCTGATAAGACTGTTGTATTAATGACACAATGCCTTTCATGACAGGTTATGACAAAGGTTATGGTAAAACGACTACATACGCTACTTCATATAGGAAAGATGATGTAGGACTTTATGTAGGACAAACTATGTGGGATACTTTATGTAGGAAAGACTGTGGGATGCTTTATGTTGGAAAGACTATGTGGGATACTTTATGTCACTTTCAGTTATTATGATAATTGACTTAACACAAAGTTCTGCATTTGATGATCATTATCTTATTTTTGCTTCAGTTTCATAAGTTGAAGATGTTTTACTTGAGTGATTTTCATTGAAACTGTGTTGACCACGGTTAGTATATAAAATAAATAGAGTCTCTCTCTCTCTCTCTTTATCTCTCTCTCTCTCCCTCTCTCTCTCTATATGTATATACAGTGGGGAGAAGTATTTGATACACTGCCGATTTTGCCAATTGCCGATTTTGCAGGTTTTCCTACTTACAAAGCATGTAGAAGTCTGTAATTTTTATCATAGGTACTCTTCAACTGTGAGTGACAGAATCTAAAACAAAAATCCAGAAAATCACATTGTATGATTTTTAAGTAATTAATTTGCATTTTATTGCATGACATCAGAAAAGCAGAACCTAATATTTGGTACAGAAACCTTTGTTTGCAATTACAGAGATCATATGTTTCCTGTAGTTCTTGACCAGGTTTGCACACACTGCAGCAGGGATTTTGGCCCACTCCTCCATACAGATCCTTCAGGTTTCGGGGCTGTCGCTTGGCAATACGGACGTTCAGCTCCCTCCAAAGATTTTCTATTGGGTTCAGGTCTGGAGACTGGCTAGGCCACTCCAGGACCTTGAGATGCTTCTTACGGAGCCACTCCTTAGTTTCCCTGGCAACCCTGGTTTCGGGTCGTTGTCATGCTGGAAGACCCAGCCACGACCCATCTTCAATGCTCTTACTGAGGCAAGGAGGTTTTGGCCAAGATCTCGCGATACATGGCCCCATCCATCCTCCCCTCAATACGGTGCAGTCGTCCTTGCCTCATTGCAGAAAAGCATCCCAAAAGAATGATGTTTCCACCTCCATGCTTCACGGTTGGGATGGTGTTCTTGGGGTTGTACTCATCCTTCTTCTTCCTCCAAACACGGCGAGTGGAGTTTAGACCAAAAAGCTATATTTTTGTCTCATCAGACCACATGACCTTCTCCCATTCCTCCTCTGGATCATCCAGATGGTCATTGCCAAACTTCAGACGGGCCTGGGCATGCGCTGGCTTGAGCAGGGGGATCTTGCGTGCGCTGCAGGATTTTAATCCATGACGGCATAGTGTGTTACTAATGGTTTTCTTTGAGACTGTGGTCCCAGCTCTCTTCAGGTCATTGACCAGGTCCTGCCGTGTAGTTCTGGGCTGATCCCTCACCTTCCTCATGATCATTGATGCCCCACGAGGTGAGATCTTGCATGGTGCCCCAGACCGAGGGAGATTGACCGTCATCTTGAACTTCTTCCATTTTCTAATAATTGCGCCAACAGTTGTTGCCTTCTCACCAAGCTGCTTGCCTATTGTCCTGTAGCCCATCCCAGCCTTGTGCAGGTCTACAATTTTATCCCTGATGTCCTTACACAGCTCTCTGGTCTTGGCCATTGTGGAGAGGTTGGAGTCTGTTTGATTGAGTGTGTGGACAAGTGTCTTTTATACAGGTAACGAGTTCAAACAGGTGCAGTTAATACAGGTAATGAGTGGAGAACAGGAGGGCTTCTTAAAGAAAAACTAAAAGGTCTGTGAGAGCCGGCATTCTTACTGGTTGGTAGGTGATCAAATACTTATGTCATGCAATAAAATGCAAATTAATTATTTAAAAATCATACAATGTGATTTTATGGATTTTTGTTTTAGATTCCGTTTCTCACAGTTGAAGTGTACCTATGATAAAAATGACAGACTTCTACATGCTTTGTAAGTGGGAAAACCTGCAAAATCGGCAGTGTATAAAATACTTGTTCTCCCCACTGTATATATAAACTCCCAGTAATTTATTGGGTAAAACACCAACGTTTCAGCAACACGGTGCCTTCTTTAGGGTTAGTATGACTCTTATGTAGGCTGTATATTTGACACTATCATAAGACGTGAATTGTGTTTGCAAGCTTTTCTTATGTGTTGACATATTGCAAAGTTTCCCAAGTTAGAGCTGAAATATAGGCTCTTGAGCTCCTGGGTAGCTCAATCAAGTTAATTAGAGTGCAATCATCGCTTTATCATTATTTAACATTTTCCCTCTTTGATGTTGATGTTTCGGGTTCGTCCCTCCCAGCTAAGTACTGTACACACTCCAAGCTTATCCCCCTGAAGGAGATGTTTGACAGGGCTCAACTCCATGTAAACAGCATCAACTTTTTCTTTCCTTTGTTAAACCTAGGCAATGTTCTCAAAGGAATACAGACATGAAATACTGCTAGCCCATATGAAACCTATTACTGTACCTATTACTGCACCAGTTTATTCATAGACATGGTATTTTGAATATTGGTAATTTATGTCATATAGTTTATTTGTCCAGGTCAGACAACCTCAATAGCTCATTGCTAAATGGAAGTCTTTTAAATGTTAATTGGTTCACTAGATAAATGTGCCCATTTTGATTGGTAAATGCATTCACTGGGCTTGTTCTTACTGGCTCTCCCTTATGGGCCAGATGACTTCCTGTCCCATGGGACACCATTAAGCATCCATGGGTCCGAGCCTTTTCATTACCTATGTCACAAGTTGCCACCGACAACAACAACAATGAGTGAGAATTTAAGCTCCCTCTTTAAAAGTGTAATGCTATATTTATAAGCCAGTATTTATAAACATTTGCATATATCAAGATGAAAAAGTTGTTTGAATTGGGGGCAATTTGCATTTGGTGAAACATATGGCGGAGCCGCGGAAGCCATGGGCCATGCCTTCATTACCCGATCTTCGTTTCATCAGCTCCACGCTCCCCTGCTGAGCCTCCCCGTGGTGTCGCCTTCTGTCCCCGAGGTTCCAGTGATAGGGGACAATATGTCCCCAAGGTGAGGAGCAGGGAGAAAACCACGCGCGCCGCTTCTCCAATGATTATTTAATCAGACTTTTCACTTTGGATCTTAAGAGAGGAACAAGGGGAGAGAGACAGAGAGGTACAAAGTGGTGCTTATTAACCATTTGTTCAATGCTGGGAGGAGAACGAGGGGAGACGAGGTGATTGGTGATTCGTTAACATGGAGAGAGGAAAGATGAGAGAGAAGGTGGAGAAAGGTTTATGAGAGAGTAGAGAAAGAGAAGGGTGAGAGGAGTATATAGTATCCAATATAGTAGAGAGGAGAAGTGAAAGGAGAGATGGGGAGGGAGAGAGAGGAGAAGGGAAAGGAGAGGAGGGCAGAAGGGAGAGGAGGGGGGGGGCATGCAGGTGAGGGGCCAGTTGGCAACTTGGCACTTCCCCATCACGTCTGGCTGCAGCTCGGCATGCCACTCGCGCCACATTTGCATGTGCAAAAAGGGCTTGTGTTGATCCACTGCGGTGGCAGTCTCTCTCTCTCCTCTCCTCTAAGCATGTGTGGTTGTCACTGCTTGTGCTTTGTGTTAGTGCTTATGAAAGGGCCTCATCACAACTCTCTTTAGCTCTGATCTGATGTGTTTTGACAGGCGATACCTACTCTGGTCGCATCTTTTCATGACTTCAGATTATTTTGGAGCCCGAGTGCACAGTCAGGGAGGGGCAGAAATAGCACAGGGCACAGTTGTCCGTCACGGTTTCTCTCCTCAATGTTTGTCTTGCTATTTCCATAGTTAATTACATCTGGATGCTGCTGGATTTAGAGCCAGGTGGCTCTTACTGAAGACTACTTTTAGTCAAATATGGTGAGGTGAAAGACTTGTTTAGCAGATTCTGTGTTATTCCATTTGAAACTGAGTGTCCCATATTTGTATTGCAGATAAACCGTTCAATTGCACTTAAATTACCACGCTTTTAGAATTAGTTTTTGCAATTGCTGTATATGCTGAACACTTTCCCTCCTACAATTTTGTTCAATCTTTTCTGCAGGAACTGTACTGCAAGAACAGACAACAGGATGTATCATATTGATATTTTAAACAGATAATAAAAGGACATAGTATTTCTTACATAGTAGCCCCAATAGTATTTTCTACATAAAGTAACCCCAATAGTATGTTCTACATAGAGTAGCCCCAATAGTATTTTCTACATGGAGTAGCCCACTAAGGGTCAATCTATATCACTGAAGCGAGATGTAAAGGTAATTTCCGATTGAGCCGACATATGCAGCGTTTACCTGAATGCAGTCTCCACTAACGTGGGAACATTGCCTTTAAATTTCAATCGCTCTATAACGCTGAACTTCTGCGATACGGTTTGAATAGAGCCCACAGTCTTTTCTACATAAAGTAACCTGCATAGTCTTCCTAACATTAAGTAGCCCCAATAGTCTTTCCTACATAACCTTTGTCTCTATGCGTTCTGTTGGAATGAGCTTATCTCCACCAGGGTTAAAAATATCAGTGGGCGGAGCCCTGAATAAACAGAGGCATTACGCACAACCGGGCCTGAGAAAACGGCTTCTCAGCTATGTACACAGTCAATTCAAAATACTGGTTTAATTAATTTCCCCTTATGATAATGATTTCATCTTGGCCAATAAACAGGCATTTTCACTTAGTTTTATCAGCGTGTGGAATAACCCTAATATTTTTTCTGCCGTTTAGTTCAAGTTAAAAAAGGGGCATACAGGGTGGGTGCATGTTTAGAGCCACACGTCTACACATACCGACTGGGGAAAAGCATCCAGTCGGTTAATAAGTAATGACTGCCCGAGATCACAGGAACCTTACACTACAGCAAAACAAGTTAAGCACAAGCTTTGATAATGACTGTTAATAATTCACTGTGTGTAATTATCCCGATGTGGAAAGCAACAATGGTGGCGGGACGCTGTAGGGATGATGCTAGCAATTACAGCGAGAGATCAGGGTCACAAGATCAAGGGGGACATGAAAGGCTACCACGTTGTCGAGTCGACTTTGTTGAACGTACAGTTGTTGTTGTCGAGGCAGACTCCGTCAAGCTAACTTGATCTTCTGTTTCGCCCGTTTATCAAAGAACGAAGGGATTCTTTGGATGACTGACAATATGATTTCCATGCCACTTCAGATGATAGACAGGAGCACAAATGACAGTATTTTCTCAAATTCCATATATTTTTTCAGGGGAAATGTATTTATTTAAATCAATTCATGAGACACTGCCCTAGGCTACTGCTTGACATTCACAGGTTCACATTATGCTCTGGAATTTTGAGTAACCTAAATGAACTGTGACCTATTGCTTCCTCAGATATGTACCTCCTTTGTCTGTGCCTGTGATTCACTCAGTGCCCACATTTTGAGGTGGAGGATTTGCAACTCAAAACTATTTAAATTAATGCCAGAGCTAATCACTCTATTTGTCATCTACAGATTTGAATCTCATAATGTGTTCCAAAAACCTGGAAAGAATCTGGCATCACACAAAATCACTGTCTTTCAACAGAGCCCCTCACTCTTTTACGCGGAAAGGGCATTCACACGCATTCAGCATCCCTTATTGGGGGGTAAATGGCTAATCATAACATCATTGAAGTGTAAAACAACAAACGCGGTGTCATTGACAACCTTTGCTCCCGAGCAGTGAGAGTTAATTTGATCTTGATGACACTAGGCTCTTTCAGGCCTTTTCAGGCCACAAGCAGCTGGAGCTAAGAGCACGAGATGAACGAGGGATGAATTCCACATGAGGAGAGAGAAAAGAGGGGTAGAGTTGTTATTATACCGCCATTGAGGGGCTAAGAAGGGCTTCTGAATTGCCCTGGATTACATGTCTAATTCCAGCGCTAGGCCCTGTGAGCACTGAGCAGCCACTGGGCCTAGGGCCAGTATTTGGCACTGGTGGAGCGCTGGTAAGAATAAGATCACAATTGCATTTAAAGCCCAGAGAGGGAACGACAGGGAGAGATAGAGGAAGCCTATGAACCCTAATTGCCAGATGGTGAATATTTTCGCTCCCTTTCAACGGCGCATTAATTGCAGGGCTGCCCGGGGGTTGAGACGCACTGATCAGTGTGGTAGAGGAGCCTGACCCTGATTATCCCCCGTTGAAGGGGAGAGGTAGGGAGGGCGAGGGGGGTTGCAACAGATATTCACCCAATAATTTGTCTATCGAGCCACCTGGGCCTTGACACTAGGGGTGGCGAGTGTGGAAGAAGGGGATGGGGGGGGGGGGGTCTTGGAGGGTCGTGGGGGCAAGGGGAAGGTTGGTGGGGTGGTAAGGCTGCAGTTTAGGAGGCTTGAGGGATTGTTTCAACATTCCGTGACCCCCATCCCACACAAACCACCTCTTCCCACCTCCTTACGAAACCCTCTTACCCCACCACCACCCCAACGCCCCTTCGGCACCTCGTTTACATATATCCCAAAGATGTAATTGAATTAAATAAAGCTTTCTCGGGGGCAGCTGCCACAGCTGCTGTTTGTGGCATGTCAAAAGGGCCGCCACTTTAAGAGCACTTACATATGCTCCAAATTAGCAGGTCAGATAGGCAGGCGCTCGATGACAGGGCTGAGGCTGCCAGCGCTACGAGGGGCCCACAGCTGGGAGCAATTCATTGTGAGAGAGGGGCCTTTTCAGTTTAGACCCCTGATTATGAAGGGTGAGAGATATACACGCAGATGTACGCAGGCACGCACACACACACACACACACACACACACACACACACACACACACACACACACACACACACACACACACACACACACACACACACACACACACACACACACACACACACACACACACACACACACACACACACACACACACTGGTCACTGGGGAAATTAGGGAGCATTAGTTAACTGTCCCATTAGGGGCCCATAAACACAGAAGAGCAGGGGTCAGGGAGTCAGAGGATGAGCTCTCTAACCAATCAGCTGTGATTACTGTAGGACAGGAAGTAGTGCAGTGGTGGGACGTTGTCTGAATAGGAAGTAAAATAGAACTGAAATCCGAAATAGGCCGCCCAGACACATTTGTTATTGTTTTTGTTCTGAGGAAATGAGCATCCAGCATCGTGGTGAAAATACATATTTTTTGTACATTATCGCTGTTCTATTGCGCGAGCTATGATGTCGGAGCGGAAAATTTTTTGTTGTTTGAGGTAACGTCTTTGCTGTTGTAATATCGCAAACGGACGTGATATGGATTATGTTATTTCGGACCAATATCTCAATACATGTCCCAACATTAACGGTATTGTCTGTCATTGCTCATTGTGTTGTCAAATTATTTCAAATGCAATACTTTAGTAAAGTCACTGCTTATTATAGGGTCAATAGTTTGCATTAGTTAGTCGGTTATATTCCAGTAACGCCTGTCATACTAATCAGCTTTCACAAACAATTATCTAATGACTTGTCACTCAAAATCTGTCTGGCAATTATGTTTATTTTTACTGCATGACAAATGAACCATTATGTAATTGCACCTGTTTTCTTTAAGAGGTGTGCTGTATGATTAGCTAGCAGTAGGATTGACATCATTAGACAAATAAGCCTTAAAGTTAACATGAACATGCCAGCCTTATGTAAACAACCTTGCACTTATAAAGTGGTCATCAAGCATGCGATGACAACGTGTGAAATGTAAATATTGTGTCACACCGCTATGAAAATGTGTTACATTATATATCTAAACTATTAGATATGGGTTGTTACTTGTAAGGATTTACCACTTGACCATAAAAATGCCTAATTAAACATAATTATGAAGTATCACAAGTGCTTTACAGTATATGTATAATGTATAATTACAGTGAAGCTACAAATATGAAGAGGCTAGTTAGTGGAAGTGTTGGTCATGATTCAAACTGTTTAGAGAGTATGTTAAAATTAATGCATTTATTATCTAGTTCATTCAGGCCGCATTGGATTGGTGTACTGTATATTGAACAGTTTTTTTCCAAATACAGGTGTGCCAAGCTTGTAGAGTCATACCCAAGAAGGCTCAAGGCTGTAATTGCTGCCAAGGGTGCATCAACAAGTACTGAGTAAAGTGTCTAAATACTTGTGTAAATGTGATATTTCAGTTTTGTATTATAAAACATTTGCTCAAATTTATAAAAAACAGTTTTTACTCTGTCCTTATCTGGCCTTTTTATCTGGGAAAAAAAAGATTTAATACATTTTAGAATAAGGCTGTAACTCCCAAAATGTGGAAAAAGTCAAGGGGCCTGAATAATTTCCGAAGGCACTTTACATGTAGCTATCTTAAGATGAATGCACTTACTGTAAGTATTTTGATAAGAGCATCTGCTAAATGACTAAAATGTCAAAAGTAAATGTTTCACATACAGATATTACTTTATTGAATTATTAGTTACATGTTTTTAAATAATATTGATGTCGCAATATCTTCAGTAACATCTCAAAAGATTGATCCTGTTAACTATATTTCTGAATAAAAAGCCAATAATTTTCACCTTATTCCCATGGAGGGTCTTTATGTTTGGCATCTCAGTTCTTGTACTGGTATCCTGTGTATATAGCCAAGTTATCGTTACCCATTAGTCTTAATATTTTTCTATTATCTCTCTTTTGTTCTCTCTGAATTGTTGGGAAGGGTCTGTAAGTAAGCATTTCACTGTTAGTCTCTACACCTGTTGTTTACGAAGCATGTGACAAATAACATTTGATTTTAATCTAAGGTGTTATCGTTTTTTCCCATCCTGTGGCGAGCAGAAAGACTGTGACTCAGCTGTTTGCATGCTGCATTATAGAAAAATGAATGTGAAGGCACACCAAACAGGACCTTTAAAAATGCATGAGCGCTCCCCAAACCTCCCTCTCCCTCCTTCGAATAGAGCTATCACTGGGGCCTGTTATCTCCCGAACCCCCAGGTAGAAAATGGTAATGATACCACTTAACATCGCTGCACATATGGAGGGAAAATGGAAATGCCAACAGCACCTCAACTATAAAGCAAATCAAATTGAAATATTAATCCGCTGATTAATAGAACATTATGAGAGCCCATTCTCTTTGTTGTTTAACAACAAAGGCTTGCAAAATAAGCAACTGCCTAAGAGGTAAGGGGTTTAATAGAGTCCCACAGAGGTGCTAAAGCCCCTTTCAAACATCATTACTGTGCATAATGTATTCACTTCCACAGTGCTGAGATTTGATATTGATGTTTACTCATTTATTTTTTTATTAATGTTCGTTGTTAATGAATTCTTTGATGAGAGGCATTTTGTAAATCATTATCCATGGAAAATAAAAAAGAGGTGCAGCGTTTCTCGGCCTGTGGAACTGGGTATAAAATTGCTAGGTGTAAGGAGAAAAAGTAGATGAAAAGTGGGCTCGTTGTCAAAAGTTTTATTCCCTATGGTACATTTTTTGTTGTGTGTTTGTGATTGCAACTTCTATGCACGCGGGTATGTGTGTTGAAAAGTCGACTGGGAGTTGCACAGGAGTGTTGAGAGAGCAAGATACTTAGCTAATTAAACTAATCTTACTCAAGGCTCTAAGAGGAGGAGATACAGGTTGGTTTCTCCACCGAGCCTTTGGTGGAGCCCTGTCCTTCCCCTCATCCATATTGATCACTGGGGATCTTATGGAGAGGACAGAAAGTGAGAAGGGAAAACAGGAAGTAAATTGAAACCACCATCAGCAAGAGATAGTTGAACAAATTGTTTACTTTACAAACACCTATTGGATTATTGGTGAAGTACTGTACTGTATGTTCCTCAGTTACCACCAAAGAAAGATTGTCCTATGGCCTTGGATGATACTGAATCTGTGGAATCACAGTAGACGGTTTGTACTATTTGGCCATTGGTGGGTTTCGAGTCCCCTACCCATCTGGAGACCGCTTTGAAGAAGCAGAGACCTGGACCTCGTTGAACAGCTCTTGGCAAGGCCAGTCCAGTCTCTCTACAGATACTGTACAAGGCTGTTCAAGGCTCTAATCCTACCAAACAATTAATTGCGTAATTGGATCAATTAGGCGTCCCAATTGGTCACACCGATCTGCCCTTATGGAAAGGTTTAACGCAATATAACAACACATTCCATTCTGTTACTTTTCAGCTCCAGTATGGGTTATTCACCTACGTACAAAATCAAATCTGCCAAACATTTATTCCAACATTTTTATTAAGTGTTTCTAAAATGGAATTTGAATTAAACCCTGATCCTTTCTAGGCCAGTTTAGGCAACACATGCATTTTTTTATTTAGTAGGCTTTGGTCTGTGAAAGATTCAATTTCAATCATGAAAGCACTTTTCAAGTTTACGTCATGTCATTTTGTATGTGTTTTTGAGACAGAGGGACAATCTGCGTTTGCAATATCTCAACGTTCATATAGCTTTTTTTCTTCCTATCCTCCCAGCCAGTCTGAAATGGAGCCCAGCCACACTGCTTTAATGGCACATTTATCAAAAAGTGAAAGCGAGCACGGTGCAGATGTTACGAATGTCGTAAGTGATTGCTCCCACTTTCCCAAAAATTTCGCAACTAGAATTATGGCTTTTCATCAGCCGATATATTTCACTTGTGATTAATTGCAACACTCACATTTGGATAATTTCTGCATAAGAGAGAGCATTTCTGCTTTGTGAAATTGATATAAAAGAAATGCAAATCAATGGTGTTCTTGGCACCAAACATATGCTGCCACAATGCCAACAAGCCTGCCCCTGACAACCCCAGCTGGGGGCTTGTAAGACTTGCTCTTGGCAAAATACGTTTTTTTCCCAGCCGCTTTGCAAATGAACACCAATTAATACGAACAGCATCCAATTTTAGTCCTGCACCTGGTTAAGTCTCTGAGAAGAATCGTTCTCCAAATCTATTACATGCTAAGGATCCAATGGATTAAAATTCCATAAAGATCTTATCATTGTATTGGTGAAGTGTGTTAAATCCTCCTGAAATCCAAACCGAGACAAATGACTCTGGCCCACCATCTCAGTTCCGTTTATTTCTTGATCATCATGTACAGTGTAAAATGTTTGTCTTGTCCTTTATAGCTCACCACTAACCTAGTTGTCTCTCAGCAAATACATAAACATCTCAACTATAGTCAGTTTCCCATCGACCAAGCTTTGAACTGCTGTGTAACATCCTTGTCATTCTCTCTCTCTCTCTCTCTCTCTCTCTCTCTCTCTCTCTCTCTCTCTCTCTCTCTCTCTCTCTCTCTCTCTCTCTCTCTCTCTCTCTCTCTCTCTCTCTCTCTCTCTCTCTCTCTCTCTCTCTCTCTCTCTCTCTCTCTCTCTCTCTCTCAAACTCATAGTCACCATATGACTTATGATGGATAGGAAGCTTTAATGAGCTCTTACAAGCAATTAAGTAATCAGGGAACCCTGCTGCTCGGAGCTAGAGCTAGCGAGAGCGGTGACAAATGGAGGCCCATCAGTACTGTAATCAACACAGGACAAGCTCCTCTCCTTCACCACTTCAAAACAATGACACGCAAGGACAGCGATGGGGCCACCAGCATGGCCCAATCTCACGTTGTTGTTGTGTCTCCAAATAGGATCTGAACCGTTGGACATTCCAATGTACTCTTTTAAAGTCGTACATACGTTACTTGCAATGCCTACATAACAGGTTATAGGCATTGAGTGGAGATAAGAGCAATGTTCATGCTATGTGATGTCTTTTTCTGTGTTCCGATCAACACAAACATATTCCTATGCTTGATTCCTATCAATGATATCAGTGTACAGTTGAAGCCTTACATTACCAAGGCTTCAACAATGGGTTCCAGACATACAGGTACAGCGGGTGAAATAAGTATTGAACACGTTACCATTTTTCTCAGTAAATATATTTCCAAAGGTGCTATTGACATGAAAGGTGCTATTGACATTTCACCAGATGTTGGTAACAACCCAAGTAATCCATACATACAAAGAAACCAAACCAAATAAGTTCAGAAATTAAGTTATGTGTAATAATGTGAAATGACACAGGGAAAAAGTATTGAACACATGAAGAAAGGGAGGTTCAAAAAGGCATGGAAAGCCAAGACAACAGCTGAAAACTATCAGTAATTAAAAAGCAATCCAGCCCCCTGTCAGTGCAAATTAATATCATCTGGTTCAGTCCCAACTGATGGCCTACAAAAAGGTCTCATTGCCAAGGTGTCACACAAGACACATCTCATGATGGGTAAAAGCAAAGAGCTGTCTCAAGACATTCGCAACCTAATTGTTGCAAAACATAATGATGGCATTGGTTATAGGCGCATTTCTAAGCTTCTGAATGTTCCAGTGAGCACTGTTGGGGCCATAATACGGAAGTGGAAAGACAATCATTTCACCATAAATTTGCCTCGACCAGGTGCTCCTCGTAAATTTGCCCATTCATCCTTCCTTCAATTATGTGAAGTTTGCCAGTACCATTTGCTGAAAAGCAGCCCCACACCATGATGTTCCCACCTCCAAACTTCACTGTTGGTATGGTGTTTTTAGGGTGATGTGCAGTGCCATTTCTCCTCCAAACATGGTGTGTATTATGACATCCAAACAGTTCAATTTTGCTCTCATCTGACCACAGTATATTCTCCCAGTATTTCACTGGCTTTTCCAAATGTTGTGCAGCAAACGAGCTTCAACATGCTTTTGTTTCAGCAATGGAGTCTTGCGTGGTGAGCGTGCATACAGGCCATGGCGGTGGAGTGCATTACTTAATGTTTTCTTTGAGACAACAGTACCTGCTAATTGCAGGTCTTTTTGAAGCTCTCCACAAGTGGTCCTTGGCTCTTGGACAACTCTTCTGATTATTCTTTTCACTCCTCTGTCAGAAATCTTGCGAGGAGCACCTGGTCGAGGGAAATTTATGGTGAAATTATTGTCTTTCCACTTCCGTATTATGTCCCCAACAGTGCTCACTGGAACATTCAGAAGCTTAGAAATGCGCCTATATCCAATGCCATCATTATGTTTTAGGTTGCGAATGTCTTGAGACAGCTCTTTGCTTTTACCCATCATGAGATGTGTCTTGTGTGACACCTTGGCAATGAGACCTTTTTGTAGGCCATCAGTTGGGACTGAACCAGATGATATTAATTTGCACTGACAGGGGGCTGGATTGCTTTTTAATTACTGATAGTTTTCAGCTGTTGTCTTGGCTTTCCATGCCTTTTTGAACCTCCCTTTCTTCATGTGTTCAATACTTTTTCCCTGTGTCATTTCACATTATTACACATAACTTAATTTCTGAACTTATTTGGTTTGGTTTCTTTGTATGTATGGATGACTTGGGTTGTTACCAACATCTGGTGAAACTTTCATGTCAATAAAAATGGTGACGTGTTCAATACTTATTTCACCCGCTGTATGTGGTGAGGCTCTAAGTTCTCAGTTTCACATTCTCACCCACCAAAAGCATAGTGGGCACACCAGGGTGGTATGACACCTCTACCACACTCCTGATCTTCCCTGAATAATTCAACTCTTACCATACGTCTGATGTCTCCGTGTTAGATATCCGAACAGAGTTGGAGCCCAACACAATGCGTTGCATATTGAAAATCAAATATGTTGCTTATTGAAAGAGTGGCTTTGGCGGACGCTACCTGGAGAAATGCCTAATGGAGACTGGGAGAAGGGTGCCCATAGGGTAATGCTCTCTCATGTGAGTGAGGGAAACAGCTGAGGGTGCAGATTTGACATCACTGAAACTGGCACAGTGAACACACACCCACACAAACATGCAAGCACACACTGTATGGAAATCAGAGAGCTAGGCCAGCCATGCATGACAAACTGTGTCTGTGTGTGTGTGTGTGTGTGTGTGTGTGTGTGTGTGTGTGTGTGTGTGTGTGTGTGTGTGTGTGTGTGTGTGTGTGTGTGTGTGTGTGTGTGTGTGTGTGTGTGTGTGTGTGTGTGTGTGTGTGTGTGTGTGTGTGTGTGTGTGTGTGTGTGAGTGAGTGAGTGAGTGAGTGAGTGAGTGAGTGAGTGAGTGAGTGAGTGAGTGAGTGAGTGAGTGAGTGAGTGAGTGAGTGAGTGAGTGAGTGAGTGAGTGAGTGAGTGAGTGAGTGAGTGAGTGAGTGAGTGAGTGAGTGAGTGAGTGAGTGAGTGAGTGAGTGAGTGAGTGAGATAGATAGATAGATAGATAGATAGGTACTTTATTGATCCCCCGGGGGGGAAAGTTCATTGTCAAGCAGCTACAACAAACACAGGGCAGGTGCAAAATGCCACAACGAAAGTACACAAAAGACAGATACACGGTACACGATACATAGAGCGGCAGTATGAAAAAGTAAAGAAATACAAGATATCTGGAGTGCAAAAAAAAAGCTATAAAAGGACATTGCATAGTATGAGTGGTTGGCTGAATATGTACACTATACATTGGTGGATGTTGGATGGTTAACTATAATATACAGGTCGATGGCAGAGAAATACTTCAGTAGCTAAAAATGCGTATGATATGAGCGAGGGTAATAATAGTTTACTTAATAGACAGACTGGGTAAATGAACAGGTAAGTGAAAATTTTGCATGGTTAAATTAGCTGTACAGTTAGGTATACAGTTATATTTACAGATAAGTGAATACTTGCATGTTTACACAAACTGTACAGGTAAATGACAGGAAGAGATACTTTAATAGCTAAATGTGTGTATGATATCATTTGGGGTAATAATAGTAATAATTCCCTTAAAATACAGTCCTTAGTGCACAGGGTTTAATTACAGACAACTGCACTTATTGCACATTCGATATACTAAAAGCAATGAGAAAAGGTGCAACTGGCAGGATACTAATATGCATTCCTGAGTGAATGCCTACGTCCAATAATTACTTACAATATTGCATGTGATATAATATAACAACTGTACATGAGTATGTATATACAGACCTGTATGAATAAATAGGTCCTGAGTGGATGAGTGCTGACGGACCAGAGTTACTCACGGATGGATGCATAATTGTTAAACTAGGTCCTAGCACCCCAACAGTTCCAGATCTATGTTGCCGACGGCACGGCACCCCGGTGAGGCATTATATAGTCTCATAGCCGCCGGCAGGAAGGACCTCCTGTAGCGCTCTCTGGCACACCGTGGTGGGATCAGTCTGTGACTGAAAGTGCTCCTCTGCGTCATAACCATAGCGTGCAGAGGGTGGGTGACGTTGTCCATGATGGCCAGCAGTTTGGCCAGGATCCGTCTCTCCGCCACCTCCTCTAGAGTGTCAAGGCTCATCCCCAGGACAGAGCTAGCCTTCCTGATCAGCTTATTTACCCGAGAAGCATCACCGGCTTTGATGTTTGCTCCCCAGCACACCACTGCAAAAAGATGGCACTGGCCACCACAGACTGGTAGAAGGTATGCAGTAGTTTACTGCACACGTTGAAGGACCTGAGCCTCCTCAGAAAGTAGAGTCGGCTCTGGCCCTTTTTGTACAGGGCCCCGGTGTTACCAGCCCATTCCAGTCTGTTGTCCATATGGACACCCAGGAACTTGTATGACTCAACCATATCCACATCCATCCCCTTTATAGGGACTGCAGTCAGTTGTGCCTTGGTTCTCCTGAAGTCCACCACCATCTCCTTAGTTTTGCTGATGTTAAGCTGAAGGTGGTTCTGCTCACACCACAGCACAAAGTCACTGATTGTGCTCCTGTACTCCTCCTCCTGCCCACCGCTGATGCACCCTACAATAGCAGAGTCATCCGAGAACTTCTGTAGGTGGCATGTCTCAGAGTTATATCTAAAGTCTAAGGTGTGAGAGAGACAAAGAGAGAGAGAGAGAGAGAGAGAGAGAGAGAGAGAGAGAGAGAGAGAGAGAGAGAGAGAGAGAGTGCTAACATGGGTCCTTTGTCCTTGTCTACATTTTGATTGTGCCCATATTTCCAGAAATGTGTCTGTTATCTATCGACTGTCTTAAAATGTAGGCACAATCTGAATGTGGACAAGATTGGGACCAAGGACGCTGCAAGTTAGAGAGAGAGAGAGATAGAGAGAGACAGAGAGAGAGAGAGAGAGAGAGAGAGAGAGAGAGAGAGAGAGAGAGAGAGAGAGAGAGAGAGAGAGAGAGAGAGAGAGAGAGAGAGAGAGAGAGAGAACGAGAGAGAAAGAGAGAGATAGAGAGTGTAATGTTTACTGCTAATGTTTATTGTTTATTTCACTTTTGTTTATTATCTACTTCACTTGCTTTGGCAATATTAACATATGTTTCCCATGCCAATAAAACCCCTTGATTTGATTTGATTTGAGAGAGAGAGAGAGAGAGAGAGACAGAGACAGAGAGAGAGAGAGAGAGAGAGAGAGAGAGCTAGGGGACAAATAAAAGGCCAAGCTGACAGGAAGTGAGTCCAACCCTCAATTGACCTCTGCTTTGAGGGACAACAATATGACTGCACAAAATCAAAACAAGGTTTGATGTTTGTGTGGTGGCAGTATCACAATAAAGCATTGCACCAGTTTTGTTTTGGTTAGCTACCATCTGGCCCTGTGCCACATGGATTGTGTTCCTTCCAGTTTAAATTGGCTCAGTGATGGACTCATGTTCTTTCCTATACTGCTCATTACATTAGCCACCAAACTGAAGGCATAATAATTACCCCATCCACTGCAATAATTTCTTCACATTTTTCACTTTAAGTCATTGTGTAAGCAACAATGTTACTTACAGTGGGGAGAACAAGTATTTGATACACTGCCGATTTTGCAGGTTTTCCTTTCCAGGTTTTCCTACTTACAACGCATATAGAGGTCTGTAATTTTTATCATAGGTACACTTCAACTGTGAGAGACGAAAAATCCAGAAAATCACATTGTATGATTTTTAAATAATTAATTTGCATTTTCTTATTTTTTCTTTAAGAAGCCCTCCTGTTCTCCACTCATTACCTGTATTAACTGCACCTGTTTGAACTCGTCATTGACCAGGACCTGGTCAATGACCTGAAGAGAGCTGGGACCACAGTCTCAAAGAAAACCATTAGTAACACACTACGCCGTCACACTACGCCGTCATGGATTAAAATCCTGCAGCGCACGCAAGGTCCTCCTGCTCAAGCCAGCGCATGTCCAGGCCCATCTGAAGTTTGCCAATGACCATCTGGATGATCCAGTAAGAGCATTGAAGATGGGTCGTAGCTGGGTCTTCCAGCATGACAACGACCCGAAACACACAGCCAGGGCAACTAAGGAGTGGCTCCGTAAGAAGCATCTCAAAGTCCTGGAGTGGCCTAGCCAGTCTCCAGACCTGAACCCAATAGAAAATCTTTGGAGGGAGCTGAAAGTCCGTATTGCCCAGTGACAGCTCCGAAACCTGAAGGATCTGGAGAAGGCCTGTATGGAGGAGTGGGCCAAAATCCCTGCTGCAGTGTGTGCAAACCTGGTCAAGAACTACAGGAAACGTATGATCTCTGTAATTGCAAACAAAGGTTTCTGTACCAAATATTAAGTTCTGCTTTTCTGATGTATCAAATACTTATGTCATGCAATAAAATGCAAATGAATTACTTACAAAATCATACAATGTGATTTTCTGGATTTTTGTTTTAGAATCCATCACTCACAGTTGAAGAGTACCTATGATAAAAATTACAGACTTCTACATGCTTTGTAAGTGGGAAAACCTGCAAAATCGGCATTGTATCAAATACTTGTTCTCCCCACTGTATGTCTGTGGGTCCGTACAGTGATGGTACACACTGAAGAGTGAGCTCTGTTGCACTGCTAACTTGGCGTCATTTCCTCAGATTCCGTACAGATTGCTAATTATGATCTAATAACTGGCAGACTGTCTGTCTAAATATTATTACAGGAAGAGTAGGTTAAATTAATAGCTCATCATCTGCCCTCAGTATCAGTCATGTTGTTTTAATGATCATAATTCCATCATTAAATCTTAATAATATGTCAAGATCTTAAGGGAAGTATGTCAATTTGCTGCTTCAATTAGAATTAACCAAAGTATTGCTCAAGTTAGGTCGATTTTCCCAAGGGGGGTTATTTTGTTAACTACGTACACAACACACAAACAAGACGCAGCGCCACATCATTCTTCATTCACAGACACAAAAATGTATGTCCATTGCTTTATTAATCTGTTGATGTAACACAAGATACAGACAGACCAATGGTTTTCTCCTTAATATTTGGGCACTGGCATGTGCAAATACTCAATACTCAACCACACAGACCTCAGTTTTAAAGAGATTTTCAGAATAAATGTGCATCTCTGAATTATAAAACAACCATAAAAAGACTCAAAGGACCCGTGTAGATAGATATGGCGCTTTTGGCTGGACCTTCAGAATCTCTAAAATCACTGCTTTGAGGTGTAAATCTGTAAGATAACTAGTTTTCTCCCCAAGGCGTTCTATTTGTGAGGGAGACAGACACTGCAAACAGCTTCCAACTAAGAATCGCTGTAGGAGGCAGGGAGAACAAGAGAGCAAGAAACAGAAGGAACAATGGATAGAGAAGAGATGGAGAGGACGTGGGAGGGAGAGAGAAAGAAAAGACAGGGGGAGAGAGAAACAGGAGAGGAAGATAGAAAGAGAGAGAAAGAAAGAGTGCAAAGGCGTCTGATATAGTAAACATCATCATTGCCATCAGGTATTGTCTTACTCTGTCTTGCTCCGCAATATACAGTACACGTTACTGGAACACTGGAGGGGTGGTGGAGCAGCAGCAAGATACATCTAAATCAATCAAGTGTCTGGTCGGTGGGGAGGAGGGTGGGCGGGTGGTAACAGGGTGTACCCAGCCCCAGGCCCAGGGGTCACCACAGGCATAGGAGGGGGACCAAGGGAGGGGATGAATGGTGCACAGTGTCAATGGCCCTATTGAGGAATAGCATGAAGAGACAGTACTAATGAGAAGAGCACAGTGTAAAAGTCACATTAGTGTTGTATTGTGCTGTAGATGGAGGGAGAGAGGGAGAGAGACTGTTTTATAGACTGCTGTGTTTAGCAGCTTTAATTGGCTCACGGCCTAACTTTTCGGTAATCATAGCCATCTTGTCCATATTCCAGTCTTATAAGAAGTTGCTGGTTGACTTAGTGAGAGTGGGCTTATGATCCCTGTCATTATACTTTGACAGATATGTGGTAATAGGTTATTGATGAACCTATGATGAACCTACATACATACTTCTAAAGGTCCAAAATCTGTCCAAACAGTGGGAATAATATTTTTCCATTCCTCTGAAATGCCATAAATAGAAAGGTGAAATATAGACTACATGGCAAAAATAAAAATGTTTGCTAACATGAGCTTTACCACACACAACACACAAACATAGAGCCCATTAGAGCAACAAAGTCTCAGGAATTGAGAAACACAGTTATCCCTGAATCCACCATAAGACATTACACCTCCAACACCAATTGATCAATTGTAATTAATCTACCTGTGGATTAGCCTAGCGCTGCTAGTGCTGCGTCTTAGGTCCCTGGGGCTAGTGCTATAGACAGACCTGGCGCTTGAGAGCCAGTCACAGGTAGAACTCCATAAGAAGGAGGGGAGAAGGGGCTTTTAATTGCTTTGTACACTGTGTGTAATTGAAGGTTGAAGTGTGTTTGCCATGAGGAGTGTGACTTCACTTGGCCCTGTCTAATTAATCCTGTCACACAAGCCTTCTGCCTTCAATTTTCACTTTGCCACTCAGCATCGAGAGGTGAGAATACAACTGGAAATATAGGTTGGTAACTGTATACCGCTCACTGGGCCAGATGCAGCACAAAAACAGCAATATGGAAGGGAGAGAGAGAGACTCTGTTACTGTTTTTCTCAAGCTTTAGCCAAGCAACTGTTCCAATACACACATTTGATACAATGTTTTGTTGTTGCTCTAGGACCAATACTGTAGATTCAAGTGTATCAATATTGCTTCATTAGCATAGCATAACTACATTTGTAATGAGTGAAATCTAGTATAGGATGAGGATGACTCATTCAGACCTTCTGGTTTGAAGATCTATATAGCTTTCGTATATGAAGAAATCTTATCTAAAGATAAGAAGTATACCAGATGTAGGATCTTAATTTAACCTATATTGTCACAGCAAAATCCTACAGCAACAATATTTGAACGTTTAGTCCATAATGTTAGCTGGCCAAAAGTAGGCTACATGAAAAGTGCAATACTGTTAATATAACTGTCTGTAATTGTGGGTTTTCAGTGAATTTATATAAATCCCAAAGCTCATACGGTGCAGGAAAATTCTCAGCAACAAAAGAGTGATCAAATTAAGATTACATCTGTAGATAAATACTTGACTTCCTACACTAGAAAATAAACACCTACTCATAAAGTAATCACACATCTTACAACCGTAACTTCTCCAGCGTAAAGACACTGAAGGGCAGAGCCAGAGACAAAACAAACAACCTCCCTGCCTCCCCACAGACTTAATGCTGACATCTTTGGCCCACATTCTGCACAATGTTGTGATCATCATCACTTTTTACTATTTTTTCCCCATTTCCACTGTTTTCCCGTGCCTGGACTTGCAGGAGGAGTGAAGTCAAGCCGTTGCCCATAGTGAGTCTCCCTGGCACAGACATACATGGGATGTCCGTGCAACAGTATGTACAGCCTGCCTTCCTTCTGTTAGCAGTGCATCTGAAGATAGCAAACTGCACTGTTGCTCGCACTCCCCGATCCTGTTGTTGTCGTTGGCCAGCAGCCACTACTATAGCGAGCCAACTGAGTTAACAGAGACTTCCGCTCGGCACATAAGGAACCATCTGTTTAAAGGCAAGAAATAAATAAATAAAGGGCCTCTCTATACCACCCGTTTCCTCCCTCTTCCCATCCTTCTATGGCCATGCTAAAGTAAACAGTGTTTTACAACAGGGCTACTCCTCAGACTTAACTGAACAGCACATGAAATAGTGTTAAGAGTGACTAATATGCCTATTGTCTCTATCTTAAAGAAATGACGTAACAACTATTTCTCGACACCTAGGTGGGCCTGATTCAGGACTCTCATCGCTGTCTAATAGGCTTTATTTAAGCTAGATGGGCTTGATTCAGGACTCTCATCGCTGTCTAATAGGCTTTATTTAACCTAGATGGGCTTGATTCAGGACTCTCATCGCTGTCTAATAGGCTTTATTTAACCTAGATGGGCTTGATTCAGGACTCTCATCGCTGTCTAAGAGACTTTATTTAACCTCCCATCTTTTTTTATATTCTCTTTTTCTGGCCTCAACATTATTAATTGGTTGACTTCACACAAGTGTTGTTGTTTTCCCTTATTAATTATTTCATTGTCATGTTACTTACTATGACAGAAATAACAGACTCCTGCCAGAGTCTTTCAGCAAGAGAATACTGTGGTCAATGTCAAGTAGGGGTTTGAAGCCTGATGATCCTAATGTCTCGTTGTGTTTAAAGCATGGTTCCACAGTAGCCTTGGCTCTGTAAATCTCTTCAGACATGCCAGCTTGTAGCTAAATAAATATTGGCTGAGGGGCATTTGAAAAAACATATTGTCCTGGCTAGGCATCCAATCCCTCGGCCCTCTGTTGCCAAAAAAAGACGATGGGGGTCTACAGCAGAATGTATCCTCACATGAGTGGGTTTGCAATGGTCAACTCAAACTCACTGCCATCGCTTTGTTCAGGTTTTGTGTATATATCATATACTGTATATACCATATATAGCCATATATTAAACAGTCATATATATGACGTTACATCATGTAAGCATGTGGAGGAGCCTGGGTGTGACATTTACAATATCACACAGAACCTTTGTTGTTCCCAATATGGCCAATGTCTTCTGTTTACACCTTGAAAGAAACACATTCAGAAATATATTTGTCTCCCTTGTTTATGACATGTATTTTGAGATGGTGTTCTAAATCTGACAGGCGCCACACTGGGGTTTATTTTTCTTCTTTAGATATCATTGGCCAGGGTCTGTGTAGGCCTCCCGCAGACAATTGTTTGCTTGTGCCATTTCATATGTACACTGTTTGGAGCATTTTGTTAAGCTTATAATCATAATGTTTCTGTTGTTGTTTTTGCTTTCTTTATTGACTCTGTTAGGTCCTGGATTGAGCTGCCTAGCTTATTTAACATTAGGGAAACTTTAACATTGAGCTACAAGAGTTATGACTAGAATATTACCACCTGTACTCAATCTCACTGGTGAATGTCCCATAAATTCACATCAAAAAATAATTAAGGTGTATTGTAATAGGTGCATTATTTAGTAGATTTGACATGGCTGCCATATATTAAGACAGCAACTGCGTCTGTAAGAATTCCACAGAGAAAGAAACAGATAATTTTCTCAGAACCTATTTCTAGTTCTCCTCTTAAGCCTATTTTAAGAGCATTAGGTTGTTATAAATGTGAGGTGGTCTAAATTTAGCCATGAAACATCTATCATCATCTGACTACATTAGTGTATTTTCCAGGCTCTGCACTGACTAAACTCTCTTAACAAGTGGATTCCTTGACTCTTATATTTAGACTTTTTTGCAAAATAAAAAATGTACTTCTCCCAGATACATTTTTCTTAGTGTTGTCATTATTATTATTTACACTACCATGTCTACATGGCAGAAAATGTAAATGGTTGAAAAATGAATTATGTACATATGCACTGAAAAGCAGCCGTCTGGGAATTATGTAGCTAGGACTCCATTTTGTGCCTATTAAGAGCCCCTCTGAGGTACAGTTGCTGTATGTATCAGAGCTAATGGTCCAGGGGAGGGGAAACTGTGCGTGCGGAGTTTGGGCCCTATGCTGCTAAGGTTTCTGGGCCCAGCGACAGATGGTTGGCCACCACACTGACACTGGGAGGTCTGTCGTGAGACTGATCTGTGGTGTTGGCGTGGCAGAGATCAAACGACATTGTGGAAGGTGAAGAGACGGGTCGAGCGCCAGGCCAACAGTGTGACACCCGGAGAAGGAGATGCGAGATGAGGCGTCGTCATGGCAACCCTGCATCGACTGTTGGTTTTGACAGCCTCCCGTTTGTGTGTACAAAACGTCTCCAGAGTCTAGCGCTGGCTGACAGTGAATGTGGCATGCCACGTGTTGTGTTGGGGCTGTTGTGTGAGAGTGTTAACCCTCACTACTCGTGTGTCCGCCAGATCAGAGGCAGTAGGGATGACCAGGGATGTTCTCTTGAAAAGTGTGTGAATTGGCTCATTTTCTGTCCTACTAAGCATTCAAAATGTAACAAGTACTTTTGGGTGTCAGGGAAAATGTATGGAGTAAAAAGTACATTATTTTCATTAGGAATGTAGTGAAGTCAAATTAAAAGTTTTCAAAAATATAAATAGTAAAGTAAATTACAGATACACAAAAAAACTACCAGATGTCTACCACCCGGACCCAGCTGCGCTCCTCAGGGCCGTAACCTGCCCAGTCCACTAGGTACTGGACCCGACCCTGCCGTAGCCGAGAGTCCAGCACCTTCTCCACTCGATATGCCAGACGCCCAGCTACCTCCGTTGGGGGTGGAGGCGCCACTGCAGGTCCGGATCCCCCTAGTGGACCAGGAACCACCGGTCTGAGGAGAGAGACATGAAAAGAGGGAGACATGTTAGTATAAGGTGGTGCAAGTCTCAACCTATAGGTGACCTCATTCACTCTCCGAAGGACCGTGAAAGGTCCCACATACCGGGGCTCTAGCTTGTGGCATGGCAAGCGGAGCTGGAGGTTCCTTGTGGACAGCCAGGCTTTATCCCCTGGTTGGAACACTGGAGCCTCACTCCGCCGTCTGTCGGCGGACCAGGCTCCCTCAGCCTACCCAAACCACTCCTCCACCGTCTGGACTTCATTTGAACCCCTTGCCCAGGGGCACAGCCTGGGCTGATAGCCTAGCACCACCTGGAAAGGGGTTAGACCTGTAGAGGAATGGCACAGGGAATTTTGAGCGTATTCCGCCCAGGGGAGGAAACGGGTCCACTCACCTGGCTGTTCCATACAATAGGATCGAAGGAACCTCCCCAGTTCTTAGTTGGTGCGCTCCGCTTGCCCATTTGCCTGAGGGTGGTACCCGGATGTTAGACTGACCGCGACCCCCATCTTGGACATGAATGCTTTCCACACCCGGGAAATGAACTGGGGACCTCGGTCAGACACGATGTCCTCCGGAAGTCCATACAATCGGAAGACCTGTTGAAATAGCACCTCAGCGAACTGGAGGCCAGAGGGGAGGCCGGGTAGTGGTATGAATCTGACCATCTTGGAAAATCTATCCACTACCACGGCGATGGTGGTTTTCCCCTCTGCTGGCGGTAGATCTGTTAGGAAATCTACCGCTATGTGTGTCCACGGCCGCTGAGGTACTGTAGGAGCCGTTTTCGGCGCCTTTGACTGTGCGCACACTACACACATGACAGTACATAGTGTCGCACAGTCCTCCCCATGCCAGGCCACCAATATTTATCCTAGAGCGCCTCCAGGGTCCGACTGATACCTGGGTGTCCGTTGGCTGGTGTTGTGTGCACCCAGGTTAGCAGTCTTCCCTGCACTCTCCGCGGTACGTATGTCTTTCCCGGAGGGCATGTTGTAGGCGTAGGATCCCGTCTCCCTGCCCGTAGAATCTCAGCATCTATGTCCCAGGAGACAGGTCCTACGATGCATGCTGGAGGCAGGATGGGCACCTCCTGCCTCATTTCCGCCCCCCGGTCGTGGATGCGGGGGAGTGCGTCCACCCTGCCATTCTTCGTTCCTGGGCGATAGGTCAGGGTGAACTGAAAGTGCTCAAAAAACAAAGTCCAGCGGGCCTGTCTGGGGTTAAGGCGCCGGGCTGCCCTGACGTACTCCAGGTTCCGATGATCTGTCAGGACAGTGAACGGCTCATGAGCCCCCTCTAGCCAATGTCTCCACTCCTCCAATGCCAACTTTACCGCCAGTAGTTCTCGGTCACCCACGTCGTAGTTCCTCTCCGCAGCGCTCAACTTCCTGGAATAATAAGCACAGGGGTATAGCAGGGGAGGGTTCCCCTGCAGCTGGGAGAGGACCGCCCCTACCCCGACCTCCGACGCGTCGACCTCGACCGTGAAGGGCTTGAGCATGGCGTAGTAGTGGCATGGTGGTGAATTGGCCCTTCAGGTCGAGGAATGCCTTCTCCGCTGTCGGGGTCCAGGTGAGGCGTTGAGGGTTACCGTTCAACAACAACGTGAGTGGCGCGGCGATGGAACTGTAGCCCTTGATGAACCGGCGGTAAACGTTGGCGAAACCGAGGAAGCTTTGTAGCCCCTTGATGTTTTTGGGGACTGGCCATGACCCTACTGCCTCCACCTTCAGTTCCTCCATCTTCACCCCCTCCGGAGCAATACGATACCCGAGGAAAGAGACGGCCGTCTGGTGAAAGGCGCATTTTTCCTCCTTGACGTACAGTTTATTCTGCAATAGTCGTTGGAGGACAGCACGAACGTGGGTCACGTGTTCTGAGAATGTCGGGGAGTACACTAGTATGTCATCAATATACACGACAACATACCTCACCGACATCTCTTGAAATACCTCATTCAGAAACGACTGGAATACCACTGGGGCATTAGCAAGTCCGTATGGCATCACAAGGTATTCATAATGACCTGACGCCGTGCTAAATGCGGTCTTCCACTCGTCTCCCTCCTTAATTCGTATGAGGTTGTATGCGCTCCGGAGGTCTAGCTTAGTGAAGAATCGCGCTCCCCGTACTTGCTCTATGGCCGCAGGAACGAGGGGCATTGGATATCGATACTTCGTCGTCACCTCATTCAAACCTCGATAATCAATGCACGGCCTCAAACCCCCGTCCCTCTTCTTCACGATGAAGAAACTGGCCGAAGCAGGTGATGTGGAATGGCGAATATGCCCCTGCTCCAGCGCTTCCCGGACATACGTCTCCATATTATCCGTTTCGGCCATAGAGAGTGGATAGATGCGTTTGCGGGGAGGCGTGCCACCTGGCATGAGGTCAATGGCGCAGTCCCACTCTCGGTGGGGAGGAAGACATTTGGCCTTCTCTCTAGAGAACACCCCGCATAGATCTTCGTATTCCGGCGGAATGTTCCCCGTGAGGGCACTCTCAGGACTCTCCACTGATGTTGCCCCTACCGTGGGTGTCATACAGGTCCTCCTACATTTTTCCTACCATCCCAGAATCCTTTGTGCGCTCCAGCTGATGTTTGGGTTATGCTGCTGGAGCCAAGGAAGTCCCAAGATGATCGGATGTATGGACGATGAGATCACCAACAATTCCAGTCTCTCTCGATGGCAGCCGTGAATAGTGAGAGTGACAGGACGGGTCACGTGAGTGATGGAACCGGACCCCACAGGCCGACCATCCAGAGCGTGAACTGGCATAGAGGACCTCAACCGGCGCCACGACAGTCGGAGAGCGTCAACCAGTGTCCGGTCAATGAAACTCCCCGCAGCCCCGGAGTCAATCAGGGCTGTGGACACATAATTAGGGAAGTTACCGGAGAGCACAACTGAGCAACAGAAAGGACTAGCGATATTTACAGTATTAGATACACTTACTGTGCCCATCTGAACCCCCCGGCCACTTACCCCTTTTCTGCGTCCAATCGGAAGAGAAGGGCAAGATCTCCTCACATACCCCCTCTCTCCGCAGTACAGACAGTCCCTGACGACTCCGTCTCTCTCTCTCCTCTGCGGAGAGCCTCGTGATTCCCACCTCCATTGGCTCGTGCTCCGGCTCCAATCGCGGAAGGGGAAGATGCGCACCGCGCGCCAGCTGATCATGGTCCCGGAGTTGGCCGTCGATTGCAATGGCCCGGGCGATGTAGGCATCCAGCGTCATGGATTGGCTTACACAAGCCAGCTCCATTCGAACCTCCACCCGCAGCCCTCTACGGAAGGTTGTCCGAAGAGCCGGCTCGTTCCACCCACTGGGCGCCGCCATCGTCCGGAAGGACAGCGCATACTCCACAGCCGTACCCCTTCCTTGTTCTAGGCGCATCATCCGCTCGCCCGCATCTCTCCCCTCCGGATGGTCAAATACAGCCCGGAACTCGTCAACGAAGGTAGCAACTGACCGCAACAGCTCGCTTTCCCTCTCCCACAGTGCCGTTGCCCAGCTGAGTGCACGACCCGTGAGGAGCGTAATCATCGTGCGCACCTTCTCCCGATCCAACACTGGCAAGTCGCCCAGATACAAATCACACTGGAGAAAGAATCCACGACAACCCTCTGGATTTCCGTCGTACTTCTCCAGGCTGGCTCTCCGGAGTTCTCCTCCCGAGACATGACGAGACTCGACACGACCATGTGCTGGGGACGCTGTGGCTCCAGCGGGATCCACCGGGTGTTCCCCGCTCGGTCGTGCAGCCATGTGGGACATCAGACCACCGATGGCAGTGACCAGATTGGAAACCTGTTCCTCCATGGCTCTGAGTCTCTCCTCCAGCTATGGTGCCCGACCGGGCGGTCCAGCTCCCTCGCCGCACCCGTCCATGGAGACCTAGGGCAGAGTGTGGCAAAAGGGAGTTAGAAACAACAGTGCAACGAAGACAGGTAAGTGATATTGCGAGGGGTGGAAGTGAGTGATGAGGCAGAAAATGAAAAGGAGATGAATAGTTTTAGCGAATAACACAATGAACATTTAATCGGAACAGCAACACACATAGAAAATAACCCGCGAGGGTTGAAACAAAACATACAGGGTTAAATAATGGGTAGGGTGTTGCTACCATCTTCCCCCGACCGCCGGCGAGGATGATCGCTGGAGAGGAGGGCCCGTCGTTCTGCGCGGGGCATTCGTTACACATGACTTCAAAGCTCTGTGAACAATAGATGCCATACAATCACAGATCATAATCAAGACACAAACACAGTGTCAGTAAGGGGTTGTTTAAATACATCACCCATTTTGACAAAAGATATAGTGTATACGGTAACAAAGATAGGTCTACATATTGAGAAAAGACTTTGAATGGCAAAGTACGTTTGTTTTCTTTTAATGGTAGTAGACAAAATTAGATGATTGTGATAAATCCCCATTGAAAACTTACAGGGCATCCATTCTACAACATATCCACCCTCTGGATAAAGGATAGGGCTGATAAGCTGTTACTATCCCGTCTTACATTCCCAATGATCAGATTATCTTCTGCCCACAGTCTAGTCATAAACTACTTTAACCCGACGCTCCCACCTAAAAGCATCTCAATATCCAATTTCACAGCTTTCTAAACATGGATCACGCCCCTATGTATTACTGCCATGATCTTTGTGTCAGTCTCAGTCAGTCAGCCCCCAGTCTGCTCTTTGTGTTTCATCTGCTTCAGAACAGGAAGATGGCAACCACATCAACAGGGGGAACAGTGTAATGAGTGTGGATGGAACCACCGGCGATGCCTGGATCTGAGAGGGCTCCTCATAAATTACAGACGACGCTATTCGTCTCAGGAGTCAGCAGCTTCTCTGAGACCTTTGATCCATTTGCAGTGAGTGAGTGGCTACTGGAAAAAACAATTACAACAGCCTTTACAGTACACAATGGATGGTCTTAGTGGAATTCATGAAAATGTTGTAGATGTAGGCCCACAAATTTATGAAAATGTGTTTTCATGTTTTACTTTCATTCTATTCCCCATGTTTAGTGGATGAAATATCATTGGTATATATAGGAAGACTACCATACCAGTAGGTTAAAGGCAGGGATTGGAACCTTTCAGGGAACAGAACTGAAAACTGGCAAAGAATGACATAAATGGAACCTGGAACCTAGAAGTGATCCATACTGTTCCGGAACAGAACCGTTATTTTAAAATCATGGGAATCGGTTAATAAGGCATTTTTTTCTATTCCCACAACAAAACGCAATAAAGCACTGATGCAAAGTCCTCACTCTGTCACTCAGAAACTTATTCCAGTGTCTGCCTGCAAGCTAAAAGTCTTTGCCTGTGCATGTTTAGGCTGCCTTCCCCTCCCCCCTTCGAAGCATAGTCTACTGTAGCTACTGACGTTACAAGCATGATATTTTTTATTAGCTAGAAAATAATGGATTAACTTTTTCAATGCTAGTTAAGGATACTATAGGCCTAGTTACGACTTTTCAAGTTGGATTTATTAACTACAAAAAGGTAAGATGTGTTTTTAATTCTGGTGCCGCTCTGAACACACAAGCTTGTTAGCTAGCTAGCTCAAGCTTGTTAATTAGCTAGCTCAAAGGACATTCAAAGTGCCTCTATAGTGGCTTCTCATAGGTATAATTCTGTAGACCTAGTTCATATAATGCATTTCATAGCAAGATGCCCAGCGCTTCAAGCCTCCGTCTCAACCCTCTCTTACTCTCTCCCCACCTGCAAATTATCTGTTGGATCTTGCGGTTTGAACCCAAAAAAGGTGGGAACTTTATTTTATTGGTCGGAACAGTGGAACGAAACAAAAAACAAATTGTGTTTCTGTTAAGAACAAAACGATTGGAAAATAATTTTGGTTCCAACCACCTGGTTAAAGGACATCCTATTATAATTGTTTTATTTTTTATCAGCAGACAGGGTCTTTAACTGTACCAACAGCTGTAATGTTCCTGCTATTACAGAGGCTTTATTATCTCTCTGCTTTTCCTTGTAAAACCCCTGTTGTTCCTCTGATTTACCCCTGAATGATTTATGCTCACTGGTCTGGCCACTGATAGACCCTGGCAGGAAAGATAGAAACACACTTAGGGGCTTTCTCGTAGGTAAACACACCATATTAAAAGCCAACTTGTTTCGAAAGCCCAAACACATTTGCTACATGGGGGTGGCCCAATGTCATTTCACTTGTCAAATACCACAGTGTCAGAGCCAATCAGGCGAATCGGGCTGGCAACACAAGCCATTTAACCTGAGCAAACACGGCGTGTCATAAAGTCCAAAGAGAACTTAGAGCCTCTGCAAACACCGGCGAGGTATAGCGAGGACCATCGGGCACAAATCAAGGCAGCCACGGTGAACACAAGTCACTCCCGTAATGGGTTTGTGATGACTCAAGAACCAAAGGCCATCTGCTTGCTCCAGTGGGGGAGGACAGAATGGACAGAATCACACTTTAGAGACACACGAATCAACCAATATTAGCATGACTGGTTGTAAAGGGAAAAATTGGGCTATTGTCACACAATGCAAGGTAAAAAAATTATAATAATCTTAAAGTGATAGTTGTGAATTGACATATTAAGACATGTGTTTTCTTTGAAAAGCAGTATATGGACAATGAAAGAAATATGTAAAATAGAACTAGCCCTTTAAGCCATGTTCTATGTATTGTAACCAGATAACAGGATTAGCATGGTGATTTTCAGCTCCTATACATGAAGCCTAGAGGACTTCACAAAATTCTCCGAAACCCATTTCTTTCTTTGTGAAATAAATATTACATGATCTCTATAAGCTCTCTTGCTTAGTGCTCTTTTGTAGGGCATTCAATTTCCCTGATGACATGAACGCTCACCACATATTTAAAACACAGAGGTTTGCATGGGATTTCAATGTGGAACTTTGAATAAACCACAGTCATTTGTGTCCGCTCTGCAACCGTGAAGTTCATTTCAACAGCCAAAGTCAACCACAGCCTCGGACACAGACACCTGAGATAAGGCACCAGAACAAAAAGGCTTTTCTCCGGAAGCACAAGTTTGACTGTACGGTCGTTCCACGAAGAGTGCCTTTTGCGTCCTTTTGACATTTTTTCAATTTGAAAAGCCTTTTATATTAAATGAAATGCCCTTTAATATAGACCACATGGAGAATTCAATAAATCACATTTGTAGTATGAAAAAAGTCTGAGTTTCACCATCATTGGAAAGCCCTAGTTATTTTGTTGCTTTGATAAAGTCATTTGCTTGACAAAGAAATTTCCCCCTCTGGGATCAATAAAGTATCTATCTATCTATCTATCTATCTATCTATCTATCTATCTATCTATCTATCTATCTATCTATCTATCTATCTATCTATCTATCTATCTATCTATCTATCTATCTATCTATCTATCTATCTATCTATCTATCTATCTATCTATCTATCTATCTATCTATCTATCTATCTATCTATCTATCTATCTATCTATCTATTTCTGATTACTATTATTTATTTCATGTGATTATTGACTCTGTCCCTCATTTTAAGGTCACCCCTGTTACATGAGCTGAACTCTCGTTTTAATATAGTGAAACTATTCCTTAAAAAAAAATGTTTCAAAAGAAACATTGAACATCTAATTGTCAAATCATTGTGTAAAATCAGGAGAGCTGGTTTGACTCTTTTTGGCCATTTTCCGATGTTTTGTGGTCGAAGACTGAGCGGGTCGAGCGTACCCTGTTACCCATAGATAGACAGGCTAGAAATACAGTATTTTAGCATTATTAAATTGCCACTCCCTGTTGCACACAACAAGATACCATTCCTCCTGTCACGAGGGGATTTATGGCTGATTTAAGACAAAATCTCAGTTTTAATTGAACCTGTCAAGATGAGACAGGTTCAATTAGGTTCAACCTGTCATAGATAAGGGCCTAATGAATTTATTACAGTTATTTCTTTATATGAACTGTAACTTAGTTAAATCTCGCATATAGATTTTTGTTCAGTTTAGTTGAACATGTGCTCTTTATGACCGAATGTAAACATTTGGTGAAATCAACACTTTTTACCTTTTTAACAAGTTACACTTCTCAAAGCACTGAATTGGTGGAACAACCATGTAATCAAATAATATGTAATCCATCATATTAAAAGTTAGGTGTTAAATGCTTAAAGAAAGCAATCAGATGGATAAAGTTAAAGGGGCAATACATTGCACTCTAGACAATCAATACAAACATCTAAGAGTACAACCTATAATAGGGTTTGCCTGTAACCTGGCCTGACAAATTAAGGCAAGCTGTGTTTTTCATTACTTACAACATCCGTTTTCATTTTTCCCGCAGTGAAACCAATTAAACAATGCTTCCTTAAATTAGCCATTGATTTTTAGCGAGTGACACTTTACAAGAGGCAATAATAACTTTAAGGCAGTGTTACTTTTTCATTACTGACACTCCAGCTTTTTAAGAGTAGGAACAAAAGACACAAACAATTGTCCAACATGAAAAAAATACCGACTTAAATTAGACATTGATTTTTCTTTGGGTGTCACTTTTGGCTAAATGCTTTGTGGTAGGGAGTATCCCCACCATCCTGGAAATTGACAAGTTACTTTTCTCCATTGCACTTCACTACACCAACCCACACATGCTTGGTTGAACTTCTCTAAATGTGTCTATGCCTGTCAGTAAATCTATGAACTACAACCTATTACCCTTACTGAGTAATGTGGTTTTGAAACCTTACAGAATATTTGTGTTTTATGCTACAAGAGGTTTTGTGGTAAGATTGGCTGTGGAAATGACAACATTTTAATTTTATATTTCAGTAGTTGTCTAAGATAGCTCAACCAAGATCCCATACTTCGATTCTCTTTAAACACATTTACTTGTTAAGACACTTAAATAAATCTGAAAATATTGTATTCATGCTAAAAAATATATATTATTTTCATGGGTGACAATCACACATATACCAGTTTTTCAGCACTATTTTATTACAGAATTTTGGCTATTGCTAATCCCATCCCAACCTGTATACTTTTCATAGAACTTCATCGTGGTGACTTAATTTTTTACATTTTTGAAGAATATAAAACAAAACATATGAATAAACAAAACACTTAAACATAGAATGCAGAATTGCAGATTGCGGATTGAGGTTGCCATTATTTTTTTACTATAAAATGACAGTTACAATTAGAAGCAGCAACCAATGTGCATTTATCTGATTACACATGGAAACCCTATTTCAGATATAATATGGATCTTTATATCATACTATAAAATTCTAAATATTTCTGATACTTTTTATCAAAATGCAAACCCAGCAATGGCAACGCTGTATGCAACATTTACATAATTTGTCTACAAACAAAAAGGAAAAAGTTAGATATTAGTTTTTTGTAGGCATTCATCACATTACATTTGATTTTAAAAGGGGACAGCAACATCGTGTGATAGGATTTAAAAGGTTTTGTACAATTCCCACATTGTGGCCTTGAAATATAGGCTAACTAGTGTTATGGCTGAACTGTTACACATCATTAAAATAAAAAAACATCTGCGTTATATAATGTAGGAGAAATCAGAATTAAATGTTTGTTTTAAATATGTAATTAATTATGTTGACTGCTGGTGTGATATACACAAAAATGCAAAGGCTAAATGAAGGTATAGTGTCTGCTTCATTTGTCTTTATTACAGGTCAATTGCATGATATATGCAATAATAAAGTATGTTTAGGGTGAATTTAATTGCATCTGATTGTTTGTGTCGAATTCCTACAGGTCTAGACACTCAATACAGTTTTCAAAAGGAACCCATCACTCAGTCAACTCATGATGTACAGTGGGGCAGTCAGTATTGGCAAAGGGGCACGATTAAATCTGGTAGCAAGGCAGCATGAAGATGTCAACTAAGATTGTTATAATTACATTACTGTTTCAAGTCTATAATTATGTCACTTCACCATAAAAGTATCTTAAAAGCATGTCAATACACTACATTGCATTATTCACTTAAAGGAGTAAGAAAGTACACATGATGGCAATTGAACAAAAAGAGAATTGAAAGAAATAATTGAGGATGCTTCCTGTAACTGTCGAAAAGATCAGGATGATTTTTTTCTTTAAGCTCTGAGGATTCACCTGCCGAGGCCGCAGGAATATGTCCATATGTGACCGTTGGCCTTTGAGTCCTGTCTCATACGAATACGGCATGCTCGGGGAACAAAAATCCCTCCTTTAATATCAACATAAAACATCTGAAACGACCCAATTACATAGCTAGCCCCCGCAGGTTCACACGCTGTCAGTCAGTCCCTGTCCATAAAGTGCACTCTCCATCCTGCAGTACGGCTCGGCCGTCAAAAAAATAATAAGAAAAAAGTTTGTGAGAGAGGGTGAGTCGGGGTCCTCTGAATGACAAAGTATTTTCCCCCACCCGTAGCGACTGTGAAGTACATTGCAGTTCGGCGTCTTGGGGCTTTACGTTAATAAACGTAGCCCTCGCTGTACGGGTGTGGTGGGTTGCAGTAGGGCCCCGTCTCCTGCACATAGGCCATGTTCTCGTCAAAGTGTGACAGCGGCACTGTGTCCTCCTCGTTGATCTGCCGCTCCATGTCCGTCTTCAGCACGGGCCGCTGATTGTCAGGGAAGGCCATGGAGAACAGAGCCTCTGGGTCGCACACAAATTTGTACACATATCTCTCCCCTGCCACCTGGAGATAAGATACGATAAAATGAGATTAACTTTATTGTCCCCAAAGGGACATTTGTCAGAGCACATGGTTGACTATGGAGATTACAGCTAATCAAACACAGAAACATGGTCATATGTCTCTCGTCAGGCTGCAGCCATAGGCTTCCTTACCTTCTGCATAATGCCTTTCTCGTAGTAATAGCGTAACGATCGGCTGAGTTTGTCGTAGTTCATAGCTGGTCGATTCTTCTGGATTCCCCATCGACGTGCAACCTTTGTTACACATGTCCGTTAACAGCCACATAGAAAAGGAGAAATGGATATGGTGAAATTAATAGAAACAGAATGTCATAGAAATATCACATTTATTAGGTTTTGTACTGATTTGTGGCTTCAGTCTTGTAACATATTCCTAATGCATAATAAGAGTGGAGAACAAAACACACTCCGTTACACAACTTCCCAATAAGAATGCAATGACGTTGTCTAAATGTCAAAACTTAGTAACCCATATTCCCTAATAACAGCAATTAGAGTGGATCCAGACTCCACACCCCTTGACAGGGACGTGTTCATTAGGAACTTGTCACCAACCCAGTGGAGCAGGCAGCAGATGTTACAGCACCTGTCTACCAGAACACACAACCTCCCATCCTCCATTCTAAAGCCCTGCTCTCTCTCTCTCTCTCTCTCTCTCTCTCTCTCTCTCTCTCTCTCTCTCTCTCTCTCTCTCTCTCTCTCTCTCTCTCTCTCTCTCTCTCTCTCTCTCTCTCTCTCTCTCTCTCTCTCTCTCTCTCTCTCTCTCTCTCTCTCTCTCTCTCTCTCTCTCTCTCTCTCTCTCTCTCTCTCTCTCTCTCCTCTCTCTCTCTCTCTCTCTCTCCTCTCTCTCTCTCTCTCTCTCTCTCTCTCTCCTCTCTCTCTCTAACCCTCTCTCTCTCTCTCTCTCTCTCTCTCTCTCTAACCCTCTCTCTAACCCTCTCTCTAACCCTCTCTCTAACCCCCTCTCTCTAACCCCCTCTCTCTAACCCCCTCTCTAACCCCCTCTCAATCTCTCTCGCTTTCTTTTGCTCTCTCTCTCTCTGCCTGGACCCAACACTAAAAACATTGCACCCCTTTTCATGTCCTCATGCTCATTCATGTGTTACACCTGCCTGGACCAAAGGCAGAATTTACGGCCACCCAAAGCCCAAAGTAAGCGCGTTTGGTCACCTGATGGTATGAATGGCCACCCTGTTCGCTGCAGCTGGCTGGTCCCACTGAGTTGGGCCATGTGGACCGATGCCAAGTTACCCCCCCCCCGACACACACACACACTTCTCTAACCATTACCCTACCAACACACAGGACACTGACTGTGCCTCTCTGTCTGCGATGAAAGTGCACAAACCCAGACCTGTTCCATTTCAAAGGGCCGAACCGTCAACACCGTTTATATTTTTAAATATTTAGTAGGCCACTACTAAATTTGATCAGATTACATACTTTTAGCATGTGGTGAGGCACTAATAAAGGAATGTCGGTACGGTATATTGCCTTGTTCAAACATTTCCTAACACATTATTCTGACCATTTGAATTGCAGTTTTCACCTCAAACTCACTTAAATTATCAGAATAATCTAGTCACTGTTGCTTGAAGGGACAAATATACTCTTATGTGGAATATGATGAGACAGACATGCTCTCACCTCCTCTGGCTCGATGAGTTTGAACTCCATGCCCCGGCCGGTCCAGGCGATAAAGTGAGAGTTGGACGGGTCGTCCAGGAGAGCCACCAGGAACTGCCAGAGCTGCAGAGAACCTCGGCGCTGGTAGGTTGGACCTTCACGGTACAGGCCTGATTCCTGCTTTATGTCACCTAGAGGAGGGATGGAGGGACGGGGGGGTGGAGGGAGGAGGTCGTCATTTCACGTTTCAATGGCTAAACATGTCTTTGATTGAAAGTGAAAGCAGCAGTTTAGGTTTGTGTGTTGACTCTTGGATGACTCACCTTCAACCTTTTCGGGGACCACGCAGGTGTCGTCGTAGAAATGTCTCGCGACTTTATCGAACATGCAGCCTGAGAGACGAGACAATGTTGAGAAATCAACATTAGGAAAACGGCAACTAGAACGGGAGGAATAACCCGACCAACATGCACATCTCCAAGGGTCATCCCTCACCTTCAGTCCTGCTGGTGTGAGCTAGATAGCCGTCTTGCCTCAGGTAGACAGAATGGCAGCTAGGCACTTCTGCTGGAGACAGGGAAGAATGGGTGTTAGATGCCCTTAAGGGAGCATTAGGACAGTATCAGCTATCTGAGAGCAGTCAGTTACTGCTCACTCACTGCACCACTGCCCCTGATTAAAGAGCATGTCTTCTAGCATCACACTGGAGCTCAGCCAACACTAAGCATGTTTTTTCAGGACATTCATGTTTCTTTACGGAATATGTCATTGTTGTATTGTATGTGTGTATAGTTTTGTTCAATATTGTGCTAGTGTGTGTAAGTTGTTTTGTCTGAAACTGTGTTCCCCCTGCTGCTGTTGTACCTGGTCTCTTTTGAAAAAGAGATTTTATCTCAATGAGAAAAAAACTGTATAAATAAAGGTAAAATAACAAATAAAAGCGTACTATATGACACTAGTACTGAACAGTGGAGTATCACAGTCTAGGCTAAACTCAGGATAACCTATTAGCAGCATTGGAGTAAATGTAGCATCAAATGTTGGGCAAGTTTTCTGCTTGTTCTGTTTCTTAAGCAGTGAAGCATAATGGCTGTGATGGCTTTGTTTTACTGCCTACATCTTCACTGGTACTATTTACAACAGTATAATATTATACTGTTTATGTCTGGACCTCCTACAACATTACAGCTGCTGGTTACAGTCAAACGGCCGAAACAGTTACAAAGTGAATGTTCAATAAAATGACTAACCCCGTTCATTTAGGGCCATCAACATTTCTCTGAACTTCATCAAAGTAATGGGCTTGTGGAGGAAATTACTTCTAATGAAATTACCAGGCTCCCCTCCCATCCTCTCAACAGGCCTGGTCTAGTAAACAAGCTGCAGAATGACTGCTAATAAATTCCCCTAAATGGTCAATCTGGGATATAAAACATGCTGGAAATGGCCTCCTCCCTCTGTTCATCCACACCATCGAGATACATGAAAACCTGTGTAAATGTTTGCAAGATAGCAGTGGTGAACCATGACTATTGGAGCTAGGCCCTCAGTTGCGGAAAAACGTCATACATATAGATAGACAACTCGAATGCCTGTGTATACAGAGCATGACTTGAGACCTTACTTTTGCAGACCTATGTAGGAGACGCCTCGGCTATGGCTCACAGAAGCAGCACACGTACACAACGGTTGCAAATATCGATAGAAGGAAACACGTTAGAAGAAAATATGGTTGCGTCGTTTCAAAGAAACATTTGCCAAAACAAACAGTCACTCAAATAGTGGCGGAATAAATTCAACCACACAACTACTCACATTGTTTCAAGACCACTGACAGTGTATGCTGTCAGAGAGAAAAAAGTTGCGCTGTATTCCATCTCCAGCATGCAACAATAAAAAAATGAACCAAAACACGAAATGTCATGTACCCAGTAATTTCAATTGCAAAGTCATTAGCTATTTTTTTACCACACAA